>CAOKZL010000892.1:0-600000 GCA_948472985.1 Iguana delicatissima | reverse complement strand
CCTTATTTGAGCTTACAAGCATTTATACATTTTCCAGTACAGTCATCACATGTTCAAGAAAGGAAACAGATGCATACAAAGGTTCCCACCATTCTCTAGCGTAATCTTACAAATGTTGCAAAGTAAAGGAAGCATAAGTGTAGCGTGCCACATTCCATCCTCCCTAGCATTTTATCTTACAGAGTTCTATTGTATTCCTCTCAAACACAGAGAGAGAGAACTTCATCTGCAAAGACAATTTACTGCTTTCCCCTCACACCTAGTGGTCATCTAGGCTGACCCACCATACTCCAACATTATATTAATTTGACATTGTTCTGTTTCCATTGTCCATTTTGGGGCTAACAGCATTCCCAATTAAACTCTAAGGAAAATGTGACTCTCCAGATATTACTGGACAGTAACTCCTATCACCTATCATCATAAGCTATACTGGTTAGGGTTGATGGGATCTGAAGTCCAACAACGGCTGGAGGGCCACATCTCTCAAACCCTGCCTTAAGGCCTTATTAAAATGTTATTTACCCCAATTGCTATAGAGGTTATAGCCATTCTTCACATCATGCATATTACATTAATTCTTGATGTTGGTGTTGGTAAGAAGAACAGCGTTACCTGTGAGACTAGCCACCTTGCTAATAGCAAGCACCAGCTGCCCTTGCAGAGGCATGGCCAGCTGGCTTTATTACCAAGCAGGAACTCAAGGCAGCAGGTTTGGGCACCAGCCAAAGGGTGGTGCCAAAGAGCATCACTTGTTTGGTGCCCGTTCAGTGTCCAGATGGTGTCTTATTGTAGCCATACATTACATACTGACTGAGGGGAGGCTGGAAGCAAGGGGTATGAAATTACAGAGGAAAGACTGAGATGTCCAGATTGCAACCAGAGATCTAAGGGGTGAGATTGGCTGACATGTAGCAAGAGGAAAGTTCTACTTCTGTCATGCAATGTGTTGTACTGTTATATGTTGGAATCCAACCAGTACATTACAAGAGAATTTTACATGACTGAGTACCTATCTGTAGCTATTATTAACTATAATACTGATAAATTAGATGGCTATGAGAGTGGCAGCTGTAAGACTGGAAAGTGGAAGAAATATAAGCTGGTACCACCTAGCTGGCTTTCAGGGCTCACCTTGGTGTGAGTCAGGTTATACTGGACTACCCAACGACTCAGTTTTATAACCTTGGTATGTACAAATTGGGAATCATTGTCTAGTGATTTTTAGAGCTGTGCCAATGTGTTGTTAATTGTTATAGTTAATTGAGTAATCTATATTTAGTGCAGTCTGGCTATTGTTTATATGAGCATAACATGTAAAGGAAATGAGGCAGTAATACAAGTTGTCTGGGGCAGAGGGAGATACAGCGATGGTAGAGTGATTTGTCATTACAGAGGAAGGAGAGAGAGATGCTTAATACCTTCCAGTAATCTTGCCATTCTTGGGAACTTAGAGAGTGAACCAAGCCACCCACAAAACGTCACCTTGTTCCCGTGTAATTCCAGGTCAATTAAAATAAAATACATACAACCTATGATCTCCTTACAAATGATCAGGCTGACCTGGCATGCTTTACAGAAACATAGATGGGAGATGAGAGTGGCCCCATCTGGACTCAGGGTCTCCCAACAAGGTACTGTGTTAGTGAGCAGGTGAAGGAAGAGGGGGCATCTGAGTATCTGTGGTCTGCCAGGACCATCTTAACCTGATCAGATTACCTATTATGGAGCTGAAATACATTGACTGTGTATACCTAAGTCTGAAGACCAAGGATAGACTGGGGATCATGTTAGTGTACACCCATCCCACTGCATGTCAGACTTCCTGGGTGAAATCATGGAACTGCTGTCAGAGTTCGTTTTGGAGTCACTCAGACTTTAGGTCTTGGGTGACTTCAGCATCCCATTTGAAACCAGTCTGTCAGGTGTAGTTCAGAAGTTCATGCCATCCATGGGCCTATCCCAACTGATTTCAGGGCCGATAAGTTCAGTAGGTCACATCTTTGATGCTGTTTTCAGCTTGGAGCTTACAGAAATGTGGGCAGAGATAATGAATACCACCAAGTTGTCATGGACAGATCATTTTCTGGTCAGAGTTAGTATCACAGCTACTATCTGTCCTGGCAGAGATGGTCTGGCCTCAAAGACTAAGGGATCCTTTGGAATTCTTTATGGCTAGTACCATTCACAATCCTGTTAAAGTCCTGGTCAATAGATGGAGTCAAAATCTGACTAGGGCTATTGACATGATCATTCCCAAATGCCCATTCCAATCTATTACTAATCAGGCTTCTCCATATACAGATGACCTCCAGGAGCTGAGATAGCAAGAACAATGACTGGAGTGCAGATGGTGGAAAAAACTTATATCCAAAACATGAACTAGAGAAGTTCTTAATTTCTATAAGATGGCAATACATACTGTTAAAATGTGGGGAAACCACCTCTGCCCATCAGTGCCAAGTGCAAAAGACGCACCCAGCCTGACACTTCTTTGTGATCTGAACTGAACAGCCAAGGAGATCTCTGAATCAAACCAGGGCCAGGACAAATGGGTTTGCCTCAGTTCTCCCTTTCTGAGAACGCAGTCCCTTCCTCACTCTGCCTTCCCTAAATCTGCCCTTCTCCCAGATGTAAGGATCAGCAGTGATTTATATTTTCCAAGACCATGGTACTGTAGGCACTAAGGTCAAGATGTTATTATTGGTAGCGTGTATATCTCAGGATTCAAAATAAGACTCTGTGACACTATTTTAAGGAACACAGAACTTCAAAAATTTATTGTAACACTGTTGCTTTAAATGTGTCTTGTATCTCAATGTTTATAAACAGCACACCATTCTCTCTCTCTCTCTCTCTCTCTCTCTCTCTCTTTCAATTCATTCACTATCTCTCGTACACCCAATTTCTCAGTTCTCTCCTCCGCAGAGCTCTTCAAATCTCCAACCTCCCTCAAACACATCACAAATCACTGACTTCTTCAAACATACTCCAGACAGTAAAAATTGGTTATTTTCCTCTTTCCACCAGCCCCTTCCCTGGACTCCATTTCACCAGTCAATCAGTTTGTACACTCTCAGTTGCCAAGGAGGCTCTCTTGTCAAGACCCCCTCCCATCAGGTTCGTCACACATACAGCGAAGAAAGCCTTGTTCTCTGTACATATTATGTCTGTGAATTTACATCTAGCTGAACTAGTCAGGATGGTGAGAGGTCCAACTCAGGCACTCCCCCTGCCCCAAATCCAATTCTAGAGCTTTCAGTAGTTCTCTGTGATGCTTTTAATAATCACTTCACAGACAAAATACCTCAGATAAGAGCTTAAACACTGATACTATGACAGAAGTTGACAATGGGGTGTCCAGCAACTCCAAGAATAAGATTGCTTTGGATCAGTTCAGTTGGTGAGTGGTTCTGATGTGGAGAAGCTGCTAGGGTGAATAAGGATTGGACAGCTTCTCCTCTCAATGCCTGTTCTTCCTGGGTGGTCATCCAGAGAGGAGATGCAAATAGATCTCAATCATAATATATTATTAATGCATCTCTCAGAGAGGGAAGTAGATGGAAGTTTTCCATCTTATTTAAAAGAAGTGGTAGGTGTGACCACTTCTTAAAATCCTTCCCTGGACCTTCTGAACTTTAACAACTATAAACCAGTATCAGATCTTTCTTTTCTGGGTAGGGTGATCAAGAAGGCAATTGCCCACAAACTCAAGATACATACTTCATAGACCTAGTTCAAATGACTTCAGAGTAAGATACAGAGATGAGATTATTTATGACCATGTTAGTGGATGGTCTGGACCTGAGAATTGATGGGAGAGTGTGTGCTTGCTAGTACTTGCTAGTACATGATGCTCAAAGGCACCATGATATTCTTCTGGAATGCTTGGGGGATTTAGGAATCAGAGGCACTGTGGTACAATTGTTCTGGTCCTATTTCTCAGACAGGTTCCAGATGGTGGGGCTCGGTGATAACTGTTCCTCAAAAAAAACGAGTTGTTATATGTCGTGCCACAAGGTGCCTTTCTATTCCCAAAGCTATTTAACATATACATGAAACCAGTGGGAGAGATCATCGAGAGGCCTGAGGCGGGCTGCTTTCAGTGCGTTGGTGACACCCAAATATATTTCTTTATGCCTTTGATAACAGCATCAGCTAGTGTGTCTCCTTTCAGTGGATGCCTGGAGGATGCAATGGGCTGGATGAGGAAAAACAAAGAGAAACTGAATCCAGACAAGACAGAAATATTTACTGTCAAGAGTCCTTACCTGGAATTAGAGGCGTATCAAACAATTGTGGATGAATTACACACACCCTCTTTGAACTGGGTTTGCAGCTTTGGTGTGCTCCTGGCTTTGTCATTTCAAATGACAGCACAGATAGGTGCAACAGTATGGAGTGCTTATTATCAGCTTCGGCTGTTAGCACCAGCTGTACCCCTTCCTAACATTGGAGGACTTAAAGACAGTAGTGCACACACTGGTAACCTCAAGACTGGACCTCTGCAATGTGTTGCACATTTGGCTAGCTCTATAACAAGTTTGGAAACTTCAGTTAATTCAAAACATGACTTCAGTCACTGGTCCATCTGAGAGTGACTATATTATACCAATATTAAAATCACTCCACTGGCTGCCAATTAGTTTCTGGCCAAAGCATAAAGTGTCAGTTATTACCTTTAAAGCTCTATATGATTTGGGTCCAGGTTACATATAGAATTGCCTTCTTCAAGGGTGAAAAATTTGGTCATACAACAGAACTACGTAAAAAAATTGATTGTAGATGAAGATGAATTAAAAATTTTTAAGGACGTACATCCCACCACCCTAAAATGAAGAAGAGAGTACAGCTTCCTCACACAATTGTTACGAAGTAAAGGAATACGATACACTTGAGAAAGAACTGAAGGTATCTCCTTCGTATGGAAACAGAGAAAATTTATATTGAACACAGTTATTAAAGCAAGAGAATTTTGGAAAAAATATAAAGAGGACTTAAATAGAACAGGGGAAGAAAGAAGTGTTGAAGAAGAAGAAATCGGGAAAGATACTGACCAATTAAGGCAAACGATTGGGAAACCTCAAAGAAAGTTAAGGGATAAAGAGAAGTTTACCGATAAGAAGAGAGGAGAAGAAGAAAAGGAAAGACAAGAAGAAGACACTGAGGAGGAAGAGGAAGAAGGGAGAGAAGAATCAAATTTCATAGATCCAGAGTTAGAGGAAGAAACAGAAGAAATTGAAGAATAAACAATCAATAGAGGAGATAAGGGAAGGGGGGAAGAGAGAGAAAAGAAGGATTTTTTTCTTTAAAAAAAAACAGGTTATAAAATGAAATTAAAATTATTGTCATGGAATGTTCGCGGCTTAAATTCCCCAATTAAAAGGAAACATATATTTCATCAATTAGAAAAATTAAATTTAGATATTATTGCATTGCAAGAAACTCATATTAAAGAAAAAGATCTAAAATATGTTAAAAACCCAAAACTTGGTCAATCATTTTCATCCTCAATAGATAAAAAAAAAAGGGAGTAACTATATTTGTAAATAATAGATTCGAGGCAAGACAATTTGGGAAGGATGATATGGGGCATTGGGTGGGGATAGAGGTAAATGCAGGAAATTTAAAATTAATAGTAGTTGCAATATATGGCCCATTAGAAGGTAAAAGTAGATTTTATTCAAAGTTATTGGAGGCTTTTTTTAAAGTGGAAATAAAAGATCATAGAATGATTGTAAGGGGGATGGAATGGTGTAATGACAGAAAAGAAGACCCAAATTATAAGAACAAGAAAGGAATAGAGGAAAAATCAAGGTAAACCCCCCAAAAACCCTTTTTTTGAAATGCTGGAGCATTTACCATTGGTAGAAGCTTGGAGATGGGTACATGGGGGAAAGGAAGAATATACTTTTTTTTCCCGACCAACATAAATCTTGGTCTAGAATTGATATGTTTTTCCTGTCGGTAGAATGTTGAAGAACATAAGGAAATTAGAAGTCCTCCCCAGAACATACTCAGACCATAATCCAATATTATTAATGATATATCAGGGAAAAGATACATATAAATGGAAATTGAATGACAGTTTGTTAAAAAATGAATTGATAGTAGGGAAAGCAAAAAAGGAATTGGGAAACTTTTTCAAAAATAATTTAGGTAAAGGACAATCGGAGCAAATAGTAGGGGGAAGCTAGCAAAGCGGTGATGAGGGGATTTTTCATTAACCAACAAGCGTGGGTGACAAAGGGTAAAAAAGAGAAAGAACAAAATATATATGCATTATTACAGGAAAAAGAAAAAAAATTTAAAAAAAATTTCCCCGCAAAACTAGAATTATTGAAGGATGTACAAATTTTAAAGGGAAGCAAATATCGTTATTAGCAATGAATGAAATAGAAAAAAAAATGAAATTCGTAAAACAAAGACAATTTGAATACGCAAACAAAGCTGGCAGATGGCTAGCTTTTAAATTTTAAGGAAAAAAAAAAGAGAAACTTTTATATAAAAGGATTAGAGGGGACAGGATATTTATTATCAATATGCAAAGATTAAAAATATTTTTTTTACTTACTTTAAAGAGTTATTTAGAAAGGAACAGTGGTCACGGGATTTGAAAGACAGTATGATGAAATATTTGGATCAAGCAATGTTAAGGAAGGTTTGGGATAAACAAAGAGAAGATTTAGACAAGCCTATAATAGCACAAGAAGTAAAGGATGTGATTAAAAAATTAAAGATAGAAAAACCCCCCGGCCAAATGGTTTCACGGCATTATATTATAAAACCTTTCAAGAAGAAATAACCCCTGTATTAGTTCAAGTATTAAATTCAATTGATAAACAAACATTCCCAAATACATGGAAGGAATCAAATATAGTTTTGATTCCAAAAAAAGGGGAAAGATTTATTGGATAAAAAGAATTATAGACCTATTTCATTATTAAACATTGATTATAAAATCTATGCACAAATTTTAGCAGAGCGATTAAAAAAAATATTAGTAAATTGGATACATGATGATCAAAACGGATTTCTGCCCGGAAGATATTTGAAGAATAATATAAGAATAGTTCTTGATACAATTGAATTTTATCAGAAACATAATCAGAAAAAAATAGCTTTAATATTTTTAGATGCCGAAAAGGCATTCGATAACGTAAATTAGCCTTTCATTTTTGTTACTTTGGAAAAGATGGGACGGGGAAAAAAGAATAAGAATGGGTAAAAGCAATTTAAAAGGGAAGAAAAAGCAAGTTTAATTATAAATGGAAAAAGCTACAAAACAATTTACAATACATAGAGAACCCGTAAAGGGGGCCCCATGTGGCCTTATTTTTTATAATTTGTTTGGAAGTCCTGAATAACAATATAAGGAAAGAAAGTACAATAAGAGGGAATTTGAATAAGAGATCAAGAAATTAAATTGCAAGCATACGCAGATGATTTGGTAATAATTTTAGAAGAAAACCCCTTAATAGTATTATTAGAGTAATGGATATATTGAAACAATTTGGTGAATTTGCAGAGTTCAAGGTTAATGAAGAAAAATCATTAATGTTGACGAAAAATTTATATTAGAGCAAGAGAAGGAATTAATGGAAATGTCGGGCTACAAAGCAACTAAAAAGGTTAAGTATTTAGGGATAATAATAGCCAAAAATAATTCAGAACTATTTTATAATAATTACAAAAAAATTTGGGGAGAGATAATTAGAGAAATGGAAAGATGGAGAAAGTTGCAGCTTTCCATACTTGGTAAAATTGCAGCTATTAAAATGAATATACTACCAAAAATGATTTTTTTTATTTCAAAAACTTCCTAAAAATTTATAATGAAAAACCTTTTAAAAATTGGGAGAAGGGGGAAAAACAAAAATTTTTTGGGAAAGGGAAAGGAAAACCCCGGATTAAAATGAAGTATTTAAAAAAGGGTAGAAAAGAGACAGGAGGGGGTGGGGTTACCAGACTTAAAATTATATTATGATGCATCGGTACTGTGTTGGATTAGAGATTGGATAGAATTAAAGAATACAAAATTATTAAATCTGGAGGGATTTAATAACTATTGTGGATGGCACGCGTATCTCTGGTAGATAAACATAAAGTAAATAAAGAACTTCCCTGGACCACTATATTAGGAAAGCGATTTTAAAAATTTGGTTAGAAGTGAGAAATAAATTTTATTTAAAAATACCCTGTTGGGTGTCCCCACATGAACCATCGATTAGAAAAAATCAAAACGAAGGGATGGATAACATACAAGGATATATTAAAAAAAAAAGGGAATACCACAAAGCTTAAGAATAGGGAAGAATTAATAGAAGATGGATATAATTCACACTGGCTCCTTCATGCACAATTGGCGGAGAAATATAAGGAAGATAGTTAAAAAATGGGAAATTTCATTAGAAAAGATAGAATTAGATAAATTAATGAAAACTGGGGTGATACGTCCATTAAATAAAATTTACAAATTACTTTTAAATAGGAATATGGAGAATGAAATAATAAAAGATAATATGATAAGATGGTCGCGAGATTTGGGTAAACCAAATTTCCCCAAAACATTGGGAAGAAGCGTGGAAATTAAATCAAGAATTCACCAAAAGTAATAATTTGAAAGAAAATTTTTTAAAATTATATTATAGATGGTATCTGACTCCAGTCCAAATTGCAAAAATGCAAAAGAATAAAGTGAAGGCTATTTGTTGGGAAATGTTCGGAGATAGGTTCCTTTTTCACTGTTGGTGAGGGTGCAAGAAAGCAAAGAAATATTGGTCATTAGTTCATGGTTTAATAATACAATATCTGAAAATTAGGATTCCAATGCAACCGGAAATATTTCTGCTAAATATGTTTGAGAATATAGAAAAAACAGTAAAAAAAAAAGTATCAAAGAATTCTAAGTTATATGATATATGCCGCAAGAATAGTGTTCGCTAGAAAGTGGAAGGGAGAACATATACCAACGGTAGAAGAATGGGGAAATAAATTATATGAGCTGGGAGAGATGGGGGTAAATTGACATTAAAATTAAAAAATAAAAATAAAAATTTATTTAAAAGTGAATGGGAGATCTTAAACCCTTTAAGGGAAAAATATTGGGGGGAATTTCCAACGATTGGATTATATGAATAAGAGTAATAGTAATATTTTTAATAAATATAATATAACTGTTATGTTTGGAAGTAAATAAATATGAAAGAGTACAATGGATTGGGGAAATGGTTAATTAAAAAGAAAGATGTACAATGGATGTGAATGTTAAAAAATGCAATTGAATAGATTAAGTATAATGTATTGCTGTAAAGTGTAAGTGATAGTATTTAATGGAGCAGGATGAGTAAGAATTATTCGTAATAACCCCGTGGTGATAAAGGAAGAAATCATTGTGTAAATATGAACAGCGTAAGGCTGTGAAGAGAAGAAGTAAGAAGAAGTAAAGATGAAACAGGAATAAGGTAAAATAGGTATGTAAAGGGATATAAATTAGAAAAATTAGTAAAATCACAATACAATGTACATCTATCGTAAAGGTATTTATAAGAGTGAATGTATCGATAAGAATGAGTAAGTAATTAATTTACAGACAGAAAAGATCACGGAAGGTGAAAGGAGAAGGTGTAAGTGGTTGCTGGTATATATGCTAATAGTTTATAAAATATTAAGTCTGTAATATAATAAATAGTAATTGAAATTGTGATAATTTAGAAGGTATGTATGTATGTATATATGTTAAATTTTTTTCTTTTTTCATGTTTTTTTTTGTTTTTTGTTTTCCGTTTCTTCTTTTTACGTCATCTATGTCATGTTTTTGTTTTATTTTGTTTTGTTTTGTTTGTTGTGTTTTTTATTTTGAATGTCTAGTTGTTTTTAATGTAAAGTTGTGGCTATAGTGTTTGTCATTTTGTTTTTATTTGAAATAAATAAAGCTATTTTAATAATAAAAAAATTAAATTGCCTTCTCCCATATGATCCTCCCCGTAGGTCCTCCGGCAGACATCTACTTCGGTCAACCAAAATTAAGCTATTAACCATTTTATTGGATTGTGGGATGACCTGCTAGAAGAGATTTGTCAGCCTGAGATGCTGTCTGTACTTAAAATGGCAGTAAAAACCAGCCTCTTCCAGAAGACATCTCTAGATTATTTTTAAATTATGTTTTTTAGAGTATTTTATTGATAGATTTTAATACATATTCATTTTATATTATCTTTTAACTGACGTTATGTGTTGCATCATTTGTTGTTGTTTTCTGCCTTGATCCAAGCTTTGACTATACAAGGTGCCAAGTGTTACTAGTGTATTTATTTTAGTGCGTGTGTGTGTGCCTTCAGGTCACCAGTCAACTTACAGAGACCCCATGAATTTCATAAGAGTTTCTTAGGCAAGGAATATTCAGAGGTGGTTTTGCCAGTTCCATCCTCAGAAATATAAGGAACAGCACCTGATATTCATTGGTGGTCTTCCATCCAAGTACTAACCAGGGCTGACCTTGCTTAGCTTCCAAAAACAGATGAGATCCGCTACCTTTAGGGTATTTAGATCCACCTCTTTTTTTTTTACTTTACTTTAATTTTATATTAGTTTATTACATATCTATTCAATCCTTTAGCCAAAAAAGGAGGAGAGGTGATGCAGATGGAGAAAAAAGAAGAGGAAAAGGAACAGAGGGAGGGAGAAAGGGCAAAGTTTATGCGATAAGGACAGCCCCTGCTGCCTGGTGCATTCTGGAAGTTGTCTTTGAAAGGGAACTTCCCCAAGCTCTGTTCCTCAGAAGCATGACTCCTTATGACTTCTTTCTTCCTTTGACCTCTATTAAATCTCACCTTTCCAGTGCTCCTGCTTGTTTGTGAGTTTCTGTCTGGGCTACAACATAAGACACATCTCTTTGAAGACTCCAAAGTTTCTTTATTTGCTCTCATCTGAGCACATTTACCCTACATTTGTTCTTCTGTTACTATAATTTTAGTCTTTAGTGTGGATTGCAAACAAAAGAGCATGCTACAGAAAAGAGGGAGAAAAGGAGGAACACAATTCATAAAGAAAGCAATTTTCATTGTCTTGTTGGCGGTACAAAGAAGAGAGAGTATCCTTATAGGGTGCAGAAGGGAAGAAGAGGTTAACAGAGAATTGATTAAAATTGTGTGGCTGGGACTTTACTCTCTTGAAGTTGATAAAAATGGGCGATGTCTCCAGGGGTGATTTTGCTGGTGCACTCATGGTTTATATTTAGGCATATTTAAAAATGCCTAGTATTTGTTTTTACTAATACCATGGCACTCTTTCTGTGGCTTCATCTGGTTTACCTATTTTTAGCTGAACACTATTGCTAGGCAGCAAGCAACTGTAAATTAGCATATCATAAAACAAAGTAACATATGCAAATAAGGAATTGCCAGTTTTATTTTCAGAAGAAGTACCTATCTCAAAATTGTTTCTCTGAGCTATCTGTTGGAAAGTATACATTTCAAAGTAATCATAGCATAAAGAATTGAAGACGCACTCAGTCCCAACAGTGCAAACTGAAAATCCATTTCACTTTTTCATTTGAATCGTGATTCTTTTCATTTAAAATAATGGTGAATTATAAATATCAGTATAAATGTGAATGCATCCGATATATATATGAATCTTTTATCCAGGCATAATGCATACTTGCATATTTTTGTTAAATGCTTTTCCAGCATCCCCATGCAATTTATATTTGTTTTCATTGTTCTATTGCAATTGATTTAGATGTAGCATTTTGTGTTTATGGATTTTCTTTTTGAACTGCTCACAGTACTGCACATAAAAACTGTTTGAGGGGAATTAAAGGGTTAGTTGGATTGAGTCATGAATAGAGTTTTATAACAGAGATTTAGGCCATTTCCACATGGGCTAATAGAAACGGTGCAGAGTGTCCTCCAGGGAAGATGTCTGCACCTGGGAGCAGACTGGGTCAGATCTACTTAACGTAGATCTGCACCTCAGCCCGCTACGGAATGACCCAGCGTGCTTTTGAAAGACCCCTTAAAACAGGTATTTCAAAAGCACAGAGCACACCATTCCGTGCCAACTCTCCAGTGCAGATTTGCAGGCTCGCACCAGTGTGAGCCTGCGATCTGCCAGGGGTGGGCTTTAGGTTGGCGAGCTTCAGTGGTTGGTCAAGACCCTCGACCAACTGGAAGCCACCATTTTTGTCCCCAGAGCAGTGTGGAGCGACGAGCACGCACTGCTCCGGAGCAGCACAGACCAGACTGGGAAGCCAAGAAGTCCGGTAAGTAGCGGCACAGGGCGATTCCCTCGCCCCATGCGGAAGTGGTCTTAGATTCCTGCTGGCTGGTCTTCAGCTATGGAAAAAAGTAACATGGGTACCCAATCCACGTTTAGTATTATTTGCTCCTACAGATTTCACAAGTTTTGTAAACTGGAGACCAGTATGTGACCTGAAGAAATTTAACAGTTTACAACTCTGCATAACTGTTATAACTCTATCTAAAATGGATCCTTCTGCACCATCGTTTGCATGTTGATTCACAGAAGTGTTTTCCTTGATATAACCATATATGGAATACCTTGAATTTTTCTCTGAGTCACTCATCACTCCCTGTATTACATTTTCATTTGCAAGTTATTGCTATCCTTGCTACTGCTCACCTTCAGTGTGTCTAAACTGTATGCAGATTTTAAAAGAAAAGATAGTTCTCTGTTCAAAAGCTTACAAGCTAATAAACCCAAACGAAAGGGGAAAGGAAGAAGGGAGTTAACACTCGAACTGCCTGTTGTTTCTGGCAGAAGCAAAAAGAAGAGAAGAGGGACAAATGACATGAGGCAGGCGCTTCTCTAGATGGATGGTCAAAGCAGTTGATATGTTGTTCCAATAAGTTGGGGGTACATTCTTTCATTGGTTCTTGGTCTTCTGACTAGTGGCAGTAGTTGTCTACTCTGCAGTCCCAGCAAAACTCCAGTTATTAAAATTAAAACAAGATTGCAAGATTGGCTCCATTTTTTGGAGGGTGGGGTTAGTGGAGAACAGCTCATCAGTGCACTCCACATCAAGTCTTTCTACCAGTCTGTTTCCTTTCTATCTTGAATTAGACAGCATTATCCTGAGAGGGAGAGAAGAGGAAGGTTCGATCCCAATTTCTGGAGTGAAGCATCCCCCTCCCACTCTGCCACTGAAATCTAGTCATCATTAAGACTGCTGGCCACATGTGAGAGCAAAATATTATATCAGCGGTATCTATGTCTGAAATCTGAGCTATGCAGGAGCTGTGAGGCACCCAGACATGCCTTCTGTAAAAAGGTTGCCTCTTACTTCACACCCACCCCAAAATCACAAGACTTCAGGGGATTCTTTCTAAAGACCATGGTGTCCCTGAACCTCTGATCTTTGGAAACTGGTTGATCAACATGTCAGTGATGTGTAGTTGTGTGTGTATCTTTCCTTAATCATTACAGCTGAGTGTGGGGAGACTTTGAGATGCTACCATTGTCAGCCTAGTAAGGGAAGAGCTGCCATTTCCTTTTAGCCTTCTAAAAGTAAAAGGTAAGGGTTCCTGGATACTTTCACAATATCTGCATTGGACAGAGGGGAAGTCTAATGTGAATATTTGCATTCAAGTTAGATTAATTTGATCCAGATAAATACATGTTTGCCAATTTCCCATCACTGTAATTTTATTTTTTAGGATATTGATAAGTTGCTCATTGTTGAGCGTGTAGATCTATGCACATTTCCACAGCAATAATGATTACTCAACACTAGGCAATTTACTAAGCATGAACAGGGCATTGCTGCATGTTAAATCAGTGCAGGTCTGTTTTAACAGTCTCCCACCCTCACTCTAATCACTCAGTACACTAGAAATAAGCTGTTTGCCCTTTTATTATAACACAAAGACTTGTCTGTGGCTGGTGCTGCATTGAAAGTACATTAGAACAAGCAACGTTCTGGTGAAGAGTTTATAGAAAAATCAATAAGAGTTTGTGGTTTTAATAAATCTGTAAGTTGATCTTTTAGCCCTACCCTATTGGCAGTATTCCTCTTTAAATATCTCATATACAAAATCTCTTAAGCTGCAGCCCTGTCCATACTTCTGTGGGAATAAACTCCTTGACCTCAGCAAGGCTAGGCATGTGGCATGTGGAGGACAGCATTGTGAAAAGTTTTGATAGTCTCAGAAACACTTCAAAAGTATGAGCTAGTTACTTATTTTCTCCACATAGAATTACAAAAGCAAATGTAAGTATAAATTGTACCATGGACAAATAAAAATAAATGCTGGCTCTGCCTAAGCAAAAGCAAGACAGAGGCCCTTTCCACACCATACCTTTTTCTGGCGCTGGGGTGCAGGGATCATGCGAGCAGCCTCCGGCGAGAGGCTCTCACGTCCCTGCTGTTTCAGCTCTGCATGAGCTGCCTGCTCACACAAGAGCCCTGCCTCTTCCGTCTGCAGTACAGCCTGGGAATTTCCCAGGCTGCGCTGGGGCAGGAAGTGCAACCGGCGCAGCTCTGGAGGCTCCGCATGCCAGGTAAGTGCACATGGGGCCCGGAAGCAATGCGTAATCGCACACCATTTTTGGCTTCCAGCCAAAAATGAATAGGTGCGCGATTGGCACCTGCTGGCCCCTGGTGCGTCACGCGATTGTGAATGCATCATGCAGATTGCTCCTCACGATCACGCAATGCTCTAGGCACCCTTTTGCATGGCAAATACCATGCAGAATGGGCCTTAGCAATGTTTTTGGTGGATAAATCATGGAAACTGCAGGAAAAACATCATGGTGTTCTATAACGGGTGACTTCAGAATATTTAAGATGAAGTCTCATTCTTAAAAGTAACCTTTCAAGCTGTACTTTGAAAATACATGAGGCTGAAATTACAGAAGGAAGAGGGGGAATGATTCGGGGGAGTGACTAACAACAGAATTGGGATAAGTAGCTTTGCAGCAAGGTTTTCAAACCAAATTTAGAGCCTGACCAAATTCTCCTATATTAGAATTAAGGTTGCAACATGTCAGGGCACCATTTGAAGCCTCAGAAAATTGCCATGCTTCCTCAGTTTTCCAAGCAGGGGAGACAAATCTCCAGGTGAGGTGCTGGAGGAGAAGAAGGGTTCCTTTTATTGTACACTAAGTCTCTCATAATCATCTCACTGGTATTCACAGTTTCATTTGCCCATGATCTGCTCCAGAGCTGTGGCTATGGCTGTTGACCAGGTCCTTGCTCTGCACAGCTGAGTTGAAGAAGAAATGTAGGGAGGCACAGCTGAGCTTCACACCTCTCTTGGCTGAGAAAGGAGATGGGCACTCCTTCCTCAACCAAGAGAGGCACACAAAGCCTGGCACATGTAGTACTACTGAGCCAAGTATCCCTCATTCTTTACTTGTATATTTCATTTTTGTGGCCAAAATGTAGAATTTTACATTTGTCTCTGTTGAATTTCATTTTATTAATTTCAGCTGAGTTTTCTAGTTTTATCAGGATCCTGTTGAATTTTGTTCCTATGTTCCAGGGTCTCAGCTGCTCCTTTCAGTTTTGTACCACCCCAAATTTGATAAGGATTCCTTCCACTCCATCATTTAAATCACTGATTTAAAAAAAAAAAGGTGGAAGAGTGTCAGCCCCCGAACAGAGCCATTTGAGACCTCTTGCAGTTTGAATCCTAGGCACTGATGACAACTCTTAGAACACAGTTTTCCAACCAATTATGGATTCATCTGATGGTGTTTCCATCTATTCCATATTTAGTCAGTTTGCTAATCAACTATCATGGCGGATCTTATCAAATGTTTTGCTGAAATCTGGATAAATGACATTCATAGCATTCCTACCATCTACTAAACTACTGATCCAATCAAAAATTAAGTTTAGTTTGTCAGGATTTGTTTTTGATAAGCCCATGCTGGTCCTATTAATCACTTCAACGTCTTCCAAGATACTTGCAAATCAACTCTTGTATAATCCATTCTAATTTTTTTTCCCCTGATATTGAGGTCAGGCCATTTTTGCATATAGGAACAATAATTGTTTATCTCCAGTCCTTTGCCACTTCACCCTTCTCCAGGATTTCTCAAAAATTATGACAAGTGATTCAGAGAGTATGTCATCAAGTTCCTTCAATATTTTGGGATGCAAAATTGATGGGATTGATCTGGGCCTGAAGATCTGAACTTATTTAGATTTATTGGGAGATTTATTAGCTCTCCTTACAATGTTCCTCCAAGCTCAGGCTACACAGCTATAGTCTTCTTGGTGATTCTTCTTCTTTCTATTCCTTATACATCTTTTTTTTTCCTCTTTTCACTTCCTTCTCAAGTTTGCTGCACAGCAACATTGACTTTTTCAGATGTTTTAGTACTGGAGCTTTTTTCAAATGTTTCCCATTTTTTCTTCTTCCATGGAATTGTTTGTTATAGTGCTTTTAGCAACTCCTTCTTCATGAACTCCCACCCTTGCTGAGTTGCCCTTTTCCCTTAGCCATGGGATTCTACGCAATATTTCCCTGAGCTTGATAAAATCAGCTTTCCTGACATCCAGGGTCCATGATTGACTATATTCTTCTCTGGCTTGTTGCACAATTATGAATTCTAGCACAGCATGGCCACTTCCTCTTATTTTGATTCCTGTGACCAACTCCTCCCTATTGGTTAGCCTCAGGACAAATATGCCCATATTTTGTTTACTATTGAGTAGGCATTCTGCCTGGAATTACACTGCTGCTAGGCTCTCAGTAACACACACACAAAGCTTTCTGCATGACACCTTATAGTCTATATGATATATTCTGTATGCTATATTTCCAGGCCTCAAACCTGGCAACCAAATCAGCATGGCCTGTAATAGTATGGGCCAATGAATTATGAGGTTCAGTCACATCACTGGTAATCTGATGGGACCATAAATAATTCTTTACTCCTTAAAGCAGAAGGCATGCAGGGCATAATTTCATTTCTCAGTGCAAAGTCTGGGTTGAAAACTAATCTGATATTTGTATGTGTCTGTGTTAAAATGCAAAGGATACAAATTGTGTCTTTAGCTAATGGGTTCTTATTCCCATGAAACCAACTTAACCAAACTTGATCAAATTAACAATGTGCTGTTGCAGGTCATTATTAACTTACTGCTGAAAAAAAGAGAGAAGAACAGAAGAAAAAAATAATGGCTACTTTACTAGTTATTTCAGCTTAAGGGGCCAATTTTCTATAGCTGGGATATTTCTCTAATGAGCTGCTTCTGGATGCTCATATTTTGTGGATTAGAAATTTCCAGTAATTAAGCAATAGTAAAGTACAAGTACTTTAATTAACTTTTGTCAAGTGTAACCAAACGCCCTTCATATATGGAAGACAAATAAGGTAAACAGTAGACCTGAGGTTTAGTTATTTACCCTTTACCACCTAAGAATCAATGCACCATCCCCAGTCTGCTGCTGGATCATAATCCACATTCTATAGATATCACAGTATATAGGTGACATGATTGCATTCCAACAAACTTGGAAGGAAAATGATGGGATTGTTTGGATGTTTTGACAACTGGGACATTCCTTCTCAGTGGGGTGATGGATCCACTCTGACCACTAGTATAAGTTTTAAAGGAGCTAGACAAGGCGCTGAACCTATTTGAGGGAATAGGGTTTGGAGAGCAATTTTAAAACTTAAATCAAAATCTGGAGCTGATTGATTGACTCACTGACATGGCACCCCCTAGTCTTCATTGTAGATAGAGGCACAGAAAATAATCCACTGGTGTAATCCAGTTGGCAATCATCCAGTCTCTGTAGTAGATAAATATTTTTAAAATCGAGTATAAAAAGGGTTGTTGCCACTAAAATTCACAAGTGTAAATACAATTCTAAGAATGATCATATTGACAGATGTATGCAACCCGATACCCTCCAGATGTTTTGGACTGCAGTCCCCTTCATTCCCTACCATTGATGATACTGATTGATACTGATGTCCAAAATATCAATAGTTCACCAATTTCCTTCGACAGTAACACGAAAATGAGCAGTTGATTAACATGCAGTATTTGGCATTTCTTCTCTTTGTTTGCTGCTACTTGCTGTCTCAGGCCTACATTCCATTGGGGTTGAGTTGTGTTTAATGCTTCCCCACTCAAAATAATAGTATCAGTCTTGCACATTGAGAATCAGAACAGAGATGTATCAGGTTAGAATGTTTCCCTGACATTTTTTGCAGAAAATGTGGTACTAATGAGGAGGGGGGTTCCAGCATGAAGATCTGTACCTGTAGTATGTCATGCTACAGCTGGGACACAGTCTCTTTACTGTTCATTGGAGTTTGCAGTAATATAAGAGGATTGATTTATTTATTTATTATATTTGTAGGCCACCTTTCTCCCGGGATTGGGACCCATGGGGGCTTCCAACAATAAATACACATTAAAACAGCAGATCTTAAGGTTCTAGCTGGTTTGTACAGAGAGATGCAGTCTTTCAGATAACCTGGATCTAAGCCGTTTAGGGCTTTATAGGTAATAACCAGCACTTTGAACTATGTCCGGAAACGAATAGGTAGCCAGTGGAGCTGTTTTAGCAAGGGAGTTATGTGCTGCCTGTAACTGGCCCTGGTCAGCATCTGGCTACCACGTTTTGAACCTGCTGAAATTTCCAAACAGTTTCCAAAGGCAGCCTCAAGTAAAGTGCATTACAGTAGTCCAAATGAGATGTAATCAAGGCATGCGTCACTGAAGTCAGATTTGACATCTCAAGGAATGCACGCAGCTGGCCCCCAATTTTTAACAGTGGAAATGCACTCCTGGCCACTGCTGAGACCTGGGCATCCAGGCTCAGAGTTGAATCCAGGAGAACAGCAAGACTGCAAGCCTGAGATTTCAGGGGGAGTGTAACCCCATCCAGCAGAGGCAAAGTCCCTATTCCCTGATCTGCCTTTTGACTGACCAGGAGCACCTCTGTCTTGTCTGGATTAAGCTTCAATTTGTTTACCCTCATCCAATCCATTACTTACAGCAGACATTACTTACAGCAGATGGTTCAGGACTGAGACTTCTTCCTTAGAGTCTGAAGATGACTATCCCATTAAAAATGGCTAAGACAATTCTAGTAAGCTCTCATTTCCTGTTCAGAATAACCTTGAAATCAATTGATTGCTCATCCATGTCACCTTTTTATGTTCGTTCATACATTTATTCTACTATGTTTTTGTGTTTTGCAAATTTTTAACATGCACAAAGTCACATTAAATACTTAATATTTCACATTTAAACATTTTATTTCAACATGTGTTTCTATATGCATTTTATCTTAAAATGTCCTCTTTATACATATTTTTATATGTTGTTTTGAGATGAGAACTTCACTGAAAAAAATCAGGAACTGAAAAAGTATATGAATAACTGGATTCCAGTCTGTCTCTTAGATATGAATGTTTGGATCAGTTCAGTTCACAGTGGAATATGCAAAGACTGGATTCATCAATCTTCTATAATTTGAACTGATTCAGAACCTTATGTGTTTTCCAGGGGGCACACAGGACTCCTCTGAAAAGAAGTGTTCCCATTAAATTACATTAGTATGGGAAACCTGAGGGCCCCCAGATTTTGTTGGATTACAACATCCATCAGCCCTAGCCAATATAGCCCAGAGATGGTTAGAGTTATAGTCCGACAACACCTGTAGGGCCACAAGCATGCACCACAAATTTTAAATGGAGGTGAGAACTCTGTGTATGCATCCATATCTAGATCTGTGAACAGCAGATGCTGTGTGGCTGAGAAACTCAAATGCGCACTGGAATATTCTATAGACACCATATATAATGCCGGTCTTAAAAGAATTCCACTGGCTGCCAACATACTTCTGGTTTGGATTCAAGGTGCTTATGATGCCTGAAATGCCTTGGAAGGCTGATGATATTTCAAGGAGCAGCTCTTCCTGTATATGGCCATTTCTGCACGGGGTGAGGGAATTGAACTGTGATGCTACTTACTGGACTTTTAGGCTCCCCAGTCTGGTCCACGCTTCTCCAGAGCAGTCCGTGGCCACCGCTTCGCACTGCTCCGGGGACGAAAATGGCAGCTTCCAGTTGGTCAAGGGTCTCAACCAACCGCTGAAGCTTGCCAGCCTAAAGCCCGCTCCCAGCAGATCACAGCGAATCTGCATATGGGAGCAGGCTCGCATTGGCGTGCTCCATGCTTTTGAAAGACCTGTTTTTAGCAGTCTTTCAAAAGCACACTGGACAACCACTTGGGGTCATTTGGGAGCAGGCTGGACTGTGGATCTACTTTCAGTAGGTCTGACCCAGTCCGGTCCCAGGTGCAGACGTCCTCCCTGGAGGACGCTCTGCCCCGTTTAAAAAACCCCGTGTGGCAATGGCCTATGTCTCTTTAAATCTCTTCAAATCTCAGTCTTCAAGGATTGAGATTTGCTGGAATAGCCTCCTCTGTGTTCCAATAGTGAGGTCATATATTGTGTGAGGACATAAGAGAGGGCCTTGTCGTCAATGGCACCACTCCTTCCCTTTGGGAGGCCCAAGTGGCACCAGCACTGACTTCATTTAGATGTCAGGTGAAAACATGGCTGTTGGCAAAGCCTTTGAGACCTAACTGATTTATTCCAGGAGGTTTATGCACATTGACTTAAACTATTTTAACATATTTTAACTCGTCAAGTTGTTCAATACATTTTAGTCATTTAGATTATTATTACTACTATAGATGATTTTCATCTGTTTATATTGATTTTATTTTTATGCTATTCTGAGATCTCGTCATATAGGAGAAGATATAAGTATTTCAGTAAATACAATATATAAATACAGCCTTGGCTTCTACGTCTGCAGAATTAAAATATTTCAGTTTTGTGATTCACCACGTAAATCACAAAGCTATTATCTTGCATTAGGTAATGATGTGATTTAATGTTCTGACCAGTCTGCCCAGTTCTGAAAAATCAAAAGAAGTAGTGATAGGCCCTCCCATTCAAATGCTGTGCCAGAGAATGAGGCTATACAATCCAAAGCATCCTGCTGACTTTGTTCGTCCCATGCATTTTAATGTACCCTTATCTGGCAGAGTACTCTGAGGCTAGGTGTTAAAAGAATTCTAGTTCTTTTTTCTCCATTCACAAACAGAAAGTGGATGGACATATTTTAAATTAAGGGAATAAAAAGATAAAAAGCAAAGCCAGATCTACAGAGCAGATCTGTTCACTTTGTCTTAAATTCAGCAGCTGCCCAGGGAACACACACTCTCCTTAGCAGCATAAGCATGTAATGCATTAAACACAAACAGATGAACAACAACCAGAAAAAAAAAATCTCTTGATAAGTTCTATTGAAGCAAAGCTCCATATTGCCAAAACTGAAGGCCCAAATCTTATGGATAAATATTGCTGCATGGTGTTGTGTGCCTTCAAGCTGACTCCAACTTATGCCAACCTTATCTTAGGGTTCTGCTGGCAAGATTTATTCAGAAGAGGTTTGCCACCACCTTCCTCTGAGGTGGAGAGAGTGTGAATTGCACAAAGTCACTCAATGGATATCCAGTCTGAGGAGGTATTAAAGCCCTTGTCTCCCAGGGCTTTTCTGCCCCACACTGTCATAGTACTATTACTCCACTTTCAACATCCTATGGAATCCTGGGCTTTGCAGTTTAGGGAGGGGCCTTTAGAATTCTCAGCCAGAGAGCTCTTGGGCCTCAGTAAACTACAAACCCCAGAATTCCACAGGAGGTTAAAAGTGGAATAATAGCACTATAACAGTGTAGGATGGAAAGGCCTCCAGAGTCCTAATCCAACATGCGAACCACTACACCTTACCAGCTGTCTGTGCAAACACTTATATGTCCCTGAGTGTAAACATTAAAGACCTGTTAAATAAGACAAGTGTTGCTTTCCTATCACAAAGTAGGACAGACTGCAGAAAGTGACAGTTTTAGAATTTCCGTTCTTTTGGTCTTCAGCTTCCAGAGTCCACCCTACAGTATGGTCGCTGACCACATTCTCTTGAAGGATTCTGGGAGCTGTCAGTCAGCTTTCTTAAACTGAAAGCATAGAAGTTAGAGTTAGGAGTGCTGATCTAAGCCACTTTCCAATTACTTGCATTCCCTTGCATGTTTCCTGATTCTTTCCCAGATAACACATGTGCTCGAGTGCTTATGTTCACTGAAATGTCACAGTTTGTTGAGCATGTTATCCCTGTGGTTCTTTAGCTAGTTAATGAAAAGTGGATGTGCGTACATGAACACAGGGTTTGAATGCAACAGTTCTTGAAAATCTGTTACAGTCCTTGAAATCTTGTGTGAAAACCTCATTGGAACATTTAGTTGAGAAACACTTGTATTACAATCCAAATGAGTAGCTTTTGTGTTAGGTTTTATTATCAGATTATCTAGTTTTATTATCTGTTAATTCTTTTATCATCATATCAGCTAATTAAAAATCTATATTATGCAACAACTTTTACTATCCAAGCTTCAAAGAGATACAGTTGAATAAGATGATCTATGCAATGGAAGCAGCTTTCAGAGCATGTAAATAACATTAATACAAATGTGCATCTGTATGTATATTCCCATCTAAGGCCATTTCTTCACTAGACTGTTATAGCACTATTATGCCACTTTCAACATCCGATGGAATCCTGGGGTTTGCAGTTTAGGGAAGGGCCGGCTGGATTCCATCGGATGTTGAAAATGGAATAATAGCACTATAACAGTCTAGTGTAGAAATGGCCTAAATCACAGTGCTCATTGGAGGTCTATTGCTTGGGCAGCAGTTTTTGATGTTTGCATAATACATATCTCCCTCCAAAGTCACATTTTACTATGAGTGAGAAAGGATACTAGAAGAATTTGATCTCTGTGAATTCCACTTACAAGCTTGTCTGCTCTGCCTTTTCCAGAGCACTGTGAACTGCGTCTCCCAGATTATTGCTTATTCACCAGCTTGCACACTTTCCAGATGTGCTGACACTGTTCTCAGCATATAAATGTGTGAAAACACGGGGTCAAGCTTAACACTAAGTAGAGCAAGGCAGCTAAAGCAGTACATTTCATATTGTGAAAAGGGAGCCAATTGTTATTTATTGGATTTATTATTACTGTTTTTTTGTTTTGTTTTTTAGTCAGGAAGAACAAAAGTTTTCTGTCTCCAGTGCAAAACTGACTTTCTTAGCAATGGGAGATGAACACCTTATTGGAGGAAAGAGGACATCACCATTTGCCACTTTGCCTCAGGTAGAAAAATACCTTGGAGGTGTCACTATAAGAATTTGGTAGAAAAGATTAAATTAAAAGAAAGTGTTTTAAAAATAAATATTAAATGTAAACTTTTATTTGCTGTTCTGTGCCTTCAAATTGTTTCCAACTTAGAGTAACCCTAAGTGAACATATCACAGGGTTCTCTCAGCAAAATTTATTCAGAGGAAGTTTGCCACTGCTTTCCTTTGAGGCAGAGAGAGTGTAACTTACTCAACATCACCTAATGGGTTTCTATGGCCAGGCAGGGATTCAGACCATGGTCTCTGGAGTCCTTGCACCCAAACCACTGCATTACACTGTCTGTCATAAAATGAGACCGCACTGGTTCACATCAATCTATTTCAGTCCACATCACTTTCTCCATTGATGTAGACTCGAGTTGATCAACTCAGACTCAAGTCACTATAACGACTTGACTTGGATTCAACTTGACAATAAATGACAGACTGACTTGACTCGACTTGTGACTTGTATATTTTTAGTGACTGACTTGCTATCCTTGGTTCAGTAATGTAACTCAGTCATCCAGAAACTTTATGACTTTGAACAATGCTTCCATCTCTTTTTAACCTACTGGTCACGTGACGACCTGTCTCAAGCCTGAAACATGGGCCCATTTCTTGGAAGGGAACAGCAAATGTGTTAGGCAACAGGCTTGAAGTGAGGTTGAGGTCTGCTCGGCAACCTGTCTCTGCTGCATACTGAAGGAGCCTTCTAGGACCTTTCCTAAGAACAGAAGGCAAGACTCTCTCCCAGAGCGCAGGGGGTGCATTTCGCAAAAGGGAACAGCAAACAGGCTTGAGGAGGAAGGATCCTTCCTTCTAAAACTTTTGAAAATTCAGTAATGGGGAATAAGAAGGATCTTACTCCCAACTTCTGAAAAGGCCTCCAGCTTCAGAAAGGGGAAGTAAGAAAGATCCTATTTCCCACTTCAGAAGCTGTAGAATCTTTTACGCCCGTTGACGCAAAAGCCTCCAGCTTGAGGAATGGGGAGTAAGATGGATCCTATTGTTACCCTGATTTCTGGAGGTCCCATGAGGGACACCTAAATGCTCTCCAAATTATACAAGTTAGAGGAAATTAGTCAAAGAGCACAAGTTAGCAATGTGAGAGGCAGGGTAACGTAGCGAGGTCTTGAACCCAATGTCTACGGGGTCAGGCCGAGTCAAGGAGCAAACAGATGTGAAATAATAATTGGTGTTTTATTAAAATACAGTCAAACACGTGTATGCAACACACTCGCACAGATAACTATAGAAATAAAGGTTGGAATGGGATAGAGGGATTTTAAGAGGAGGTTTGGTATGGGAAATACTGCACCTGTCCTGAAGCCCAGGTAGTCTGAAGATAGAGTTCATGGATATGGAGGTTCTCAGTACGTGGGACTGAGGGGAAGGCTTGCCAAGCAAAGCGGCAGCAAGGCAGTCCAGTAATTTGAGCAATCCAAAGAAGTGCTCAAAGTCAGGGGTTCTTATAGGGGAAATTGTACCCACAGGCTAGTCCATTCTTGGCCCCCTACACCCCCATCATCTTTTTTTTTTCCTTAAAGTTTGCTCCCAGACTTGAAACTTGACTTGAAAGTATCTCACAGGGACTTGAGACTCTACTTGAAAGACTTAAATACATCACCGACTTTCTCATGTGTCAGTTCACATATCTGTTCTGTCTTACTTCTGGATTCAGCCATGAATGTTTAAACTTTTAAAGAGAGGGTTAAAAAGTCATGACTGAATCTAGAAATAAGACAGAACATATATGCGAACTGGCACATGAGAAAACGACATGGATTGAAAACAGATTTATTTGTTTATCTCTAATGACAAGATACCCATAACAACTACTGGATTGGGGTCATTATAATGGTAATAACTGAGGAAAGTGACAAAAACATTATCAGAAACATCCAATATTATTTTTATTTATTTTTTTAAAAAGGGGAAACATAATAATTGAAAAGTCAAGTTTACGCAGGATATACTGAGAGAGTCCTTTGAATTATTATGTGATTTCACAAAGCAAATCAAGAAATACTTGAACACCTGGTTTCACACAGATCATGTGAAAGGAATCTCAATGTGATTGTGCAAACACATATAGGTTGAGATCTTGCATTGGGAGACGGGTGTGTATCATATCATAGTTCCACCTCTGCAGCTACATCTCACAATACCATCCCTCAAACTCACCTTGTAAGCAGTGCAGCCCTCTCCCCATAAAACCCAAACATTTCTGTACCATTAGGAAGTGGAGGGATCAGCAGGAACATGTCCAACTATTTTCCTGTAGCTAGATTCTTTGTGACAGTCATCCACATGGACTTCCATGGGTCCTGAGGATATCCCTGCAAATGATGTCTTTGCAGCACATCCAGCTATAGGAAAATAGCTGAGCACATCCCAGCTAACCCCCCTGCCCTCTGGCAACCTGGAAATGGCCATGTTAGTGGTGGGGGCTGTGCTGTTTATAAGATAAGTTGGGAGGAGCCTGGCACTGTCAGAAACAGAATTCCAGTCTCTGCATAATCAAAAATGTGAGTTCAGACTTAATACTATCATAATTCACTAATAGGAGTGAAGCCTCAGTCTTTAAAAAATAACTACTACGAGTCTGGTCCTGTACAAATGGATAATGATATTCTTTCCTGGAATTGTTCCTGATATACAGTCTCCAAGCCCCAGGTGTAAGGAATTGTTTTAAAATGTTGGTTAAAGAGGCGAAGACAATCACACGTAGTTAGCAAGGCTACATTTTAAATCTTTCAGAAGAAAAATAATAAATAGCACATAGTCATCTGGGAGTAGTGTTTCAGACTGCACAGGAGCAAGCTGGTCATTATGCAAGGAGTGAGATTCTATCATGGACAAGAACCCAAAATAAGATGTTTTCCTAAAATATGTTACCATCATGATTGATGTTCATGCTGAGGTTTTGAATCCATGAACTGGCACTTCCATTGGGGTCACTGACATGTATCTTTTCACCATGTCTAATGTGAGCAGGATGACTTGAAAAGAGGCCCTCAGCCATGCAAATCTAGGTGGACATCCAGAAGAGAAAACTGATTTTAAAAAATAGCTTCAACACAAGCATATGCTAGGAGGTGATTCTGCTCCTAGGTAAATGAGGCAGACCTTGGAAGAGGCTAAATAAATATCACATGTATTACTAGATAAGACATTGATTTGCATGGTAGGGGTGAGTCGTACTCTGTGTGAAATAACACACCAACATACATGTATAAGTGGAAGAGAAAGGCCATAATTTTTGTTGCTTACCACTGCTCATAGCATCAGTCCTGATCTAGGCATCAACCAATAAGCCTGTTGATTGATGAGCCTGACCCTCCAGCCTGATGCTGGAACCACTGAGATAACAGGTAAGGGATCCAAGTGGGTGGATGCCCCAGCATGGTCACTCTGCCAAGATCAATCCCATTCCATGTCTCCTGAGTCCCCTGAGGGGATTCCCACACTTTACACGTACCTTTCATGCACTGGTAATTAATGTCCTAGATCCAGGCCCATGCCACCCACTACCAAAGGTGGACCAGAGAGGGACTCCCCTGCCGAAGTCTGATTTTTACCAACCGATTGCAGCTGCACCCAATAAATCAATGACACCAGCCACCTGGCACCATGCAAACTGGCCCACCAGGCCTGCCACCGTTCAGGGGAAACAATGGCAGGGGGAACAGCCTTCCAAGTGCAAGGCCCGAAGTTCCCAAAATTCTTAGCTTGTCTTAGTATTGGAGTTTTGTTTATATCAGCACTATGTTATCTGTGATGCACATAATTAGCACTGTAAAAATACATTTTTGGAAATGGCAGGGCAATGAATGGCATTTTTACTTTGTAGCTTGGAAAGTTCAAAAACTGAGTAATTCACCATCCAAACATAGTCAAGGGACACAATGAATATGTCATTACATCAATAGCAATGCAACGATAATTTATATTTTACTAAGTTGCTTTACTAGGAAGAAGTAAAGCCTCAGTACCACAATTACATATACAATTCATGTTGACAGCTTAATGAAAGTTTGTGATAAAATGTGGACAAATTCTGGACTTGTGTGTCGAGCAAACAAGCCACTCCAGTACACTATAATGAATATGCTGTAACTTATTGCTCTCTGCAGTAAGAGATATGATTCTTCATTTAATCCCAAGCATTGCCTAGGCTATGGTACAAGACGTGTTTGCAGTACATTTCGCTCTGTAACTCTTTGACTATGATGTGAGGGGTGTGTGTGTGTGTGTGTGTGTGTGTGACCATGATTCTATGAAATTTAACACTGCTCCAAGTAGAGGATTACCATAAACATGCAACCATTACATTTAATTGTAGGAGAGGCCTTTTCTAAAATAATATTGACTAGAATTCACTAAAGCAGTTATGAATGCATAATTTAGAGTAACACATTTGTGACTGGTTCATATTTGTGATCCCTGCATATTCCCTAGTTTAGGAGATAGATAGGAACTGTGAAAGTCCCCCAATCACCACTTACTGGGTGGCAGCTAATGCAGTTCATGGAGATTTCCTGTTGATTGGGAAGATTCTAACTGACATTCCCTCCCACTTTCATACAAATGATCTTCAGTGTGAGGAGGGAATTGAGACAGAGACCTTGCTTCTGACTGTCACACCAGAGATCACCCAGAGAAAGGGGTGGGAATGTAAGTCATCTGCTTCTCAGTCAACAGGCACCCACTGATTGCAGTGGCTGCTGCCTGGTAAGCGAGACTGTGGGGGTGGCCCTGGAGACACAAGATAGTTATGTAACTATGTATTAGTAACTGCTTTTTTGATTACTTTCAAGATTGAAAGATAAATCTAAATTCATCAAGCTTCTCAGAAACTTTGAAGACTGTTTAAAGATGCCTGAATGTCAAATAAAAGATCCAAAAAGGTGACTAAGAGGAGATCAACAAATTCAGTATGAAAAAAAGAGCCTGAACTCTTGATGTGCCTTGACATGATAACATAAATATGATATTAACTGTTTAAGGACATGGTACCTAACATATGAATCAATAAATTGTGAACAGTAATTGTAACAGGAAGTGTATGAGAAGTACACTTTCTGAACCTTAAACTTAAACCTTAATCACTAAACCTAACTGGAGAAAAAATCAAATGAATCAATAAATGGTAAACAGTAATTATAACAGTAAGTATATGTGAAGTACAGTTTCTGAACCTTAAACTTATACCTTAATAACTAAAAACAGTTCCCTTAGAAACAGGCTGGATGCTGGCCAGTGTAACATGTATTTTTAATAAAGAGTCCAAGCGGCAGACCCAGGAATTTATAGATCTGTCAGCTCAACTCTGGTCCCAGTTGAATCAGTGAAACCTTATTAAGGGCAAACTCAGTAAAAATATTGAACTAACTTCATTGCAGAGAGTAAAGTTGAGCGTCATCTTCCTCAAAGAACCCCTTGAAGTGTCAAAGCTGATGGACACACTATTCCTGGTGGGGCTGATTTTGCTTTTGAAAGGCCCAAAAGATTCCTATAACAACACAGAAAAGGTGGAATAAGAGCACAAGTCCTCTCAAGTGACTGGAAAGAAAGGATAAGACAGTTTTTGAAAAACTAAGCCAATTCAGATGCAATTATCTTGGTTTAATAAGCATTCATTAGCTATATTAGCTTCATCATTTCTGCTGCAATTTATTTAAACTAGAGGTGGCCAACGTGTGGCCCACAGGTAGCATATTGTCCCCCATGGGCACCCGAGTGATTAAAAAAATGATTTTTTTTCAAATCTTCCAATTTTTTTCAGTGCCCCCCCCCCAGTTATTTTAGGGCAAGAATAAGTTTTTGTTTACACTCTTACTTGGGAAAAAGTCTCACTGAATATTGTTGGAACTACCTACCTCTTAGTAAAACTTTGTGTGAACAGTGCCTTGCAGAATTACTCACCTCCTTGGCTTTTTAACTTTTTGTTGTGTTATGAACTGGAATAGAAATGGATTTAATGGGCATTGTTGCCACAAGATACTCAATACTGCAAAGGTGCCAAATATTTGCATTGTGTCACAAAAGTTAAGTGAACACAAACAAACAGGTGCCTGTAGGCTAACGTCCTTTTTGCTGTGATAGGCCTAAACACGCTCTGGTACAACTCACTGCCTCCAGGCATCAAGTAGGTAGTTAAACGGAGTTCTTATATGTCTGAGTCTAGTGCTGCATTAAATACACCTGTTTCTAGAAAGGCCCAGAATTTGTTGGATAGCATATCTAAACAAACCATTTCATGAAAACCCCTGAGCTATCAAAACTACTCCTTGATGATAATGATTTAAAAATGATGACGGTGATTTTAAAAAGTCTCAAGCTATCATCCTCCTTAAAACACTATTAATATTACAAAATGGAGCTCTACTACAACTCTGCCTGAAGAAGGCCATCCACTAATGCTCAGTATTGGCCACAGTAGCCAACAAAAAACTAAAGGAGTAGGAGAGATCCAGATATGAGATGTGAGAAATCATCCATGGGACAGTTATCACCTTGGGTACTCTACAATGCTGGGCTTTATGGAACAATGGCAAGAAGAAAGCCACTGATGAAACAAATGAATATCAAAGCCCATTTAGAATTTGCTAAAAGGCATGTGGGAGACTGCATAATTCACCCTCTGTAAGCTCAGGAATCTGACACAGAAGGGCTGGATTGTAAGGAGTTTCTAGCTCCAGAAACTGGCTTCCACCTAAACCTGAGCAGCTGGTGGCTGAAGCAGTTGAGGAGTGATCTCCACAGCAGAACTTAATAGATGCTGAAGAAACATTCACATCCTCTGAAGTATGGCAAAAAGAGAAGGAGAAGCATCATAAGGATCAGCATATGTTAAATAGGAGGGGTGTCCAGAGGCAGCCACCTATAAATCTCCCAGCAGATGTTTCGTGCTGTTGTTGCTCACAACTGCATATTCAGTCACTTCAGCTAGCAGTGTTCTCAATATTCATGGGTTTCACAGAATTCTTTGCCTCTGGGCTGTGTTCAATGATTAATGATCCCTTGTCTCACTCCATTTTGCTCTTGTCGTCCAGGCCACTGATTTTGTGTAACGGTTTTTGAATTGGCTGAGACCTTGATCTTGCACCTTCCTTTACCTTCTTAACTTGAACTGGATTGACTTCCCTGTAGATGCTTCTCTTAGGCCCTTTCCTCATGCCGTTTTTAAAGCGCATTAGGCACACTCCCTCCCCCTTGAGAAGCCGCCGTACTGCATGACGTTCCGGCCAAACAGGTGCTATCCCAGCTGCAGGCAGTGCTGATCCCGCTTTTTTTTTTCATTTTTGCATGAAAGACGAAAATAACTTCCCTTTCACGCATCAATTGCACAAGCGAAGGGCATGTGGAGCCACCATCCAGTGTGCTTCCGGGAACGACCCGAGAGTGGGCAGGATGTGGGCCATCCCTGCTGCCTGTCCCTCATGCAGCAACTCCCAGGGGAAGCTCTGCCCAGCAGCAGGTCGGCCACTGCCCCTATCACAGCAGCAAACACTGCAGGACACATCACCAAGGGAGGCCACCTCAGGGCTGACATTGCCGCTCACACTCTCGACAACAGCAGCCCCCAGGGTCCAGCCGACTGAAAAAAATTTTTTAAAAAAATCAGTGCTATCGTTAGCACGTTAGCACCATAGCATCGAGCAGCATGCCCTCAGGGCCAGTGGCCAGCCTAGTGGAATTGGTGAGGAGCCTCCAGAGCGAAAACCTCCCCCCCGCCAATCCCTGTGGCCATCACCCAAACAGCCAAACACCTCCAACCTTGCTAAACATGGTGCACATGTCGGGGAGCCCAACCAACACACCCAACACATATGTCCCCAACGAGAAATGCAGTGATCCACACATCAGCAGGAAGAATGGACTGCACACACACAGGATAGGTGACACCTGGCTGGGAAGCATGGCATGTGAAAGGCACCCCAGGGACTTAGCAGTCCACAAGGTGGAAGGAATGCCATACTGTGTGTGATGCGGCAGCTGAAAAGGCCACTGCGAGTCTGGACAGGACCCACACGACTGTACCGTACAGACCCAGGAATGTAGTGGCACCACTTCATTCTGCTGTGAGGAGACCTCACCTGGATATCGTGTGCAGTTCCGGGCACTGCAAAGCAAGAATGATAGTGAACACACCAGAATGTGTCCAGAGCTGGGAGACAGAAAGGATGACAGGCTCGGAAAACCATGGAGCCCTGTGAGGAAAGCCTCAGGAAGCCAGGGACATCTAGTCTGATGGAAATCAGGTTGACAGCAGACAGGAGAGCCATGCTGTCAGATTTCAGGAGACATCATGGTGAACATGGAGCTAAACCTTTTCCTGCTGCTGCAGAGACCTGGACATGGCACAACAGGGCCAAATGTCAGGCAAACAGATTGCGACCAAAGATCAGGGAGAATCTCCAGAGGACAGACCCTTCTGATGGGGCACTGTGCTGCCTCCCGATGTGGTGGGCTCACCTCCCTTCTCCAGAGCGGCGCAAACAGAGCCTGGATAGTCCCCCAGCAGCAGTCATTGTGAACGGCAGGCGGTTGCACTCCAAGGCCAGTGTGCACCCTCCCAGCCGTAGGATGCCAAATCCCACGATCTTATGAATCCAGCCCACCCTCCCCAGCACAGGAGACAGCAGTTGTGCGTTGGGGGGAAAACAGCATTCCCCCTCCCCCCATCCTGTTCCTGGAACAAGTGGGCATAGCTAGCGTAGGGCTTCCTTCTTCCTTTGCATGCCAAAGGTCCACCATTTGCTGTTCTGTCATTTCATCGTATGAGCACCAATTCCTTTGGTGTTCAGGCAATTAGATCATGTGCCCCAAGACAGTTGCTTGGGTCATAGGTGTTAGAAAAGAAAGACACCCCTCCTCAGTTTTCTCTTCTTCTCCTCCATTGTTGCCTCCCCTTCCTCCTCCCTGACCATGCTTCACATGCGCATCAGACAATGGTGAGTGAAGAACGAAGCTACCACTATTCATCAGCTAGTTAGTATATAGACTCCCCAACACATATGTACATGTAGAAGCCATTAGTAGACTTTTCTAACTTAGTACCCTGGAGCTGCCTACATTTGTTGTCTTTCTTCAGACAGTTTGAGGACAGAAAAGCCATACTCAAATTTAGACATGCCTTTCCTGCTACTCTGCTACAGGGAGGCTGAATCCTTATGGTTTCAGCTTCCATAGGCTTTCTCTACAGGCCAACACTCTGGGGAACTCTAATGTCCCACACTGTTCCACCTCCCACCCCAAACAACTCCCCTCCCACCTCACACAAGGAACCACAAAACAAGAATGATTTATTACACAGACAGATAAAGACATGGACGACAACAATGATTCATTCAATACAAAAATACACACAAGATCAAAGAACAGCAAACAGTCAATCACACAAACAAACAGTCTGGCACAAAACTATGTACAAGGCCAGCTTTGGCACCTCCAGAGATGGTTCACTGGTGCTCCGTGAACTGCTCCTTCCACTGGAGCAGCTGTGCCATGCTCTGCTCCAGTGCACCGTTGCCTTTAAGTACCCCATCCGCTGGGCCAGAGCCATCGCCATGGCCTCCACGGACCTCAGGAGGGTTTCATTTGCAGGACGCTAGTGTGGCCCCGAAGTGTGTGGCCTCAAGCCTCAAAGTGGTCCATGGGGGCAGCAGGGACCGTGTGGACACCACGGTCACTAAGCCTGAGAAAGAGCCATGGATGCTTCCCAGAGCAGGGACAAGGCCACTGCAGCATCGACAGGTACGAACTCCCTTGGGGGTACGGGCAGCCCTTCCTGTCAGAGGTAGCCTGGGGGGTGTCAGCCCATGCCCCACTGTCTGCCCTACAGACCACCCGGCACTGTGGAAGTGATGGTAGTTAGACTACCTCCCTGTACTCGGGCTCCCATCGCCTGCACTTCCCCTCTAGGCTGTCGGCTGCCTGTGGAAAATGGCTGATCGAGGGTACTTTCCTCTTGAGCTCAAGTGGGGGCTTTGTGCCAAGAGCTGGGCAGTTCTCAGGCCTTGGATGCAGGTGCATTTCCAGGAAAACATGCAGGCATTCGAACTGGGGTGTGGTCTGCTGATAAGTGGCTCCCATGCTGGCAGGCCTTGCAGTTGGGGAATGTAAGCTGACTAGGCATTGGGTAAACATGGGACAGTGGCTCATTAGCGGGCACAGGAAGGGGGGGTGAGGCTGAGGGGATACCTAACTCCAGAGGTGTGGCCTGGAGCAATACAGTAGGTGTCATGATGCCATGTGCCAAGGTGAGCACCATGCTGCAGCATGTCCAGCGGTGGGGTCCCTATGGCACTGTGCCACACCCTGGCACTGCTGCCAGATAAATTTGCCACTGCACATAACTATGTGTGTGTGTGTCATGCAGTAATATGCATTCCATGGGGAACCTGTCCATGGCCACCCCACCCATTCCAAGGCCCCCTCTATGCCCATTTGCCCCCTGTGCTCAGCACCCAGGCCCCTCCCTGCCACTCCTGCCACATGTGCGTTGCGCACATGGCCACGTTGTCACTGGGGACAACCATTGGGAGTCTGGGGATCCCAGCCGCAGCTCTCACTGTGTGCCAGGGGGCCCGTCACCTCCATCCCCCAATTTCACAGTGTGGTGACATGTTCCTTGACAGGATCTGCAGCACGATCAGGAGATATTACGCCAGATGAGGACAGCATGGGAAGCTGCAGCCAACCCCCATCCAGTGGTCAAGCCAGTGCGGATAGTGGTGAGGGCGAAGGCTGCGACAAGGGCACTGTGGGATCTGAGGATGACAAAGATGCCATGTAAGAGGGGACAGCCACCGTTTCGGAGCTTCGTTGCCCTGGTAAGCATGACGACAAACGACCTCAACACTATGTCCAGGGGGTGCTGATCCATCCCATAGGGACGTTGTCATCCCAGGCCACTGAAGCATAGGGGCTGGCAGTGTGGCACCCATGTCTGCAGGGGGCTGTGTCCCCCCCATCACTGGATGTCTCCGAATGTGTAGGGACCCCACAGGGCAATGCTGGAGAGGGAGTGCTGTGCCCACTGGACTGTCAACCTCTCTGTATTCCTTCCAGAGCTGCCTCCGAGTGAGAGTAGCAGCGGAACCACCATCAGTGCTGTGTCGATGTCCCCATGCTCGAGGATGAGGGCAGCTCGGGTGAGGGACTGGACAGGGCGTCGGGGCAAGGCAATCGCCACGGCCATCATGCAGCACTCACAGGAGGTGCATGATATGTCGGCAGCCAAGCGGAGAGCGCACCAGAGAGGGATGGTGATGGTGCTGAGTGTAACCAATGCCATTCTCCAGCAACTGGTCAACACGTACAGAGAGGATATGGAGAGAAACGCAGAGGGCCAGGAGGATGTGGTGGAGGAGATGCAGAGCGCTAACAGGCTCATGTCAGCCATACTGCAGAACGTGCAGTCTTGCCCTTCTGGTGGTGGTGCCACTCCGATGTCCTCTGTGGTCCCCTCCACATCACAACAAGAGATGACCAGGATTCCCTCTGCTAGTCAGCTGCTGCCTGAGGGGCTGTCCCTAGAGGGGTCTGCTTCTGGGAAGGGGGGATGTGTGAAAAAGAGAGTACAGTGCTATAGCCCACATTTTGGTTTGACTGGGCTGAGAGAGATTGATGGCATCTGCTGGGAAGGGGACACTAACTGCCTGTCTGCTTTGTACCTTCTGGTGCCCCGGTGGGTACCTGCTTCTCCATTGCTGGAGGCAGGCATAGTACTGCATCTGGCAATCGCTATGTTCCACAGGTCCTTTCTGAAGCCTGCCTGTAACCAACCAGGGGGACTACCCAATAAAAGCACATTCCTGCCACTGTGTTTGTGTTCTCCTTGCCTAGCAGCTGGGGGTCGGTGTGACAGGGAGACATATGTTGTGCACATCTCCCTTCCAATGGCTGCTCCTTTGAATGGCCTCTGAGTTCCTCATGGCATGCTACGCCCCTTCCCTCTGCAGACAGCGGCCACAGATGACACCGGGAGCGTGAGCATGCTGTGCTTATGCCAGTGAGGATCCACACATGGTTCATGGGGCAACATGTGTTTTACTTTATTCATAGAGGGAAAGGGAGATGTATTCAGAATACATGTTGTGGTTTCAGGTATGGGTACCGAATCCCCTCAGGGAAGCATGCATGCCTGGTGGCTTCAGAGACATAGGGAGACAGAGGGCACAGTGTCATTGCTGCTGCAGCTGGGAGCAAAGATGGCATGTCAGTCAGCGATCATCCTCGTAATGGCATCCCTGACCCTCTGGCCTTCCCTGAGCTGAGGGTCATGTGCTGAGTAGACATAGGCACCCAGCGGGATGGTGACGGGTGCAGGTGGGCACAGGTTGGGATGCAGTGCATGGCTCTTGGTTTCGCAGACGTTGTGCAGGACGATGCAGGCAGTGATAACCGGTAGGAAATTTGGCTCGGAGACGGTCAGTGGAGCCGACAGGCAGCCCCATCTGGCCTTCAGCCTACCAAAGGCATGCTCTACGACATTGCGGCACTGATTGAAGACCCTGCTGTAGGCCATCTTTAGAGGGTCCAACTGACCTCTGTAAGGCTTCATGAGCCACCGACCCAAGGGGTAAACTCCATCTGCCAGGATGACGGGCCCGACTGGCATGCCATGGATGGTGATGGTCAGGTTGTTGGGGATGAATTGCCTGGCCTCTATGGCCTGCCAAAGGGCTGAGTGAGTGATGGAAGACATGGGCATCATGAGTGCGGCCCGTATATCCCAACTCAATGTCCAGAAATTGCCCTGAATGATCTGTCAGGCCTTGCAGCAGGATGGAGAAGGTGTCCTTCCTGTCGAGGAACCCCTGCACCCATCCTTTCGGGGGCCGTACAGGGACATGGGTACCGTCCAGGGTGCCGATAAACTGTGGGAATCCCATGGCCTCAAAGCCTTCCATGATCTAAGGGTGGGAAGGGAAAGTGGCATCAACAGAGACATCAGTGCACTGGGGGCATCAGTGACACGCATGGGATGTTGGGTGGGTTGGGGAGGGGAGGGGAGGGGAGGGAATGTCTGGCGGGTTAAATGGCAGCCCCTTTGAATGGTGTTGCCTGCCCATCTACCCTGTCTATACATTCCTCACAGCAGCGTGCCATCTCGCCTATGGGGGGGCATGCCCTACAGCTGTGCTTGACATGGCAGTCGCAAGACAGCCATGCTTCCAGTAGCACAGCTGCTACTGCAGGGTGGACTCACCGTGCAGTGGTTGCCTAGGCAGATGATGGTGCCCAGCAGGACGTGTTTGATGGCAAGGTAGACTTCCACCGCAATCTCTGCCACCGTCGAGATTCCGAGTCCAAAGGTGTTGGCAGCCTTCCTGTAGATTAAGGGAGTGGTGAGCCATCAGATCGCGATGGCGACCCATTCCTCTATGGAGATGGGCACCCTCATGATGGTGGCGGTGCACTGCGGGTACAGGCAGAGATGCTCTACAATCTCGAAGAGGGTGGCCCAGGTAATTCTGAAGTGGTAAAGCCACATTTCATCATCCCAGGTCGCCAACCCTTCTCTGATCCACCAGTCCCGTCAGACACAGGTCCTGACCCACCATTTCCGGAGGCACGGCAGGGTTCCCAGCCAGGCGTGCATGGCAACATGGGGATTGGCAGGATCTTCCCCATCAGTTGCTATGGTGGCAGCGGTGATGGTGGCTGCTCGGGTGTGGATGGTGACGGCTGCCACCAGGATAGCTCTCTTCCGCCATCACCACTGTCGTGCCCTCCAGACCCAGAGGGCGGTGATGTTGTTCATACAGAGCTGTATGGCCAGTGTCCCGAGGAGCTCTGTCTGGTCAGGCTCCATCGTGGGTCATGGGGGTCATGGAGACAGCTAAGGCTCGAGCTGGGTCACAACTGCAATCTGTCCTGCCAGTCCCCACCTTTTCCAGAGCAGCCTGTTACGGGACAGCTTCTGCCACCGGTCTGCCCTTGGGGCTGCTGCAATCGCCTGTTGGAAGGATCCATTGAGCTAATGTTAGCACGATGGCTGGCAAAAACAAAAACAAAAAACCACCGACCAATCAGGGCGGTGGGGCGGAGACAGGGTGGGACCTGGGTGTGGCCCAGGACACCAACATGTGGAAAAGGTACTGGATGCAAGCTGGTACCATCTCGTGAATGCCCTGGCGCGTGCGGAATGCAATAGGCTCTGTACTGGGCCTCTTGCGATATTGGCAATACCATGATGGAGCGGTTCGTCGCACTATTAAGGTAAGGTTCGAAAAGGGCCTTACTATAATCTGCCTCTCTGGGGACTTGCTGCATGTAAGTATAGGGTAAACATGGGGGGGGGAGTTCTCTGTTTTGTTACAACCAACACATTCTCTCTCTATCTCTATTTCTCTTGCCTTTCCAAAAAATGCTATGTGTGGTGCAAGGCCAACTGTGCTTTTTGCCCTGAGAATACCACCCCCATAGTGAACATGGTGATGGCAGCATCAAGATAAAGGTGCTTTTTTTCTTTGGCAGTGACTGGGAAATTTGTCCTTATTAAGGGTATGATGAATGGAGATGATTCAGAGCAAGTCTGCATGAGGCCTGAAACTGGGGTGGAAGTTCACCTACTAGCAGTACAATGACCGTGAACTCACTGTCAAAGTAACACTGGACTTGTTCTAAGCCAATAACCCAAATGTTTTAGAGTGGCCAAGTCAAAGCCCAGACTTCAATCTGACTGAGACTCTGGCAAGACTTGAAAGTGGCTAATGCCAGCAGTCTCCATCCAACCTGACAGAGCTGGAATAATTTTGCCAAAAATAATAGGCCAAAATTGCAGTATCTAAATGCACAAAGCTGATAGTGATTTATCCAAGAAGAATCCAAGCTGTCACTGCTGCTGAAAGTACTTCCATTGAATATGGTTTCAGGGGGATCGATTGTTATACGACCAACAAGTCTTGCTTTATTTTGCTTACTTTTGTGCCGCAGTAAAACTATTTGTTATCTTCACAGGGTTGATTATCTTCTATACATCAACTGATAACAATGACAATTAAATGCATTTAAATCCAAATATCAACATAACAAAATGTAGAAAAGTCAAAGGGGGTAGGGGGAATACTTCTGTTAGGCACTATAATCCACACACCTATGTGGCTTGAAACCCAATATCATTTTGGTTGTTCTTGTCCAAAGTTAAGCACATCAGTGGCCATAGGGACTGAAGTCAGAGATATTCAATATTCCATTTTCCAAGCTCTCTTGCTCTCTTAAAAAAGAAAAAGAAACCCTAAAAGAACAGTCTTCTTACTTACTTACAGTTCTAAGCTAGAACTGTGTGTGCTTGAAAAGATTTTAAATTGGTTTTCAAAACTGCTTGAACTCTATTGAAAAGAATGTGTGTGCATGTACATTTGGGGGCGGGGAAGATCATTTTCCTGAATTCTCAGCATCCTTCTTTCTCCCTGATGGACTCCCTTACTTGCTGCATAGAATCTCATTGAGATGAAGCAGCTGAATCAGATATGGGTAGCTAGCTGGTTCATATTTCATCCCACACTTAAGGATGAGATCCCATAAGTCTCTGAGCTTTTCGAGGCAAAGCTACAAAGGAGCCTCTTGACAAGAGATTGGGTTTCTGGGGAACAGCTTGCTACAGCCTTTGTCGTCCCACAGTGTCATTTTTGCATATCCTTCCCTTGTCCTTCTTGAATTCTGTCTACACTAACACAAAACAATGACTCTGCCCATTTAACTCTTTAGGCCTCAACTTCAGCTTTATTACTATGTATGAGCTCCATTTTCACTCCAACTGAACATTAATAGGCTAATTTGAGAGCCTCTTAAGCATATATCTTGTGAATGACCATTTTGGTTGCTTGGGGACTAAGCTTAATCTTTGCCATTTCTTGCAAGTGTGTTTGTACAATTGTTGCCTCTTATTTTTCAGTTGCTTTCCTCTATCTCTCTCTATCTACCTCACCTCCGCTATATAAAACTTCATCACTTTAAGACTTGTTTTAGTATTCTACCTGTAGCAAATCCACACGTACCAACTGAAAGAAGCTTAGTCCCTTGCTGTGGACTAGCACTATCCTTCAAGTAGAGAGGTTGCACCACAGCTTTAAAAATGAATTCATTGACTTTTTGCTTAACAAATGAGGTCTTAATTATGATGCTTTTCTCCAGCTTCTGTTTGGTGTAGATCCTTCATTCAGCCAGGAGCATTCTTTTTTGTGATTGCTTATATTCAACACTGGTGTTTCTATTGATTGCACAGGGCTATTTTCTATCTTACTATGTCTATTTCTAACAAGAATATATGGAACAAAAACTTAACTAATTTCTGCAATAACTTTTCAGAGCATGCATAGTGAGAATGATACTTTATCACACACATACACATCACTGTATTTACATTTTCTCCAGCATGTGTGTTTGCATGAGTTTTCCCCACTTATAAAAGTATGTTTGGGCATATTTTACACCTGCATACATTTTTAGGAATTCACATTTTTTTAAAAAAATCTACTATTTTGTACATATTTTATTTCTCCAAAATGCAACACAACCCTTGCAGAGTTCTGAATGTCTGTTGGAAAGTGGAATATAATTATATGACCAAATAATAATAATCATAATAATAAGCAATAATAAATTATTTCACTAGTGTCAATACATGAAAAATTGTATATTTTTCTTGGAAATCTTGGCTAAGGCAAAATCAAGCAGTCTTGAATCTAAGTTTTGGGTGAAAAAGCAAGGTATAAATAAAGATAGCAACATCAACTTATGTATGTAATCATATTATTGTAACTATATAAAACATATTTATATTATACCAGCGTACATACCCAGCATTGTCCAGGATTTTATTTTCTTATAGGTAATACTTATCGGAAAGATTTCAGATCCTGTGTCTCTAATTCCTCGAACTGTCTTGTCCAGTACCTGTAACTTTTCCCCATATTCCCCAATCCAGTCTGTATTCTGAGTTATTAACATACAGAGGTTGGGTTCCTGAGGGAATATTACCCTCCTCCTTGCTGCTAGGCCTCATCTCCACAGCAACTGGCCTATTCTCTGGCTGAGAATTCTAAATGCTCCTTCCTAAACTGCAAACCTCAGGATTCCATAGAATCTTCTCAGGCAGCCAATCGTATGAGGTCTTCACCTGACACAGAAAAAATTTTTTTGACTTTTATATATTAGATAAGTATTATAGTGCATTACATAATTATATGAAAAAATAATGCTAATAGTGACAGTGAAGATGATAATGGCTAGAATCCACTATTGTAGTTAAAAATGCATATTCACAATCCAAGTTCACTAGTTTAAGGAGTACATGGGGACTGTAAAAGACCCCAGTCCCCACAGTGAGCCCTGGGGCTCCTGTTCCCCTGTTGTTCAGAAAGCATCTATCATTCTCATCTGCCCGCCATGAGTGATCTGCAGTACTTTGCTTTTTGCAGAACACACATTTCTGTCAATGTGATGTCCTCAGAGTGACAGGCTGTTCCTACATTGCACGCTCTTTTAGGATATTGAACAATCAAAGACAAGATAAACTCTACTATAGACTTAGCAATGTTATTAATCTGCAACATCAGAGAAGGATTGAGAGTCTGTTGCTGTATGATAGGCGCTCGAGCGGAACTAAAGCTTGCTGATTAGAAGAAGGATCCTTCAGACTAGGAAGTTAGAAAGGACAAAGAAAAATACAAGAGCACATTCTTGGCAGTGTGAACCATTCTCAATGCTGCCTCTTGAGGAGGAACAACTTCGTATAAGCTTTGCTAGGGCGTCTTTACAAGCATCTAAAAAAATCACAATTAACATCAGTGTTTCAAGGAGAAACCAGAAGTCTTGGGCTCCATCTGGGCCCAAGACATGGTTTGCAGACCTTAAACCTTCCAAACTTCCAGGATTGTCCCCTCTCTGGCAAAAAAAAGGGCCAATATCCATTTCTGGAAACCATCAAGCACTATGATTCCACTTTAACTGCCAAGGCTGCATCCTCTAGAGTCCTGGCATTTGTCATTCACAAGGTACTAAAATCCTCTGGCTGAGAATTCCAAATTCATCACCCTAAACTCCAAATCCCAGAATTCCATGGCATGGAGCCATGACAGTTAAAGTAGAATCATAGTCCTGTAATTGGGCAGTGTGAAGTGGCTCTTTTAAATAGGTTTCAGTGCTCCCCTGCATTATTTAACATCAAGTCTCCCCTGTCACACACTATTTTTCAAAGATAGAAGTAGAGTTCTCACCATTTGGGTTTCTTTTATCCTTTGTTTTGCATTTTCAGCAGTCCATGCATCCAGAGGGCCCCATGGGCAGAAAACTGGATGGACCCTAGATACTTTGATGTTAATAACCCGTGCAGACATTATCATCTTGTATGGGAATGGTCCTCAACTAGTGTCTACAGAATAGCTCCACATTCCTCTACTTGTTAAACCAAGTTACTGTGAGCTTGTATATGTGTTTCTGTCTCCCTGTCCACTGTTTAAGATTATTCCCTCTTGAGCAAACTTCCATTGTATAAAAAACAATGTAATATTAGAACAAAATCTATCTAAATATCATAAAACATTATGTTGAATCTATTGATTAAATGCAAGTGAAGTAGACCCATTGAGTCAATCGCTGAATGATGAGTCAACTTATAAATAAGTCCCATTGATTCAGTGGGTCTGCTCTACTTAGGATTAGTAACAGTTTTTAGGACATTATAAAATAGTTGAGGCTGACAGGTAATAAAATTATCAGTGTCAATAAGTTTAAAAATAGTTAAAGCTATTACCAAGTAGCATAAAACTAATTTGAAACAGAGACACTTAATATCAGTTTAGAAGAAAGTTGTTCAGAATAAAAGGGTCTTTTCTAATCTCTCTCACTCTCTCTCTCATTCTTTTTCACACACATTCCATCAGTATTTTGAAGAGGGTTTTGCCAGCTGACACTGTATAGCATGGGAAGAATTTGGCCTCTCTCCAGGTCTTTTTGAAGTGAAGATCCAATTGGTTATTCTGGCTAGGACTGCTGGGGAGCTTCAGCTCAGCCGTGTCTGCTGGAATAAACAATTCCCCCTTCTAGCTTGCAGAGGGATATGAGTTGGGGAATTGGGAGCGATCTTGCTAACACTGCAGTGTTCTGTATCTGCATGCTCAGAAGGAAGTTCTTCTGAGTTAAATGCAGCTTACTTCCAAGTAAGTATGCTACTGAAGTGCCTTTCTGGAAAAAAAACAGTTGTTTCTAACTAGATTTCTATATGGACAGGAACTCATTCACATTACAGAATTATAGCACTGTGATTCTACTTTAAATGTCTCGATTCTGTCCTATGGAATCCTGGGACTGGCAGTTTAGACAGGGGCATATAGAATTCTCAGCCAGAGCATTCCAATGCCTCACCAAGTTACAAAGCCCAGGACTCCATAGGATGAAGCTGTTACTGCAGTTTAGGCCTATTTGGTGATAGCACCCGATATCACTTTGATATCATAATTTGGCCTTACCATACCACCCCTCTCCACCTGTTTGTGAGGCCTCCGGACAAGCACGAGAGTAGGCTTAGCACTTAACTGCTGAAATATTCTCAAACAATACGGGCAAGCCAGAAATAGCCAGATCGCAGCTTCAGGGACCTCCCTGGCAAACACCATATTATGTATGCGCGCTACCTACAAAAGGCTTCCTGCCCTGAGCAGGCAACTTGACAAAGGTTGAACCATGCACTGTCAAGCGTTGCACATTTACATGCTGGCTACACCATTGTTAATTCGGCTCTAATTCCATTTAATTTAATTTAATTTAATTTAATTTAATGCTAAATTGTGACCTTTCGGAGACATTGTCCCCCACCCAAAACTCATTGTTGTCACCGAGTAAGGCATAGCCTGCAGTCACACTTCTCCCTATAAAAACCTCTGATTCCGAGACCTTCCTCAGATCGCTCCCGAGTTCCAGACCGCCTTGCTGCCGCATCGCTTGGTGAGCTTCCCCTCAGCTTCACATACTGAGCCACACCGAACCTCAGTATCGCTCTTTATCTTCTCCCGGGCTTCAGGAACAGGTTTCGTATCACCCGAATCAACTATCCCTCTGAAAATCTCGCTATCTTACTCACACATTTATTTTTCCTTAGTTATCTGTGTGTGTGCCTGTACATTGTGTGCCTGTATTTAATAGAGCTCATTAATTATTTCCAAACTGGTCTGCTCCTTGACTTGGCCTGACCCCGTAAACACTGGGTAAAAAGATCCTGCTAAGTTACCCTGCCTCTCGTAACGCTAAAGCAGTGCTCAGAGCTAATTTTCCCCACCTATAGTTGAGCACATTTTGGTGTCCCTCATGGGACCCCCAGAAAACAGGGTAACAAAGCCATGGCAATTAAAGTAGAATCATAGCACTATAATTCTGGATTGTGAATGAATGAGTCCCAGAGGGGCCATTATGATGACATCATATATAAGGCAAGAGAAAAAGGTGAACTATTTATTACTATGACATATATTAATTGTATGCTATTGAAGAATAAATATGCTAATGATATTAAGAAAGGTTTGCAAAGACGGGTGACAGTTAAATTATCATTGTCAGGGAGATTTTCTGTGATAAAAATGAATGTTTTGCCAAGAATGCTGTATTTGTTCCAGACCAATACCAATTTTGACTAACGATGTACTATTTAAACAATGGCAGAGTGACTTCTTGATAGCAAAGAATGAAACCAAAGAATTAAATATAAAATTTTACAGGACTTGAAATTGTATTATTCTGCACAATGTCTGCTTTGATTGAAAGACTGGATTGTATTGATAAATAAGAGACTGTTGGATTTAAAAGGGCATGGACTGAGGTTTGGGTGACATGATTATTGATAGTATGATAAAGCTGTGAATACATTTAGTGAATACGTTCTGTTAAGAATATGCAATAACTACAAACCAAGGTTATGCTCTAAGATTCCTTTGTGGGTTTCATTGCAAGAAGCTTTTTCTAGAAAGGATGCAATAGCAGAAGAAAAGTGGCTAACAATATCGTTAAGTCAAATCAAGAATTATTGTCAGAAGGTTACAGTTTTCAATGTTTCTCTTATAGACAAAGTAGAAAGATTTAAATGGGTAAAAACTATAAGCTGAGTAAATCAAAATTTGAGAGCAGTTGTGCTCAGATGATGAACATTTAATTGGTAAGATGTCTCAATTTTTATTAAAAATAGAGATGGAAGAGGAGCAGGTCAAAGATTGTATGATAAAGTGGATGCGAAACATTGGACATAATATATGGTGAAATAATGAGAGAAAGTGTGATTGAAGGAAATGCAACTTACATTATGTTATGACCTTATTCAAGAGAACTTTCACAAGATGATGTAAAAGATGACACCAGAACAATTGACCAAAATACATAACAAGGCATCTAAAATGTGTTGGGAGTGTGATCAAGAGGTGGGATCTTTTTATCACATGTGGTGGACATGTGGAATGGCCAAAAAATTCTGGATTTAAATATACTGTATAGTGCAAAAAAAAATTGAAAATTAATGTTTACTTAAAGCCTAAATTATATTTGCTGGGATTGGTGGCTGGAGTTTTTACCCTCCTCCTAGATAAAGGGGGAGCAAAAGGTTAACCATTTGAGTCCAGAATTCATATTTTATGCCCTTACTTTATGCCTTTATTTTATTTTCTTGAGTAAATAAGCTGTGAATGAGAAGGACCAAGGGAGAGGGGGAGTGACATCTTGTCCTTGCTATGAAATGTATCTATTTAGATTGCAAGATCTGATCTGATGGCTCTAGGTCAGAAACCTGCTTTCTTAAAAAAAGAAACATCAATCAATTATAGAAGTCATTAAAATTAAGAAACCTTCTGATTAAGACAGAACAGGAGAGTCTTCTGTAGCTGCACTCTTCTCGCAATCAAGAAGTAAGCCTTTTGCCACATAAAATTGGGACTGTAAAAGTTGACATTTTAACAAAGAGAAAAACTAAGAATTAAAAATCTAAGTGCATTCACTTTTTAGATAAACTGATTTTTTTTCCTTGCAAAAAGGCAAAAGTAAAGGAAACCAAAGTATAGGAAACAACTGATTGTTATCACTTGGAGTTGTTTGTCTTGGCTGCCTTTAGACAGATTACAGAGAACGGGATTGTTAACTTCATAATTGTTGGATTGAGTGAAAATGGAATTTCCCACGGAACAGTAAGATAACTTTTTACAAGGGATGATGGAAGAAATACATTTAGACTTTAGATCTATGGTTGACACTATGCAATAAGAATTTAAGGAATAAGAGCAAGAAATTAAGGAACTGGAAAAGGAGATAAGGGGGGGGATGAAAAAGATACAGATCAACATATGAAAATGGTCATGGAAAACAAACAAAGGAAAAGCAGATGGCCAGATAAGGAGAAGAAATAGAAGCAAAATTCAAGGGGGGAGGCACTGTTTTGGAGAGATTTATGACCAGGAAGGTGTGGTGAATGAAAGGGAGATCATGGTTCATGGCTGGGAGAAGGGCGGGGGGTTGAACTTCACTGGGATCTCTATGCAAGCAGAACAAAACCAAAACCAAAAAATGGATGTTGTTTCATGATTGTGTTTCTTTTGAGTTGTATGCATAGGCTGATTTGCCTTGTGAAACTGAAGAAGAAAGAAATATGTGTAACATATGGATGCTGCCTCAGAATGATGTTTTTAAAGTGTCATGTGAGAAAAAAAATAAGGAAAGGATATTCTTCTGTGAAATTAGGGCTCAGATTTAAGATGAATATAAAATAGGCTAATATGATATGGATTAGGGATTATAAATGGAATGGTTTATGGATTCTGTAATGGCTTTTAGAAAACAAATTGGCATAAATTTGTTTAGCACATGAACATGTGTGGAACTATTAACTAGTGAAAATAATAATTATATCATTTGGCACTATTTAGAGAACCAGCTGCATTATCACCTAGTAATATTGAGGTTATTCATGATATGTTACTTTTTATAATGCAAGCACACTGTCGTGGAATATAACAGAAGCTGAAAGAAGGAGTATGTTTTGTTTTGTTTTTTGTTAGTTTTTTCTTTTTATTTGTTCTGTTTGTAGCGTTTGTTTTTGGAAAACATTAATAAAATTCATTTTAAAAAAAACATTATTGCTATGTCTGAGATACACTGGTTGAATCTAGCATCTACTTCCTATGGAGAGTTTTGAAGAATCCTACTAACTCCTTAAAACCACACTTGTGAGGGTCTCCAGCCTCTCTGTGTAGCATTTCCAGATGGCTAAAAGTGGGGAGAAGGATGGACGGAGATCTGCTTCAGCCATACGAGTTGTACTCACATCTAGATGCAGCCCACTATCTATGTATGTGAATGCCCCAAAATATCTAGGGTCACTTAAATATAACAAATAAAAACAGAAGTACCTGAAATTTGGTGAGTCAAGCAGATATTCCACAGAATTCTGTGGCTCTGGAGAATATATATGCACCACTATAAAAGGCACACAACATGCACATAAATGAATTTATATGCAGCTCCTTTGCAGAGTAAGCTCAGCACAACTTCTAATTAAATGACCTGGAGACAGAAGGGAAAGGTTGCTTGTTTTCTACCTGCAGACTGCTACATCTTATTACCCATTATATGTAACATTAAAAAAATACTCTCAAATCTGATTCCATTTGGGGATTTTTTCTTCTTCTTCTATTTTGAAATCCACCAGTGAGGTTTTCTTTCCCCTCAGAGCCTTCAAAAAAAGTGCAACTACGTTAATTTGTTTCATTTTCAGTCTCCATTAATCAGAAATGAAATCTGGCAATATGTTTCTCAGCTCGTTGATGACTTTGTGAAAACATTCATCTTGGAGTGGAAGCAGCAAATGGCACCATTAGTCATGGAATGAATTATTCAGAGGATGATTACTAACTGACCAGCTACATTGCTTCTTTAAAAAAAAAGCCAGCAATATTAACAGATTCAATGCATTAAAAAACAACAGCAAAGCACAGTATCTCCAGAAAAACTTTTAAAAAATGTACAATTGGACATTCCTGTTCTTCTTTATACAGTGTCCTTTTAGAAAGTGGAAAAACAAAGACAAAAACTACTTCAGATCTCAAAACACAATATTGTTAAATTCTCCTCTCCCCTCCCCGCCACCAGCCACGAAACATTCACTGGTAAGCACAGAAAGTGCCTAATCAGGGATCATTTGCATGTTTAAAGATTTTTTATCAATACATTAGAAATAAATTGCTTGTGCTTGCCTTATGCAAAGTGTTTTGCTGACATTTTATATCATTGGTGGCCAGTGGCTCCAATAGCAGTGGAGTAATGCATTGCTCCAGGATTTAGTCTGAACTTCATTGGAGCTATCAGAAATGATGAATCCTAGCCTCAAAATAAGTTGAGCGCTCTGCATATCTCCTTTAAAGTTCAGACTAAACCTCGGAATGGGCTCATTGTGCCACTGGCATCATTGGCGCCATGGTTTTAGATATGTCCCCACCTGAAAAATACTCACAGGTAACAAAGGTAAAGATTCAATTTGACTGACTTCCAAAGAGCCTCACCAAAAGTTCTTCTTTCTTTCCAGGAGGTGAAACTGAGGGAGTGGATGCTGAATCTTCTGGGAGGTGGGGATGAGAGTGAAATTCATTAATGCTTTGTTGCAGGGGAAGTCCCAGAAAACTTTTAAAAAGATGCACTTCTGAGAAATTTTAGCACAGATAATATTTTATGAAACTATTCATAGTTTGTGGTGATGGTGGATGGAAGCAATGGGTTACATATGAAAGCCCGGAAGGAGCAGAGAACAAGTCCATTTCTTGCCTTAACAGTAAAATAATCTTGCCCAATAAAACTGAAAGAACTGTTTATTCCAAAATCCTCATCCTTTTTGTGATTCCAACTGCTCCCAGGGAAGCTTTTTAAAAAGTGTCCTGATCATCGGGATGGGGACTAAAGTAGTAGAGGTCATGGGCCAGATGTGTGGGACACATATACCTATCAACTGGAGGGCTGCCACCTCCATTTCCCAATGTAATCCCACAAGTCCAGCTACGAATGATTGCCTAAGATGGTATCTCACAAATAAAGCAATCAGAGCCAGCATGTTATTGTGATCTGAGTGTTGTACTAGGACTATAGGAGATCTGGGTTTGAATCCCCACTCAGCCACAAACCCACTGAGTAACCTTGGGAAGTCACTTTTTTTTTCATCTTCAGTGGAAGGCAATGGGAAATACCCTCTGGGGAAAAAAATTTGCCCCAAAAGCCCCATGGGAGGTTCACCTTAGAGTAGCTGTAAGTTGGAAATGACTTGAAGGCACATAAGAATAAGCAAAAGATTGAACAAATCCCCCAAACACTACTGCATGGTGTTTTGGTATGGTCACCCATAGACTGAAGTGTTTTAATCAATTAAAATGAATGATAATGCATTTGTTCTATCTGTTTGATCCACTCTGTTATCCCACTCATTTGCTGAGGAGGACTACTGGAGAGACATTACATTCTGGAGAAAGATGAAGTCCAATAAGGCTCTGATAAGTATTCTGATATTACAGTGGCCCTTCTTTATAAAGCATTAATTGTTCAAGGGGAGGGAAAGAGAAAGGATGGTCTCAGTTCATCATACAGCTGTTGCTTTCAATAATGGATTGATGTGATGTGAAGAGTATTGTATTGAATGCCTCTAAATCAAGCTTCAGCACATTAGCTGGCATATTTAACAAAGCTAGTCATTTTGGAATTCATAACGATGAGATTGGATGTCACTGAAATGTAAAAGACAGAGGTGGTGTTATTTTTTACAGTCTGCTTCTGAGGAGGTTCATTTACTTCTCCTACATTCAAAAGGGTCGCTGTGCTTTGCTTACATCTTATCTTAAAGGCAATTTGACATGACTTGGAAAAATATATTTTAGTTGCTCTGTTTTAAGAAATCTGTAGGCATTCTTGGAGGCAGGCAAAAATCACTTGTATATATAGGGTGCCAGATCTATTTCTCAGGTGGAAGCTTATCTACTTTGTCTATTGCAATTAGAGAGAGATAAAGAGAGGAGAGGGGAGGAAGAATCTTACTAGCAGAGGAGTTTCTGCCCCCGTGGAAGTAAATAACCAGTAAAGACAGCTAGATCAGGCAACAAAGCGATATGAGAGAGTTTTGTTTCAGATCATTTTTCAGAAAGATTTGCGTTTTTGTTTATAATAAGGATGAAAAGAATGTGAATTGTGTATGTGTGTGTGTGTGTCCACTTAAATGTAGGAGAAATCAAAAGTGACAGAATAACTATTGGGACTCTGAATGCCTAATTCTTAAAAGTCTGGATTTAAACCATTAGTGGTCAGTTAGGGTCCTACATGGTAGCAATGACAGCTGGTTGCATCTTTGTCACTGGAGTAGTGAGCTGCTCTAAAATTTAAAGGCACTATCCAAGGTACTGAATCTAATATGGGAGGGGGTTCAGTGTCATGGATATATTCTTTAAAGTTTGAACTAAAACCCAGAGTGACATTTGAGCCACCAGATTCCATGATGTGGTCCTCTCCGTGCTGAGAATAGCTGTATTCACTGAATTTACCCTGGTCAAATGAGGGAGATATTTCAGTTCAGTCCATTCAAAGAATTTACTTTATTCACAAATTTCTTTAAACTCAGGACAGAAAGAGTATGAGCTTTAAAAACACTCAGATGAAGAAGAAAGTGAAATGGACAAATGCCCAGGCCATCTGACTGTAAAATGACGCCTTGCAAATACTTATCTTCTTGGAATTTCTAAATGTTTGCACAAAACTAATGAAATCCATATATGCACGCAGTAGCTTAAGCGAGCTGCAAGATACCATTAGATGTGAATAAATTTGGCTCTTACGCACTGCCTTTTATTTGTTGGTCTTTCCACATATCAGTATAACTATGCAAGCAATTGATAGATGATAAAAGATAAGCTCTATCAAATGAAAGGGAATGATTTGAAACTGCCTCTGCCAGCCCCCTCCCCACAAGCAAACTGGAATTTGCAAGGTCATGCTCAACAGATTTATCTCTGCACTAGAGGAGGAAACAGGAAAGGGTAGCCCATAGGTGACGTACGGACCCGAGACCCCGCGTTTACAGCACCTGAAGCCCCCTCATCAGTTTCCCAAGCCCCCTTAACTTCCTCTAAGTTTCTAAAAAAATCAGCATGATTTTCAGGCAAGATTTGCTCCAAACCATACCCAAAGTGATCCCGAACATGTGCAAATATTAAAAAAAAACTTTTCGACTCCCCCAGACCCATCAGAGCTCCCCATCCCTTTTCAAATACCTTCTTTGCCCTCTTATTTCTCCTTCAAAACGGTGACTGGAAGTGATATAACACTGAGTGGGGAAAAAGTATTTCAGCAAGTTTGCAGGGTGTAACCCATGGGGGCAAGGGATGGAAAAATTGCCTCTACCTCCACGTGGTTCCCATCCCTTCCCTTGATAAGGGTGGGGATCATGCAGCCCTCTAGCAGTTGCCACTCCTAGCAGTCCCAGTCTGCATAGCCAATGATGAGTAGAGGTGGGAGTTGCATGGTTTACATTGCTACCCTAGATACATACCAAGAAACAGACAAACAAATCTTTCACAGGAGGAGAGAACTGGGTAAAACAGGCCTCCTGCTCACACACAGGAGCAATCTCTGTGCTACCTTTCTGGACTGTATTATTATTCATCTGTAGCATCTTCTCGCCTTATTCATGATATCAATCCTGCTGCAGATGATTATTACTGGCCACTGGGGACTCAGACCATATCTGTTTACAACAAGTCTGTCATCACAGACCAGTTGTTCTTTGCTTTAAGCAGGACATAGAAACATGTGATCCTGCAGATGTTTCTAGAATGCAACATCAGCCCTAACCTGTCTAGTTGATGGTGATGAATGTTGGAGCTACAGCCATACAACATCTGGAGGACTATACCCTGTCCCAAGGGTAGTAAAATAGCTGTGCCTTTAAGCACTGACCTATTTCAGACCTATAACTCATACATTTTTCTTGGCTATCTAATTTTGCACCACATATGTAATTTTCTAAAATATCTGGGGATGGGGCAGGTAGAGTAGAAGCAAATGAGATCTTTGAAACAAAAATATAATGGCATGGCTACAAAATGAGGCTCTCATTTCTAAAACAGATAATGTTTTTTCTCAAAAAAAAAATAAAAATAAAATAAAGCTCACTCTGTATGCATAAATAAGGTAGTTTTTTCCCCCTGTGGTTTTCACTATAATGTTCCATTCTGTGTTGAATATAGGATCTTAGCAAGAATTAATGTACTTGGGGGATTGCCTAAACATTGAAGATGCCCTTGAATAAGGAATTTCCATCTTGATGGAAATCTACTGATGAGATAAAATTGTATAATAAATACATAAATATTCATGTTAAGAGGCGACCTTGGAGAAATCTTGCTTATATACTCTTCAGTGGTATGTAATACAGGGTTGTAGAGGACAAAGTCTCTTCCACTTACTCCAAACATCCTTCATTATTATCCCAGTGTCCTTCATGAGAGAGGGATAAGCAGTTTTTCCCCATCTACGCCAAACAGCCCATAACAGCTCAGTATTAATCTGATCACAGCTAAGAAACAGCACAAGTACTTCTATGAAAAGATAGTCATTGGATGCTACTTATAAAAAAGAAAAGAAAATATCCCAAACTTTATAAGACACATTTTGAGCATATAGTCAGTGAAATGCATCTAGCTTTTTACCAGGGAGAACAAGATGAACTTGTCTCAGAGCATGCTGGATTCTCCATCTTTGAAAGTCTTTAAACAGAGGGTAGATGGACAACTTTCAGGAGTGCTTTAGCTGTGTACTCCTATATGGTAGAGGGTTGGACTAGATGGCCCTTGTGATCCCTTCCAATTCTATGATTCTACGAATTTTAGTGGGCTCGTAACTGAAGACAGAGGTGAATAGCACAATGCTAAGTATATCTTCTCAGCAGTAAAATCCACTGAATTCACAAAAGTGTTATAAGATTGGAGACTGGGGGCAGGGAGCACAATGATCAAGTTTCAGATTGGGTGAAACCAGTCTCTGACAGACCCTGGTTTGTTAAACTTACCAGCTTCATACAACATAGCTCAAGGACAAGGAAAGTGAAGCCCTGTCAGTTGTGTGGATCTCCAAGCCTGCTTAGGAGAGGACCCTTACCACCCCTAGCAACTGAAATTTGTTTGCCCTAAATGACTGGGTGGGGGGCAATTTCATCATATTTCCAGGGCGCCCTGGGCCATTTGAGGTCTGGGAGAGCAGTCTTTTCCCTCAAACATCAAGTGAACTAGATATTTTGGGTTATAAAAAAGAGTCATGTGTGAAAGGGCTGGTAGGGATTACAGCCTTCCAGTTTCCCTAAAAAGGACAATGTGGCCTGCCAACCCCTGACATTTGCTGCCCCCCATCCTGGCTGTAGCTTGAGTTTCCTTGTTTAGAAATTGACCAGTTTGGATCAGTCCCAATCCTTGGTTAATATAAGCCAAATCCTATTCATTCTCTTTTAGAATACATACTGTATGCAAGAGTTTCCTATATCCCCTAAAAGCACCAGATCCTGTCAGATCTAGGAAGCTAAGCAGAGTTAGCCCTGGTTAGTGCTTAGATGGGAGACCACCAATAAATACCCAGAGCTATGTGCTATATTTCAGAGGAGGGAACTGGCAAAACCACCTCTGAGTATTCCTTGCTTTTAAAAAAAACCCTATAAAACTGATGGGGTCACTATAACTTGACAGGCAACGTGAAGGCATATACACATAAATATGCAAGAAGGATAGGAAGCAAGCCTCACTCACTCCTTCTATCACGAACAGTGGCTAGTTCCAGGTTCAATATATAATATTCAATATATACATATATATGTATGTATGTATGTTTTAATTACAGCCACTTTATTTTAGGATACTGCCCCCCCCCAAAAAAAACACCCACAGTTGAATGAGTTTCAAAGCATGAACGATTCAGGTGTTGCCAGGACTGGAGTCCATAACACTGTACAGCCTTATAAAGGCATTACACATAATACAAACCTGCACAAATTTCTTATTCACTAACTAACAATATCAGTAAGTTTTCCCAGCTAAATGTCTCAGGCCTTTTCCCAGGTTTCCCCTCTTTCTGTTACTTCCCAGGTTTTCCTCCTTGTGTTATTAGGCCCACCATGTCCTTTGAAGATCTAGCAGTAAAGACTTTTCATGTTCTTATGATATCATCCTCCTTCCATTCTCAGAAGATAATTTAGAACCCTTCCAACTTAAGCACCTTAGCTTTAGACCAAAGAAACCTTGAAGGCTAGCTTTGCACATGGCTTTACATCAAAGCTATCAGATAACTCCATTTCTCCATTGCCAGAGACTTCTCCATCGCCAGAGAAAAGTACCCTGCCAGCTTCTGGGCAGCTTGGAAGGGATGGCTTTTGTTGATATTCTCCACCCCCATCCCACCCCACCCCATAATTATAACACCCAAAACTATATCACCCACACTGTTCTTCTTCTACCTGCACCATTGTTGTTGCAAGGACACTGATGTCAGGCAATAAGGCTGTGCCCAATGCCTGCAATTCTTCTAATCTTGGCTGCAAAAAGGTATTTTGGCAAATTGAGATTCCCCCCTCAAAAAAGCCAGTAATAGAACTAGACTTGAAATAATCTTGCTAAAACACCCAACCAAGTGTAGTGTGGTGTAGTGGCTTACAGAGCAGACTCTTCACTTCACCTTGTCATGATGCTCAAGAGCAGTTATTCTCATAACCTAACCTGCCTCATGAGGCTCTTGTGTGAATAAAATGAGGGAGGAAGAATCATCTTTGACAGCCTCAGATCTTTGGAGAATGAGAAATAAATGGGATAGTCTATCTGGCTGAATCTTGTACAGTGTGTACATTTTTCTTTGGCAATGCAGGTAGAAGAGAATAGCTAATCTCAGACTTTTGGTGCTATTCCTCAAATGCCTAACTATGAAGAAATTATAAGGAGTGACTATTGGCAATGCAGTTTATGGCACCACATCAGACAACCAGGCACGGGCAGGAAAATCTACATGATATTAATGCTGGAACTAAAAGCATGACCCACAAGCCCTTTCGAAACACTTTGCCCCTTTACAAGAGTGATGTGTGAAGTAAGTGACTGGATATTTCAAATAATTGGATTGGAATCTTGGTTTGGCATGCGTACTGAGCTGGCGGAAGATTAAACACATTCTTAACAGGAAGACTTGTATCTTAAGTAGCATGCAATTTGAACTGTGATTGGAGTCATTAACAGTTTGAAAAATTCAAGTTGAAAAACTGTTTATGTAGCATATCTATTTAAAGCACTCAGACCCACAGGTTCTACGATATTCTGGTGTGTCAGGGAAAGTAGATTTGTTAGTCGGTTAATTCGTTTGCTTGCCTCCCCCCCCCCCGCTTTCCAGTGCGGGACAAATAAATAGGCTGCAGTCTGAGACACAGCTAAGAGAGAGAAAAGCTGTTTGGACTGTGAGGTGTGGTCCCTGTACTTATTAGGCTGAGGCCAGAGAGAGTTAGGGGCCTGTCAAGACTCACCTTGTGGACATCAGTTTCATTTCATTCAATGGGCCATAGATGTACCTCATTTTCTCTGGAAGGTTGTCAGTCAAAAACAACAAAACAGAACAACGATATCCACTTACATAACTGTGTCTGAGGATTTTTTGGACAGTAAATGTGAAACACATTGGTATAGGAGCAATTTTGCAGTTCTTGTGCTGGTTAAATATTCATAGCAAAAGCAATTACTATGAATATCACTTCATGCCATGAAAACCTTTATTTCTGCACTGTGGTCATTAAGAAAAGGGATAACGTTTATATAAATTCAAGCTAGTGCTCATACTGCAGGCTAAAAGGTGTTATTGATCTCCTGCAAAGCAGCAGTTAGCATATCTTTGTACTAGTCCTAATCAGCCAGACAATTTCCTGATATTAAAATTTTCTCTGTACCACAGTCATCCATAAGCCCTCTATACCTCCATGGGACATAGTTTTTAAATTGGCTAATTTTTCACTCACGGCTTTTTTAGCCTGTTACCACTGCCATCCAAATTGAGACTCTGATATAATTCATTGCTCCTGACCCACCTATTGCCCACACACACACACACACACACACACACACACACATCACAATATGGTACTGCGGAGGCATATTCCTGGAATTTTTAAACTTATTAACATTGTGTTTATCCATTTGGTTTCCAAGTGTATTCTTTCACAGCAGGCTCCCTTATCATTTAGCCTTGTCATATTTCTGTTATCTACATTCTGGATGAAATTCAAGGACACAAGGAGAAAGATGTTATTAACATTGCACAGCTGAAATACATCAGCTTTTGGCCAAGAAAATAAGCCAGATACATGCTGCCCTTGTGAGCTCGCACAATCAACCTTCCCCACTCTGATGGAAATTACCTTAAGATAGCCTGGTTGTCTGAAATGTCTATCACATTCTGGCTCCCTCAGATGTAAGAGCAAGAATAATATCACAGATGTAATATAAAAGGTGTTGCCATTGTTTTGCAGTGTGCCAATGCTGACCTGTTTCTTTGTTTTGGCTGTTAATACACTTAGGAATAATCCTGCATACTAAAGCTAGCTGACTTGAACTCAGTTATTAAGCACTGCTTTTCTTTGCAGTCTTTTCCAAAATGTTTCCTTGGAGATATGTAGGTTATAATCTGCTGTACTTTCTCTAGGGTGAGATATAAATTAAAAAATGAAAATAAAACATGCCAAAACACAGTGAGGCAAAGATCTTCTTCCTCCAATTACCACTTGGTCTCCTTTCTTGATAGCCCACCAGAGGCAGACCAGGCTTCAATAATGTGAGCTGCCTGTCTTTCATCTGATGAAATTTTGAGCTCCTTCACTTCTAACATTGCCTGAAGGGAAGAGTCTGAGTGTATCTAAAGGTCTGTGCAGCACTTAAAAACAAGTTGTTCTGCAGGAACAGACAGCTGGTGAAGTAAACACTCCATTTTAGGGTGAATTCCAAGAGCCAGCATGGTGTAATGGTTTGAGCATTGGAGACCATATTCAATTCCCCGCTTAGCCATGGAAATCCACTGGGTAACCTTGGACACATCACACATTCTTAGCTCAGAAAACCTGTGATAAGTTCACCTTTGGGTCACCATAAGTATAAAATTACTTGAAGGTACACAATAACAACAACACTTTGGAATATGACAGCCTGGAAGGGTGAGAGTAAAAAGAAATTTGGTTTGCTTTCTTGCAAGGTTAAGTCTTTAGAGAGAAACCAGATATCCAGTCAGAAGGAACGCAGTACACTCTGACCTGGAGTATATGGAAACTAAGAAGCTGAAGTTTAATCCAAGCAAGACAGACTTGCTTCTGACTCCCAAGTCTCCTAATGAAAGTAATAAACTTTGGAACAGAAATTCAAGCTGTTTTGGAATCACTGGTACTTCCTTTGAACAATCAGTATTGCTGTTTATTGGGGGAGGGGGGATATACCTGGAATGACACTTGCATCTGACTAGGCCACAGGGTCTTTACCTGAGTTAGGTTACTGTGGGAACAACTTCTTCTTGAAGAAGTTATACCTGGGTATAGTAATACATTCCTTTATTATATCAAGATTACATTGCTGCTATCTTTGGAAAGCCCTCAGAAGCTGCAGAATAGAGCAGCACAGACACATATTACCCATGGAATCATGCTATCACTTCTCAAAATCTCTTCACTGGCTACCAGTTTCCTTATGGACACAATTAAAAGTGTTGGGGGTCATCTTTAAACCCCTGAATGCCTTGTGTTCAGGATACCTGAGGGATTGCCTCCTGCTATACCATCCTATCTGCTCTCTCCAAGAGGACAATTTCTGTGTGCTGTTTCACACTGTTTCACACCGGCTGATGGCACTGAGATACTAGGTCCATTTCGTCACTGGGTTGTTACGGCGCTATTATTCCACTTTCAACATCCTATGGAATCCTGGGGTTTGCAGTTTAGGGAGGGGCCGGACGGCTGTAACAGCCCAGTGCAGAAATGGCCCTGGTCTTCTCAGTGTCTGAACCAGTTTTGTGGAACACATGATCCTGTGCAGCTTAAGCACTCCTTTCTTCAAACATCTTCCACAAACTGGTAAAAAAGTAGCCCCTGTGGCTTTGGTTTGTAGAGACAGAGAAAGAGCAATGGATAGAAATTAGGATGTTTTTCCTTATGGGGACTATCACCTTGATTCAGTATTTTAAAGTTTTAGTTGTTGACACTATAGGAGGCTCTGTATTGGACTCTGCTACAGAAGGTTCTCGAAGGGAAGCAGTGATTCAATTCTAACTTCTTGACTATGGCCTTTTCCACACAGGGTTTTTGAAACGGTGCAGTCCGTCCTCCAAGGAGGAGGTCTGCACCTCGGACTGGACTGGGTCGGACCTATTTAACGTAGATCCGCACCTCAGTCTGGTCCGGAACGACCCCAAGTGGTCCTCCAGCATGCTTTTGAAAGACCTGATTTTTCTGGTCTTTCAAAAGCACGGAACGCACCACTGTGAATCTGCTCGCTTATGCAGATTCACAGGCTCACACCAATGTGAGCCTGTGATCTGCCCGGGGGCAGGCTTTAGGCTGGTGAGCTTCAGTGGTTGGTCGAGACCCTCAACCAACTGGAAGCCGCCATTTGGGACACCAGAGCAGTGCGTATTGATGAGCACGTACTGCTCCAGAACGCCATGAACTGGACGGGGGAGCCAAAAGGTCTGGTGAGTAGCGGTGCAGGGCGATTCCCTCGCCTGGTGTGGAAAAGGCCTATGAGAGCAAAGACACCACGAGGTACTTCATGCAACTCCTGAAATCCTTTTATTGGTGCCTTGAAATCAAATTAACTATATATACTTAAATCAAGTTAACTACATATATTTATTATCCAGCCTTGGATAGGTTGTTGCTTTTAAGGCTATTTCCACATTAGCCTGTAACAGCACTATGATTCCACTTTCAACATCCTATGGAATCCTGGGGTTTGCAGTTTAGGGAGGGGCCTCCTGACCCCTCCCAAAACTGGAAACTCCAGGATTCCATAGGATGTTGAAAATGGAATCACAGCGCTATAACAGGCTAGTGTGGAAATGGCCTAAGTTGCCTGCTTCAAAATGCAAATCCTTATAAAGTTTATCACTGTATTTGCAATTTTAATTGTGCTCTTCTAATACTGTTGTTGTGAGCCTTCAAGTTGTTTCCAACTTATGGCAACCATAAGGTGAACCTATCATGAGGTTTTCTTGGCAAGATTTGTTCAGCGGGGGGTTGCCTTTGCTTTCCTCTGAGGCTGAGAGAGTCTGACATGCCCAAGGTTACCCAGTGGGTTTCCAAGGCTGAGTAGGGATCCAACCCCTGAGAAGCTGTTACAAAAAGACTCTGATCATACCAGGAGATGACAGGGGAAAAAATATTCTGGGTTAAACAAGACATGTATGGATTTTCCAGATAAAATTGGAATGAACAGGAATAAAATCTGAGACTTTCTGGTCTTTTTAATCAGTCCAGAGGAGCCCTCAAACAAATACACAGAGTATATATATTTTCCTGGTTGGAAGTTAAGACAGAAATCTTAACCCAACGGGGTGTTCCCAGATCAAGGTGAAATGAGAGGACTTATTCCTTTTTAGTTACTTAGGAAGACAGGACAAGGAACAATTAATTTAGTCTACTTCCTTCTAGCCAGAAGGTGGATGTAGAGAACAGAAGGTGAGTCATGGTGCTACGACTGAGAGGGAAAAAGGAAGCTAATTTAGTAAATATATTGACCTTCTGGTGAGTCTTCACAAGTCACAGCAACAAATCAATTTAGCCTTGCAAATTGTAGCAATCTGCTTCTTTAATAGCTGAGGTGGAGATTTTCACATACCGTAGTCCTTTCTACTTGCTGAAGCTGAGCCCCTCAAAACTGTAGGATTTGCACTCTTGTCTTCTGCCTCGGAGACGGCCCATGTAAACTGGAGACTGAGGATGAGACCTGAGCCCTGGACACCCAAGACCCAAGTATCATCACAAAATTAAACCTGTCTACTGGTTTTCAGTAATGTCTCCTTGCAAGTAGGATTGCCAGGTCAGGAGTATCGCAGGCCCTGAGATTTGGGAACCAAAACTTGAGACTTAGAAGTGACTGCTCAGTGAGTGATATATGTGGATGAAGCACATGCTTCACATCAAAAACACCAAGGGCCCTATCACACTACACTCTTATAGCACTATTATTTCACTTTAACTGTCATGGCAACATTCTATGGAATTCTAGTGTTTGCAGTTTCATGAGGCCCAAGAGCTCTTTGGCTGCAAATTCTAAATGCTCCTCCCTAAACTGCAAATCCCAGGATTCCATAGGACAGAACCATGACAGTTAAAGTGGAATAATAGCACAATAAGAGTGTAGTGCAATAAGGCCCCAAGTCAAACAAATGAGGAAGGCCATTTCCGCACTAGACTGCTATAGCGCTATTATTCCACTTGCAACATCCTATGGAATCCTAGGGTTTGCAGTTTGGGGAGGGGCCAGGCAGCCCTTTCTGAAAGGGGGACATGTGGCACAATGGTTAAAAAACCAGTACTGCAACCACAAGGTTGTGAGTTCGATCCTGCCAGGCTCCAAGGTTGACTCAGCCTTCCATCCTTTCGTAGGTCGGTAAAATGAGTACCCAGCTTGTTGGGGGCAATTAGCTAAAAATACATTGTAAACCGCTTAGATAACACTTAGTTGATAGGCGGTATAGAAATAAATGCTATTGCTATTGCTATTGGGTCAAAAACATATGTGTACACACACACACACACACACTTTTCAAGGCAGTGCTCTTACTTTGAGATTCATCCCCTCCCTTTCCCTGAGGACTCAAGAAGAGGGACCAGATCTTGAAATCTGGGGGACTTACATGCACACAGTCATTTAAGAGACACATCCTCCACAACGCCTAGTTCCTCTTCTTTGAACTAGCAGAGACTGCTGATGTAACCACATCCAAACATCCTAGGTGGGATATTAGAAGGTACTGCATATTTATTTTTAAAATCTAAAGTAATTATCCAGCCAACAGGATTGCATTGACAGGGCCTTTAGTCTACAGTTCCCAGGGGTATGTGTGCATTCTCACCCCCTATCTCTGCCTCCATTTATCCACCCTTCAGTTGCAACACAAGCTGTCAGCTATGTCTCTTCCTGACTTTAATTGGATCATCTGCCAAATGGAGGAACGGATGGAATCTGAGATGACTTGCAGCAAATAACTGTTATCTTGCCCATCAACTCTGATGAAAATGACATTGGAAGGGCCCTCCTTTATCCAATCTAAGCAAGACAGCAGAAAATGGTGGTGGAGAGTGGTGGAAAGGAAAGCCACACAAGTCTTACATCAGACATATTTCTGCGCCTTACCTTGGAACATTTAAAGGCAGCCCGAAATAAACAGAGAGACTCAATAATAATAATAAAGAACACTTCCTGGCAGGGTGAGTCATTTGGCAGAAAGCAATTACCAACAAATTTTAAGTAGAAGCCTGCCACTTTCTTAAATGACCTGCCTGCTGCGTGGATGGAAAGATGTGACAGGGAACAAAACATCAGAATGAGGGCTTGAATTCTATTTACCTTTTACTGGTCTTGGGATGGCAGCGAAAACATATTTGCACAGCCTATAAACCCACCCAAAGAATTGCTGTAGAAGGAATTGTATTTTGCTTCCAAGATTAACAAGATGGTATTAGTGAAAGCACTCCCAACTGCTTTTAGAAAATTATTTTTAGCACTGAAAAGAAACCAAATGAGACAGACTAATCCCCTAAGAATGCTTCTGGGTTTTTTTCTTTTGGTAAACAAACTTTCATTACATTTTAGAAAAAATGTTAGTGCTGTTGAATATTGATAACAAAGCTGATTAAGAATAAAAAAAATCTTTTCAATTTAATGTGTTCAGTTAACAGAAAAACAGGCAGATTCTGGAAGTGGGAATTACCTGCTCCTGCTATTGCCACACTACTGAATTTTAGCAATGTGGTAGCAGCAGCTGACCTCCCTCTTTTTTCAAAAGGGTGGGCAGGAAATGTGTACCTTCATTTCGCCTTCAGTCTGGGTAAAGGACACATTTTAATCCCTTAGAGACACATTTGGTTGCAGAATTCACCCAGGGACAGGTCAATAAGGCTGACATTTTACAGCACTATCAACTGAAGAGTTATAACCAATGTCCCTCAGTCACCTACTATATGCAGTTTCATGGCTGGAACAAGAATTGCCCCAATAATATCTATTTGTGTTGGTTATATTTGATGCATTTTCATTCTGAAAAAAAGCAGGAGAGATGGCATGAAGATTTCATTTTTCTGACTCTGGATGGCTGGATGTCATGGAATATCCTTCCTTCTCTACCCACAAACACTCTTGAAAGCAAGGGAAATGTAGTGGCATGCAATACATTGCAGTCAGAAAATACTCCAGAGCAAGGCACTCAATTCATTTTTAAAGACTTGGATGAGCGTTAAAACTAAAGCAACCTTCTGGTACAGTGGGAGTTCAGTTCAGTTTGAAACAAGATGTATTCTCTTTTACCTTGGGATTTTTTTGCTAACCCTGCAACAAATTCAGCAGCAGTGGCAGGAGATAGGAATGGGGTATTATTTATTTGTTTTTCTATCACTGCAACAAATTCAGTTACAGTAGCAGGGAACACAGGGATGGTGAAGTCCAAAAAACAGGAAGGGGGCATGCAGCCCCTCAGCCACATATAGTCCATCCATCTGTTAAAGAGTTTTTCATTTTTGCGCAAGCACCAACATGCCAGGGAATAGCAGCTCCCAAGGGTCACACTCTTAAGACATTCACACATTATATAACCCACATGGATATGGTGTGAACTTGTGTGACAAAGGAGTCTGACTTTTGGATTAGGACTCCAGGAGACCTTGTTCAGATATGGAATGTCTTCGCTGAGTCACACGGCTTTAGAGAAAAGGCAATGGAACACATCTTGTGGATAAATCTTGCCAAGATAACCCTTATAGGGTTGCCATAAGTCAGAGTCGACTTGAAAGTATATAACAGCAGGAGCAACAACAACGGGTATGATGTGATATCCTATATTTAGTTCCAATTTCACCATGCTGTCCGTGGCAGTGATGTGCCTAAATCCACGATTTGTCTGTTCACTGGAACAGATGTTTGAAGTCCATGCAACAGAGTCTATGACACAATTGGAGCTGCCATTCCACTCCATAAGTGCCCAATTGGCAGACAATTCCATCTACAGAGAATGGGAGAGTTGGGAGGGATATCATGTCCATATTGCCTAAATAAGGCATTTGCTAAGGACACTACTCTTAATAGGTGGGGTTTCTCTCCATTTTGGAGTTTATGTGAACATGAATGCTATTGACATAGCACCCTAAAACAAAAGAGAGTTTTTGTTAGCTGAATTTGATTACATTTTGGGGATTCTATGTGATTTTCAACCTAAGCAGTGGTGTAGATTAAGGAGGGGCCTTTGAGAAGTAACCTGCTGGAAGCAGGAGGAAACACACATTTTTAAAAGCTCAGTTTTCATCTACAAAAGGCAGGATAGAGATGGCATTGAAAGCGAATTTTTGTGTTTTTCAAGCACTAATGTACATCTTTAAATCACACATTTATTCCAGTGAAGAAATATTGTGTTTCATGCATTTTAATATGAAATGGTGATTATGATGTCTGGTAATTTCAGCATTTTTCTAAAAATGTCCACAATTCTGAAATATTTACTTCTGAATAAACATGCATGCAACTGAACTGTTTGTTTGAGTTTGGATTTAGTTCATTAAGGAAAAGTCTCTCCTAGTCTAAAACTCAAACACATGCCACAATACCTTTTTGAGCCCACAGCAAAATTTTAACAATGATGTTGCCTAAGAATTGTTATCAGCTGGCCAAACCATAGTTAATACACTGGAGTGGTATTAAATTAGCTTTAAATCAGCAACCTTTGCATATTTATATTCACCAATTGCTAATTTGTATGTTATTTTAAAGAGCTTTAGACACACTATAGATTTATAGTTATTTTCCGTTTGCTTTACCACTGCCACTCTCTTCCTGTATTACTCTAATCTGCAGCTGTTTTCTCTTTTCTCTCTGTCTCTCTCTCATCAATAAGACTATATATTTATTATGAATGTGTGTTGTAAGTAAAGCAAATTTTACATTACTTTTTGGTTTTTTTGTAGAAATAAAAAGTAAAGTAAAATTTACTTTATTTCTTTATTCTTATTTCTTTCTCCGCTAGTTCCTGTGTGCCTGAGTGGGTGTTGGACTGATTGTTGTTCAGCGTCTGCCTTGCCAGTGTGATTATTCTGCTATGATATCTTACATTTTCCAATAGGGAAGTGAGAAGTATCCTGAAAATCTGCTCCAGAAGGATAGAGAAATCTCCTGCAAACAGATTTCAAGTGTACAGGAAGAAACAATGAAGAAAGTCCTATTGCATAGGGTCCCTGCTGAATTTCACTCTTTGGTCCTGAAGTGGAAATACTTGAGCCATATGTTGCATGTGACTCCCATGGCCATTTTGCGGCTCTCAAGGCCACCCAAAAGAACCAAAACACACACCAGTTTTTAATCTCCTCCTGGAATAACTACATAATTCTAGGAGGTACCAAGAAAAAAAAACCCTATAAGTATTTTTTAAATTTGGAAAATCTGGAAGTGACCTTCTGATCATTTCTGGGGTCGTACACACTTATGACACCACCTGAACAGCCATGTGTCATGTCCACAGCAAGCATGCAATAGATCACAAGCAGCACAGCTCCTACTTATGAGCCAAGAATCAAAGAATGTCCAAACAGAAAGGAAACCTAGAATAAACAAATCTGAAGAGGCAAATCCAAACCATAGTCCAAACAGGCAGAATTCCAAGATGACCAGATCCAGAGCACAGCACAGGGTTTCAGGGCTAAAGAGACCAGTTGCTGTTCCTCAGAAGAAAGACCAGCTGAAGCTCTCTTTTAGCAATGGATGCTGTCACCACAGGTGTTCCCTCATTAGTGCTCATTTCCTACTTAAACGGGCTGAGCGACACAAGCCCTCCTTTTCATGGTGTCTCTGCTGTAAGGTAGTTGTGTCAGCTGTGTCTTCCTTTATTTGTTCACCTGGCTCAGGCCCTTCTTGTTGTTGTGTATTGTCTCCCTCTGGACCAGCTTCTGGGGGCACTTCAGCCTTTGGAGAAGCCTCTGTCTCAGAGTCAGAATCCTCCTCCTCACTGCCACAGTCTCCAAGGCAGGGCATGACAATGTGTGCATCATGTGGAATCTTGAGAAGTGTAGTCTGATAATCTTTCTGGCTGAGAATTCTAATTACCTCTCCCCAAACTGCAAATCCCCAAACTGCAAATCCTGGAATTCTATAAGATGAACTCATGGCAGTTTATGTGGTATAGTGGTTTTGAGCTTTGGACTATGACCCTGGGAACAGAGGTCAATTCCCTGGTTGGCCATGGAAACCCACTGGGTGACCTTGGGCACATCACACACTCTCTGACCCAGAAAACCCTGTGATAGGTTCGCCTTAGGATTTCCATAATGGCTGGAAGCCACACAACAACAACAAAAGTGGATTTTCAGCACTGTAATTATGCAGTGCGAAAGAATCCTTGGTTTCCTTTGAAGGGGCTGGTGCAAACCCTATGGTGCCCTCAGGCTTGAAAAATAGTAGCCAGATCCACAGAGCTTCCCTGCCACTTCCCCTGTCTATACTGAGTTCTCTACACTCAAAGAGCATCACAACACAAAGCATCACCCTTGCAAATCCTGCATCCATTGTGTCCATAACAGCCACAATAAGAGCATTCAAAACAACAACTATACCTAGTAAAACAACATCAGTAGCTAAAGTTACTTAGTTAATAGCAGAATTACCAGCTACCTCTAAATGTAAGAGTCTAAGTGGTAGCAGCAATCTCAGTCCTCCCAAGAACCATGATGGGAGCAATCTTTATCTCCTGTAGTTAGCAGGAACAGAGTGAAATGGAGGCCATTTCTGCACTAGACTGTTATAGCGCTATTATTCCACTTTCAACATCCTATGGAGTCCTGGGGTTTGCCCCTCCCTAAACTGCAAACCCCAGGACTCCATAGGATGTTGAAAGTGCAAACCCCAGGATTCCATAGGATGTTGAAAGTGGAAGAATAGCGCTATAACAGTCTAGCGAGGAAATGGTCGGAGTCTCAGCGGTCAACAGGTAGCCAAGCTCTTCTCTTCAGTGATAACAGTCCAAAAGGTACAATGTGATGAAACCTTTTGAAGCACTGCAGAGGGCAGACATCAGCATTTACCTCAGCCAGCCCCTCCCGAAACTGCAAACCCCAGGATTCCAGAGGATGTTGAAAGTGGAATCATTGTGCTATAACAGGCAAGTGCGGAAATGGCCTTCCTCTACACAATCAGTGCATTAAAAGGGGTGGGGAAGAATACTGCTAGGCCTCCAAATGACTTGTATCCTGATATCTTATTCTGAATGGAAACACTATTGTGGGTTGTGGTTTTGTTTTTGAATGTCATATGCTTGGTTTTATTCCTACTGCTGTAAATGACTATCAGCCCAGCTATTTTAGCAAGTTCTTTTAAAAAAAAAAAAAAAGACGTGTTTTTTGTTTTAAAAGAGATTAGCAACAAATATAATAGGGTGGGCCCTTGATAGGGAACTATCAGCCTGAAATCTCAGAGATATACTTTGGTTAACAAATGGGAAATAAGTTACATTCCTCTGAAATATCTGTTCAGGCAATGCTTGGGAAGGATCATTGCAGCGGAGTTTACACAGAAGTAGGTCCTAATGCATTCAGTGGTGTTTACTTGCAGGTACGTGTGCCTGGGATTGCTGCCTCAGTACATCAACAGGAAGATGGCACTGCAATCAGAATTGTTCAAATGTATAAATAGAATTCCACATTAAAATGCAGGGGGGTTGTTTTGGGTTTTTTTTACAGATAAGACCAGAGAAAAGCAATATACAAAGCCTCCTTAGTATTTATTCACAATACAATTCACAAATCACATTTCATGAATAATATCTGATTTTCACAAACAAGGAATCAAGACTGCAGTAGGTACTCCCCAAAAGGGAAAAAAAGTCAGGTTTTTTTTTTTTTTTTGCAAAGACTTGGCTTTTCCTTCCATTATAGGCTAGAAATATTAGGTTGGATCCAGAGCAGAAAAGTATAGAATATTCACAAATTTTGTGGCTTGCGACACTCTGTCAAAAAGGTTATCAGCTTTTGCAAGATGTTACACTTCATACAAAAGTAAAGTCCTGCACCTGTGTTTCACAGCAGCTTTCATTAAATATCACCCTCAAAATCACAAAATATGCATTTTTAAATATCAGCATTAATATGTGCAAGAATTCTTGTAATTGCATTGAGTAGGAAGAACTTTTTTACGTTTTTCAGTCTTGGAGGTGACAATGAAATAATCAAAGATCGATATCCCTAAGTGAAAGGAGATGACCGTAGCCGTTTCCGCACTAGACTGTTATAGCGCTATCATTCCACTTTCAACATCCTATGGAATCCTGGGGTTTGCAGTTCAGGGAGGGGCCGGCCGGCTTGTTACTCTGCAAATTGGGGGTCCCGGGAGGGGCGCCCAAATAACCAAACTACAACAAGCAAAATGGGGAAATTAGCTGGAGCACTCTCTTGGCTAACGAGAGGCAGGGCGACGCAGCAGGATCTTTTATCCTATGTATACTGGTTCAGGTCAGTGAGGAGTCAAGCAGTTTCAAAATACTAACAGTATTTATTAAACAAAAATAATAAACACACAAACACACTCCTAACTAGAAAGGAAAGAAAGAGAATTTGGGGAATGGGCAATACGCCACCTGTCCAAAGTCCTGGAGACACCACTTGAGGAGGAGGAAGGAAACCCGGCGTGGCGACCGAGGGGAGTCTGCTGGACCGAGTGGCAGAAGATCCAACGGAAGCTTCAAGTGATTTCAGCTAGTGATTCAGCAACAGTTCCAGTGGAGTTCAGCCAGGTCCAGCGAAGTCCACTGAACTACCAAAACTGGGGCTTTTTACAGGGAAAAGAATGACTGCAGGCTAGTCTGGCTTTGGGTGAGAACAATAAGTTTTGGGCTGGAGACAAAGCCTCCAAAAGGTCAGAATTTACATGATTGAATTATAGTCCGAATTGACAATAGTATGGCTGGTATGTAGATACGCCTAGCTCGGCCATTAAGTGCCTAGCTCGCTAGGGTGTTCTCTCAGGCAGAGAGTCCTTTTGTTTTACTGTGCATTTGGAATTGAGGTGTTTGTTTCAGGAGGTCTCCCCTTGAAGCGGATCTGGCTATATCTAGAGTTTGATAGGGGCAACAAGTCCATGCCTGGCTTCGCGCTTGTTTGGCAGGGCCTCACAAACACTTGGCTGGTGGCAGAGTACGGCCGAATTATGATATCAAAATGATATTTTTGGTTCACCAAAGCCAGACCAGACCGCAGTGGTAACAGGCTATAACAGTCTAGCATGGAAAAGAGCCTTGACAGGACCATAGCAAACTCTCTCTGCAGCACTAAGAACTATCAGGAGTTTCTTCTTGATTGATGCCTATCATCAATAGTTTTGGGGAAAGCCTTCTTTAAAAGGAAAGAAAGAAAGAAGAAAAAGGGAAAAAAGAGAATCTACCAGTAGAAAACCTCATCTCACTGTCAGATCCATGGTACCTGGGGGTTGCTTCATTGTAGAAGCCTGCTTGATAAAAGAAACATTCACAGGACTGCTTCAACTGTGTTGGTTTCTTGCATTCAGTTCTTCCTTTTCCTTTTTTTAGAAAGATCTTACCATTCAGGTACGGCTTATGTGATATAATAATTGTTGCTCTGTGCCTTCAAAGTCAACTCTGATTTATGGCAGCCCTATCATAAAGTTTTCTTGGCAAGATTTGTTCAGAGCAGGTTTGCCACTGCCTTCTTTTGAGGCTGAGAAAGTGTGACTCATGTAGGGTCACCCAGTGAGTTTCCATGGCTGAACAAAGATTTGAACCTTGGTCTCCCAGAGTCCTAGTCCAACACTCAGACCACTATACCACTCCGGCTCTCAGCATTATAATGAATTCTCTTATTTATACCATATTCATCCTAATCAAGTGGTATGTTAATGAAGATGACGAAGATTAGGCAGATCAGCATTTCAAATGGGTATCTCTAAACCCAGCGTGGGGAACTTGTGATCTCTGAGCCTCATGGCACCCACAAGACCCAACTTTGATCTCCGGAAGCCATCCTAAAGCCTCCCAAAGCCCTCAGATCTCCCTTCCAGAAAATTAATTTTTTCCCAGGCGATTTTTCACAATAAAGTTACTTTGCAGGGGGTTTGCCCCAAAAACTCTTCCAACCTTCAAAACCTTTTTAAAAAACTAAACAATCACGTCAAAATCAGCCACAAATGAAACCACAAGTGATGTGATATCAGTTCTCGGAAAGTCAAACATTCTGGTGTGACCTTGGGGAGGGATTCAGGGATGGAAAATGGTCATCATCCCCGCTTCATTTGTCCACTCCTGCTCTAAAAAAGAGGATAAATCACTGAAAGACGGAACACAAAGAAACCTCTCCATAGCAGGCATATTCTAAAATTTCCCTACCAATGTATTATTTATTTATTTTAAGTATTTTTATGTTGTCCTTCAAATATGTCTCTAAGGAACTTTTTAAAAAGAAAGAAGAAGGTTACAGTCCTATAAACATTTTCCTAGGAGCTAGTCCTTTGAACTCAATGGTGCTTTCTTCTGCGTAGACAAGTATAGGTTCCCACTGTAGAAGAATTAAAATGCTAGTGCAAAAACCCCAAAGTATAAATCCTTATTGACCTATGGTCACCGAATGCAAAACACCGGCAGCTTTTTTCACATCCTTGTGTGGGACATTGTTGCTGTTGCTATTAATATAATGAAATGTTGCAAGCAGTATTGTGTTAAGTTCAAGAATGCTTTGAAGCTTTTCTGTTTCAACATGCTGGAACAGCATTTTAAAAGAAATGCTAAAACAGCAGGAATCTGATTCTTTTTTTTCCCCCTCAAAAATGTGTCAGGTGAGCAATAACAACAGCAGTCTCTTCTTGCTCTGCCCCATCTCATGACCCCCACTACCAACACCACACAACTTTATCAGGCTTCACCATATGGAAGGAATGTCACAGCTTGAAAGGTAAGAGAAACTTCATCTCAGTGCCAACCGCTTGGAAGGACTGCGGGTGTGAGAGCCAGGGCACACAAGTGTGTAAAAGGCTACACAAAACAGAACCAAGGATTAACAGGTGAGTACAAATTGCATATAATTATTGTCTCTCAATAAAATCTCTGCAGGAGGGAGTAGAAAATCTGACAGCATTTTTTAAATATGACAGAGGTACTCAAGCAAATGCTGTCAGACTGCCTTTTCAAAAGTGCTTCAAAATATTGTGGTATTCCCTACAAAGATTCATTTGGCTCACTATACATTGATTCCTGTAACACCAATAAACATGCACAGTCTTGGTGCTGTGTACAACATGGAAATGTTACTTTTTGGACAATAGCTCTCCAAATCCCCCCACCAGCTTGACTACTGGTAGCTGTGGTTCAAAAAAGTTCTAGTGGAAAAAGGTGGTAGTTTCCCTAAAGCTCTGACTCTTGAGATCTGTGCATAATCACAATATCCCCATGCAGTGTATCCACTGGAATATTAGCACCTGGCCACTTCTTAACCAGCTTCAGGGTAGGTTCCACATGGTGGTGGAGATGCACATGGGTTCCATAACCCTGATAAATGTGAGACTTGCATGGTGGTCCAGAGTGATCAGAAAGAACTTTGGACTGTAACTGTGACTTATCTGTATAAATGAAAATTTCTCCAAGACATTAAGGCAGACATGGGCAAAATGTATTCCTGGCACACCTCCCACCAAAGGATATTTCTATGGCCTTCAAGCCCTTCAGATTCCCATCATTTTCCTTTTTCTGCCCCACCAAAAATGACTTCCTCCTTCTAGAAACCTCCTTGGGCGGCAGTTTACTTTCTAAATAAATTGCATTGTTTAACCTTTAAAAAAAAAAAAAAAAAGCTGTTCTTCACAATCAGATATGAACTTTTGGCCACGTTCAGTTTTGTTTCATTCCCCCCACTGCAGTTTTTGGCATTTTGACAGTTCCTGAAAACAGAGGCCCTTTTCGCATGTGGGGGGGCCGAAACGGGGTGGCGCACGCAGGGGCGGAGCTTACCTGTTAGCGTTTTGCTCCGTCTCTGCTCCGTCCCTGCGGGGAGCATGGTTCCGCCACCTCACACGCCGCCAAATTTCGGCAGTGTTTGGCGGTGCCCAAAATGGCGGCTGGCGGCTTCTGGCGGCGCTCCGCCAATCAGGGCAGTGTGCCAGCCAGAAGCCCGCCCCCGGGCAGATCTGCAGAGACGCGCTACCGCGTCTCTGCAGATCCTCACCGGGAGCTGCCACAGATCAGCGCGGGCGAATTTCATAAAAACCACATGGGAAGGTGGTTTTTATAAAACTCGCAGCGCCACCCCTGCGGCTGCGCTAGAGCAGTTGGAGGTGTGGCGCCTCACCTTTTCCAACCGCGCTAGCGCACTCTGCGGTGAGAACGACCTCTGTGCCCAGTCGTCGCACCGCGGGGTTTTACCCCCATGTGAAAATGGCCAGAGAGTGCGTCCCTTCCCAAGCTGCATTTGCCTTCCCTTTCTGTAGGGAACAGACTGTACACATTTGGTTTGACTTTTGTGAATTTGATTATTCTCAAGTTTGAGGGTCCTTGCCTCCCCTCTCCTCTTCGTCTGGCACCACCGCTCTTCACTCAGATCCTTGGACCAAAAACACTCCACTCTGTTTTGGAAACACCACCAGCAACCGCCCATCTTCCAGTGCCTCTCCCTGCTTCTCTTCAACGCCCCCCTATACCTCTCTCCAATCCCAAGAAGAGCAACCTCTCACTTCTCTTCCTGCACAGATTGCAAACTTCCACTTCTCTTAGATTCTCAGACCAGAAATATTCGACTCAACTGTTATTCAGACTGGAGAGAGACATTGGAGGGTGAGGGAAGGTTAAAACTGGTTGTTTTCCTGGTCTGAGAATCTGGGGGAGGGGTGAAGTTTCCAGTTTGTGCATGAAAAGAAGTGAGGGATTGCCGTTGTTGGGACTGGAGAGAGGTATTAGGAGGGGGGAAAGAGAAGTGGGGGGAGGAACTGGATGGTGAATGGCTATGGGGAGGGGGGAGGAGGAGGAAAAGGAGGGTAGCTGCATTGGCCACCACTGTCCCTGCCAGCTGTTTTGAAAATGGCTTCAGCTTATTAGTGATATTTTTCACTTTCTTGGGGGCCTTGCGCCCATAACTCTTGTGAAAGTGGTGAAAGTACTGTAATTCAGTGGTAGAGTATGCACTTTGCATATTAAACATTTCAGCCTCATTGCACTGCCATTCTTCTCCAAATAGGGAGGACTGGGAAGGACATTCTTCTAAAACATAAGACAGCTGCTTTTCAGCAGCAGAGAAAATACCGATCTGCCATATCGGCTTCTACAAAATAGCTTCTTATGTTCTTATTGCCCATTGTCTTGATTACATCTGTAATTAGACTGTAATACAAGGTTGGGGAATATGTTGTTGGACTGCAACTCCCATCATACCTCATTATTGGCTGTACTGGCATGGGCTGACAGGAGCTGCAATCCCAAAACATCTGGAGGGCCACATATTTCCCTTTCTGCTTAACATCCTTTCGTATGATATCTACTTGACAGTAAAGCATGCATTTGATTTTCAGATGGGTTCCTCTGCACAGCATGGTATGTCGTGGTTGTTATGCAATTTCAAGTTGATCTTGGCTTATGACGACTCTATTGTAGGGTTTTCTTTGCCAGCTGTATTGGAGATTTGCCACTGCCTTCCTCTTGGCTAAGGAGAGTGACCTGCCAAAGGTCACCTAGTGGGTTTCCATGGCTGAACAGGAATTCAGACCATGGTCTGTCACAGTCTCAAGTCAAATGAGAGAAACTGAAAGATGTCACTAAAGCAGTAGTAGGCAACTTCCAAGAGTTGAAGAAATGCTCTGATTCTCACCATTTTCCCCCCAATATGCCCAACTAATACATGTGAGTTGGGCTTAAAATAGCTAAATCTGCTCCTCAAGGCTTCCATGGGGTGCAACAGGCCAGCTGGCCCATTTTCCCTCCTCACCTTCAACCACTTTCAGGCCCAGTGGAGAGGGGGTGTTTTTTCAAAACCAGTAGTGATCACAGACCACATTTTGTCCATCCCTGCCTTGAGCATATGAGCTCCAGAAACAGACTTACCTCTGAAAGCTCATCCCACTTCCCAAGCAGACATATGTATTATCCTTTATTTCCTTTTGCACTCTTTTATATCTTAAGGGTTTTTTTTTAAATCTTACATCGCCATGCATCACCAAACATGACTCAAATAGGGCCCTACATTTTGAAAACACTTCGCTAACATTAGCTAATTCTTGCATCGCACGTAAGAAAGTGAAAAATAAATTAGTATTGCTGAACCATTACTGTTATGGTTGTGATGCTGCTAAGTGGATGGAACATAAATGTCACCTTCCAGTATTTGTCTTTGCCAGCAACTCACTCATGCATCCTTAAACTGCTGTTCACGATTCTCAGCTCAATTTAAAAATCCGTTGAGAACTGCCGTCAGGGCAGGGTCTAAATTTCTGGGTCTCACACAACAATATTCCACAGTGAGAGATCTGAAATCAGAAAAAAAGTTACACACCATTTCAAGCAAAAGCAAGCAAGTAAAAACCCTCTTGCCAACTTGGCAGAGAAGAAAGATCTTTGTGGTATAACAGGATCTAATTCATCTTTCTTCAGATTACAGCAAGGGCCAGCCTACCCATTATGGAAAGTGAGGCAGAAAAGGAGAGGCTGTGAGTTGGGAAAGGCATCCCATCCTCTCCTATCTTGTCTGCCACAGTATTTGGAATTTGTTTAGAGTATTTTACAGTAAAGCTAGTACTGCTGCTAGCAGAAGGGTTGTAGCTGCTGGGAGGGAGGAAGGAAAGCATTGCCTCCCCACAAGAATTCCTCCAGTCCCCAAATCTGTAGCACAGCAGTAACTAAAAATCTTCAATTGAGTGTTTAGAAATACAGTTTAAGCATGAAAGACCAGGGCAGACAAAGTTACCACAGGATTACAAACAAAGCAAATATCAAAGTTGTAAGTGTGAAGGATTTTTTTAAAAGAATATCTCACTCTCTGCAGTGCAAAGAATTTGAGGAATGAATTAAAAATAATGTGGGGGCAGAATTCTCTTTTGGGATATCAATGTTTTCCTTTTCTACCTCTTTGTGAGCTACATCTGAGTTGCTTTCTTTTACACATAGGAATAGAAGAAGCTATCTTATATGGGATCAGAGCCACAATCCATCTCCGCCTGTACTGATTAGGTTGACTGGCTGCAACTCTCCAGACTTTCAGGCAGAAGGCTGTCTCACCCTTAACTAAAAGTGTCAGATACTGATCTTGGGGCCAGTTGTGTAAAAGCATGTGTACCAGTAGGGAGGTAGTTCCTTCTTCTTGAAAGAAGCAGGGAGTAATTTTTAGCAATTTTCTTCCTGCGCAGTTTTTGAAGCCTATTGGCAATTCAGGACTTACACTGCTCAAAACTAGCACATGGTTGCGTTCCTCAAGGAGGAAAAATGCATTTCTGCACAGAAAACAATATTTCTACACAGAAACATTACTTTCTGTGCAGAAAAAGCTGTCTTCTGCATCAAAAATGCTGTTTTATGCTCAAAATAATCATGTATGATTTTCGCACAGAATGGGTCTGTGAAAGGACAGAGCAAGCCTATGCTCTATGATGAACAGCTTAAGGAACTGAGTATGGTTAGCCAGGAGTAGAGAAGGGTAAGAGGCAACATGATACTTATGTTTAAATATTTGAAGAGCTGTCATATGGAGGATGGAGCAAGCCTGTTTTCTGCTGCTACAAAGACTAGGACATGGAGCAATGGCCTCAAACTTCAGGAAAAGAGATTCCATCTTAAACATCAGGAAGAACTTCCTGATGGTAAGAGCAGTTTGACAATGGAATGTGCAGCCTCAGAGTGCGGTGGAGTCTCCTTCTTTGGAGGTTTTTCAACAGAGGCTGGATGGCCATCTGTTGGGAGTGCTTTGATTGTGTATTCCTGCATGACAGTGAGTTGGACTCAATGACCCTTGTGGTCTTTTCTAACTCTATGATTCTATAAGTCCCAAACTATGAAGATTCTCATCAGTCCATGATTCTTCTTGTCAGGCTTTTGTGACACTCAAAAGAGATTTTCATCCATTTTTTTTTTAAAAAAATCTTTCCACCCTTTCCTACCACTGAGGCCATTTCTGTACTAGACTGTTATAGCACTATTATTCCATTTCAACATCCTATGGAATCCTGGGGTTTGCGGTTTTGCCCTCTCCCAAAACTGCAAACCCCAGGATTCCATAGGATGTTGAAAGTGGAATAATAGTGCTATAACAGTCTAGTGCAGAAATGGCTTGAGCAGCATCTCCTCACTTCTCCTGATGCTGCTGCACCCAATTGCTATAAACTGTGGATGATGATCAGGCAAGTGCTCATCATCACATTCTGAGTGACTCAACTACCACTGTGTTGGATATTTCTTTCCCATTCCAGATCTGGAGACTGCAGGTGGAGAGGGCAAGAATTTCAGCAGCCTCTTCGCTCCCAGACTGGGGGATTTGAGCTGACAAGGCAACCCATCATGGCATCACCAGAAGGAAGAGACCTCTCCCAACCACCCCTACAATTGCTCTATGCCAACCTTTCCCTTCCTGGCTTCTCCCTCCTGAATTAGTTCTATTGTCTTGTTGATCAGCCTGGTAGCAATAGTTTACCATCACTAGGAGTTCTGTAATGGTATTTTGTTGGACTTAGCATGCTCAATGAAAATAGCACTTTAGTACTTCTGGAGGCTTGTTGTAAAAATGCTTTTTTCAGCTTGAGCACTGATACACATTTGCATGGCTTCCAGCATTTCCTGTAGGGCTTATATTTCCAAGAAACAACGTGCACCCAAAACAATGTCCAAATTTTAAAACACAAACTGCTGGGCTATGTACAATTTTGAATATGTGCAGAATCATGCCCTAAACCAGGGAGTCAAAGTTGCATGAACTGGGGAAACTGCACAATGCACAGATTAGGAAAACACATTAAAATTTATACAAATGTCGAAGGCAGAAGAAAACACGAAGTCTCAGAACCCAGCAGGAAAGAAGGGCAGGAAGAAAATGCAGTGCAGATTTGAACAAACTCGGTAAAATTGAGAGCGAGAGATTTTTCACATACTTTGACGGTAGAGGGATTTGCTCTTTAGAATAAACTCCATTGAACCTGATCCAGTGGCTTACATGTGAAAAATTCCTTATCCCATAACTAATTCACTGAGCCTTTCTTCCAGATTCTTCCAGGTCCTTCTCCAAGATCACATTATCTCTAAGCAACCTTTCAGTGCTACTGAGAAACGCAGATAAGTTGCCTTTAGCTTTGCTGGCTTCCTCCTATCTGACAAATAATGGGAATTAAAGCCTTAACAATCACCTGAAGATACACAGGCTGTGCTGTTGCAGCCCCAAGCAGTTTCCTGTGGTTCTAAACATCTTCCAGGAGACAACAGCAGGATTTGGGAGGGGGAAAGATATTTGGGCATGAACTTGCAGACTCCTTCATTATCTTATTTGCTGGCTTCTTTCTCTAAGACAGAGGCAAAACATTCTCATTCATTAAGGCCTCCAGTATAATCATATACATGTTTACTCAAAAATGAGTTCAATTTCTTTATTCTCAGGAAAGTAGGTATAGGATTATGGGTGTAATAATCTGTACTAATGTTCTTAAACAGACATATTTCTGTAGCACTCCATTATTTACACAGGTTGTTTTATTAAAGCATAATGGAAACAAGGAGGAGGCTGCATTCTTAAACAGCCTTACTTGGAGGTATCCCTATTGAAATCAGTAGGAAGACCTTTCTGTATAATCATCCCAGTTCAACAATGTAGTCTGAATGTGAGTTAATTCAATATGCAAAAAGTGCTCTTCCCTTCACAACAGCTTCATCCTTCATTCAAAAGAAGCACTTCCTCCAGTGATGCACATTTGCATCCTCCCTAAGAATGAAAGAATAGGTTGAGTGCCCATCTGAGCCCAGATGGAATAAATGGCTATTTGAAGGATGTGTGTGTGCTAAAGATGGATGAGGAACATGTGATGAAGAGGCAACAGAGGAGGAGGAGGAAGAGGAAAAAGAAGATTATTTTCATGACAGACTTGCAACTGCTGAGAATCTAGTATCTAACTTATCCTAAGAGAGAAAAGGGGAGATGGAGAAGCAGAAAGAAGACAAATGTAGGCAGGGCAGTAAGACAGGAGGAAGAAGGAGGAAGAAGGTAAGAAAAGGGGGATTAGAGAATGAAGGGAGGAGGTGAATGCAACTAGGACATATGAGGGTAGGAGAAGGAGGAAGAAAGAGAAGACATTTAGCTGGAAGCTGTAGGGAAGAAAAGAGAGAACAAGTAAGAAAGGTACTAGTAAATGAGGGAGAAGATGAGTGTAGACATACGTTGAGGAGGAAAGAAAGGAGAGGAAAAAGGAGACGAGAGAGAAAGAGGGGTGGAGAAAGAAGAAGATATTTAGCCAGGAGTTACAAGGGTGGAGAAGAAAGTAAAAAAAGTGAAATCAAGAAGTGAAAGTAATAAAAAACCTAAGCAGAACTGAAAAAGACATTCATACAATGCTTTCTGCTCAACAGTGCAACCTGCATCCTCTTCATATCATGAAAGGAAACTGAATTGTCACTTCAGTCATTTATGAATGGGTGGAACAGGTAGAACAGAATTGGAAAAATTAACACAAAGCACCAATCATGTGATCATATTCAACAGTTCCTGAGGCAGTGAGTACTAAAGCAACTCAGTATTTCTCCATACTGATCATACCCTTCTGCTGTTGAGAATATGTTGCAGATTGATAAACATACATCACACATTACATTACATTATACCCTCCACATTTGTAATGGTTAGGGGTGCAGGACCCTCACAAAAGTAGAAAAACTGTAAATATGTCCTGTTAGCTTAGGCAAGTGGATTTTATTCTGGATCCAGCTTGGATCAAAAGCCCAGCCCATGTGCATGCATGCACTCTTAGGTTGAGATCTTTAAATCAATACTCCCCCTCTCTCTAACTCTGGAGGAGTCTAGCGAGTGGGACACACATCCACAAGGCTCTGCACCCAGGCTTCCTCAGGAGCAAGCATTTTGCCATGAAGGGATTGAGCTATAGTCAAGATCAGCTCACTGAGTGATTGGGGTGTTAAAGAATGATGAGCCTGGCAGTCATTTTCCAAGCTGCTAGAGAAGTTTGCAGTGTGTACTGATTAACCGTTATACGGTTTAAGACAATCTGCGCATTGTTGGAACCGTTGTTTGGACAATGCTTTGCAGGAGTGTGGGTTTAAGCAAAGCATTGCAGATCCTTGTGTGTATGTCAGAGGTACAGGAGAGGGTTTAGAAATACTCCTGGCCTATGTAGATGATCTGTGCTTGATCTGTAGTACACAAAAACAGGTGCAAGAGTTCTTGCCCAATGAACTGGGCAAGAAGTTTCAGATCAAAAATCTGGGGCCTGTTCAACATTATCTCGGAGTTGAGATACAAAGGGCCAAAGGTGGTTTTCTGCTGTGTCAGAAACAAAAGATTCAAAGCTTTTTGGAAAAATGCAACATGTCTGATTGTAAGCCTACCAAAATGCCCATGATACCAGGATTTACAAAACATGTCAGTGATGAGGTATTTCCAGACGTGAAATTGTATCAGTCTGTCATTGGGAGTCTTCTCTATATAGCTGGGGCCAGCCGGCCTGACATTGCACTCAGTGTCAACGTTCTAGCAAGAGCGTGTGCTCAGCCCACTCAGTATCATTGGCAAGGTGTCAAAAGGGTGCTGAGGTATCTCAAAGGTACTGTGGATTCCTGCTTGTGTATAACTCCTGTGCATGTACCAGAACTTGTGTGTTACTCTGACAGTGATTTTGCTGAGGATGTGGCAGATCGCAAAAGTACTTCTGGGTGTGTTTTGAAGTACAGTGGTACTGTCATAGAGTGGAAAGCAAAAAAACAGAGTACAGTAGCGACATTCACAGCTGAAGCTGAGTATGCGAGTTTGTCTGCTTTGTGTAATGAGTTGGTATGGTTTGTACAGTTGTTCAAAGATCTCCATGTATCAATAAAGATGCCCATTCGTGTATTCTGTGATTCTCAAGCATGTATACAAATGGCTAAAAGTGAATAGGTGAAAGCTCATTCAAAACATGTTGACATCAGGTTCCAAAATGTGAAGCAGTGTATGCGTGATAAACTGATTGACCTGTGCTATGTGTCTTCTCAAGAAAATGTAGCTGATGTTTGTACTAAGTCTTTGTCTGCTGTTGTTCATGCTCATATGTTAAACATGCTGGGGATGCTGGATTCTGCTCAATGTGCAGTGCAGCTCCGTAATCAGTAGGGGTGTTAAAGAATGATGCGCATGGCAGTCATTTTCCAAGCTGCCAGAGAAGTTTGCAGTGTGTACTGATTAACTGTGCTGCACAAGGTCACAAGTAGCAGATGTGTGCTGGGAAGAGACAGCTCAAGCAGATATGTAGTTGTTTAGTCTATGCTTAGCACCTAGTAGTTCACACGGGAATTGTACTAAGTCTTCCTGTGTGTCTACCTGTTTACCAAAGACAATATGTAAAGGGTGAGATCACTCTGTATTCGTTCTGATCCTGCTCTGCTTCTGTTCCCGTCTGGTTTCTGTCCTTTGTTTCCTTTTTCAGGGTTTGCTTGCTTTTAAGCATGCAGCCTGCAATAGAGGTTTTTCCTGCTTTACCCTGAAGATGCACTGTGTGTTTGTTTTCTTTCCTCCAGGCTTGGAGGTGTGGGGTCAGCTCTGCTTAGACTGTAACCCCCAGTTTTCCTGACATGGGGCTCCACAGTTGCAGCAATGGGCACACATCAAACCTGATAATGGGGAAGTTGCTCACAAGACCAGGTTTTCTCATGAATGAAGTGGCCCTGTACTGGCTATGCAAGAGGCTTGGGCCTGGGAAAGGTCATTTTGGCTTCCCTCAAGGACAGCCCAACATGTGCAGTTGGGCATTAGGTCTTAGTCCTGAGGAAACCAAGCAAACTTCTGGGAGGGGAAGGGAGTATACTATGATCCTTTTCCCTTGCTAAGTGGAACCACCTGTTTGAGTGGAGAGTTCTCTATTTTTTCCCTCTTCTAAGCACACATCACTTTGGTACTTTGAAATTGGGGTATGAGCCATCCTTATTTGGCCAGGCAGCTGCTGGAGGAGGAGGAGGAGGAGGAGTGGTGATGGGTTTTTGCAGGGCTGTGCAGCCTACTTAGAGCTGCTGAAAGGAAAGGTTTCCTCAGGACAGAAGGGCTTAAGGTGGGGGGCAGGGTCTAGACAAACTTGTAAATAATCAAATCCACAAAAGTTAAACCTGTGAATGAGGAGAACTGATTATATTTTCCTTTCAAGACAGCATACTTACTCTGAGATTCCTCCCCTCATCCTTGAGCTTTGGGATCTAACTGCTAAAGCTAATCATAAAGCTGCAATTAAACCAGATTTCTAGATCAGTATGTATCTATCTCCTAGAGATGTCTGCACAGGAGGAAGCAACTTAAATTTCATACCCTTCACTAAGATTTCAACTCTGACTAAAAAATTCTAGATCACTCTAATTTGCTTCTGGAAAGCCGCAAAGAGAAATCTTCACAATCTCCCCACAACCCTTTTCCCCCTCAAGGGTTTAGGGTAAAGATGGCCACATATAAAAGAGCACAGAGCTCTTATACCATAATCAGTTATGAAGAACAAAAAAACTGATTGTGTATAGCTTAACATGCCGAAACTCCCTCTACTACAATGAATGTGCAGGAGATCTGTCTTTTTATGCAACTGGCCACCCACCCTGCTTTAGTGCCACCCTACTGACTGAAACAGGTACATGCAAGAAGATGGACTCATAATGTACACAGGCTAATTTGGAAGGGTGGTTTTAGCTTGATAACTACCCACAGAACTGTAGGCAAATGAACAAAATATATTTGTTTACTTCATTATACACACACACACACACACACACACACATATACAGACAGAGACTGGAATAAAGAGAGGACATATATAGATATAATCATTCAGAATTTGAATTTCATATAACTTCTAACACAGAAACTGGTTGCTGCTTCCCATGCTAGAGGCAGTACACATGCTGTAAAAAAACTTGTTTTCAATCCATCACATTTAAATATTATTTGCCAGGAAGAAAGGCAGCCGGAGCAAAATACCACCACTGAATAAGACTCTGTAGATGGCTTTGACCATGTTAGTGCAAGTTTTGCTAACTGTATGCATAAAAATATGCATAAAACACAACACAGTCTTTTACTTATTATTCTCCTCAGAATTATGACTGATTTGTTTCTAAAATGCACTAGTTGCCCTATTGCTAATAGCTCTAAGGCAGTGCACAATAAAAGCAGAAATAAAATCCAAATCCATATAAATCAGAACAAAAGCAGCATAATAAAACAATCAATTAAAAGCAGCAGAGGTTAAACAATAGACATTGGAACAAGAAGATCTCAGTGCTGTACTTGCTTGTTTTGAAGTTAGCTCTCAGACATGATCACACAGCTTCCCACAAACAATATTGATCCATTAAAGATTTCAGTAGCTTTCTACTATGCACTTATACAGAACCTAGAGTTCAAGTTTTCCAGTCTGTGTAATACCCACTACCAAAAACTGCTTGGGTTAATTTAACAACTTCAACATGCATTGAAGTACAATACATTATTTAAATCTTAGCAGATAACATTGTTACCTAACTATGCTGGGCAGCCGTTCTTTTTGAAGGAATACATGAAAGAATGGTAGTTCTCATGGAGACTGCTAACAGATAACTGAAACAATCCTGTAGGTGAATTAATTATGCTATTTTGGGGTTGATGGCATGGATGCAAGGAAGAAGACAAAGGCCATTACTGTAGTACACTGTTATAGTGCTATTATTCCACTTTCAACATCCTGTGGAATTCTGGGGTTTGTAGTTTACTGAGACCAAATTGCTCTCTGGCTGAGAATTTTGAACTGTTTCTCTCTAAACCACCAGCCTCTAAACTGCCAACCGCAGGATTCCATAAGTGGAAAGTGGAATAATGTCATCATAACAGTGCAGAAATGGCTGAAGAATAAGTATGCATGATTATTTAAGTATAGCTTTTCTGCCTTACAATAAAGTCCTTCAGCAGTTAAAATAAATCAGTTCATAAAACAATGCAAAGATAATTCAAGATAAATGGGGTTATTTGGTTTTCTTTATTGAAATTAAAACATAAGCCGAAGAATTTTCTCCCCTACCCCTATTTATACTCCATGAATTTAGTGAACTTTAGTGAAGTCAGTTATCCGCATACCCACAAAACAGTTACTGTTCTGATATTCAAAAATTATTCTAGTAAGAAATAATAGGGCAAGGGAGAATTGCCATTAGCTATGTTGTTGGAATCTTGTGCATAGAAGGTAAGAACAGCTGCTCCAAAATTATTACAAAAAGAAATAAATACTATACAAACGTTAGGTTTCAGGTTTGGCAGGACATATGACACGGCTTCACTATACCTAGCTTCTCTTGGTAGGGAGTTCTATGACCTGGGAGCAGCCAATAAGAAAGTCGTCACTCATATCCTCAGTCAATCCACCTCTAAGGATGATGGGATGGAGAGAAGAACTCTCCCTGAGACTCTCAGATCTTGGGTAAAACTGGAAACGGTGCCTTCCAGAAGCTAAAGGGCATTGCAAATTAAATTCCAAGCCATTTGTCACCGTTCAGCAGCTCTAAAATTCTTTTGTACAAGTCATCTGCTTCATTCTTCTTCATGGTAAGGCCCACCCTGTTAGTTAAAATCCCAAATTCAGGTTCCCTAGCCAAACTCAACAAGAAAAAAAGTCTTTATGGGTACTGAGAGTGTGAGTCAGCTCCAACCACCAATTGTTCTCAAGGGGAATATTATTGTGACACCTCTTTACAGCACTCAGCAGACTATTCAGGTCTTCCTGGGTTGTCTGTGCAGTTTTAGGAGAAGCAGGGAGGGAGACAAACTTTTCTTGACCACAAGTATTTGACCACATATGTGGTTCTGAAGTTCTTTTGCCAGAAGAAACCTTTGTCCAACATGTATCATATTCTTAGCAGTCAAGAAAACTGCACATGATAAATGAGCTCTCATATTACAACTTTTGAGAATTGGCTAGAACAAGCAAGAATTTAAGCAACATGAGAAACCAGCCTGGTTCTCTATGTGGGAGAGCTCACTAGTTTGTGGATATATGTTCCCCAGGTTTCTGGTTTAAGGCTTGCCATGTCTCTAACATATGATGTCCAAAACCAAAGATTTTGTCACAGTGCACTACCTCCAATATCTTTAAAAAAAACAACCACACATTTTCTTTAAATTACTGCCTTGGAATGTTCCTCCTACAACCTTTTCTTCAGAAATAAAATCTCTTTTGGCAGCAAAGCGCACATTACAACATCTGATTTCTACTTTCTTTCTTTGTCTCAGTTTAAGCAAACTTAGCTCGGACAACAAAATGGAACCTAGTCATCCCATTTCTCTTTGTAGCTAGTCCCAAAAGACTATGGTTGAAGTATCATTTGAACAAAGGACGGGAAAAGAAAGTTAATGGAATGCGTATGTTGGAGCACTTACTGTATTTTTCTGAAAGACTTGGCATTAAGAAGAGTAAGCAACACAAACGTTTAGTGTAAGAGGAAAGTGATGTTTCAGATAATGTTCCCACAAGGGATGTAGTAAATAGTCTTCTATGCTACAGAGTTATGCATAAAAAGAAGCTGAACTTTCAAACGTGTCCAATTACAATAACATAAGAAACATCTTCTGTAAGCTCTGATAATTTGCTAGTTGGATATTTGAGTTCCATTTGTACCCACGCTTGGAATTAAGAACAGAGAGATTTGACACTGTCTGCGTGTGTGAATGAAGGATTCCTTTCTCTATCCCCTAACCATTAGGGTACTCCATTTCCCCACCTTAGTACTCCCAAGTGTTCATTGGTGTTTTTACTTGCAGCTGTTACTTTCCTACACAACCCTGATGTTGAGACCAGATAATAAACAGATGCACTTTTTAGAGGTACTTATTAGATGTTCACTGAGGACTGACTGCTGAACACTAGGCAAGGTGGGTAGTATGGATAATAAGAGTGGCAGTGGCTTGCTATTATGATTAAAGAGTTAATTAGAGATAGGAAAGCTGTCTGAAGGTTCTTAACTAACCCAGGCTAAGCAGGGATAGGAAAGTGTAGGACAGAGTTAGCTTTACCTTTGTAACTGTGAGATAACAAAGAGGAAACTGAAAGAAGAAGAGGAATGAACCCTAAGAATGTCTGTCCCTATCTCAGAGAAGTTGGAATAGGTAAAGAAAACAGGCAGAGGCTTTAGGTCACCATGAAAGAGAATAAAGCAGTCTCTTGTGCACTTGGATCCCATCCTGAGAGAAATACAGGGTATACATTCAAGAAATGAATGAATGAATGAATAAATGAATAAAAGCAGTATTTAATCTACCACTACTGTTCTTTCTGAGACATATTTAAATGCCAGTACTTTCTAAGACATATTTAAATGCCAGTAGTGCAACCACAAAGTTGTGAGTTCAATGCTGCCAGGCTCCAAGGTTGACTCAGCCTTCCATCCTTTCGTAGGTCGGTAAAATGAGTACCCAGCTTGTTGGGGGCAATTAGCTAAAAATACATTGTAAACCACTTAGATAACACTTAGTTGATAGGCGGTATAGAAATAAATGCTATTGCTACTGCTAATTCTTTAAATGCTGAATGTTGATAGTATATTCAACAGTAGGGTGCCAGAGTGTGGGGAAAGCCTAACTTGCAGTGTCATTCTGTAAGTTGTGCAAAACTCTCAAAATCATATTTGGGCCATATGGAGAATTGGGGAATGAGTGATCTCTCAGATGTGGTTGGACTGCTGTACCCATCATCCATCATCATTGGCTATGTTGGCTACAACTTATGGGAGCTGGAGTTCAAGAGCAGCTGGAAGGCCACAAATTCTCCAGCTTTGCTCCTACACAACCAGCAGCTCCTGCACGGCAACAAAAGGGTGATCTGGAAGATGCCATGAAGTCTGCAAAGGAATGGTGAGGAGTAGAGCTTGGAAACAGACTTCTTCTAACTCTGCTCCCATAGCTAACATCTGTTGAGGAAATGTGTGTCTATGGGCTGAACCCATCTCAGTTCATGTGAACCTGCACCAGTGCTCAAACCCATGGAAGGAGCAATATTCTTCATTTTGGGTTATATACTTCCTGCCTCCACATATATCTGTTTCCCCTTGTATTTTAGGGAGCACATTTATCCATCACACTCAAGAAGCTGTAAGTTGGAGGTGAATGGTATATTTTAGGTTACACATCAGGCTACGTGTCCTCTGACAGTGTGAGCATTGTTAAAAATAGGAAGAACTTTAAAAAGTTCCCTTTGGACTATAACCACAGCCTTGCTGGCTGAGAGATTCTGGGAACTGTGGTCCAAAATTTACTTTTCCAGAAAATGAAAACAATTCCAGTTGTAGTTCCTTGTTCCTCAGCTGCCATACAGAGAAGATATGTCAGCTCTACATATTCATCCTAATGATCTTTTCATTTTTTTAAATTGATATTTATTTGACCATCATCACTTGGAGGAAAAAAACCTTTCAAAGTTCTACTTTAAAAAGGCATGAGAACATGGTTTTTCAAGTCTTCCATCTTCAGGTTTCTGAAAGTTGAAAGTCTTAGATACTATCTCTTCCCTTGCCAGTTATTCTGCTCTGTTATTCTGCTTGTTCCAAACTTCCCATGCACTGAAGAAAAAAATAGGTTGGAAAGGATCTTTCTCCACTTCACTTCACAGCGATATCTTTCCTCTCTTCTTTTAAAAAGGGCCTGGAGATAAAACAAGACAGAAACCCACCTTTCTCTGAATGTCTAGCATTCAGATGTAATGTCAATAAGGATAGGGAGAAGTTAGGCTCTATCTTTGTCTTTCTGCAAATCAGGAGATTCTGGAAATTGTTGCCCCCCAAAAGTAACTGCTAAGCTCTTCTTCCAAATAAACATGCATAAAAATACATTGCCAGAATCCAAGGGAGGTCCATAGCAATGATTGGCATCTTTTTAGTTACAATGATGCAGGTCTGCCTTATGACATCATAACTTCCTTTTTCCAGTCATGGCATAGGTTAGAATTCTTTTCTGACCACTCGATGTTCAAAAAAGGAAAAAGATTCCCCAAACCCACCTGAAATGGCCACTGTTGCTGTCAGAGCATGAGTGGATCAGTAGTGATGTGACAAGCTATTTTCCTTTAGTTGGTCATCATGCAAAGAGACATCTCAAGGTGCTCTGTGCCAGTTGCAATGCATCCAGCTAAAGGAAAATGGCTGGATGCATTGCCATTGATCTTCTTATTCTTTTACAACCCAGAAATGGCCAGAGTTGGGGATGGTGTATGGCTTAGAATCATAGAATCATAGACCTGGAAGAGACCACAAGGGCCATCGAGTCCAGCTCCCTTTCATGCAGGAATACATCATCAAAGAATTCCCAACAGATGGCTATCCAGCCTCTGTTGAAAAACCTCCAAAGAAGGAGATTCTACCATACTCTGAGGCAGCATATTACACTGTTGAATTGCTCTTACTATCATGAAGTTCTTCCTAATATTTAGATGGAAGCTCTTTTTCTGAAATTTGAAGCCATTGCTCTGTGTCCTTGTCAGGAGCAGCAGAAAACAGGTTTTCATCCTCCATATGACAACCCTTCAAATATTTAAACATAGTTATCATGTCATCTCTTAACCTTCTCTTCTCCACACTAACCATACCCATCCCCCTAAACCAGCCCTCAAAGGGCATGGTTTCCAGGCCTTTAACTATTTTGGTTGCCCTCCTCTGGACATGATCCAGCTTGTCAATATCCTTCCTCAACTGTGGTACCTAGAACTGGACACAGTATTCCAGGTGAGGTATGACTAACGCAGAATAGAGTGGTAGTATCACTTCCCTTGACCTAGACACTATAACCCTATTGATGCAGCATAGATCTGCATTAGTGTTTTTAGTTGCCACATCACACTGCTGACTTACGTGCAGCTTGTGGTCTACTGAGACTCCTAGAACCCTTTCACATGTAATGTGGTCAAGGCAAGTTTCACCCATTTTATATCTGGGCATTTCCTTTTTTTTTCTGCCAAAGTGTAGTATGTTACATTTCTCCCTGCTGAAATTCATTTTATTAGTTTTGGTGCAGCTCTCTAATTTATAAAGATCCTTTTGAATTCTGATCCTGTCCTCTGAGGTATTAGCTGCCTCTCCTAATTCGCTGTCATCTGCAAATTGATAACAATGCCCTCTATTTCCTCATCCAAATCATTGATAAAGATGTTGAATAGCACTGGGCCCAGAACAGAACCCTGTGGCATCACACTAGTCACTTCTCTCCAGCATGAAGAGGAGCCATTGTTGAAAAACCTTTTGGATTTGGTCAATCAACCAATTACAAATTAACCTAATAGTAACATTGTATAGCCCACATTTTACTAGCTTGCTTGCAAGAATATAATGGGGAATCTTGTCAAAGGCCTTACTGAAGTCAAGATAATCTATCTCCATATCATCTGCTTCATCTATCAATGTAGTAACTCTACTTAAAAAGAGAGAGAGATCAGATTAGTCTGGCATGACTTGTTTTTGAGAAACCCATTTTGACTTTTAGTGAATACAGCATTCCTTTCTAAGTGCTTACAGACTGTCTGCTTAATAATCTGCTCTAGAATCTTTCCAGGTATTGATGTCAGGCTGATTGGGCAGTTATTGTTTGGGTCCTCTCTTTTCCCTGACTGAAGATGGGGACAATATTTGTCCTCCTCCAGTCTGCTGGAGTTACTCCCATTCACCAGAACTTCTCAAAGATTATTGCCAGTGGTTCTGAGATTACTTATTCCAGTGCTTTTAACACCCTTAGATGTAGGTCATCTGGCCCTGGAAACTTGAATTCATCTAGAGGATCCAAGTATTCCTGTATTACCTCTTTACCTATACTGTGCTGCATTTTCCCTTTTGTTATTCCCTGGTCAAGCACTGTTTTCCTTGGGGAGAAGACCAAGGCAAAGAAGGTGTTGAGTAGTTCTGCCTTGCCCTGTCTCTTGTTAGCATTTCACCATCTTCACTTACAAGGTGAGTTTGGAAGGAGTGGGATTGAGAGACAGAGATATATGAGACAAGTACATCTCTCAGTGCAGGCTCTCAGCCAATATCTCTTGGCAAAACATTCTGATGTAAAAATTCTTTAGTTACCCGACAGTTTTTAATATGTTCCTCAGTAAGAGTAGCACAGTGTGATTAATTACTCAGAGGTTAAACAGATTCTTTTCACACTAATATATTTAAATGCGGAAAGTGTTATCCTGCCTGCCTGTATGAATTTGCATCATTTATGTCATCCTATTGGTTTCTACATCTCAAACAACCAAGGCTATTTTTCAAATTACTGGGATACAATTACAATTCGGTGCATTGGCTCTAGTTTTGAATTGTCTTAATGAAGATTTTTAAGGGCTCCTTAAACATCTTTCTCTATGCCTTCTGGCAGCAGTTAGGATCATCTTAGTTAGGCATTGGAAATCCATATCAATCTCAGCGGCTGTGAAATGGCTGAACAGAGTGCTGGATTCTGCTGAAATGGGCAGACTAAGGCCATTTCTGCCCTACATTGTTATAGTGCTATTATTCTACTTTCAAGATCCTGTGGAATTCTGGAGTTTGTAGTTCACTGAGGCTGAAGAGCTCGCTGACTGAGAATTCTAAATGCCCCTCCCTAACCTGAAAACCCCAGGATTCCATATGGCCTCACAGATATGATAGTCCCAGCAATATTGATTTATTGATTGATTGATTTATTTCTGAGAATTTCTATGCTGCTTTTCATTTTAAAAAAGAAATCCCAAAGTAGTTCAAAATTTAAAAAAAAATATCTAAAAGAATCTTACAATAAAACAACAAAATATTTTTAAAACTCTGTTAATTAGAAACCTGCACTGCAACATAAAAATGGTCAGGAAAATATGTGGCAAAGAGATGGGCCTTCAGTTGATGATAGAAGCACTGAGCATGGGGCACCCTGATTTCAATGGGAGACCATTCTACATAGTGGGTGCCACTAAACAGCTTGAGACCTCAATACTTGAGGGAATGCCTGTCCCCATATTGCCTGAGGATTAAGATCTGCTGGAGTTGGGCTTTTTCGCACTTTGGGAAGAAAACAGGGCAGTCTGTTACTCACCAGACTGGCGTGCTCCCTCCAACGATCCACGCTGATCCGGAGCTGTGCGTGTCCGCGCTACACACTGCTCCGGAGATGAAAATGGAGGCTTCCGGTTGGTGGAGGCTCTCCACCAACCGGAGGAGCTCGCCAGCCAGAGGCCCGCCCCCGTAAGATCTGCAGCCTTGCGCTGGTGCGAGCCTGCAGATCTACACAGGAGCGCAGCGATGGACTGGGGCACGCCGGGCTATTGAAATACCTGCTTTAAGTGGTCTTTCAATAGCATGGAGAACCACCAGTTCTGGTCGTTCCGGAGCAGGCTGAAGCCCGAAACTACAGAAAGTAGTCCAGACCCAGTTCACCCCCAAGTGCAAACGTCCTCGCTGGAAGATGCGCTGCCCTGTTTTAAAAACAAAGTGCGGAAAAGGCCCATGTTTCACCAGTGAAGTCAATACACTGTGTCAGGACATACAAGAGGGCCTGTTTGGCCAACTGTGGAATGTCCTTCCCCTGGAGGCCTGGCTGACACCAACACTCATGTCATTTAGGCACCAAGTTAAAACTTGGCTGTTCACTAAAGCCTTTAGGCTTCATTAATTCAACTCAGGCTGTTATATATAGTTTTTTTAAAAAACTTTTCCATTTTTTAACTCATTATATTGTTTAATATGTTTTTACCTTATTTAAGTTCTTTTACTGTTTTTTAAACCTGTTTAACCTGTTTTAATGCTATTGGTAAACCATCATGTGATCTCTTTGTATGGGGGGTGTATAAACATTTCAATGAATGAATGAATGAATGAATGAATGAATGAATGAATAATCAAGGCTCTGTTACAAGATCTTTTACTTCTTTGCACTGATTTGGAAGAGCTGAGAAAGGAAGAAAAAAAATTCCCTTTGCTCCTTCGTCTTTTCTCTTGTTAGAGCTATAGTGTATTAGCGAATCGGTGAAGTGACACTTGTGCACTATAGCATTATAAAACTTTTTTTAAGGAAAAATAAAAATCAGAGAGAAGAAAATTTTCCCTTCAAGCCATAAGACTGCCTCTGCAAACCATGTCCTAGTTTAAAAAAAAAACTTTCAGAAGAGCCCTAATGTAAATCCAAGAAATGATTACAACCAGCCCACCCAAACTAATGAATGAAGAGGCAGCAAAACTCAGCAATATCATGAGAATTTGTGTTTCTTTAGACCAGTCTGGAAGAGCCCACAGTTTCATATGTGTATGATACAAACTAAATTCTAGCAAAATTATTATAGTAAAGAAACATAACATAGAACGTTGCTTTATTTGTTCACACAGACCTCCTATTATGGAATGTGTATAGAATGAAAGATTCAGCCCCCAATCTAATCCCAAGTTACAGCTAGATTTCTGTGTCTATTCCCAGGACCAGACCCACCATTAAGTAGGAGGGAGGCACCTAAATAGGGCAAGTGTGACTTGCCCAAGGTCGCCGGTGGATTGCCATGGCCAAGTGGAGATTGAAACCCTGGTAGTCGAGTGCTTAAACCACTACAGCATACTGGCTCTCTAATTAAGCTTCTAATTAATTCTAACTCCCTCATAGCTAGAACATTTAAAAGTTATTGCAATTTTAAAAAGAAAATGTTAACAACCAAACAGCTATCAGGCCGAGTTAGGATTGCATTGCTAATTCTTTAATTTGTTGTTATATTTATACCACTAGAACCAGTGACAGCTTTTTGATGGATCTTGTATTTTCTGTACCAAAAATAGGAAGGAAGGAAGGAAGGAAGGAAGGAAGGAAGGAAGGAAGGAAGGAAGGAACTATTCCAGACCAAGTAGGATTGCCAAGTGAAAAACAGGACATGGCTCCTGTACCTTTAATAGTTGTGTAGAAGATTGAATTTCAGCCAATTTTGCTTGTCACACACACACTCCACCTACTGAAATTCTTTTTTCTGAACAACAAGTAAAGGTACAAGAGCCATGTCTTTCACTTGGCAACCCTAAGCTCACGTTGCAAAATGTCTTATGCCAGCCCTTCCTCTAGTCATCACTTAGAAGCTTTGAAGACCTATTAGCTAACTGTAAGAACAGGTTATGTGCTGGTGGAACTGAGCATGGCTTGCCAATCCCTATCTTGAACACTTAAACAGAACTATTCAGTAGCATCAGCCTGAATGGAGGAGTTTCTCCTGCAGAAAGAAATTGCCCTAGCTGGACATAGGAGGGGCATTTCTGGTGTTAACCATGGCTTGTGTGTGCCTATGTGCCTTCAAGTCACCTGTCAAATTATGATGACCCCATGAATTTTAGAGTTTTCTTATTCAAGGAACACTCAGAGGTGTTTTTGTTTGTTTGTTTTTCCCAGTTCCTTCCTCTGACATATAGCCTACAGCACCTGGTATTCACTGGTGATGGCCTGGTTTAGGTGTTAATTGACTCTCATTACAATTGTATGAGAGCAGGACCAAATATTTTGGTCCTGTTCAATCTGTGAAGGTTTTGAATGTTGTTGTTGTTGTGTACCTTCAAGTCATTTGTGACTTATGGCAACCTTAAGGTGAACCTATCATGGGTTTTTCTGGGGCTGAGAGCATGTGATGCATCAAAGGTGAGCCTGTGGATTTCCATGACCAAGCAGAGAATTGAACTCTGGTGTCCAGAGTCATAGTCCTATGCTCAAACCCCTACACCATGCTGGCTGTTAATTATAAATCATGAGGATAGCCTAAAAAAGTAGAGCAGGCATCTTGTTGTGAACATTTGTCTTCCAATGTGTGGAAGGTGATGGGCTTCATATCACTGTTCCCATGGCCACAAGCTGAATTGATGTTTTATCACTGGAGAAGGAATTCTTTAAGTGCAACTCTTAGAAGCCCTGGCCAGCATAGCTAATGGTGAGGAATGCTGGGAGTTGCAGTCTGACATACAATTTTTCTCTCTGTTTTACACTAAGGGATGTTGAAAATAAAATAAATAAGAAAAATGTACATAAACTAAGCTGGGCAACTTTTGGTGCCTTAGATATTTGTGGATTGAAGTTCCTATCAGCCCTAGCCAGCAAAGTCAGAGGTGAAGCCTGCTGGGATTTGCAGTCTAAGAATGGCTGGAGGAATACAGTTTGCCCACCCTGGATGTAAAGCTATATCAGCTGTACTTAGGGAACCTGATTTGCCTGGATCTTTGATTTTTTTTCAAAAAAAATGCAGTAGAAGCAACCCCTCATGAGGATCTAGTGTAAGAACTATTTATCAGCTTGTTCATGTTTATAAGTTATAAATCTCTCCACTAAAATTTTCTCCAGTGTAAAAACTATTTATTGGCTTGTTCATGTTTATAAGTTATAAATCTCTACACAGAATTTCTGTCTGTGGACTTTTCAGAGCAATCCTTTGAACTGAAGGTCACCAGTACAATAATGTGATCAGAGGTATATCTAGGATGGGGCAAGTAGGGCACATGCCCTGGGGTGCCAATGCCAGGGGGGTGCAAAAAAGCTGTACTTGCATGGGTGGGGGAAGATAAAAAGGTAGGTGTGCAACTTCCATGCTTGCCTGGGTGCTGTTTACCCTGAATATGCCACTGCATGTGATCCAGATGTTGGAAGAGTTATTTGTTTGGAGAACAGGTTCCAGAATCCTTTAGTCATCATGCTTTTGGGCCATACTGGATAGGGATTCTGGGAACTGTAGCACTCAAAGTAGCTTTTCCAAGCCCTTTTGTGACAATTTCCTCTGCAGCCTCATCAAAATAGTGGCCTATGGCTCATGGGCTTATGTCAAAAAGCCTGTAAGGTGCCACAGGGCTTTGAGTGGTTTTTGCTGTATCAAACAAATGCAGATATCTGCATTATTTGGAATTCTGTCCAGGGTCATTCTTTCACCACAAGACCCTACCCACCCAAAGCAGGGTGTATAAACCAGTCCTTAATTCTATTCCTGTTAAAAAGTAATTGGGACATGTCCCATTAATTTTAAACAAGCAATGATTACAGGCAGAGGGCATAATTTGGAGGGTCATTCATGAGTCATGAGAATTAGCCTGGGGCATTCATTCATGAAGGACTGAGGTGGCAGAATGTGACTTTGTACTTTTATTGATTTTACTCCTCTCTTTTATTCATTATTTACTGTGGTTTGAACCTGGACAAAATAGAGACTGCTGAACTGTAATTCAGTGGGGCTCACTTATGAGCTTGTATGCTTAAGAGTTCAGCCTCTAGCTAATTAACATTGTCGCTGTCAGTGAAAGACAAGTGATAACTCAATCTAATACATCATTCTTAGCAGCTGTAGCAGCATAAACAATAGTTTGCATTATAGCAGCCAGAGTAGTTTTTTCTACAACACAAATGAAGATGACTTATTCTGTGTTGTATATGTGTATGTATTTCTATATCATCCCATAACTGAACTGCTCTGGTCAATGCACATAAAGATTATGGCTGGCATTCACTATTGCAGTTACAGATTCATAACCTAGTTACAGATCACTAAGTGCTCTGCATTCGGTGATGTTCTCTTACTGCAAAACTACATAAATGCCAACTCACCCTACCAAAAGAGCCAGCATATCATCCTACCTAAAGCATATCATCCTACCAAAAGGCATCCTACCAGACCGGGCAAAGGATGTCTGTTCAGTTTATGATCAGCGTACAAGGAGGAGGATGTTTCAACCCCCTCTTCCTGCCAGTGAGTAAAGTTGTGACAGTCACAAGGAGGACCCCTGTCGTAAGTCTTGTTGCAGCCTCGCTCAATGGTGGAAAGGGATTAAAAACACAATCTTCCTTGCACCCCATTGGAAGGTGAATGCCCAATCCAGCTTCTGGCTGCTAAGGTGGGCTCGGTAGTGTTGGTTCGAGAGATGTCACTTAGTTACACATACTGTGTAGGAACTTATTCTTTCCATGTTATTTCTGCCTTTGGTACTGTTACCCTGATTTCTGGGGTCCCTTGGGGGACACCTCAATGTGCTCCACGTGATGGGGAATGGAAACTAGCCAGAGCACAAACAATAGCAATGAGAGAGGTAGGGTAACCTAGTGGGGTCTTTTACCCAGTTTTTATAGGGTCAGGCCAAGCCAAAAACCAAACAAAAATGTCCAATACATGATTTTATTGAATAAAAGTCTCATGTACCAATGCACTCACTCGCACACTCACTCAAGACCTATTAAGAAGTAAAAGAGAGGAAGCTGGATAGGGGAATATTGAAGGGGTTGTAGCTGGGGTAATACTGCACCTATTCCTGAAGTCCTTGGTCCAGGAAAAACAGCGGAGAAGTGGGGCTCAGCATGGAGAGGGCTGAGGGGATTATTCAACAGACGGAGCAACGGTCTGCTGGGATGACCAGGAGTGATCCAAAGAACTGCTCAAAAACTGGGACTATTTGTAGAGGAAAAGGTACCTGGAGGGCTAATCCTTTCCCGGAGAGAACAATGAGTGTTGCAACGAGAAAGAAGCTCCACAATGGTAACTTCCTTTGCATGATGAGATTACAAGGTGTTGCCAAAGTCTCAGGATCTTTGGCTGCATTTGGTTGTGGTGTGACCTTGTGTAAATGGTCCTCGCCTGATGAGATATTTGCTCAACTTGGGGCAAACACGCTAATCCCCTCAAGTCGGCTTCTCAGGGACTGAAGACCCTTTGTTTATTGTGGGTTTGCACAGCTTGAGGTCTCCTGGGGCTATGTGACTGGGGATTTTACTGCCCTGACCTGGTTTTCAATCATTTGACCATTGCTGCCTACATGCCCATCTGGTGACCTCTTAAGCACATTGAATCATATTTTAATATCAAAATTGTAGACCCCGGGACAGGGTTTTCCAGTGGGATAACAGTACCAAAATTTCTATTAAAGAAGTCATACCCAGAAACACATCTACTTTGTTTACTGAGATATACCTGTATTAAGAAAGGTGTGTATATACTTAGGAATCAAAATGTATTAATTATAAGTAAATCAACACTCCCTGTCCAGTGTGTGTGTGATGCAATGAGCATGAGGCCATACTGTAGGTAGCCTGGTGAATGTTTCATGAAGGCCTGTCATCAATGCTTGGATTGTTTTCCAGAATCATCACAAAAGCTTCATAATGTTACCCTGGAAGCCAGAGAACTGCTGGAAGAGCCACTGCCCTCTGTCCTATTGTGTACCCAATATCCTTCCTGTATCATGTCTCTCATGTTACCTTGGGAACGCAAGAAGAAGCCAGGGTGCAGCAACCTCCTCACCTCTGGGACACTGTGCGTATTTTAGTGGGTCAGTTTGTGAGTTAGAAAAAGTGTACCTCATATTATTAGACCAAATCCACTGAGAACAGCCAAAGATTTGGCTGCCTCCTGTACAATAGAAGCTGGATAAGGACCCTATGATCAGATGTGTCTGTTTCCCACTCTGCTTTTCATTCTTTTTCAGCTCTACCACTTTCCTCATTTTTCTTCACTGATACTACAAGCCCTATTGGTGCTCTGGTTACCATATGAGTTCACTGACCATGAAGTTCAGTTCATAGAGAAGACGTAAGAAAGCATGGTGCAGCGGTTTGGGCTACAGCTCTGGAGACCAGAGTTTAAATCCCTGCTCAGCTATGGAAAGTGATTGAGTGATCTTGGACAAGTCACACTCCCCCAGCCTCAGAAGAAGATAAAGGCAAACCAGCTCTGAACAAAATTTGTCAAGAAAACCCTGTGATAAATTCATGTTAGGGTTGCCATAAGTTGGAAACAACTTGAAAGCACAACAACAACAATGGAACATTTGGAACTTCATGCAAAAAAGCATCCCTCTATTTTTAAAAATACCTTTTTTTTCATTTTCATATTTTGTGTTTATTTTGAGCAGTCTATTTCTGTGCAATTTATCCATTGATGCAGGTGTGATTTATCAATTAATAATGTGTTGTATTAAAGCAAATCTTTGTAAGCCTTTCCTTTTGTTTGCTTTCTCTCTGACTTGTAACTAGAGCAATCAACATGTAAAGACAAAAAGCAAAGTGGTATCAGAATTCCTATTCTTTCCAGCAAGTTCCTCTCCTGTTTCAATCAGTTTATCACAGATTATACTGTATATAATTGCCAAGTTGGGAGGAGTTTTTGTTTTTTGCATCCCCAGGGATTGTGCAATTACCTTTTCAAATTAAAATTGATTAAGCCTGAGTATCTGAGAAAATGGGAATGAAAGGTTTTTAATGTGCAGTCAGCTGCTGGAGGTTTGAGTGTATACTTTAATAAGTCCTACTGGACTTCAGATGAAAGGCTGCCATGAATTCATTGACAAAGTATGCATTTGGGGCAGATGTGGAGGGTGTTTTAATTGGCAACTATACACAGAAAGGCACTAAATTCAGTCACTGAGGCATTTTTACATCATTGCTTTCTGTGTGTCTTCAGTGCAATCTGAAATCCGTAGGCCTATTCCAGAGACAGCTGATCCATTCATAGAAGCAACTCTGGGCTTTACAAAAGCAGTCCAAGGTGCTAGATCTAATTATGAAGTAGATTTAGCACCTTAGATAACTCTTGTGAAAACAGGATAGCTCCCATAAAGCCCAGCATGGATTCAATATCCATAAACAACAGATATTGGCACTGGCCACCTCTCACCCTTTCACATAGCTAAATTCTTTCATAAGATAGGATGATACACAGCTCCATAGACAAACAGTAATGTGAACTGGGCAATACCCAAAACATACCAGGCATCATCATCATAATTGTAACTAATAAGGAAGCAGATGTAGCCCTGCTGGAACCAAGAGGAAGATCACAAACCAATACTGCTTGTGATATCTGCGTTAGTACTTAGGAGCTGGTGTTCTGACATAAAAAATAAAGGCTGACTGTAGAGCAAGCAAAAGAAGAGACCTGCCAAAAATTCTATATACTAGGTATGATTCTGCTTCATGGGGGATAGGCAGTGGGGCGGTGAAGAAATCAATCCTTTTTCTTCAATGATTATTCCCAATCAAGTTTGTAGAACAAGCTTAATCCACAGACTACAGCTTCCAGAATTTCCCTGCCAGAATAGTATTTGAACGTTGGCTGTAGGTTCCTGGGACTTGTAGTGCAGACCAGTAACCGTTCCAAGTTCTTGAGAATTCATTAACCCTTGAAGGCTGCTGGGAAAATGACAGATTAAATACAGGGGAATATAGGTGTGTTGACTGTCACGGTTCAAGGGGGATTTTATACTTGGATCTTTGCTTTCTCCATGGGCATATTTTCCTGGTGTTGTGTTGATGACAAGGGAGTCATGGGTGTGTTCTCCTGCAATAACTGCTCCATGCTGTATTCCCTCACTTGTTATTCTGCTGTTGCTCAGACTGATTTCTAATTAACTTGGCATGACCAATTGCAGACAGCAATAACCATCTCATGAACAACACCTGCTATAAGAAGACAGTAGAAGTGCAAGGTTTTCAGCTTCACCTGTGGCTTCATAGTGAGGGGGAGCGTACTGTCATGATAACCTTCTTCTCTTCCTCTTTATTGGCCAGGCAGGTTCTCTGGTAGAATGAATGCAGGCCAATGAATGCAAGAAGAACCAGTTACAGCAATGTCTTTCTTGCCCAGAAGCCAAGCCCTTCTTCTGCATCTCCTCCTCCTGGAGTGGGGAGTTGTGCCATTAGCAGTGCTTTGTTCCTGCCTCAGGCAGTGGAAGAACTTGAGCTAGCCCTGGGCAGTTCAAAAGATTAAGGGAAGATAAGGGTGGAGATTAAACGAATGAAGGACTGTCTACTGAAGCAGGGGAACAGAAGTGGGGATAACATAACTTCCTTCCTTCCTTCCTTCCTTCCTTCCTTCCTTCCGTCCTTCCTTCCTTCCTTCCTTCCTTCCTTCCTTCCTTCCACCCTATGGTCAAAAGATCTCAAGGTGACATACAATAATATTAGCTTGAACCATTTAAAACTACTTAAAACAATAACAATAATGTAAATGCACCTCAACATTCTAAGCAGAGGAAGTGCTGGTAGAGAGCTGAGTTCTCATGTGCACCTTGATTTGGGAGGGGCAGATTTCATATTTCATATACAGTGGGCCATCCTCTTGCACAACCTCCGCACACATGAAAGTGAGGTTGTATGAAGCATTGTGTCCCATTACAATCAATGGATGCAGCAGGTGCATGCCTGTGCTGCCGTGTGCACACACACATTGTGTCCATGCTCCATATTTTTTGTTTTATGCCAGGATTCCTGGACTGCAACCTCCAAATATACAGCAGGCACACTGTACACATTTTAAAAGATCAAATTCCTAAGACAAACTTGCAATGTTCCCAAAAAAGATCTTAAGGAATTCACAGGGCAAGATGGGGAAACTGGTTTTTGTTTTTTGATCTGAGAAGTGCTTAATATTAAAAACTGTCAGGAATTAGTTTTTTCTTCTAAAGCATTCTTTCTGGTGAAAATATTCCACCTTCTTTCCATATTCTTACTCCAGTTCGAGCTGTGTATAGCTTGAAAGCCAGGATGGTATAGTGGTCTAAATGCTGGACTGGGGTTCTAGAATCCTACGGTTCAAATCCCCACTTGGCCACAGAAACCCATTGGGTGATCTTGGACAGGTCACAGTCTCTTCACCTCACTTATACACACATATAGCACTTTCTAGCTGCTGGTATCTGCAGTTAGACGCTTGATATAATGACCTCAAATTTCATACAAGGAAGAACCATGACAGAAGAAATGTGCTACAATATTTATTGTTATTGATTACTGAATCAGTGAGTATAAAATTCTAATGTATACAACGTGGCCTTTGCTACTTTGAAAACAGGATCACTCTGTTACATCAGGTCATGCTAGCACCACCTTTTTTAAAGCCAAAAACCTCCCAGTGCTTTACAACCAATGTGGGCAAAAATGGTTGAAGAAAAGGAGGCAGCAGAAGTTAAAGGTCTATAATGCAGAACTTTTCCTTTGCCACATGGAATATGCTATAAACAGGATCTTTAAGTTGCATCAAGTGCATTGAAACGTGAAATTTTTGTGCTTTACACTGTGGAAACTTTCTCTGTTCTTAACAATAGTATTTTCAAGGATGGAGGCAATGACTTCCCAGTTCATCTGTTCTGGGTATCAATGTGTTGTAGTCAACCCTAGCCTTCGTTTCCTTTTTAAAATAATTTTATTATGATTTAAAAAAAACATTAAGAATTACAGAGATTTTAAAAATGAAAGGATAGAAAAGTAAAATACAATAAGATAAAAATTTAAAAGTGCAGAACAAAAATAGAGCTGGAGGAAGGAAAAAATGACTTCCGTTCTTCCTTTCAAGAGTTATATATACGTATAGCTATTCATGCCTCTCTCTCTAAAATTACAACATATTCCCTTCTTTCAATAGCTATTCTTTCTAATCATCAAAACCAAAAGTTACCAAGTCATTTTCTTTTTTTCACAAAAAGTCTATAAAGAGTTTCCAGTCTTTAAGATACATCACTAATGACCATTCTCTAATCAAACTAGACAATTTGTCCATTTCTTCTAAATCAGCGGTTCTCAACCTGTGGGTCGCGACCCCTTTGGGGGTCGAATGACCATTTCACAGGGGTCACCGCTCCTCTATCCCGTTCCGCCCCCTTTTGAAAGAAGGCGGCCTCACAGTCAATGGGAGTGCTGTTTCTGAGACCCCATACTGGGAGGAAGGAAGAGGAGGAGTGCTGGGCGTGTGTGGGGACATTTCCCCATCTTTCCCTGCCAGGTGGTGGGGCAGAGGTGGTGAGAGGAGACCCTGCGCTGGCAGGAGGTGAGAGGAGGCATGTGTGGGGACGTTTCCCCATCTTTCCCTGCTGGGAGGGGGGCAAAGGTGGCAAGAGGAGACTCCACGCTGGCAGGAGGGGAAAGGAGGCATGCTGGGCACGTGTGGGGACGTTTCCCCATCTTTCCCTGCCGGGCGGGGGGGGTGCAGGTGGGGAGACCAAGAGGGGCTCGTGGGTGTAGTGTGGTTGAGGGGCTACAGCAGGTATCACACCCCACTCCCGAGCCCTCAGAGGGACGAAGGAGAAAGGAAGGGGCACCCGTGCGACGCGGGAGTGAGAGCGTCTGAGCAGCTGTGCTCCCTTTATGGGAAGGAGGGAGGGAGGGTGGGAGTGAAACAAAACGTGTCTGCTTATGCCACCGCCATCTTTCCTCTCTCCCTGTCCTTTCCTCCCTGCACCTCATGCAAGATGTGGGCTGTTTCGGCGTTGCCTTTGGAAGTGACTGGCTTTTTGAACTGTGGAAACCTAACATTCAGAACTAGAACTACTGCCTTAATTCTGGCGTTGATGGATGCTTTCTGTGCTTAAAAATAAGGGGGAGAGTTACCAGTTTTTAGGCATTAGAAGTCTATCCAGAGAAGTGATTTAGGGCAGTGTTTCCAATCTATTCGATGTTGGAAATAACTAACTAACTAACTAACTAACTAAATAATAAATAACAAATAAATAAATAAATAAATAAATAAATAACAAAAATAATTTTATGGTTGGGGGTCACCACAACATGAGGAACTGTATTAAGGGGTTGCGGCATTAGGAAGGTTGAGAACCACTGTTCTAAATCTAACAGTTTCAGCAACCATTCCTCCATAGTGAGTATTGAATTCTTCCATCTTTGTGTAGCAACAGTCTTGCTACTGTGGTCATATACTGACGAAGTTTCCTTTGTTTATTGATGTGTTTTGTAAAGGAAATAACTTTGGAATGTGCAGCCTTAGGAACAGCCAAAGCCTATGCTTACCAGCTAGAGGAAGTATTGGTTTGGTGCCAAGTTTCAAACATCCAGGTTATAAGACCTATATCAAGCTGTGGACTTCTTTAGACATGGATGCCCAGAATCCATACTGAATAGGACTCAGTGCTTGCTCAGCACAGCATTGCTCAACACAGCTTTTGTGACCTTTTTCAATGGCATACAGAGCACAGTGACTGTGTATTGCAGTGGAGCAAGCACTCAACTGCTTCTGACTATTCATTCTCTTGTAACTTAAATATTACAATGGGGAAAGGGAGTTGTATGAATTAACCCTTGAGTATCAACCACTGTGACCATTTCCAAGTCCTCCTCCTTTTGTACTAAATAATGGGAAAACAAGATCCCATCTCACACTTCCAGCAACTTTCTTATATCAGTTTTGGAGTCTGAATGTGCATAATTGTCTAATGGAAATACCTTTAAAAACAGTAACATATTCAAAATGAGTCTGATAAGTAGTGTCTAAGAATAAGATGGCCCTTATCTCAATACACTCAAATTCACTCCTGAATTCAACACTACCAGCTTCCATATGTCCTGTGATGATATAAATGGAGTACAGATTAAGAGAAACTTGATGATGATAAGAGTTGTTGGCACAGGAAACTATCCCGTAGAGAAGCAGGAAACTCTCACTTACTGGAGATCTGCAGGAGGAGGCTGCTAGGCTGTTACCCCAAAAGATGAGTGACTCAGGGGTCCACCCATGATGCCAATGCCTCTGTGAAAAAGTGGGACATTATAGCTCAAAGGAGGCCTGCAAGAAGCGCATAGGCCAAAGGATATCAAAAGATATCAAGCAGTCTCGCGAACCATATAAGGCTATGAGAAGGAAAGGAGGAAAATGTTGGATAGCAAAGAGTTTAGGATGAAGTGGGCGACATTTACCAATCCTGAAGAGAAGAAAGTCAAGGCAAGATGGCTCAGACACAAGAGTTTGAGGGCAGCATGGAAGAATAGAAGTCTGGGGTGCAGTGTGATGCCCAAGGGCTTGCAGAATTCCAGGGTCTGAGCTAGGGTTAAATACCCTTTTTCTATCCTGAACGGGAAGGTGCTACTGGCTCTCCAGCAGAGCAGACAATGGGATCCAGAACAGACTAATGGTCTTTACTTCAAGAGACAAAGCATTGATGGAAGTCATGATAGCCTGACTGAGCAGGTGAGGAAACAAAAGGGAAATACAGCAGGAAAAGGTTACAGGACATTGGTCATTGGCTGCCTCGTTGAAGTTGCCTTGCTGGCTATTGTTTTCTGACTCTGGGCAATTGATAGGATTATTTTGAGCCTATTAAACTGGGGGCTCTCTAGCTAATCCTCATGAATTTATGACCTGGCCATGCTGATGTCATCTTCATAAGAACACCTTCCTAGTCAGAGTCCCTTTCCATGTGGCGTTCAGCCATAAGTGTATAATTTATATTTTGTGCCAATTAAATGATATTTGCCAGTTATATCATATCATGGTGTAAGACATGGTAACAAGGTGTTGGAGGTGCTATAGCTCTGGAGTTCCAGCACTGAGGGTTGGACCTAGTTGGTTTTACAAGGCTCCATCCAGTTTTCTGATTCTGTGAAAACTCACTTCTTGAGCTGAGAATGTTTCAATCAAGTCAGACTGGCTGCCTTTCAGCATTAGCCAGTCAACTGAAATCCTGAAATCTTAACTGAAAGTTCACTTGAACTGCATCTTAATTCCAGCCAAAGCTGTGTCTCTTAAGATATCAAGTGCCCAGGTTATTACAAAATCTTAAGTACCCTGCTGAAATCTGAATCCTGAACCCAAATGAATATTAAATTCAGATCCTAGTGGATATTTTCAGGAAAAAGTAAACACTTGCAAGGTGTTTTAACATTTTTAAGCCTATAGTGCTTCAGGACAACCCATATATGATCAAAATTTGTGGGCACCATAGCTCAGTAGCTATGTGTTATCCATGCATAGCATCCTTGAGAATTCCAGTTCTAGTTGAACTGCTCTGAGATAACACAACTGGGAAAGGCTGCAGTTAGCACTACCAGCATTGGCTCTGATAGAATGATTTGTAGAACCATGGCTCCTGATCTATATTTTATCTATATATTCTGATACTACCTTCCCCCAATGTGGTGCTCTCTAGATGTCAGAAGTTGTATTCCAATAGAGCATTTAATACCAAAGGCAGAATCATGCATGCCATGGTATTTCTGGTTTCTAGCTATGGTTGCAAAAGATGGATAGTGAAAAAGGCTGAAAGGAAGATGATCAGCTCATTTGAAATGTGGTGCTGGAGGAGTTTTGTGGATACTATGGACTGCCCAAAATTAAAAATAGATGAGTAAAGAGCAAATCAAGACTGGAGCCAAAATTGCTCAACTGAGGCTATTGTACATTGAAAAGCCAATAATGCTTGGTAAAGTGGGAGGCACTAAGAAAAGAATAAGACCACATTACAGATGTGTGGATTCAATAAATGAAGCCATAGCCCTGAATTTGCAAGACCTGAGCAGGGCTGTTGACTGGTGCTCTTGGAGGCCTCTGATTTATAGGGGCACCATAAGTCAAAGCTGATTCGATGGCAAACACTACCACAACTGACACCAACACTGATCAGCTTGAGGTCAATAGGTAGGGGAAGGCCATCCTAAAACAAACACTTGGAAATGAGGACTCTGTATGTCATTACACCAGTACTAGACCCATTGTACTTGGAGATGTGCATTTGTAGTTTGTCTTGCACATGTGGTTGTGTGAAGCAGGGGCACAACTGCCTTTTCAAAATACTGTGCAACCAATTGTAAATTTATTACACAACTAGTTCTGCAGACTCTTGCACAGCTCATTGTGTAACCAGCCATACAAGTTCTTGCACAAACAATTGTGCAAGTGGTTGCGCAGCTGGTTATGAGATTGCCTCACAAAACTGTTTGTGTAAGATATAATCCAGAAAAAGTGTACTACCAGGGATTATTCACCTTGCTATTTTTAAACTTGATTTAGACCAAGAGATTTTATATTTGGATAGATCATGACATTCTCATTTTCAAAGATTTCTAATTTCTAGAGTACTTCAACAGGAAAGTGGACTACAGTCCTTAGCCTATTTATATTCAGGCTTGCAAGTTAGAGTGCTGATGGTTTACAGATGAAGGACTGAGGCAAATAATGTATCTCTCCCTCATGTAAACCTACAACCCACTAAAGTCATTTGCCAATGTCCTTTCCCAGAAGCCCTCTCCATCAGAAATGAGGCTTCGATCTAAAAGGGAAGGGACTACTAGTGGTACCCTCAGTTATGGAATGTCTTCCCCAGAGGTATGGCTGACTGGCACCAATTTTATTATTTTTTTGGTATTTTTTCCCAAACAGGCATTTTTTTAAAAAAAAAAAACTTGAGAATTATGTGACTATTAATTTGCATTTTTATCTGCTACTTATTGTTTTTAATCATTTTTCCTTGCTATACAAACCACCTTGAAATCATTTATAAAGTATGGCAGTATGCTGGTCCCAGCACTGTATTCTCAACTTCATTTTATATTCTTCTATTCCAGTCTAGAGCTTTAGTCAATTTCACTGAATTCAGTGAAGTTATTTCCAAGTATCTGTACTAGGGAACTCAAGTATACAACCCAATCATCTGTGCATATACCCAGAATCCCTAACAGCACGGCTAGCGAATTCTGGAAGATGTAGTGTTTTGAAGCTATGGTCCAAGAGAGGGTATCCTCTCAAAGGAAAAGAGTATTAAGGACCTCCTTCTATATGGAGAGCAAGAGGGGTTTCTGAACACTGGACAAATTTCACAATCAGACCAACCAACAACAAAGCCTCACTCAAAATGTTAAAAATGACAACACGAGCAAAAATTATTCGAAAGGCCAAATTTTTCTAAGGGTAGGGAGAATGAGGGTGTTTCCAGAAGTGTGTCCACCATTTTAGAGTGACCCAGGAGAAAGTCCTTTCTCATCAAACAGGCCTCTCCCAATGGCAAGGCCCTTAAGGAAAAAAAAATCCTGGATGTACTTATAACCAGGCGGTGCCTTCACTTGCTGTGCCAAGCAAATTTGAGGTGCTCTTTGTGAGTCATAATTTCAAAATACACCTTGATGAAGTTGAAGTGATTCTGGAGGCAGAATGGAGACTAGTTAATACTTTACCTGCTGACAGCTGTCACTTGTGTGCTAATTTAAATCTCATACCTTTAAAAAGTATGTCACTTTGAGAGATTAGTGGAAGAGAGAACATTTCCTGTTGGATAATTAGAGAGGTTATATACATTCAGTTGAGAGTCTGTATTAATAACCCATCCGTGCTGCTAAATCCTAATGCCTGAGATATGATCCTGTCTTTCAAATAGTGCAGTTCTAAGTCTCACCATCATGTGAGGGTGCAATTCTTTCTGGGGAGAGGAGAATGTAGCACACATCCTTACTCGAATGCAAAACATTTGAAGGTTAAGAAATAGGTGCAGAATTGCAAATATGACAAATCTCTTCTATGTGTTCTATATGCATAGCAGTGAACTCATTAAACTAATGAAGGTCATTAAATCCCAAGACTAAAGCAAACTACTGCTCAGCTTCTGAGGAAGCCAAAAGACGATGGAAGTAGGTTATGCCTAGCATAATTTTCTACACTGTACAAGCTGTAAAAGGGGGAGGGGGCTTAGTTTAATTGTCACATGCAATAATCATTTTACTCTGAAAGGTTGAGGCTTTTGCACATCCACCAACATTTTTTGCAGCCCCTGTGCCTTTCAAAACTAGTTTGACCTGCTGAAATAAAATAGTACATACTGCTTCTCTCTCAGTTTCTTTCCCTGGCTGATTTTTACAAATCAAGCTATTGTTAAAAGCACAGAAGAAGTCAAGCCCATACTCACTGATATTTCAGAGATGCAAACTAGGCAAGCAACATCAGAAGGTGGTCAAAATGACAAAGGTTGTGAGAAGATGAACACACAAGGTGGGTGCAGCAGTTTGCTTTAGCCTCAGCCTATTGAGAAGGGCAAGGTTCTGCCCCCTTCTCTCTGCCCTGCTGAGTTAATTAAATGCAAAATACTTCTGCACACTAAACTCGGTTTGCAGCATTTGAACTAGGCTGGGCACAATTGGGAAAAGTGGCAATAGGAGAAAGAATCTAGGATGTTTTACAAACAAATGAAAATGTGGGACAACAGAGGACTAATTAGGACTGTCCCTGCCAGACTGGGGCAGCTGGAGGGTATACCTGAGACCATTAAAATATATATAATTATTATCTATTTCATTTTATCCACACAACAGCCCTGCGAGGTATGTTGGCTGGGGGTCAACTGGCCCAAGGCTCACTACATGGAGCAGCATTTGAACTTGGATCTTTCCTGTTCAATGTTTTACCCAAAATACCATAATAATTACTGGATATCTTAATTACTCTCATGTTCTTCAGAAGGTTCATAGTATTTCTTATTTGTTGTTTTGCCCCCTTCTGATTTTTTTCCAATGTGTTGAAGTTACTCCAGAAAAATATAACCAATACAGTATATTCTGAGAAGCATTTGCCCCTGAGTAATCAGACCTCGAAGGCCTGCTGAAACTAAAAGGTTTTCACTGCCTGCAGAAAGATAACATGGAAAGCACCAGTCTAACCCTTTTTGGAAGGCAGTTCTAGAGTTTGGGAGCAGCCACCAAGAAGGTCTTCTGGTGTGTTCCCACCAGGTGCACCTGTGAGAGTGGTGGGACAAACAGAAGGACTTCCAGAAGATTTCAAAGAACAGGCTGGCTCATAGGGGAGATAAATTGGACCTGAGTCCATCCCATATCTTCCTCAGTTGGAAGCACTCCAGGATAAGGCATACAAACCCACCCTGGCCTAGAAATCAGCTGCAGGATCTGGTTTCACCATGCGTGGTGTCTTCCTAGCTTGGGAAAGCTCATTTGCAGATGGAGACCTAAGAGTGAATAACCCTATTAGGGAACAAAAAATATTCAAAATTTTGCTCATCCTAGACAAGATAAATGTAGCTTGACACACTGAGAGACCTTATTCCAAGAACTGGTCAATTGCTACAGGAATTTTTCAGGACTTTTTCTGCAAAGTTCATTTGTTAAAACAAAACCATATCCTAATATTTGAAAAGTGGACATCTGGCCCTCAGTTGCATAGGAACGTGGGGGCGGGAGAGGGCGATTCGCCCCAGGCAGCAATGTTTTTGGGGCATCCCAGCCTGTAGCCATACCCCCATGCACCTGGCCACGCCCCTGCATGCCACAGCCATGTCCCCATATGCCACAGTGTTACTGTAGTTTCTAGTCCAGACTTGTGGTATATTAGATATCATTTGATATCAAGTATTTGGCCATCACTACCCATTCCGCTCCATGTGCTTGCGAGGCCCCCGGACAAGCACGCAGGCGGCATGGCCGAAAATAGCTGAACCATTCAATGCTAATCCAGGCAGGCCAGTATTTGCCGGACTGAAACGTCAGGAGACCTCCAGGACAGTACCTTCTTAAGATCATATTATGTATGCACGCAGCTTACAAAAGACTCCCTGCCCCGAGCAGGCAGCTTGATGAGCAGAATATCCAACTGTCAAGCGCTCCGTGTTTGCATACTATCTGCTCTACTGACAATGCTGTCATAACTCAATCGTGCAAAATCCTGACCTTTCGGAGGCTTTGTCTCCAGCCCTAAACCCACTGTTATCCCCAGGAATGGACTAGCCTACGAGCACATTTTCCCCTATAAGACCCCCTGATTTTGAGCGCTTCTTCAGATCGCTCTGACTTCCATCCCACCTTGCTGTCGCTCCATTCGATGAGCCTTCCCCTCAGCTCCACGTGCTGAGAATCTCTGCTTCTACTGATCTTTCTTCAGACTATCCGGCCTTCAGGACAGGTGTGGTATTTCCCATGCAAAAATCCCTCTTAAAACCCTCTATCCAACTCTTACCTTTCTTTCCTTAGGTCTGTGTGAGTGTGTTTGCATACATACATTTTGACTGTGTTATCAAAATAAAGAAAAACAATTTTAATTTACTTCTGTTTGCTCATTGACTCGGCCTGACCCCGTAGACACTGGGTTCAAGATCTCGCTAAGTTTCCCTGCCTCTTGTATTGCTTGGCTTGTGCTCTTGCTAATTTCCATTCCCCAAATAATTGGAGCACATTTAGGTGTCCCTCACGGGACCCCCAGAAATCAAGGTAACAACAGCCATGCCCCCACGTGCCCTGGCCCCACCCCCCTCCAAGCTCCACCACTGCCGGCCCTTCACTTAAGTAAGAATTTTCTCCCCTGGTTTACCAAATATTCTTTGTGCAAGCAATGTGACCAAAAGAATTTACCAATGGATCTGGCCTTGTATGGGTGTGCTGTTGTGACATGCAGATGAAGAAAAAGCCTAAAGAATATAGTGCAAAGCGAAGTACAGTCTGTATCTGTGGGTTTGACTTTCACGGATTTGATTATTTGCAAGTTTCTCCAATCCTTACCCACCCCACCTTAGGTGCTCCTTTTCTGGAGGAACCTTCCCTTTCTCCTCAGACCATGTAGGTCTTTAAAAACCTACCTCTGGTCTTCCTCGTCCTCTTTCACCAGCCACTGCCTGGCCAGCTAAAGAGAGCTCACAGCCCAATTTCTCAGCACCACAAACCTTCTAATGCCCCACACATGCTCAAGGAAAGAGATGAATGAGAGAGGACGTATAGGGCTACCATGCCGACCCACCCCCTTTCCCTCTCCTTTCCCTGACCTACTTTGGACCCTGGGTGCCTGTTCTCCTCATTATGCCATGGCCTCCTTCTCACAGACACACATACACACACATTTTGATAATTGTGATTTTTTCCCCACTTTTGTGAGGGTCCTGTGCCCCTAACGCCAGCAAATGTGGAGGGCCAACTGTATAGTACAAAATTACTTATGGGGTCAATGTGGCTTAGGACATTTCTTGAGATCTAAGTAAAACTGCACTATTCACAGGACAATTGGCTGGACTTCAGTGAGTTCATTTATCAGAATTCACCTGATTTCTTGCTGGTCTCACAGGTTTATTGATGCCTCTAGCTTGGTGTACAGAGCCCACCATGTTTGCCGAAAACACTATAAAAGGAATAATTCAGCACTTTTTAACAAGACCTTCTGATAAAGTTAGCTCTGGATCTGGATCTCCTTAATCAAACACAATCTGTGAATTTAATCCAGGATATGTTACTATATTTCTATTATAGTAACATACACACATACACTCTCTCCCATCATGTACAAGGGGCCATGAGCCCACAGGGCAGCCCCATGCATTCTTAAGGAAGCTCTGTGGGGCTGCAATAATGTGACAGCAGCCATTTTTTGCCAGAGAAAAACAAAACAAGCAGGGGCTTTTTCTCAAGAGAGCCAAGGCATTAACTCTGAACATGTGTAATGTGGACTGGAGTGACCTCTTTAAAGAAACAGGGCAAATACAACAGCCAACTTTCTTTCTGGAAGGGCCAATACATACACTCCCTTAGAACTATCGAGCTTTCGCTCTGAGCCTTGGCAAATTAATTTACATTGCATTTCCTTGTCCCACTATTTGTGTTCTGAATGACTGCTCTGCCCCCAGGTCTGCTGAATTACATTACCATTTCAACATTGTGTAAAACAGGGTCCAGTTGGAATACTGGAACTGCATAGAAAATCAACCATTTCATCACTCGCAGCAGCTCAGCTTGCTAACAGGCAGTGAATAAAATTTATTCTTTCTTGGTGGCACAAGCCAAATTTAGCTCCCACCTAAGAGTGCCCTAATTTGCCCTAGTGTTCTTTCTTCTTGCTTTTCCCCCCAGTGATCAGCCCTCTGTCAGCTTGGACTCCATGCTGAGATGAATGAATGAACATTCTGGCCTTAATGCTAACCTCTCATTAAGACACATGAAATGCATGATTTGATATGGTAAGATTATGGGCAATGAAGAAGCAAATGCTTGGGCTCCTAACATGTGAGTAATAAGCTAAGCCTTTAAACCAGTCCAGATTTTGAACATTTAGGTTATTCATCATTGGGAGGGGAAAGGAAAAAAGCACTGTTGCACACTGACTATGGAAACACTCTCACATCCCTTTTGATGCAAAAGATTGTGTGTAGATTGGGAACAAGGGACAGGAAGGGGTGTCTTTAAAGAGTTGGGATGAGGGATGGGGAAAGAAACTTTGCTCCCTTCTGTTTTCTTCGTCTCTTTCTTTACAATGAAGAGTCCAATACCTGGGTTTTGTAATACTTCACACACACACACACTGTTGTAGTGGAGCCCAAGTGTAAAGGGTCAAAGCCCCAGGACTTTCTGATGTGCATGATCAATGGTATCATTTGCCACACAAATACACAAACACACTTCCATGTTCCTGCTGAACTTAACCATTATCATCACAGTAGCTTGGGGTCAAGGAGTGGATTTTCCCAGCAACAATATAATGTGTTGAATTATATGCATACATCTGTGTGTCTGTCTGCAGGCAGATTAGCCAGCCAACTACAAAGCATTACTAAATAACAGATCTGACTTTTTGTCAAAAAATACAAGTGTCTTTTAGGCAGAAGAAGAAGAACTTACTCCATGTCTCTCTCTTTTCCTTTTCAATTTGCCTCTTGTTCTCTGCAGTAATAGCATTTAAGATGTTTTCTGAACCCTATTTCCTTTCTATCAGTATATTTAAAGCCAGCTTCATGAGGTTTGCTGAACATGAATGCAGCTCAGGAAAAAAGCAGGAGGTGATAAATAGGAACCGAAGTCAAATCAGTCTGGAGTGTGAATTTCTTCAGAAAACAAAAAACAAAAATGAAACACCATTAATAACAAGAGCCTTCTACCAGCATCCATTAGCATTGTCCTTGAATCTGAGGAGCTATTACATCAAAGAGGCTTCATTTTCTTTTCTCCAAGAGAGAAAAAAAATTCACTTCCAATTTAAACAGATCCATTTTTCTGATGGATCACTCTAATTCTGCTCCCACCCTCTGAGCTCACCAACATACAAAATCATATAGACTTAAAAGCATTCCTGTGAAGTTTTTCTCCACTTCCATTTACTTTGGAAAACCAAGAACCGTATTCTCTTTGGACTTCATGTCTTACTTGTTTCCTTAGAGGTTTACATCCTGATCCAGACAAGTTGAGCGCAGTGCAAATGCGTACACTTGCTGCTGCATCTGTTCCTTCCCAGATGGCCATTCTGCATCTTACACCATGACAATTCAAGATGCACTCCACCAAAAGCCACTTTGCACTTTACATAGCAATTAGTAATCCTCCTGGCTATGGTTACATCAGTACTTCCCACCCTAAAAGGACAACAGTGAGTCCTCAAATGGTGGGCAATTTTCAAGGGACACAGTTTGGAAACTTATTTTTAAAAAGTATCTGATTACAGTTAGAGTGACAGCATTTTCCTCACACAAAGCCTATTAGTTGCCATTATACTGATAACTTTTAAAAAGTAACTATATATTATCTTATTATTCAGAAGTTTAAGCAAACGTCAGAATTCTACAGATTTACTGGGAGAAGAATGTGCCCAGAGTCAAAAAGCATGGTCAGGTGAAGAACAGTGCGGCCAGTAGAAGCCAGATTCAAGATACACCACAAGTAGAATAGGAAGCAGGAACAAACAAACAAAAAAATATGTGAAAAACCGTGGGCTCCAGAGGGCAAAAGCAATGAAGCAAAGGGACTACAGTCTGCGACTACAGTCAGCCCTCCACATTTGCGAGTTTCACTTTTGTGGATTTGATTATTCACAGATTATTTGCTGTCAGTTCTGCTGCTGCCCTATGCCATTTAGAATAGGGACTGCAAGCCTCATGAGACTGAGAAACTGCAAACATGGCTATTATGTCCCTATTAAAAATGGCGTGGGGCAGCAGTGGAGGTGGCTGTAAGCTCCACAAGCCAGCCACTTCTGCCTTATGAAGGAACCCTGATGCCTCAAAGGTATCCATGGTGGATTGAATACAGTGATTATACTTTTTTTCTGTGTTAAACATGGTTGGGGAGGGCCTAGAGTTATTCTTTCACTTTCACATGGTCCTATGCCCCTAACCCTAGTGAATATGGAGGGATGACTTTACATAAAGGATATATATGTGCTGCATTGGATTGATACTGTTCAGAGACCTTTGATCCCAATTTATTAATGATAAACACTGAAGCACAGCTAAAAGTGAGTAGCCCAGGATCAATGAATGAATCAGTAGCAGAGAATTCTGAAGCAGAGTAGAGTAGAAGTTAGCCTACAGCATGTCTGTCTCATTCAAACACAGTAACTACAGGAATTAATGCTACAAGATAGTAAGCAAACTGTGGATAACTACAGGTATAAGATAGTAATGCCTTAATAATGGCAGGTATTAAGCTAGAGGTACTTACCCTAAAATCATCAGATCCTGTCTGATTTTGGAAGCTAAGCAGCCCTGATCAGTAATCTGATGGGAGACAGCCAATGAATATTAGAGGAAGGAACTGGCAAAACCACCTCTAAGTACTCCTTGCCTAAGGAAACCCTATGACAGTCATGGGGTCACCGTAAGTCAGCTTGAAGGCACGTACACACACATTTAGCAGGTGTTGTAAACAATCTACAGTCGGATTGTTTTCTACCCCACTTTCCTTCCACCAGGTCTTCTAGGAAGTTATCTTTTTTATTTGATTGCACCCTTGCAGAAAAGCTCTCTCCAGTCTTCCTTCTCTAATACTTTGGCTAGACTCCTCTTGAGGTATTATTCTAGCACAAAAATGAGTGGACATTCATAGGAGTTGCAGAATGGGGGACTTTGGTGTAGCCAATCATTCTGCAAGCAGATGCGCAAATCCCTCTCTCTGCTTCTCACTTATGATTTGGTACATGGGGAGTTATCCAATCAAGTCCTTGCAGCCCACTGCCTGATTGGTTGTGCACCTGTGGGATGTAGCATAATTGCACTGACACACATCTACACAATACAAAAGGAATACAAGGGCCTTTTCCGCACTTTGTATTAGCGACGGGCCACAGCACCCTCCAGCGAGGGCGTTTGCACTTGGGGGCGAACTGGGCCCGGACTATTTCGATGTTTGTCCGGACTTCAGCCCGCTCCCAAACGCCCAGAACTGGTGGTTCCCCGTGCTATTGAAAGACCGATTAAAAGAGGTCTTTCAATAGCACAGCGCGCCCCAGTCCGTTGCTGCACTAAAGTATAAATTTGCAGGCTCACGCCAGCGCAAGGCTGCAGATATTCCGGGGGCGGGCTTCCAGCTGGCGAGCTTCTCCGGTTGGTGGAGAGCCTCCGCCAACCAGAAGCTTCCATTTTCGTCTCCGGAGAGTGTGTAGCGTGGGCATGCACTGCTCCGGAGCGTCGTGGATCACTGGGGGGAGCATGTCAGTCTAGTGAGTAATGGACTGCCCCGTTTCCCCCACAAAGTGCAGAAAAGCCCAAGATCTCTGTATTTGTGCCAAAATGCACCAGAGTTCAGTGTAAGACTAATTTTATCTTTGTAAAATTGTTTATCGATTAATTTTAACACAAACAATCTAATTCTCAAATAAAAACTAAAATTAAACTTAAATTAAAAAACAATACTAAAACATTAAAATAAAACACTGAACACTAATACACTAAACACCGACTTACTAAAACACAAAAGGGCACTGACCCTGAAGCCAAACTGTACTGAAAGAAATCACAGATCCACTATAATTACTAGTAAGCCTAGCCACAGCTTATTGCATTGTTAGATTTCTTGTTGCTCAGAAAGTCCATAAGCAGTTCCCAGTCATGCAAAATAACTTCAATTGGCTTCTCCTTTAAAACCTATATTAGTTTGGCATTTGGGCTAACTCAGCAACCTTAACGATCCATTCTTCCATTGTTGTTGCTTCAGTCTGTTTTTGCAGCTGTTATTGTATATTAAAGAAATACATGGTATTTACTATTCAATTCTTTATCCATCATACCCAACAAAAACATTTCTGGTGACATTACAAAATCTGCCTTAAAATCTTTTTGGATTAACATGCACAACTTAGACAAATAACTTTTCACCTTCTTAGAAGTCCACCACATGTATGAAAAGGAGTTCTCCTTATCCTGACATCTCCATCATTTATTAGAACATTCTTAGATATTTTTAACATCTTATTCGGGATGAGATACTAGTCATGCATCATCTTCTATGTTTTCTTTTAAATTACTACACATAATACGTTTTATATCTTCAGACCAGATTTTTTCTTACACATCCATTTGAACATTGTGCCCAAAATTTTACAAGTTCTGCCTTCTGCCTCCAGTTTCAAAAGGTACTTGTACACTTTTTAAATTATATAGCCATTGTCTTTACACAATTCTAAATAAAACCCATTTTCTCCAACTGCTACGGGTAGATCTATCTTAGCTTGATTAAATCTATCCTTGAATTGCATGTAAGCAAACCAATTAAGATCTTTGCCTTCCTTAAGAAGTATGTCACTTGATTTAAACTCCCAGCTGACCTAAGGCTCTCTTTTCATTAGCAATGCCATGCTCTGAATAAATGCATGAAACTACTGAGTACAGGGAAGATGTCTTTCCTCAATCATTCAAAAACTGTTCTTTCCAACTTCCCCTACATTTGTATAATTCTGGAGCAATTAGCCCTCTCCGGGGTGTAGATACCAGGACGGCAAAATGCAGGCAATGCCTCCCCAAATAAGAATTCTACTTCTTGGTGAAATTTGCCTTTACTCTCCCAATTTTTAGTGCAGCAGGAAGTGAGACATTGAAAATTGTTCACACCTGGAACTATTATACTTGCTGTGTTCCCATTCCATCATATCTTTGCCTGCCCTTTTTATTTAGATGCATAAACTACATTTCAAAATGATCAGCAAAGGTGTTAAGCTACTGCAATGCTAGAAATTTGGGAGATAAAGGAAAACTCCATGTAGGAGTAGGAACTGAGAACAATGTCCTCATTCCACCTCCACCTCCATGGCCACTCCTCTGTCTCAGAGCAAACCTGCAGCTCAATGCAGTCAGCCTTCCATATCTGCAGATTCAACCAAACGTGACTTGAAAATATTCCCTCTCCCCGCCCCCGAAAAAAATCCAAAAAGCAAACCTTGATTTCACCATTTTAAGGGATTCATTTTGCTATACCATTGTACATAAAGGGACTTGAGCATCCACAAATGTTGTTTGTCACAGGGGATCCTGGAACCAAACCCTAGCAGATACCAAAGGTTCTCTGTATTTCACTGTAAGGCCTGAGGCCATAATTATTTCCTTCTACAAAATCAAAATTAGCCTGTCAATATAGTAATCCATCTCCAGTTTCATCTTGTCTTCCCAGTTTTCAGCAGCTCATCTCATAAAAGAAATACATTTTTCAAATCAGTTTACCTATCATCACAGGGAAAGCCAGAATGACCCCCCCCCACAACACACACACACACTGAATTTGTTAATGATTGTCCTGAACAGATGTGCTCCAATAGTAATCTAAGGGAGAGGATAAAAGGTGATCCAAGCACTTCCTGCCCTTGATGAACAGCTCCTGCCCGCCATCCTGCTAACCTTGCAACAATCTGTTGCAGTTCCTGGATGCCTTTCCCTCATTGTCAGTGGAGAAGAATGAGCAGTTTAAATTAACAAGCAGTAAAAGCTTCTAATTAGTGTATAACTTTGGGGATGAGTTCACAGAGGGAAATGCCATCAGCAATCACATTGAAAAGAAGTTAATGGTTTGGTTCAGTTTTGTTTTGTTTTCCTCAGTGAGAATTTGAGCACGTAACAATTATGCAATCACATTTATTTAGGTTAGTTTCTTTCTCTGTTCACCAAGGTGAAGGAATTGTGGCCCTTCAGTTGTTGGATTACAACTCCCATCATCCCTGACCATAGCTTGTACCAGGTGTGGCTGATAATAGTTTTGTGTCCAAAACCATCTGAAGATCCATAAATATCTCAGTGTCATGCAAAGAATTCCCCAAACATAAAACATGGTTTAAACAAACCAAACAAAAAAGATTTATAGTCTGAGCTACACCAAAGCAAGAAATTCAGACTACAGATCATGCCCTGCCTCCATGATAAGTCAAGATATGAGCACATTGATGGACTCCTCTTGTACACTAGCTTCCACCCCAAGTAGATATTGTAACACAATCCTCCTGGTTCCATTGGCAGCTCATCACTAATGGAGTGGATGAACTGAACTGAGGCACACTGAGCAAGGCTAATGATACCTGAGGAAAATTTTATGCTGCCCCTCACTCTTCTTGTTGTTTTTGTGCCTTCAGGTCCTTTCTGACTTATGGTAACCCTAAGATGAACATATCACAGGGTTTTCTTGGCAAGATTTGTTCAGAAGGAGGTTTGCCTCTGAGGCTGAGAGAGTGTGATTTGCCCAAGATCATCCAGTAGGTTTCCATGGCTAATGACGGATTTGAACCCTGGTGTCCAGAGTGATAGTCCAACACTCAAACTACTACCCACAGTAGCTCTCTCTCCTCACTCTAAGTATACAATCATACGTTTCCCATTTCTGAAACAATGACAGTAGTTTGCCACTGTGTTTTAATTAGTCAGCAGAATCAGAGAATGGGATACACCTCTTATACTTTCCTGGGTTGGAAGTTCAGGAAACAGGGTCTGTGAATGTGCCTCTGTTTAGAATGTGCTTGTGAGAAAATAGTGTGGTTCTAAATTTCCTTCCCACAATTTTAACTTTGGCTTTAAACCAGAGGGTTGGTTTGTTTGTTTGTTTTTGTCTTTAGAGAACAAAAAACTTCCTATGCTGTAGGTAGTGTGGAAGTCAGTGTATGTGAGGCAGAAGTCAATCAATGCAGTGATGTTTTCAGTTAGCATGGGAATGGTGATCTTTGGCCTGAATTTCCTTGCTTCAGGGCAGGGAATATAGTTGCAATCTTTAAACCAAAGATTTTTTTTCTTTCCTTTTTTGGGAATAAGCATATAAACTGTAGCAAAATCAAATTTGTCTCTGCGTAGTATGCAAAAATGGATCCTTAGACTGTAAATCTCTTTTTCTCCTGTGTCCCCCTCTGTCATTGCCTTTGCCTTACCTCAAGAATATTGATTTCTTATTAGGGGAGACCTGAGCTACCATTATTAAGAGTCATAGTTAGATCTTGGCACAGGCTATCTAATCTGCTGCCATCTGGACAGTGAGCCAAATGCTTCCTTTAAGCATGCTACAAGTCACAGTTTTCCCCTTTCCTTCCAAAGCAGTCATCTGGAACAGCAGCAGGACTGCATTATGTCCTACAGAAGGATGGGTAACTAGCACTAAATCATCAGGCTACACTAATGTCAGAGCAAGGTGGTCACAGGAAATACAAGATGGCAGCAGCAAGATGTTGGAGTAAGGAACTTGACATCAGGACACCACAAGTGAGTTTGCTGTCTTTAAGTGCTGTAAGGCAGCAGTTCTAAACCTTTTCGTCCTTCAAATCCCAGAAGCCCTGGCCAACACAGCCAATGGGCAAAAATATTCTAAGAGTGGAAATCTAAACCATCTGGAAAACCAAAGGCTGGAGAACCACTGTGGTACTGCAAATGATCCAAATATCAATGCAGAAAAATAGTTCACCTTCCAATCCAGTCTGCTTTTGTACATGGGAAGGTCACTGTCTTTCCCTTTTCTTCAAGCCTGCTATGACCATAAAATCCCTCTGTAAGCAGGAAATGGATTCCACCACTGGCACCACCCAAGAAAATGGAAGACTGAATAGAAGCAGAAATTCCAAGTTGGCTAAGCTGAAACGAAGCAACTATCAAAGGCAAAAGGAAAAGGAAACTTCTGTCATTAATTCAAGTTTAGCTGAATGAGATAGTCATGGTTCTACAGCACTGTCACTAGCTTAAGATTAAATAAATCAGAAGATGTAAATATGCATTATAAACACAAGACTTTTTCTTGGACTTTCCACAGAGTCTTCGCCCTGTGAAGAGTATTTACTCATCTGGCATATCATTTCCACAAAGCCTTTTTACAGTCTTTATGCATTAAATTAATATCTTTTCAAAACTGTCATACATCTTGTATGATATCTCTGCTGGCAGGCAAAACTGCTTAATTTTTGTGAGAAATGCATTCTGTTTCAGGTGCAGGGTTGATCTCAGAGCCCAGTCTTATTATAATAGATTCATACTTTGTTTCCCTCCCTCTCTTTCTTCTGTCACCATTCCAAAGACATATCTTTCAATGCAGAGATGCCAAAATGAACAGGCATGGCACAAAGAATGTGGCACGTGGAATGCACGCTTTGAAATGCAGGTTCAACGAAGGGACACACATACACACACACATCTTTAATCTGGTGCTCTGTTTTATCTCAACTGCAGATCTTAGGATGCAAGTTAATAAAAAGTATGCATTATATGAACATTTTAATTCCAACTTCTGATCTTTTTTCCTCTTTACCTCTTGATAGCATTCAATGGCCACTTCCACACGCAAACTCTCAAGGTGGGCATGAGCCTGCAGTTTTGTTTTGTTCTGTTTTGTTTTTCCCTTTTTCACACCAGGAACATCGCCATCTCATGATATACTGATCTACAATGCCCACATGTTATCACTTATTTTTCTGTAGCATGTGTTTCAAAAACAGCACTATGTCTTTATATTTGTAATTGATTTTCCATATTAAAAAAACTCTTATGATTCATTCTATTTGTTATGAAGGCAATGTTCTGTATGTAAACAAACTAGGAAAAAAATAATTGCCAAGGTTCTTCTCAACTGAAGGACTCCTTTTATCATTGGAAGGAAACAAAACTTTGGAAACCAACCTGTGGATCCATCCCTATTTATTTGAAAAAGGAAAGGGGCATCTGGCGGTCTCAAACACAGAGGCCCTCTATGGTAATTCAAAGGGAATACATGAAAAGGTTTGCCAGTTTAAACACACTTGGCATGTCTCCAGCATTCTCTCCCTTTCTGAAAAGAGCTTGAGTCTTTGCAATGAATGCCTGAATAGTGCTGGTTGGTAGGATCCATGGCAGTGGAGTGGTGAATCAATTCCAGTTTTGGCCAACTCTCCAAAGCAAGTTCAGAACCTTGGATAACTCCCTTAAAGCCACCCAAAACCTGATATGGATTCACTACCCCCACCCCATCCCAATATGGAAGCATCCAGCTGCCACTGTTGAAAACTCTTTAACTCAAGGGGAGGGGCTAACATGCACAAACCAATCCATTACTTTCATACCTTCCTTTTTCAATGCCTAGTTAGACATTGTAAAGCTGGGGTGGGAAAAGTATGAGGCACTCTGCTCCCCTACAAATCTTTAAAACCTTTTTTTTAAAGGCCCCTAACACCCTTAAGGTAGGCTGCGGACAATTTTTCTAATATAATGGCTCACCTTGAGCTATTTTAGGTCCAAGGGCAGCTTTTTTGAAAACCAGAAATGATCTGTGGTCACTTCCTGTGTTGAAAAAGAAGTCCCTCCTGGAACTAAAACAGCGTAGTGGGCTCCAAAGAAACCTAACAAGATTGTCCCCATGACCACAGAGGGAATGAGGGGGCTTTTCCAGTACAAAATAACAACAATTGGGATAGTGACTGGACTGGAACTGGGCCAGTTATCCAAAATATAGTCAAAAGTCATTCCAAAGTATGGATTATATAGGATTTGACAGCAGGTAAATCAGGTGCAAGTGATCCCAAACCAGAACCAGGAAGCAATCTAGTCAAGCCCATTCAGACATCAAGTGAATCAAGCAACAGTAGTTCAAGAGCAGAGTGAAACAGAGTCCAACTGCAGGTTCCAAGGGTTAACTCAGAGAAAGAGCCAAAGACTAGGAACATTGAGAAAGGTCCAAGCTAAATTCAGATATTGTTTCCAGCAGCTCCTCCACCTGGGAACTGAAGTTTCTATAGTTGAGCTAGAGGCCTCACTCACAGGCACTTGAGCTTAAGGTCCTCAGAAGGAGGAAACCTCATTTTGAGGAGCTCCAAAACTCCCAAGGAATCTCTAAGGAGTCCTCCTTTGCAGTTACACAATCCGTTGGGTCACATTCAACTTTTATTATACTTTCAGTTCATATAGTTCTCTTGGACTGGGAGGCAGCCTGCTCTGACTCATCCTTTGATTAAGTAACTGGACTTCCTATCCTCTTCAGCAAGGTATTCTGCCATCTTCATGCCCAAGGGCCCAGGATCTTCAGAAGTGGTCTGCTTCTTTGTGCCATATGACTGTGAATGTTCTGGATCTTCCCCTGAATGTCCTTCAAGAAGGGTATAACAACCTCCAATCTGTATCCTGGAACCAATTTTAATTACTTCTTATTCCCCCCATGGCTAATCTTACAATCTGTCTTTGTCTTTTCCTCCTACTTACATCTTCTGAAGTTCCTTGAGACACAATTAGTCAGTCAGTCAGTCAGACAGACAGTCACTAGATTTGCATCCCACATTTCTCCCGTGAGTAAGACTCAAGGTGGCATAAGACCATTAACTTACACCACACTTATACTTCCTCTACATAAGGAGTAAAGGAAGGGCAGGAAAGAAAAAAGCAGAGGAGACAAATATTGGCCAGTTGCAAGATGACGTCATTTTGCCATACAGCGATTCTGAAAACTGAATATTCTCCATATAAATAAGGGCCCATACTGACCATTTGACATGAACCACATGCTTTCCAACTCTGTATTGAACAATTTGGATCATGAAAGCACTGCAGTTATATAGTCATGATTACGTTATGATTGCAACAGCTCCCTTGGGTGATTTTAATTGCTTTTGCCCAATAGATGCAGAAATATATGCAGTTGGACAGTATATAATTGGACCACGTTAAAAGCAGTAACCCTACCCAGAAATTCACAACCTGGCTCAAAACCACAGAGTTAACTCAGCCAAGAGTTTACCAAGCCTGCAGCACTGTCCATAGTTAAGTCATTTTAACCCTCATGCTCTCCACTTCAGTTTAAACAGCACACAGTTATGTGCCAGATTACAACCTAAAGTGCCAGCAAACAGAGAGTTAACATATCCACTGACTTACAATAACAGAAAAGAATGTTCCCTGTAGTGAGTTAATTGGCATTGCAAGGGGAAATAAATCCACTGCTTTCTTAGCCACTGGCAAAGCGTCAGCTATTCAGCATGGCTGGCTGCTAAAAGCAGTTACCTTGTCAGGAAGGAAGGGCATCATGCTGAACACAGAGGTGAGCACACAGAGTTTCCAGAGTCAGGAAATAAGGCATTAAAAAAAAAAAGAGGTTTGGATTTTCTGCCTAAAATCAATAATCTGAAAAACATGCCTGGAACTCTGTCCATTTCTTGAATTGATAAGATTGGATTGGGGGGGGGGGTGTAATAAAGGATTTTTAGAGGACACACAATGAGCAGAAAGGAATAGTTTGTTAGAGGCTTGTTTGTAGTAAGGGTGTGGACAAAGGGTGGTCCTCCACATTTCAGTATCACTGAACTACTGGTGCCAGCATGCTAGGACTTCAGTACCACAGAACTGCAAGTTCCAGCATTCCTTACCATCGGATATCCTGGTGAAGGCTGATGGAATGTATAGTTTAGCAATATTTTGAGGGCTGTTCTTTGGCCTGTTCTGTAGTAAGCCCAGCTCCGAAGATGGGATAAGGTCCAAAAGCAAGATCCCATTATTTTCCCATTGACCTTTGTTAATGACAGTATCATCCCACTATAAAGGTTTGGCTGAAATATATTTGTCCATGATATCATCAAATACATTCTTAATCATCTGCTGCTTACGACATCCCTACATGTACCATTAGCAGAGCTTGGAAAAGTTAATTTTGTGGACTACAGTTCCCATGATCCCGCCAGACAGTGTGACCAGGGGCATGCAAGGCTTTTTAGCAATATGTTTTAATCTATTTTACCTTTTAAAAATATAGTTAAGTTAGAATAGTTAAGAATAGTTACCACTTACAGAATAGTTAAGACTTACAGAATCCTAGTGTGTAAAGGCATCTTGGAAGTCCAGTCCTCTGCTCACCACAAGATCTGCAATGCAGTATGCAACTACAACAATCCTGACATATGGCCATTCAATGTCTGCTTAAATATTTCCAGTGAAAGACAATCCATCACCTTCACAAGGCAGTCTGTTCCACTGTTAAACAGCTCTTACTTTTCCTTCCTCTAAACCTGATTTCCCTGAAATTTCCTTTCATCAGCTCCAGCACAGTCCTCTGAGGCTACAGAGTGACTGGCTGTTTTCAATTAATATTAGGTTGAATTGTTCCCATAGGAGGACTGCCTGCACAAAGAGAGCTAGCACATCAGGGAATTTTCAAAATTAGACTCTTCCCTATGACATGCCAGCTTTCCGCAGTACTTTTTAATAACAAAATCCCTTTACTGCAGTCAAAAATGATTCTTGCATCACTTCTGATATTCCAAAAAGCCATTCTGCATTATTCCGCTGATCGTGTAACAAGTGCCTAGTATAGTTCAGACAGATCAGTTTAAAACTGCATTCCTGCAGGCAGAGACTTCATTGTTACAACTGCACAGCAATCTTGTGTCTAACACAAGGCCTTCCCTCTCACACAAAACACTTGTCTCTTCTCTCATTCTCACTGCTGATTGGGTTCTTTCTTTCTTTTTTTTCCTGACTTCTATACTTCAAGTTGGCCCCAAGAGATCCACAGGATATTGTTATGAGGTTAATCACCCTAATACTGCAAACCATAGCATAGTGGGAAGCGCTAGCCCAGCACTGACAACAGACATAGCGTACCAGATATAACTTAACTATATTTTTAAAATATGGGTGTGGGGGGGGCATCAGGAGAGGGTTTGAGGTGCTGAGAAATTGGGCTGCTAGATGTCATTAGACATCCTTAACTGGCCAAGTAGCAGCTGGTGGAGGAGAAGGAGGAGACGGCTGTTTTTTTAAAGGCATGTGCAGCCCGATCAGAGCTGCAGAGAGGGAAGGTACCCCTAGCATAGTAGCACTTGAGGTGTGGGAGAAGGGGTTGATTTGCAAATAAGCCAAGCCCCTCAAATGTTGTATTTTTATTCTGTTGTTCGGAAAGAATTGTTTCAGGAAAAAGCATACTAGAAAATGTCTGCAGCTGGACTGAATATGTAATTTTTGGTGTCACTCCCTTCTGCATAACTGTATTCACCTTTATGCTGATTTTTGCACAATACTCACTAGCAGGGATACTGCTCTCCTTTTCCTCCAAAACACAGATATAACAGACCTATTAAAACTTGTCAATGTAACACGTTTCTTAAGCCGCTCCCCTGCCCCCTAGCCAGCCAGTAAATAATCATAAACCTACTGTGAACATTAGAGGAATGTCAGGGGTTAGCAATAATTACCCAGTATGTATATATAAGAGGGGGGGAAATATATACCAATGTTCTTGGCCACTATAGCAAGGGTTTCATTTTAAAATGTAGTTATACTGAGACACTTAGGCCATTTCCGCACTACACTCTTATAGCGCGATTATTCCACTTTCAACATTCTATGGAATCCTGGAGTTTGCAGTTTCGGGAGCGGCCGGCCGGTCCCTCCCGAAACTGCAAACCCCAGGATTCCATAGAATGTTGAAAGTGGAATAATCGCGCTATAAGAGTGTAGTGCGGAAATGGCCTTAGACTTTTGCCTAAGATGTCACCTGGGCAGGTCTACCCAGAAAGGTTGGAAGTTCTTTGAACTATACATGATTGCCAGATTCTGTGTAGTCAGCCTCAACATCTATGGCTGAGCTTCATTAGTTCACAAATGTTGAGGCCAAACAGACAAACTGGATCACCAAAAATGGTGGGAATTTGTGGGGTTTCTGAAGAGCTGGACCTCTCCTTTCACCTCATAATGTATTATGGTTGCATGAACTGACGCAGAAGTTAGGAGACTGACAGGTGTTCAGTCTGAAGGCCAGGCTACAGTATCTCTCCCACACCTGAACTGTTACTCATAACTGAGAATACTGAGAACCTTGGATATACAAAATAGCTTTTTTCGTGCCTAGATGGTACTTGGATTTAGAGGGATTAGCTAGTCTCTCTTGAAGACAGGAATGCAAAAGCACGAACAGACACATGGCTTGTTGCCTTTAGCTCTCCAGATGTTTGGGGCTGCAATTCCTAGAAGCTCTAGGCAGCTGTTAGAAGTGCAACAAAATTTAGTGCTGAAGAATCACTGAATACTGCCTCCAACTCAGCAATAGCAATAAGGCTACTTAGAATGATTCACAATGTCCTCCTTCTTGCTCTACCCATCCTGATCCCTCTGGCAACAGGCAATGGTCAGGGAGTCTAGGGGCTGGGGTCCAAAAACATCTGAAAGACCAAAGATTGAGAACCCCTGCAATGGAGTAAACCTGATGCCTGGTAAGATCTGGGGAGGTGAGATTATGAATAGTATTGCAATGGTACAACCCAAGGTGAATGGGCTATAGGCAATGCTGAGTCACTAGGGTGGTGAATCCACTCTGGGTTTCAATTAGAACATTGCAGGGGTTATCCACAGTGCTGTACCCTTTCCCCCAGATTCACCCTCACCCTGTGATGTCAAATCAAAAGCCAATCCTGCATCTCCAACCCGGGAGATCTTGGAGGGTTGCACTCTCCACACAGTTTTCAATTGGCCACCAAACATCCTGTAGGAATTATGGGAACATTTTTGCTAAGGCCTTTTCCACACACTACTTTTGTCCCAGCGACATCTGGTGACGATGGTTGCAGCGGTGCTCCCCTCTTCCTGCTGCAGCACAGCCAGGTACTGTCCCAGGCTGTGCTGGGGCAGGAAGTGCAACCATTGCACTTCCAGGGCCTCCACAGACAAGGTAAGTGCAGACACATGGCGGGAGGACAGCACATCAATTATTTGCAATGTGATCACACTGCCTGGGGATGGGAGAAGGATGGGACCGGGAAAACATCATGTGTTAGCGTCATCCTGGTCCTGTCTTTCTTCCATCCACATGGTGGGTTGTGTGCATCAAGTGGAAAAGGCCTAAGTTTTTCAGTCCCCATGGGCTTTTAAAGAGGAGGAGGAGGAGGAGGAGGAGGAGGAGGAGGTGGTAGTAGTAGTAGTGGCGGTGAGTGGAAGTCACCTCCTGATTCAAAAAAGGCATATTGAGGGCACAGAGGGGCAAAAATAAAACAAAAAGATCCCTGGGAGGTGCTCAGGGTCACAAAAATTATTCTGGGGGCCACATACGGCCTGTAGGCCACGTTTGCCCACACATGACTTACAGGTGATGTGGAGGAAGGAAAAGAATGTCATACAGTGATGCAGTTTTCAGTGGCACAATGCCATCTCCACCCGTATCTGAACATTTCCTTTCTCTTTTCAGCTTTTCTAAAAAAAATGCTGATGTTTAGCTCATGCAAAAGCCATAATAGTAACCTCAGATTTTAACTTTAGGAGAAACCTGAAGAGACCTGAGAAAAATCCCTGCTCCATTAGACAGAAAACAGCCCTATCCTCTGTTGCATAAATTCAACAATGTACTATATGCCGAGATGGGCCTAATATTGGCATTAGTGTGAATTTCAGTTTATCTAGACCTCTTCCAAGTTATTTCCAGGTAACCTCACCTCATTGTACTCAAAGAACCCTATTAGCAGCATGAATTATGCTAGACATTTTGTTAAGGGCTCATTCACCAGAATATCCAGTGTGAAATACACCATCATCTGTCCATAATTCCTTTCTCCTCTTTACAAGGGAATCCCAGCATACAAGAACAAATGGACACAGTGCTATGTATTGTTAGCAGTTGGTGACTGTTTCAGATTTCACTGCTTTGAAAGCAGCTAGACATCTGTTTAAGGCTCCATTTTAATGTCCTTTCATTTTCTGAAGCAGTGGAAGGGCCCGCGTCCAAGGCCACCCCATGAGGGCACCCAAAGGGTGATTATTGTCTTGTTTCTGCAATTAGGGATCGCGCTTTGTTAAGTAAGTGACTGTGTTGATGCTGGCTTTTTCATCATCCCTCATTATTTTATTTGTTCTTTCGCAAGCAAAGGAAAAGAGCATGTGTTTATTATTGTGGGAACAGCATATCTGCCAAATTTACCGATGACAGTATTTGAACTAGACTTTAGTATGCACCATTGCATTTTAATAGATGGAAAACAATGTCCTTTGTAGGATGGGACAACTAAAGCACAGATCTCATTCCTGTTCTTCTCCTCTGCTGACTAAAACCCAGCTGAAATCCACAGCATGTTTGGAGGTTACAACAAGCCAGAATTGTAGAGAATTCCAGTTTGTAAAATAAGATTGAAAGCTGGCTAATAGATCCTTCTTGCAGTAGGAACAGCTAAATGGGGCATAGACCTTTGGTCTATGATCCATTTATTGTAAAATGCAAACCTAGCGGGAGTCAGTTTTCTGGCTTTCCTCTTTCTCAACAAGCCAAAGATCTAAGTCATGGTTTGCTCTAGAAGAGTGGTTCTCAACCTGTGGGTCCCCAGATGTTCATGGACTTCAGCTCCCAGAAGCCCCAGCCACTATGGTCAAAGCTCAAGGCTTCTGGGAGCTGAAGTCCACAAACATCTGGGGACCCACACGTTGAGAACCACTGCTCTAGAACGTGCTATTCATACACAATAAGCCTGGGTTCCCACAGAATAGCGGCTTCCTATGACATTGTTTCCCAGACATTCTATCCCAGCTAAGACATCTTAACCAGCGGCTTAACAGGGCTGTTTTTTTTTTCAACAATAAAACTAGAGATGGATTTCTTTGTTTCTTACAGAGGAACCTCAGTTATCGATATTTGAAAAGAAAATTGTCCTTAAGTTGCTGAGATCGGGGGGGAAATTCTGAATGTTCTACAAGTATTATGTTAGAGAACTGCATTATTTTCAAAGCACTCTTCTAAAAAAGAAGATTATTTGGAGCTAATTTTGAACAGATAATAGGAAGGAATATGTCAATATGTCACATGCATCGGAGGAAGTATTACTGACCAAAAAAAACTCCTCCTCTTTCTTCTCCTCAGATTTTCAATGTGCTGTGTAACAATTTTGAATTTTTTTAAAAAAACAAACTATAAAATAATATATATATATATAAAATAGACATAACGCACAATGTAAGAGGCAGCTGTCAGAAATTAGAAAAGTAAGCAAATTCAAGCGCCAGTTCTTACATAATGCTAAATCATTGTTATAAGGGCCAAGTGAAACACCTCCTTGTAAAGATAGTTTAAGCAGAGTCTGAGTCAAACGGAAAGTTATTCCAGCTGAGTTGAGGGAGTGGTCTTTGGTCTCTCTTTCTCTCTCTTTCTCTGTCTGATGTAACAAATAAACAAATTTGTGTGTGATACAGGATTGCCGCCCTTAAAGGAACTGTGCAATCTGCACACGGCTAAGGAGATGTAAGTTCACACTGTTGTGCAATAAACTGATTGTACAGAAAAAAACTTTAGATTAACCATGTGATACACACATTAATCCTGGACAGCTTTTAGATATGAGCCAGTAAACATATTCAACATACCCTATAACTAATGACTTCAGTAAAAGGAACATGATTTCTCCCCCTCCTACTAATCTAATGGCCCAACACAAGAGCAGACTTTATGACACCATATTTCAGAGCCTGAGCACTGGTAAAGCCCAAGATCTGGCACAAACATAAACACTGACTATAAATTAGAAACAAATAGGGCACTGTGCATTTCAAGATCCCAGGCTGTTTCTAAATTTACTGGCTGTTTGTTGAGATTTGGAGACTAATGGTGGTATAAAATATTCTGGTCAACTAGTAAAGCAAAGGTTTGGAATGATTGAGAAGTATAGATCTGATGCTCCTGATTAATGGTGGGTAAATTATTGTTAATGCATGCAGTAAATGTCAAGGGTAGTAATTCACTCAGGAGCCTCAGAAGCACCACAGAGGTTCTGCTCATTTGAGAGTTGGATGAGAACAATGGCCTAACAGCAAACAAGAAAGTGTCAGACTTCTGGCTTGAGTTCAGACACAGATTAACCAGCCATGAATATATTTCAGCATATACCGCAATGTGCAAAATAGATTGGCCCAGGGCTTTAAAAAGATATGCTTTTTGCCTACAATACCCAGAACCCCCAGCCACTATACTAGCTGGGAAACTCTGGGAGATGCAAAAAGTAACATTTCCAAACTGGTCATCATACTAGGATACAGTATTTGTCAACCAATGTAAACTTCAGTCCAGTATACATTCCTAAAATCTAATTAAGACAGTGGGATTTGAGCAAGTTAGCAGCGCAGGGTTGCTACTATATAAAACATAACTGGATCAAACTAAAGGTGTTCCTACCCCAACATTCTATTTCTACCAGATCCCAGTGAGAGGCCTACAAGTGGAACATGAGTGCAATAGCCCCCTCCCCCTCATGTTCCTCCATACATAGATGGATATTGTAATTTATAATGAATAGACAGACAGACAGACAGACAGACAGACAGACAGACAGACACCAGTGTAGTGTAGTGATTTGAGTGTTGCATTACAACTCGGGAGACTAGGGCCATTTCCGCACAAGGCTGTTGTAGCACTACGATTCCACTTTCAACATCCTATGGAATCCTGCGGTTTGCAGTTTTGGGAGGGGCCAAGTGGCCCCTCCCAAAACCGCAAACACCAGGATTCCATAGAATGTTGAAATCGGAATCATAGCGCTATAACAGCCTCGTGCGGAAATCTGACTGGGTTCAATTCCCCACTTGGCCATGGAAACCCACTGGGTGACTTTGAGTGCAACACACACTCTCAGCCCCCAGAAAACCCCCTGATAGGTTCCCCCTACAGTCACCATCAATTGGAAATGACTTGCAGGTACACAACAGATACCTTTGTGGCATCGCTACATCTTGTGTGTGAAGAAGTTCTTCCTTCTACCCATCCCAGATCCCTTAGTACTTGGCTCCAGTGCATAACTCTGAATTCTAATTACAGGGTGGAAAAGTCACTTTGTTTAGACTACAGTGCTAGATTGCTGGAGGATTCTAGGAGCTATAGTTTTTTTAAAAAAAATCCAATCTCATTATAGTATTATGATAGATGGAAACTTGCACATCATCCACTTCCTCCATACTATGCATAATGCTTTCATATTACTAAAATCAAAGATCATCAAATCAAGCTGGAATGTTGGAAAATGTAGGAGAGACAAAAAGAAGTACTGGTTCACCAACACATGTGTTCATCCAGGGTTCGTGTCTGATAGATAGGATTTTCATAAACAGAGCTGGTCTTTCCATTAGATACTGGCTTCTGGCATGATATGGGTGGCTTTCCCACCGGAAAAGCCCTGCCCTTTCTGCCACTTGGTGCCATCATGAGGCATAATGGCAAACTAACAGTACTGACCTCTGTGGCCTTTTTGCTGGTATAGCCATTCAGAACAGCCATAGTGTTGCCCACCCTATAACTCATTCTAAGGGAACCCTTCAGACTGAGACATTTGGGTGGCTTTTCTAGAAAAAACAACCACACACAAAGCGCAGGTGGTCTGGTTCTCCACAAAGCCAGACAGGCTAGAATACCTCAGTCTGACAAGGTCCTTCCTCAGACTGAGACTTCATAGGTGAAAATCTCCACGTCTATGTCCACCTTGCCCAAGGACCTTCTCAGTGCAATACTCTCAGTTGTGGCCATCATGGTATATTAGGCAGAGCATCTCCTGAATTTCTACTTGAGTTTCCTACATGCATCTGATTGTCTGCTGGAGGAGCAGAATGCTGGACTAAACAGACCTGTAGTAGCACTGCTCCTCTTATGCTATTATGGCTGGTATAATCAACAGACAAATTTATTCTCACAATAATGTTCAGAAGGTCTCAAGAAGTATGATCTGGTAGGCTTTTGAAATGGGATTTAAACTGAAGGAATGTGACTGAAGAGCAGAGCTATAGATTTTACTGCTCCTGCTATCACTGTCTGAAAGGCTAATATTTAAAATCTCAAAATCTTAAAAATTACAACATAACCTCCAAAGTGTATATTTGGGGGTTCACATTTTTCTTTTGTTCTCTGATTTTTTTTAAAGCTGCTTGAAACAGAGTTTGTTCAAAACACTGACATTATTTATTCATAGAATAATAAATTAAATTCTTTTGCATATCCGTTTACCATCCATTAAACCATTTAGAATTTTAAAACTGCCGTCTTCATCTATAATGACACTTTGAAATACAGATTTGAAATACATTTGCAAATTTGTTGCTAGGTTTTCTATACCTTTTTGACAGATGTAAGCTCGCATGAAAACTAAATGTTTGGACTTAATTGGCAGGAGGGGACAATAATTTGTTTTAGTGCTCTTGTTAAATGTCATGATGCACTTAAGGCCAGAAATTTTTAAAATATACGTCATCAATAGCATTGAAACAATAAGCACAGAACATTTGCCTTGCTGTTGGGGAGAAAAGCACTTTTCATATTTTTCATTTTGCTAATAGTATGAGCAAGACTTACTAAATCTTAAGAACTGTACTTTTAGCTGTATTTGCCTATAGTAGTGCAACAGCAAGGACTGCTATACCACCCAGTTGGTTGTGTTTCATTAATTTTCTAGGCATACTACCCTGTGCATCTTTGGAACACCATCTGGTCCAGATTCCAAGCTTTCTTTTTTTTTCTTTTTCCTTTTTTTTTTAAAGCAAGTTTCTAACCCTTGTAGGAGTGGAGTAATGGAGCAAAATGTGCTGTCAGTCTTCTCTCCCAGTGTTTTGCAAGAAACAAGCCTCTCTCTTTTCAGTCTGTTTAAACAATGAATAAAGTCTCATCCCATGACTGACATTTGTGACCTGTGCCCTCTCAGTCCCAGTTTCCAATTCCATAAGTCAATGTTACACCTTTGGAGGAAAGTCCAGATTTTGAAAGAAACTGTAGCCAAAGTCTATTTTGCAGAGCTGCTTGCAAAGTTTGTACAGGAAGCAATGGAGCCATTGGAGGAAAAGGAGGAGGGATGCAACAAAGAAGGATAAATGCTACCACATAAAGGTTAGTATTGAAGGTTCCATGGAGTCTGGTGTTCTTCATGACTTTCCTGATCTAATTATATTATGCGTTTTTATTAGTTGTCCAGAAAAAAAAAGTTCCATTTCTTAAGAGGCAGTTAGGGTTCTCCATCTGCCTAAAATGAGAGAAAAAGAACCAACCAATTATTTGCTATCTTTCTTCCACTGTAGCTTGCTACCCCTTCCCATCCCACTGCCCGTGCTACCACCTATCCCACCCTGTATGATCACCTGTCGTCCTTTTCCTTGTCTTGCAGCAATGGAATCATCACTGCCATTGTATGCCTACTTACTTGTCCACTATTTAAAGCATCACTAGCTATGTGCAGCCACCGCAGTAGGCGGGTGTATGGTTCAAGAGTAGGGAGGCATGGAAGCATGAGATGAAGGGAAAGAGAGGGTGACACATGAAAGAAGCAGAGTGTAAGAAGCACAGGAGGGAGGCATGACAAAGGTGTGAGGTGAAGCAAGGGGGAGGAAGAGGCAAAGGACGTTGGAAGCTGCTGTGGCATAGTACAAAGAGCAAGAGAGGTAGGCTGAAGGTGATGGAACATGTAAGAAAGAGAGCAAAGGTGGCACACAGTCAGCCCAGGATAGAAGGGAAGGTGTGAGATGCAAGCAGTGGAGTGCAAGAATCAATGGATGGAAGCATAGCAAAGGTATAAAGAAGGAAAGAAGACTGAGAAGCAAAGATGATGCATCTTTTAGGTAAGAAAGAAGATGCTATGAAGGCATGAGGTGAGACAAAACAGAGGAAAGAAGGGAATAGAGCAGAACAGTGCAGTGACAGGGTGCAAGGAAAAGGAGAAGTGGGCACAAAGTGAGATAAAGTGCAAGGGAAGGAGGTGATCTGAGGAGAATGCAGTGGCACTAAAGAAGTTGTTGTTACTATCACTCCACCAGGAATGCAGGAATGTATATGGCAATTTTACATGTGTTCTGTTTTGCTAACAATTCCCCCAAACAATCCTAGGAACTAGATTTACTGAGAGGTAATGCTGGCCCATGGTCACATTGTGATTTCCATGACAAAGCAAGGATTTGAATCTGATGCTCCCTGTTCCAAGTCCAGCACTTTACATTACTCTATACTAATTCTTTCAGAAGATTTGTCACTATAAATAGTGTTGCCAAGGCTGAAACACAGTGGTAAGAAAAATGCAACTATTAATGTGTTGAATCTGCATAATAAGATATAATTTGCATAGTATGAAATGGTGGACCTACCTACTCGGAAGCAAGCACAACTTAAATCAGTGGGAATAATTTCCAAGCAAGCATGTATTGAAAGTGCAGAGTGGATTACAGGAAGCAGTAAGGGCAGATGGAAATGAAGTACCCCCACTTTACCCAAAAAGTCTGTGATCATTGTTCAAAATGTGCACTGTGGCCATTCAAAACAGAGATAATTTACGGTAACACAAAGACCCCAACATTGCTAACTTAATTAACACCTGAGGTGAGATAGAATACTATTAACTTGATTCAAACCAGAGGCAATAAATAAAGTTCCCTGCTAACTTGTGTTTCAGCAGCTTCATGCCTGAGTCTCCATCTGAAAAGTCCTTTATTGAAGAATGTCTGCTTTCAGGTCAGAAACAGAGGCTGAGGGTCTTTCCACACTACACTGTCATAGTGCTATTATTCCAAATTCAACATCCTATGGAATCCTGGGGTTTGCAGTTTAGGGAGGGGCATTTAGAATCCTCAGCCAGAGAGCTCTTGGCCTTTAGTAAACTACAAGCCCCAGAATTCCACAGGGTGTTGACTCCTTTCCATATTCCCACCTAGAGTAGACCTATAGAATCAATTGTTGAATTGTAAGCCAGCACCTAATGGATCCACTCTAGTTGGAACTAAGAGTAGAATTTAGGTGAGCATCCTAGGAATTGTTCTCCTATTGATTATGGAATATTGCCCTTTCTAACATAAGATTTGTGTCTATTTCTTCTGCGTTGAGAAACTGACCTGTTTCTTATTTGTCCTACAAACTGTAGAATGTGGAAGGCTGCTACTGGCATATGATGGCAAAGGTATCATATTGGAAGGTGAGCAGATAGATGTATCTTTGATGTTGTGCCTAATGTTATTATGTCCTGTAACCCTAATAAATGTGTGTACATATATGTATGGATGTGTATATACAGAAATCACATCACACTCTTCAAATATTAGAGATGCTATTTATTGTACAATTATTGAAGCTGTTTTTAATGATATAGGTAATTTAATTGCATTTCAGAGATAATTCAGATTCCCTCAGTCAGTAGGACCATTGTCATGCTAATATTATTGGCATCTGAGTTTCCCAAATGGACGTGCCTGAAATTTGAGATCCTCAGTGGCTGCTTTGTTGCATGACCCAACACTTCACAAGACTAGATTTGTATATGCCTGGGACAGCACTTTCTTTGTGGTAGCACTAGGCTGTGGAACTCCCTGCCAAGGGTAATTAAAGTGGCTCCCTTTCTTCTGAGCTTCAAGCAGGCAGCTAAAATGCTGATGGTCTATACCACCTGCCTTGATCCTAGAAACTCCTCTGGCTGATTTAACTACACAGTTAGTGAAGTAGATGTGTTCCTGGACCTTACCTCTTTAACAAAACACTTGGTACCAGAGACAGAAATACCATGAACAGGATAGGAATAGGTTCCTACAAAAAAGAAAAAGGAGGAGGAGGAGAAGGAGGAGAGCAGCTCAATGTGTTTCATTAAAGTTTTTATTCAAAAGGTAGCAACATGTAGATGTGAAAGGAAACAAGCAGGTCAGATAAGCATTGCATAAATAAAACATTTTGAACATTTTCTAGAGACGATTTGAAAGCTTCTTCTAAGATGTATCCAGGGATAACTTCTCCTTTTAGCTGCCTCCATTCTTCTTAAGATTCCCGTTTTGGTGACCAGACTTAGACATCTTTGCTTTTTGAATCTGTGGATGATCGCTAGTGATAGAGCCTTATCTGTTCTCCATCTTTCTCTCCTGCACTTCCTTCAATTGCTGTAAACTGAACTCAAAGGGGAAAAGTAGTTTGCTTTCAATTAACTCAGCAGGATGGAGAATATGGGAGAAAGAGAAATCTTGCCCTTCCCTGCAGACTCAGGCAAAAGCAAACTGCTGCAGGCTCTCCTAGCTTGTGTGTTCTTCCTTATTAATAGCTTTTGACACCTTGGCTACACTCTAATATTGTTTGACCACATGGATCCTGGCTTTCATTTGTGAATTGTTGAAGGCTATGTAGAAGAACTCTGTTATCTATTGTATCTGTAGATCCTAAACTCTTCACAAAGTTATTCTCACCTCACACCAACATATACACACACATATACAGAGAGGGAGAGAGAGAGGCCCCTTCCGTACCATATCTGGATCCATCATCATCCAGTGGTGATCCCAGCAGGGAAATGAACACAATGGGAGTGTGTTACTGCAGTCTAAGCCTACCCGGAGATAGCACCCGATATCGTTTTGATATCAAACAATTCGGCTTTCCCCTGCCACCCTGCTCCACGTGTTTGCGAGGCCACCAGACAAGTATGCAAACAGGCACGGCGGATAATTGCTGGACAGTCCATTCTCCACCTAGGCAGGCCAGATACAGCCGGTTAGTCGCTTTAGGGACCCCTCCGGCAAACACCTCATTACATATGCGCGTTACTAACAAAGGCTTCCTGCCCCAAGCAGGCTACCGGACAAAGGTTGTGCTGTCCACTGGTAAGCGCTGCGCATTTGCATACTGGCCACACTATTGTTAATTCAGCTCTGATTCCATCACGCAAAGTTGTGACCTTTCCAGGACATTGTCTCGCACCCAAAACTCATTGTTCTCCCTGAGTAAGGCATTGCCTGCAGTCCCAATTCACCCTATAAAAACCCCTGATTCCAAGACCTTCCTCAGATCACTCCTGAGTTTCATCCCGTCTTGCTGCTGCATAGCTTGGCGAGCTCCCCTCAGCTAATCGAGCTGAGTTTCTTCTCTGCACCCCTGGCTTCTCTCCCGAGGTCCAGGACAACAAGACAAGTGTCGTATCACCCATCTTCCCTGAAAGTCTCTATCCTTAATTCAACCTCTAATCTCTTAGTTAGCTGTGTGACTGTGGTGTCTTTAATATTTGTTTGTATATAATAAAATATCATTTGATTACTTTAAACCCGTTCTGGCTGCTTGACTGACCTGACCCCGTAGCCGCTGGGTTGCAAGATCCCAACAAGTTACCCTGCCTCTCACTAGCTTAAGTGAGTGCTCCAGCTAATTTCCCCCAGAATTGTGTTTTATGGTTTGGTTATTTAGGTGTCCCTCCCGGGACCCCGAGTAAACAGAGTAACAAGTGCTTCCCTCCACATTGGACCAGCTCCCTACCAAAGGAAGCATGATAGATATGCCTTGTCCTTCCACAGTGCATCCAGGCACTTTCCCAGGCTATGCGGAGGCAGGAAGCACCGCCATTGCACTTCCGGAGCTACCACAGATCAGGTAAGTGTGGGATGGTGGTGTGATCTTGTGTCATTGATGGGGAAAACCTATCAATGATTTAATCTGTGATCGCACTGCCTGGCAATGGAAGAAGAATGGGACCATGACGATGTCATGCAGAAGTGTCGCCGCAGTTCCACTCCTTTCCCGTCCCCATGCTGGGACAATGGCATCCTGCAGAAGGGGCCAGAGAGAAGGAACCAAAATAAAGGCACATTTTTCATATCTTAAAAAATGCTTTATTGTTGGGCTAATTCGGGGAAAGTTCCCTGTGCAGCAGCAATGGAGAATAACTCTCTGCTACAGCCAGAAGAGCACACTTAGTTGGTTTTTGAGACTGTGATGGGAAATGCAAGCCTCAACAGTCTCCCTAACACCATCAAATAGTTATCAGATGTAAGTGTTCTCTGGATCAGTACCAGAATCAGAGTGATTAATTGGTAGTGATAATGCAAAACTCCTTTGTAAGGTTCCAGCATTTTTCAGCTCTACGTGCATGCACACATGCTTATAAAGAAGGTAAAATGTTCCCAGTATAAATAAGTATGTGGGTCACCTTGACCAAAACATTTTTTTAAAAAAGGCTCTACACAACTTAACCGCATTAAAATGAGCTCATAATATTCTCTACATGCAAGGGCTAAAAAGATACACTCTATAACTTCTATCAGTAGAAATGCAAACATCTCTCTTTTTTAAAAAGAGGTAAATTGTGCCCTCCAGGCCTAGTTTCTTTTCACCATCTTTCATAAACAGCCACAGTGTTCTTTTACTTCCTGGCAGCTAATACAAATCTACACTTCAAAGAAAGTAATGCAAGTTTTTTCCCCCAGAAACATGGCATTGGCCTCATTGAAAAAAAAATTGCTTTTTTCCCCACTTTTAACTGAGTGTCTAGAAAAAGCTGTGCAAAATGAATAATGAATGTGACCATGCCTGTTGTTTTGGAGCAATGGTATGCCTATATTCACTTTAGAGTTCTATTTCTCTTAGTATAGTATTGGGTGGAAATTACACAAAGAGGCCCAGAAATGTGGACCTGAAATAAACATTGGTGTTACATAACATTAAAGAGGTTTTATCCTGATCAGTATAAACTGCTTGATTCTATTTGCTTCCTAAGCTGATACACTTAAAAGGTAGTGCTTGATTTCAACATGGTATAGTGATCAGATTATAATAGAATTAAGAATTAAAAGCCACACTCAGCTATATAACACACTGGGTAACCTTGGGCAAGTCACTATCTCTCCACTTAAGGTGTTCAACCAGGGTGGAAGTTATGTCTCTCAAGATGCTTTTGGATTGTGATTCCCAGCAATCCTCACAATGACTATGCTGGCTACATCTCACAGTGTTACAGCAATAAATTTAGACCACACCAGGACTAACAGTAAATTTTTTAAAAAAATTATTTTCTCTTGTACAAGAGGGGAGCAGTTAGCACACTAAGGCACTCAAGAACATGCTACTCCAAAGAACATGGCAACACAAAAGTAATTTTATACTCTGCCAAGCCTCGTACAAAAGCAGAAATGCTGGTTAATTGACTAATTGAAATCCATACATATAGGAAACTATGTCATGAATACATTATTATGTCAGCATTCCAGCATTGCGCATGTCCATATTAGTGGTCCCAAATTATATTACCAAACCCCACCTTATGGGTGTGTAAGTTAATATTATAATAAATCTTAATCAGCCTTTAGGTCACAAAAGTTCAGCTCCTGTGATCGCTCCCCCTCCCTTGTTCTATTCTAGATGTCTCCAGACACTGAAGACCACAAAACTAACCAAATTTCAGACAGTCCCTGTCCCTTTTGTTCCCCATTCCCCAACTGTCAGCAGCTGCTTTCTTGTTTTTCTGATCCAGCAAGCAAGCTTCCTTTATTTACTTTTGCAAGAATTAGCATTTACTTTTCATCTACCTAGCCCTTTATTTTTCTATGTTAGTAGTTCTCAGTGTAGCTTGGCTATAACTTAGCTATTTATCAATTATTTCTTATTATTTTCAAATAATGCTCTCACAACAGGAATTGCAATTCTGCCGCATCTGAATGGGCATACAGTTCCTACCCCTGGCCTAAACCCAAGCCCTAAGATTAGATACACTGAATCAATGTTAGTCCCAACAGTAGACACACTGAATTAATTGATCTTGCCAAGTTCCTGTCGATTCAGTGGTTCTACTCTTGCATATGTCAGATATGAATTAGGGTTATGGCAACAAATGACATCTAGTACTAGGCAGAGTGGAGTTTAATATCTGCGTTGGTGAAAATTTTTTGGAGTTTTCTGATGCAACTTCGAGGCAAACTGAAACATATCCACACCAGGCATTTATGGATACCATGTTAACTGTCATGGCACCATCCTATGGAACACTAGAGCCATTTCCGCATTAGACTGTTATAGCGCTATTATTCCACTTTCAACATCCTATGGAATCCTGGGGTTTGCAGTTTAGGGACAGGCCAGTAGGTAGGCCCCTCCCTAAACTGCAAACTCCAGGATTCCATAGGATGTTGAAAGTGGAATAATAGCGCTATAACAGTAGAGTGTGGAAATGTTCTAGGATTTGTAGTTTGGTGAAACACAGAATCCTCTGCTAAAGCACTTTAATGCCCGTGTATCAATACTTCTAAGTACCCTAACAAACCTTAAATCCTAGGATTCCATAAGATGGAGCCATGACAGTGAAAATGGTATCAGACTTCTATATGAGTATAGCAGTAGATACATTCCTAATCAGCTGAAGCATTAATCCTTAGCACAAACCAAGGCAAATCATCCCAAATGGATTGAGCACGGGATTTAGATCAGCAAATTGTGCTCATAATTATGAATGATTCAGTCCAATCAAGGATCGTGTACACTCTAAAAGAGCAAAAATCACGTGGCCAATGGTCATTGCTTGCACGAATTATCTGTTTTTTTCAGAAGGTGCTAGAAATGGGCTTCCCATAGTGACTGAGGGATAAGTGGTTATATTTGTCACCTATATATCACAGCTGTCAATTGTACATTCGCATGCAGATTCCAGGGGGGAAAAGGCATGGTGCCTTGCAAAATAATGGGCCTGATTATAACAGGTTATAACAGGTTATTGTCAGAGAAGAAACAATCACTATAGGGAAGCCTCCACAAGGAGGCATACCAAGCAATGCTTATTTGTGCCCCACCCTTTCTTGCTAGCCAACTGATAATACCTAATCTGAAACAAGTATTACACAGTTTGGTGGCATTTGTAGACTAGATGGGCCATATTTAGGAATGGGATCAAATTTTTCTTCAGCTTAGATTTTGTCTACCTTGCACTGTGTTCTGGAGGGGCATAGGTCTGCATAAGTTGATAAGTAACAGAGGTGTCAAGTCTAGCCTCTTTGTAAGATTGTGAAGATCAGACTAAATGCCCTTTTTGACTATTACTGATTTATTCTAATTCATGAGGAATTGGGTAAGTCAATACTTATTTAAGCTTTGCCAATTCTAGATGAGACTGATAATTGGCTTTAGGACCTAGATTACTATTTTGTATGATTCCTTTTCCAGGCATAGAAATATACAGTGGGGGGAAAAAATGATAGTATCAGAATTCTATTCATCAAATGTTGGAACTTATTTCTGATTTTAAACAGACTTAAAAGAAGAAGCTGTTTTCCTAATAACTGGGAAGGTTTTAAAACTGCTGTTAGGTCTCTGTGTTAAATATAGTACTGGAAGTCTCAAGGGAAAAGATCCTATCAGATAGATTCCCATTGTGCCCCAAGATCCTGAAAGTAGCATACCTATTTTAAATTGTTGGATGGCTCTAGGCTTGCAGAACTTTAGAAATATAATTTTAAAGCTATAACCTACCAACATTCATATATATCACTACAACTTCTGCTGCATTTGTTAAAGTTTCTTTATGGGTAGATGAGAGCGAGCTAGTATGATAAGTATATAAATCTCTACTCTCAAATGAAGTTACAGTTTTTATCTGATTGGATTCTGAAAGAGCTGCGATACTTGAGAATTAAATGATTGGGAAAATTATTTATTTCTCATGCTGAGGAATTTTTCTGTAATCTATCCACATAAATATGCATCATAAATGTTTCATAAATGTTTCACTTAAAAGGAACGGCTGCATTTTCACTAAAAGCACAACACAGCATAATTCTGGATAAGAACTGCTATGAAATGCCTGCTTATAAAGGCCATGTTTTATAAATAAATGATACCTTTTCCTTTGAAATATCACAAATTACAGTAACTGCAATATAGGAAAGTCTTTGAAGACATTTGCTGAGCCCTGTAATGTGTCTATAACATTCTATGCATGGTGTGTGTCTTTGGGCCTCCATGAACAGTAGCAGCTACTGAAGACTCAGGGAGTGGAATCCAGATTTGGGCACATGCCACTGGGCTCCTTGTGTTATAGCCAGATAACAATGATGGGATGCAAACAAAGACATAATTGTCATGACCTGCTTCCAGAACATGGGCTCTGACTCAGAGGTTGAAACAGGGGATGTGGCAGAGGCTGAAACAGGAGGCATGCCAGGACCTAAAGGTTACAGTGCCCCAAACAGAACAGGGGGTGGTGCCAGCTCCAGCAGAGGGTCCTGCCACTTCAGACAAGAAGATAACTTACCAGTACCTACCTTTGCTGAATGCCGAGAACAAAGACCCTATGTCGATCCCAGAGAACTTATAACTGGCAACAATTAGTCGGGCAACAGCTGCGTTAGGTGGCTGACCTATATAGCTGCCGCCCTTCCCCTCCAGGAATTGTCAGAGTTTATGTGACCTTTTTGTTTGTTGGATACCTTGCTGAACTCTGTGCCTGACTCTGGATTCCTCTGACTTTGGCCTTGCTTGCCTTTGAATTCTGTTGGACTTTATTTTTGACCTTGTGCTTACTGAATAAAAGTAAGTGAAGAGTAAGTAAGTAAAAGTAAGTAAGAGTTTGTTTTGTTTGAATTATCAGCTGAGCCACTGTGACTGAGATAGGACAATAATGATGTCTGCTAATTATCTAGCCTTTAATGATCACAACTTGAAGACTTAAATTGTGAAACCTGAAGCTTTTACAGCAGTTTCCACAAGTTTCATAGGGACTCAAATATAGATGGCAACTGCAAAGTATGGATCCCCTATCCCTGTTTTTGGCTTGCAAAGGGTCACAGAGATATAGCAGGCTGTTTGGCTAAGGCAGTGCATGTTCTTCCTGTATTCTACATGGTTTTGTAGCTGTTCCTCACATCAGCAACTAGCCAACCAACCAGGCACTGAATTAGCCTGTCTAAGGAACAGGCTCAAACAGGTGCATTTTGACAAAGAAGTTTCCTTTTAAGTGATCCTGGAGTGCATAAGAACATTTCCCACAAGCTTGCCACTCCATTTGGCTCCATATCTTCTTGAAGGGAGCATTAAAGAACCAAAGTGATGACTAATCTAACCACCAGAAGTTCAGTTTGGTGAAGATGCAGAGGGGCAAGATGGAGGAGCAAAACATGATCAAGGGGGCAACAGTGGCAAGTAATTTCTACTTGGCTCCTGCAGAAATTTTGGCAGAGGGCTGGATCCAGTTTGGGGGGAAAGGGCCTGCATGACCATCAGCCCCAACCTGGGGGTTGCTTAAGACACCTTGGGGTAACGTGCTTTGGGACTTGTCCAACTTGGAGGCTCTCAACCTGTTTCATTCTGAAACCACGCAGTTGCTTTTGCCTGTGTGGAACCACATGTCTGTGTTCAAATCTTTTTTTATTCAATCAATGCAATAACAACATAAATTATCTATATAAAGCCACAAATAACAAGCCTTTCAAAAAAAAAAGCTTAACTTAGAAATTCCATAAAGGAAGCATATAGGTCTGTATAGTCTTAGAAAATTATTGTTTCTGAGACCTTCTTATGTAATTTCTTATTTCCTCCTATTATCACTTAACTCCTCATATCCTATCTTAAATAATTCCAGGGTATTCAATTACATAATTATTTCCTCCTAAAATTCCTTCCCTTATTCTCTTTTCCTGTACGCATTGGTTATTCCATAGTTAGTATTTACCAACGATAAATTATCATATACAATTCTTTCGATAGAACTCTACTTACTTATAGTTTTCTTAATTCTATTTTACTATGGTTTGCTTTCCAGCTCAAGGTCATCTACCTTCTCCCTAGTATTTTCGCTTTCGTTGAGTGGTCTCTCTCTTTAAATTATATTTCTTTTGTTTTCTTTTTCTCAACTATTTTAATTGTAGTATGGCACCTATACTGTTTTCACTGCATCTTTCCACCAGTATATGTAATTTAATCTTTCTTTTCATCCAGATCTTTTATCGCAATATTCTGTTACCCAATCTCCTTAGAAATTTCTACTGATAGCACCACTTATTCTTTTGTGGTTAAATTCCCCCATTTAGTTTCAAATGTTGGTGAAATTTGTTCCCAATCTTCTTTAAATTGTTCTATTGAATTTTCTGTTAATATAGTTGTTAGTTTGTCCATTTCTATTAAGTCATATAGTTTAATTAGCCACTCACCCACTTCAGGTATTTCTTGTTGTTTCCATCTTTTTGCATAAACCATTCTGGCTGCTGTAACTATGTGGATTAGCAACTTCCATTGTGATCTTTTTTTAATTATTGTATTCCCTCAAATATGTTTAACAGATATATTTCTGGATACATCGGGAACTCTATTTGTAGGATTCTTAGTATGTTGCTATGGATTTGCTTCCAAAACTTTTTTGCCTTTTTACAAGCCCATCATAAATGATAGAGAGTTCCTCTTTGATTACTTTTCCAACATTTATTTTTATTAGTTTTTGTTATTCTTGCTATCTGGGCTGGGGTATAATACCACCTGAAAAAGATTTTGTAATAATTCTCCTTTAAAGATGCACTTTTAAGTAGTCTAGATGTTTCTTTCCAGGAATTTTCCCAGCTTTCTAGTTGAATTGGGTGCCCAATATTCTGCACCCATTCTACCATGTTCTCCTTTATAATTTCTTGTTCTAATTCTAAGCTCAGTAAGAATGTATATATCTTCACGATCAGATGTTCTATTCCTAGTTTTAGCAATTTGTCAAAGTTGTTTTCCTTAATTTCTATTCCTGTTATTCTTTGCTCCATCTTAAACTTCTCTGCAAGTTGTCTCTGTAGCAGCTAGTGTGTAGAAAGTCCACATTTAATCAATTCTTCTTTACTTTTTAATAGGATTCTATCTCCTTGGATTTTCACTGAATCTCTGTATACAATCCACTTAGTCAATTGAGGCTTCTCTCTCCTATAGAAGGCTTCGTGAGCTGAGACCCATAATGGTAATTTTGTATAAAGTTTTTTAATATACAGTAGCCAAATTCTAAGTAGGAACTTCCTAATGAAGTGGTTATTGAACTCTCTGTTTGTTTTTGCTTTCTCATACCATAAGTATGAGTGCCACCCAAAGGGTAGATCTGCCCCTTCTAGACTTAGTAACCTCTTGTTATCCATTTTAATCCAGGTGGTCAACCATTCAATACAACTAGCATGGTAGTACAGTTTTAAGTCGGGTAATCCCAATCCTCCTCTTTCTTTAACATCCTTCAGATTTTTCCATTTTATTTAAGGTTTTTTGGCATTCCATATGAATTTAGAGGGATCCTTCCTCCATTGATTGAAAGGCACATCATTAACTATTATGGGAAGGTTTTGGAATAAAAAGATCATTCTAGGAAGAATATTCATTTTTATTACCACAATCCTTCCCATCAATGATATATCTAGCCTAGTCCATCTCTTCAAATCCTCCTTAACAGTATGCCAAACTCTTTTATAATTATTATCATATAGGTCTGTATTATTTTTAGTTAAGTAAACCCCCAAATATTTTGCTTTTTTTTGATACTTTAAATTGGGATTCACTTTCTAATTCTATTTTCTCTTGACTCATCATATTCTTGGCTATCATGGTGTTTTTTTCTGGATTTACTTTAAATCCTGACACCTTTCCATATTCCTGTAGAACTAGTTTCAGTCGGCTTATACTTTGGATTGGGTTATCTAAAAGAAGGACCAGGTTGTTGGCAAATGCCCTAACTTTAAACATCTGATTTTTAATCTGTACCCCTTTTATTGCAGTGTCCTTTCTTATTTATATGTTCAATATTTTGATAATAATTAAGAAAATTAGAGGGGAAAGAGGACATCCCTGCCTTGCCCCCTTTTTGATGTCAATTGTTGATGTTGTCTCCCCATTTATTAGTATGTTTGTTGATTGGTCGTATTTGTCCAATTAATAAACTTTTCTCCAATGTTTATCTTTCTTAATGTTTCTTCTATAAATCTCCAATTAATGTTATCAAGGGCTTTCTCCATGTCTAAGAAAATCATGCCTAACTTTTTCTCATTGTGTTTCTGATAGTATTCTATTATATTTAGAATTATCCTCATATTATCTCTTAGTGATCTTCCGTGGAAAAAACCGCTTTGGTCTTCAAATATCCATTCCTTTAATATTTTTTTCAGTCTCTCTGCTAAGATGGTGGCAAATATTTTGTAGTCAACGTTTAGCAATGCAATTGGTCAATAATTTTTGATATCCAAATGGTCTTTTCCTTCTTTAGGAATTCAACTGATTAGGACCTCGCCCCAAGAAGCCGGACAGTTCCCATAGTCAGTTTCATTCAAAACCTTCTGCAAGGGTCCCACAAGTTGGTCCTGAAAAATTTTGTAATAACTTGATATAAAACCATCGAGCCCTGGAGCTTTACCTACTTTAAGCTTCTGAATTGCATTTCGGATTTCCATTCGTGTAATTGGCCTATTCAGCTCTAATCTCTGTTCTTCACTAATTTGCGTTATTGTCATTTCTTCCAAATATTCCTTTATATTTTTATGTAACTCTGGATGTCCTTGATAATCAAAAACTTTCTTAAAATATTTATGAAACACTGATTTTATTTTATCTTGATGTCAATATATCTCTTTTCCTTCTTTGATTTCCAAGATTAGTCTTATCTCTCTTTCCTTTTTTGAGTCTATAAGCTAGCCATTTTCCTACCTTATTAGAATGTTCAAAATATTTTGTTTTACATATTTCAGTTTCTTTTCCAAATCAGTTGTATTCTGGATTGTAATTTGTTTCTGTAAAGCTTTTATTTCATACTTAACCTTTGCATTTTGTGAATCTTTTTAAAGCTTCTCTTCTTTTTTCTTAAGTTCTTCCATGATTTTTTGCTGACTTTCCTTCTTTCTCTTTTTTCTGTAAATCTCTTGCTCTATAAAGATACCCCTGCATCCCAAATTACACTCTGATATTTCTTTTCCTGAGTTCTCTCTAAAGTATTGATTTAATTCTGAACTTACTTTTGCCACTACTTTTTCATCTCTTAGCAGCTCCTCTTTTAATACCCAACGATAATCCACTTTTCTTTCACTTATTATCATCATCACAGGGCTGTGATCAGAAAATATCATCAGTAAGACTTCCATCTTTTTGATATTTTTATTCAAAGTTTTAGATGCTAATATCATATCTATTCTGGACCATGATTTATGGACTTCAGAATAATAAGTAAATTCTATTGAATTTCCGTATAAATATCACCATACATCCAGCAGAGATAGATTAGCCATAAGATTAAAAAATGATTTTGGTAATTTCTGTTGCATTAATTTGGTTTTATCTGATTTTCTCTCAAGGTCGGGATTTATAACCCCATTCCAATCTCCCAAAATTATAATTTCTTGGTAACCATACTCAGCTATTACCTTTTGTAGTTTCTTGAAGTAGCAAGTTTTGTTCTGTTGCAATCCATAAATCCTGATGGGAAACCACATGTCTGTCACTCTGGGTCCACTCTAGCACTCAGGTTGATGGGTTATGATTGTCAACAATCCACATTGATCAGGTAGTCACCCAATGTCTGGATTCTTACGCCATGCTAAGCCCAAGCTTCGTTAGTTATTATCAATAACATTTGAATTGTTATGTTCCCAGTAACAGTTGCCTTGGATTTTGACTGCTCATGTCCACACTGATCCAGCCCTCTAAGGTTGCAAATATCAGGCTGCTTCATATAAGTGAAGCTTCACATAAGTAAAAGACCAGCGCAATGGTCAATGCACAGTTCAAACAATAATTAAGGTTTCAACTCTGGCAGAGAGATTGTTATTAATTTATACTAGCAGGGATATCTTTTATTAAAATAAAAATATAGAAAATTTATTCCATTGAAATAATAACAATGACAACCAACTGAGGCAGGTAACAATCTGACCGTCATAAACACAATAGCAAAATAGTAAATGAAATATTGGCAAGACTGAGTAAATAAAAAATAAATACAGTCCAGTAAATCCGGTAAAGTGGGGAAATGTAAAACTCTGTTGCATACCTAGGATACTGCATACCTGGGAGAATTCAACTTCATGTTTTGCTATGCCTGCAAGAGCTCCACTACAGTACCTGTTTTAATAGATGAGTGTCTGTGTATGGGGGTGAACTTTTAGTATATTTCTGATTGATAAACCCTGAGATGGCTCAATTGTATAGGAAGCATTGTGGTTCAATTTTGCCAGACTGTTTCAGGACAGGATTTATCCCCCTAGCTTAGTCTTAGGGAGACCCTCTCCTGTCCCCATGCTTGTTTGTCTACACCATGTATGTGAAGTCATTTTGAAATAAAAGAGGGGCAATCAAGGACAATCCAACTGTTGTTCCTCACTTCCTTTGACAAGAGATCCAGTAAGCTAGAGTGTCATTCCTTTGTTAGAGTGGGCTTTCTCCACCTACATTTGTTTTTTCCCCCCCAAACCTCCTGTACTTTATGTGCAGAAAGAGCTAGATGGGCTTCATAATTTGCAGCAAATGCATATTAATCTCTGAATAGGCTACTAAATTGGAAAAGTTGTCCCACTGAGCATTTTAGTCATTGCATCACCCAAATGTCTGATATTACTTTCATCAAGAGTGGGCAAAGCACAGACCATGGGCAGTGCTTGGCCTTCAAGGCAGTCCTCTAACCCTGACCCTTATCCTACCCAGAGCCTCTCTAATCATCTGAATCATGGAAAAAATATTTTCCTGTCCTAAAATAGGCCAACAGGGGGATATCAAGTTTGAATAGTAAGTCTCAGTCTTCAGAAGGGTGATTTTTCCAATTTGTGAGTGAGTGGGAATGGCCTGGCAAGGTTCAGAGGAGAACAAAATGGCCCTCATTGACCTGTTGCTATTGCAGTCATTCCTGAGAGTGACCCAAGATCATGAGCAAGAAACTTTAAATCCCCTGAGAACCTTGATGGTTAACCTGGAGCCACAATTATATAGATTTGTCCTGAACTGAGGAGCATCAGAAAGGAAGCATATTCTACCCTCATCCTGTTACACAGTGTAAAAAAGGTGGATAGAGAGAAGTTTAAAAGGGAGATTGGAGAAAATTGTGGAGGATGGGGCCTCCACGATATAACAGTGTGCCTCTGTATATCTGTTGTTGGGGAAGAGGGGCCAGCAGGCTTCCCATAGGCAAATGACTGACCACAGAGTCATCAGAATGCTGAGCTAGATATGTTGTTGTTCTGATCCAACAGGGCTCTTCCTACATTTTTTGCCATTAACCAGGAGACAAAGATAACACTTTCTGTGTCCCAGGAAGAATATCTTGGCAAGGGAGAGACCAACTTCAAGCTTTTGATTGGTCAGTGAAATAGTTCTCATTCTGAGAATAGATGTATTAGTCAGAGGCAAGCTGAAAAGATCTTTGATTCCCCATTTTCTTCCAGAAGTGAAATGTAGGCCTTTTCCACAGGACATTGTCCCACCATGGGGATGGGAGAAGGATGGGACCACGACAACAATTCCGCATGATGTTGTTGCAGTCTCATCCTTCTCCCGTCCCCAGGTGGCACAATCAGAGTATATCATTGATCGGTTTTCTCTGTCAATGACCCACCATCGCAGACTTGCAGAAGTGCAATGGCTGTGCTTCCTGCCCCAGCATAACCTGAGAAAGTATCTGCCTGAGCTGTGGAAGAGGTGGGGTCCTCATACTTCCTTCATCACAGAGGCAGCTGGTGCAGAGGGGAGCAGTCCTGTTGCACTCTCCTTCTGGCAGAGCTGCTGCTGGGAGGATGTCAGAAGAAGGCAGGGAGTGGAAAGGATCATAGTTCCACCACTCAATGCCCTAAGGGGTGGAGAACAAAAGCAAACACTTTCAGGGCCTGCCCTGAGCTGGAGGACTAAAGGATGCTAAAGTGCACATGCATGTGTCTACATGCATACATGTATGTGGGGAAGGGAGAAATTGGATGTGTTGGGAGGGCCAGTTTATGTTATCACTTCTTGCTCATAAGCCAGATAGACAATCATTTGATTGACAGGAGGTATAGACGTAATCAATATAATGATAAGTAAAATACTTTCTCATTACTAATTAGCAATGTCTGCAGTTCAGTGTTATTACGGGGAGGGAGGTTCAGACAGTTGTGCAGAGTGAGTGAGAAGACCTGGGAAGGGATGAATAAAATAGGATAGATACTCAAAACAAAGCTGGCTAATTTTGACCTGGGGCTTGAGCAACAGACATTCAACCTAGGACTTTGAAATCCATTAGTTAGCTTTGTTGGAGCTATGTGGCTATTCCAGTCATGTAAAGAGAACCACATAAATGGCATTGAACATATAATAATGACCATGACGCATGGTTTAAAATATCAGAAATAATCCAGAGATAGCTAAAGTCTGAATTCAAAGTGTCTGTGTCTCTTTCTTTGTGTATGTACAAATGAGAAAGACAGGGTTTTATTTGAACTGTGCTAGAAAGGAGGCCAATGCCCAGAGAGACTGTTGAATAACCAAGCTTTTCATTAACTTGGACTTAAGTAGGCTCAGTATCCATTAGCTGTTGGGTAAGTAATGAACAGCTAATTGGTTCTGATTATAAAAAAAGTAAGAGGTACAGGATGTCAGGAAATTACTCTGAATATTGCAACATGAAATGTAATGCTGAAACATTATGGCCATAACCCAACATAGATCTAGGCATGCTTAAGCCAATTTGATTTGAATGAGTTTCAGCACCTCTAGGCCTGTGATGGATAGTTGCCAGTATATTTCTGGGGGGGGGGGAGCCTTGTACTATTTTACCAGACCCCAAAATTACAAACAAGGTATAGTAGTGTCTCCTGTTCCCTCTCACATGATATTCAGAGGTATCTCTGACCGTGACGGATTCTCAACATCTGAGGACATCTTGGAATACAGAGTTTCCTTTTAACTGTCAATTGACTTATAGTACAATCATGTCTACTCTGATGCAACTCGCACTGATTTCAATGAGGCTTACTGCCAATTAAGTGGAAATAAAACTGTGGACTTCCTGATTTTATTTCCAAACCATTTTTACCCTACTCAGTTCTTCCCAAACTATGTAGACCAGTGGTTCTCAACCTGTGGGTCCCCAGATGTTTGTGGACTTCAGCTCCCAGAAGCCCCAGCCACTATGGTCAATGCTCAGGGCTTCTGGGAGCTGAAGTCCAAAAACATCTGGGGACCCACAGGTTGAGAACCACTGATGTAGACAGACTAAGAAGGTCTGCAAATAACACATTCTAATTTTTTAAAAGCCTACCAAAAAAGTGCCAATTAAATTTAACCACACAGCATAAGCAGTTGGGCATATTGCTAAAAGGATCTTGATGACAAATGCCCAATGAAGTTCTCTGTTTGAAAGAAACATGGAACTAATGCTAAGAGTTAAAGCTACAACAAGCTACTTCAGACACAGGGAGTCATTTCAAAAGTAAGTTTTGAAATCCACACCATTTAATGTAGGGGTGAGCAACTGTGGAAAGGTGAGGGGCCACATTAGCCCCACAGGAGACATTGGTGTGCCCCCAATGCACCTGCACCAGCAAAATAAATCAAATATTTTGCCCTCAAATGCCTTCTTGGGAACATGGATGCAATTTCACCAGGTTTTGGGGCCTTCCCAGGCCCTTTTTTAACAAAAGGAAATTACTAGGAAAACACTTCCTGTTTATTTCTTGTTTCAAAAAAGCTCTTTCTGGGGCCAAAATTGGCCCATTCCCCTGTCCTACAAAAATGTAGTGGAAATGCCCCACCCCCACCCCTAGATGGCACTTTGAGACATTTTAAAGCAAAAAAATGTTTTGGGGCAATTATTGGCAAAAATTCTGTTTGACTCGCTGGGGGTCCAGGGGGTCTCCAAACACCATGAAAATGCCCTTCATACCCCCTAGAGGGCGTTTTAGAGCAAAAGAAAGTTACTCTGGGGGACCCTGGAGACCACAAAAATGGCCCAGGGGGTCATGCAGTCCACAATTTGCCCACCCTGATTTAATATATCCCAAATTGTGTATCTAGTATTTTTTAAAAAAATCATATTGATTATTAATATATTAATATTTCTTCAAGTTGAAAGTGCCCAAAAGATTGAAAACATCTTCAGGATCTTTTGAATCAGGGTTAGCTATTGAAATATCGCTGAACTTAAAAATAGCAGATACCATTCACCATGATTTCAGTGAGGCAGGTCTGGTCTTCCACCAATGTGAGTCACAAACTTTCTACAGTGTCATTGTATTCATAGCTGCAGTAGCTGATTCATCACCTCTTGACCAGCCTTTTGGTGAAGAACCTCTCTATAGTTAAACTGATTCTCACATAGAAGACAATCTGCCACTAGGTTTATACCCAAAGCTTTATCTACTTGGTAGGATGTGGCAGAGTTTGTGTAGTCTTCAAGACCCTAAAGTTATTTGCATGCCTCAGTGTGGTGGCACAGTAGAAGCTTGTAAAGTGATGAGTAATAGTGTAGATAACATGATTTGCAGCAGAGTTCATATTAAATTCATTGACTTTCACCCCTTGGTGTCTGTCTGTCAGCAGAACAGATGAACTGTTCTTTCTCCTTCATGTAGTCCACTAAGCAGTCATAAAATCTGCCCTAGAGGTTTGGAGGACATTCCAGAGCAGATGTGGTAGAACATGAAGAGAAAAGGAAAAATGGAGGGACAGAGAAAGGTAAAGTCTCTATGAATGGAAACTCACTCATACAACATTGGATGTTGTCTCTATACACACAATAGATGTTTATTTTAATACTACTTCATTATTCTCTGTGCAGTATTTAATCATTTCTATAAAAACTGCAATTAACAAAGAACTGGGGGGATCATTTTTGCTATGGCATGAAAATCAGCTACTCAACTGGAGAGAAAAGGCAAAAATTCCACAGGGCTAGCGTAAACCCTTTGCATGGGGTTAAGCAACTCTGGATCTCTGCCAGTATTTCCATCATAACTTTCTTGACAAGCAAGAGAGGAAAAATTAACAAGGTGTCATTATATTACATTCATAGTGGAAATATTAAAAGCCTGTCCAAAGCAGCTATAGGTAACACTCTCAGGTATGGCAAGTTCTTGATTTATTCATGTCTGCTCCTTCAGGAGAGTAATCACAGAATGATGTTTTTATAAGGCTTGCAAACACCTCATCTGTAGTCCTTACATTTGGTATCTGAAAAGTATTTTGTTTGAGGCCCAAATTTAGCAAGACATACATTCCCATGGCTTTGCAGCTGCTTCAATGATCCTGTCACTGGACAATGATGCTATTGTTCATCTCAGTCATTTAGCCCAGACATTGCTCTAAGCAGCTGCAGCTAAGATAGTGCACTCCAGAAATGTGTCAGAGTCTATCAAATCAGAGCCATTAGGAAGCATGGCAAGGCTACCCTCCCTGCCCCCAAAAGAGAACAACTGGCACTCAATGAATTCATTTCTGGTCATGAAAGCCCCAACCACTGATCAGTATGATGTGCCTTCAAGTAGACTCTGACTTACGACAAGCCTTTCATGTGTTTTCTTGGCAAGATTTGTTTAGGGCGGTTTGCCATTGCCTTCCTTCTAAGGTTGAAAGAGTGCAACTTGCCCAGAATCACACAGTGGGTCTCTGTGGTTGAGTGGATATTCTAACTCTAGTCTTCTGAAGTCCTAGTCCAATACTGAAACCTCTATATCATCCTAGCTGTAATCACTATGTGTAGAGATAGGCAATTCCATAGTTTAGCTGTATGTTATGTGGCACAAAGTGAAGGGAAAGGGAGCTCAGCTGCAACAAAGATGAAGCAGTCAACAGACTGAGAGAGCAATCTGAAGGAAAAAATGAATGATGGTTGGCAGAAGAGGCAAGGGAGAGATACTCAGGAACAGGTCTGTGAGAAATGAGGCAAGACAGCTGTTCCCTATGGTAGGAGGGTGAAAGGAGGGCGAGATAGGCTCATTAAGAGATGCAAACTCATTTCAGATATTATTCCTGTCCCCCCTCTGCATATTCAATGAATTGGTGTAAGCATAAGGAGACCCACTCAGGCATTTAGTGAAGGCACTGAGGCCCTTTCCGCACAGGGTAAGTAGTACGGTGTGGTGCGACCTCTGACGGAGGTCGTCCGCACCATGGGAGCGGACTGGGTCGGACTACTTGTTGCAGTTCCACACCTCAGTCCACAGCGTGCTTTTTAAAAACCTGTTTTTAGAGGTTTTTCGAAAGCATGGAGCGCGCCACTCCGTGCCACTCTGTTCCCGCACTCCAATGCAGATTTGCAGGCATGCACCAGTGCCTGCCTGCAGATCTGCCGGGGGCGGGCTTCCAGCTGGTGAGCTTCTCTGGTTGGTGGAGAGTCTCCACCAACCGGAAGCTGCCATTTTGGACGCCGGAACCGCCCTTTTGGACGCCGGGGACTGCGGAACAGCGAGCTCGCGCTGCTCCGCATGGGAACGGACTTACCCGGCTGCCTGTAAGCTCCGTTTCAGTGCAGTTTCCCCCGTTTCTCCCTCCACGTGCGGAAAGGGCCTGGGATTAGTGAATGGAGCTTCCCACCATAATAATGTCTACCCTCTCCCAACATGCATTTTCACTGAACGTATGAAAGAAGCACTGACAACCTCTGAAAGCTGCTTCTGTGACAAGTAAGTGTAGGAAAAAGTATACAGGGTACAAAACATATAACTGAGAACTCAGTGTGAGTTGGAGATGTGGAATCAAAGAAAGGAGAAGCCAAGGAGAAAATAGGATTGGGAGAAAACTACAAATGAGGACCCAGAGATAGGAAGGGGTGGTGCACTGGGAGAAGAAGTTGTGTTAGGTATAGCATTCAGATTGTGACAGGAGAAACAATCAATTTCTCTTAAAGGAAATTATCAGCTTTTACCAGCACATCCAAAGGTAGTAACACACTCAAATCAGAAGCCACAGTACTTCTTTCTGAGGAAAAAACCCTACCCCCATTAAATATAGACTGAGCCTTTGCTGTCTGTACAGGGCACAAAAGGAAATTATCAGTATGTGAGCGTTAGGATGGGAGTACAGGTGGAGTGCTGATCAAGAGTATCTGATGCCTTCCATGTCAATGGGGCAGTGAATCCACTCTTGATTTTAGTTTGAATTTTAAAAGACTTTTATGTCTGAGATCCTGAATCTATTTTGGGCATAGAGTTGTGTGTCCTGGATAGCTCCTTTAAAGTTCAGACTAAAACCTGGAGCAGATTACCCACCCATTGATACAGGAGCCACCTGCTGCCCCGAGCATTGGTTTCTGGATAAGAGGAAATAAGCCAGTCAGGAAAAGCTGACCAGATATTAGAAATTCAGGCAACTCATAGATCATACCTATCCAGAAACAATCTTGACATCTTAGCCTGGGAATTTCCCTGTGTTAGCAGAAAATTGTACATAATCACTCTGTATGTTTACACTTCAGTAGTATCATGATACTTAAGAATTATACCAAATGTCTTGTTAGATAAAATATGTGGGTAATGTGCGTGAGCAAGGTCTGTGATGCTCAAAGCCCACAGACTGAACTATGTGAATTAACAAGTGTGTTTGGCACCATTTGCAGAACTTGGACCTTATCAGAATGCTACTAGCTTGAAAGCGGAGTCCAAGCCAAGGATGTTGGGATCCATCTTTACCTTATATATTTAGGTAAGATTAATTTCAAGCAGTGATAACCACCAATTCCAAAAAGGTGGTTGAGGTTGTATAGACTATCAAGGGCAAACCTGAAAGCTAACCAGAACAGACTGGATCCACTGCTGCTACCGAAGATCAGCATTTCCTTAAGGGAGGATCGTGGTGCCTTCCAGTAGGGAAATAGCTATTAAAATCGTCCTGGAGAAATTATCTGCAAATATTAATGACCCTGCTGCAAACCATTAGTTGTCCATCTATTTGTGGACGGAATGTTAGACAGGTAGTTGCCGGGTAATTTCAGCCAAACCTCAATAACACTGAGAATTTAGTTGCATGCCAAATGGGTTTCCAGTCAGACGACACAACAGAGGCCATTTCCACACGAGACTGTTATAGCGCTATGATTCCACTTTCAACATCCTATGGAATCCTGGGGTTTGCAGTTTAGAGAAAGGCATTTAGAGTTTTCAGCCAGAGAGTTCTTTGGCCTCAATAAACTATAAAGCCCAGAATTCCACAGGATCTTGAAAGTGGAATAATAGAGCTATAAGAGTGTAGGGAAGAAATGGCCTGAGATTGAATAGTAACAGCAGCCATGGCTTAGTCCTACCGTTTGGTGATAGAGGCAAATGTATTGTTGTGGACAGACTGGGTCATCCTTTATTATCCAAGTTTGTAAGAACAAAAGCCCTACAGAAACAGATCATTCCCTAATTTCTCAAATAAATAAATAAGTGCTGCTTTCTATCAAAGTGATCCATGACACAGCTTGTGTTACTTAAAAAGTAAAAATGTGCTAGATGTAGCGTGGAAATAATCTGATAAAAGGTATTTCTGTACTGCTGTCTTTCTGGCTGCACACAACATTTTTCAATCAACCTCTGGCTTTGAAAAGAAAATTAGATTCTGTATCATCCACAATTCTTGGCACAGAACAAAGTGACATAGTGTAAAAAGAGGTAAAATGATCAATAAAAGAATATTATTCATAAGCATTTCCAACATTCTCAGCTTTGAATGCATAAAGATATTTTCCAGGTTGCTCTGTTTCATTAATATGTTTCATAATCCTATTAAATGTAATACTGAGAACTATCTTCATTCTCATCATATTAGTTTCATATCTCTGCCAAAACTATACCAGTGACTTTGATATCATTATACTGGAATGACTATTTTATGAATTTTGTATGGAGAATGAAATGAAATGGTAGACACTGGTTTAACAAGCCTTCTGAAGTGTCACAAAGCAGATCTTTCTTCCTTCTCAATACACTGCCTGTTTTTTAAAAGTTCTATTTTTAATCTCACACATATCATTGGGAAAATAACTCTTTCTTGGATTCCAAATTCTCTAGTATTTTCTGTCTGACTCAATACAAATTTATAGCAGTTTATAGGTGTGCTTACCAAGCAGAAGTTGGGGGTGGAGGGGGGTTGCATATGTAGTATAAAACAGTACTACTCAAAATGGTGATTCAGGGGTCTGTGCCAGTCCATGAAATACTGGGTGCCGGAAAAGAAGGAAACAGTTATACTCAATGGGCACAAATATGGTGCCAGTCCCTGGCACACTGGGGAAAACTATCAGTCCAACATATCAGGTAGTTTAAGAAGCAGTGTTCCTAAAGACAAGCAACTACTTTAGATTATTCTAATTTGATTAATACCTTCCAAAATCTGCACATTTATTCACGACTCAGGCTTAAAAGAGCTTGAGAGTTAGAAATGTCAAATGTAGAAGAAAGCAAAACTGATAGACTCACCTATGGCTTTGGATCTCCATGTATTCAAGCAATATTTGTAGGGGTGGCTTCTGGAGATGCCATTAGGCATGACATATTAAGCATCAGCCACAGTTGGTCAGATTTTCTAAGGCCTGCTTTGAACAGAGAAAGACAGACTTTGCCCAGTTCTGCTTTTAAAGTATTCACAAGCTCTGCAATGTTGTAGTCTAACAAAAGAATGTTTTCTAAGCAAAAATAAAGTTTTCAACTCCTCTTTTAATGGGTTGCTCCCATCAGCCAGTGCCTCTCACTGACCGCTTTGGTTTTGTAACAATCGTGGTGTGGAATTTTTCTTCATCCTTTAAATAATAACCACCATAGTCATAATGCTACTAATAATCATCACCAAATATTTTGAGGAGGTGGATATCAGGATGAGGATGACAGTGATGGGGGGGGGAAGAGGAGGATGCAATAGGATAATAAAGATCAACAGAGTAATCCTATCTTGGCAAGTTTATTCAGGCCATTTGCACACTAGACTGTTAGCACTATTATTCCACTTTCAACATGCTATGGAATCCTGGGGTTTGCAGTCTTCCTTATCATCCGAGTAAGATGGGAGAAGACAAATGTAGCCAGGATAATTGTGGGGGAGAGTGGGAGGAGACTGAGGATGAGAGATACTGATGAGTCCTGGTGAGGGATGTAGCTATGGGGAGGGAAAATGATGGCATTCCTCCCCAAATAAGAAATTTTCCCCCATGGAATTTTGTTTCCATCCCACATTTTAAAATCACAATAACTGAAAACTTCAGTTAAGCATTTAGAAATTTAAACATCCAAGGAAAAGAGGCTGGCAAAGCTAGGAAGAGAACATGAGCACAGCAAATATAAGAGTTCCAGGTGTGAGTGACTTTCAGTGGCTGAAGGAAAATTTCCTTCAGAGGGGAAGAATTCTTTTTTGGGCTGGAATGACCTCATTTTGCCACCTGTGACTATGCCCCTGGCCCTGGGGAAAGAGGGAGAAAATGGATTACTAAGACGTGGAGAGGAGAGAAGGAGAAAGAGACAGAGGGAGGAACAGTCAATTTGTCAGGAATTGGGTGAGGGAGTGAAAACACAGAAAGAGCCTAGGGGAAGGGCAAAAGAAGGTTTTTAGCCTGGAGCTGCAAGGGAGAAAGAGGGAAGAGAGGGACTGCAGAATAAGGCCATTTCCACACTAGACTGTTATAGAGCTATTATTTCACTTTCAACATCCTATGGAATCCTGGGGTTTGCAGTTTAGGAAGGGGCCTTTGAGGCTTTTGAGGCATTGCATAAGATGTTGAAAGTGAAATAATAGCACTATAACAGTCTAGTGCGGAAATGGCTGAAGACAAACAAGTGTTGGCAGCAATTGGGAGAAGGAGAAGAAGAGAGAAAGAGTGAGAGAAAAGGAAAGCAGATGACAGGACATGGCAGTTGCAAGGGAGGAAGAGGGAGAAAGAAGATGAAAAAGAGACAAATGCAATCAAGAATGAAAACAGAATAGCATCAAATATCTAATCAGCAGAAGAAAGACATTCATAGCACACTTTTTGCTAACAGTGTTACAATCCATCTATGCCTTTAGACCCCGGAAGGAAATTGTACTACCACTTCCAACTAGTTAGATTAAGGTGAGGAAGATGGGAGCAGAACTGAAGAAGTTAACCATAACATATGAAAAACTCCACAGCAGCAATCCCGTTATACCATAATCAGCTACTCCAGAGGAAGTGAACACTGAGGCCACTCACTATTTCCCCACACCAACTACACCCTCCAGAACCCACACACACTGAGCCGTGGTGCTGGTGTGGTTCTAGAAACACTGGGAGGTGGAGGAAGTAGAGATGGAAGTGGACAGACAGACTCCTGGACAGTACACTTTGAAGGAGCCTACAGCAGCAGGGATCTGCGGCATAGCATAAAAGATTTCTTTTCAAGGCAGAGCTCTTGCCCTGAAATTTCTCCCCTCACCCTGATGCCCACAGAAGAGGACTCATGCCCTAAGATCTGGTAACACTAGTTTGAATGAATACTAATGATTCTGACTTTTATTATAAGGAATTTGTGTGCTTGTTTTTCAAATAATCATGTTGAGAAATTTTCTGCACAACTCAGACAAATGGGAATCTGCACATCCCGTACCTCCCATTTCCATTGAGGTGAGCATCATCACTAGGGTTGCTATGTGTTCCTTATTATAAGGGATGTCCTTGTTTGAAAGTCAGAAAACTGTTTCCTTATAGGACCATCGCATGTCCCTTATTATAAGGTATGTCCTCTATTTGAGACTAGGAAGCTTTCCCTTCTGTATACACGGGAAAAAAAGATAACAAAAACCCTGTATTCTTGTCTGTGAGGCCTTCACAAAGACAGAAATGTTAACTTATAAATGTGAACAATGTGCTAACCTTATAGAGAAATACATGGCTACGTTAACTGAAATCAGTACTTTCTTTTGATATTTATAACTTATAGACTTGTTAATGGCTACTTCCTGACTGTCAGCTCTCGCATCTCATGAATTTTGACTGTCCATTATTGCTGTCTGGGAAACCTGGCAACGCTAATCACCACACAGTGGGAATGCCCCTACCAGTACTTATCTCCATCAGCAATGCTCACAGAATATTCCTAGTCAGATTCACACAAAATCATTGACTGTAAACGTGTGGGTTTCCTTTCCTTTGGGAAGATGGGGGCACCACGTTTTCTTGCATAGGAAAAACACAGTCTTGTGGAACCTTTATTATAGTTTAACATGAGCTTTGATGAATAACAATCTACTTCCACAGATGACTGGAGTATACTGTGCCCATCTGTCTCTTGAATATTGTGCTCCATGGATCTGAGGAAGCAGACTGTGAAGCACCAAAGTTTTTGCTAAAAGAGATACATTAGTTTCCAAGATATAAAAAGTTTCCTTGCTATTTTGCTGGAAAAGACTAGTGCAGTTACCCCCTTTTTGCATCCTTAGTTTTCTCTCTGTCTGTTCTCAGTTTGCTAGCAGACAGAACCAACCACTCTCTGCTGTAATAACTGGATTGCATTAGGAACAGCAAAGTGTGTGAAACAGTTTCTTAAGTAACACATTGCTTTTGGCAAATGGGAATTAAGGGAGAAGTCTATTTTGGGTACTCATTCCTGAGATATATTGGCCACAAGAAAAACCCAAGCAAATCATAAAATGAACCACATTGTGTAAAGTTCATTACCCGATCCACTGATTTTCACAAAAAATTGACTTATTTGTACAGCATTGTGCTGAATATCATCTGCCAGATATCATTACATTCTATGGAGAGGGAGGAATACATTTGCTGTGCATTTAGGCAGTTTCCATTTATGTATACGCCTCTGAAATGGCTCCCCTGTAGTAGTCTTAGCATTTTCTTGCCAGATAAGACTCATTAGCTGCCTCGTTTATTCATATACGATGAAAGTTGTGTATGAATTTGTACCATCCCAGTGAATTTCAAATAGTAATTCATAGTGTCTTTTACAAAATCGACAACCATTGAAATCAAGTAAACTCCAAGGGATACACTGATGTATTCCATTTGGAAAGACCAGCACTAAAGGGCATGAGGAACTATAATGAGAATCCTAAATTTAATGCCACCCAGCTATATGGTACATTGAATGTGGAGAAACGATCAAGTATCTCAGCAAATAGTACTTTTAAAAAAATGGTCCCATTAAGTTGTTATAATTACCCAATATTAGGCCAGATGGCAAGTAATTTCTGAAGTCACACCAGGTGTTCCAAGATGTACAGCTAATCACAAAGCTGATGACTGTGGTGAAACTAATTAAAAATATGTAGCAGAAGCAGTGTGGGCCTGCACAGGAGAGACTGACCAAATAATAACAAGATGGCTGAGAGAATCTGACAGGCACTGGCTGTGCAGATTTAAAAATAGGAAGCAAAAGCAGATAAAATTGAATTAATTTAACTCATCAAAAACGTGAAAGCATCTCACTAAATTTCTCCAGATTGTAATCTGGTGTGGATTTATTTTTAAACCGGCCCTAATGAAAGCAATTTGTATGGTAATAATTAAATAGGTTAGAAATAATGAGCCTATAATGGAATTTTAATTCAAAATAGGTGTTATGCTGGCAGAAGGGTTTTGCTGAGTTCCTATGAGTGGAAAAGTAAAATGTTTGTAAGATACTTGTCTAGAGCAGAGGGATATTAATTACATAGGGAAGGGCAGATTGGTTCTTTTTAAACTACTCATACATTAGCCATTTCCGCACGGGGCGAGGGAATCGCCCCGTGACGCTACTCACCGGACTTTTGGGCTCCCCAGTCTGGTCCACGCTTCTCCGGAGCAGTGTATGGCTGCCGCTCCACACTGCTCCAGGGATGAAAATGGCGGCTTCTGGTTGGTCTAGGGTCTCGACCAACCACTGAAGCTCACCAGCCTAAAGCCCGCCCCTGGCAGATTGCAGGCTCGCACCAATGCGAGCCTGCGAATCTGCATAAGGGAGCAGGCTCGCAGTGGTGCGCTCCATGCTTTAGAAAGACCTGTTTTTAGCGGTTTTTTTAAAGCACACTGGATGACCACTTGGAGTCGTTCCAGAGTGGGCTGGGATGCGGATCTACATTAAGTAGGTCCGACCCAGTCCGCTCCCAGGTGCAGATGTCCTCCCTGGAGGACGCTCTGCCCTGTGTTAAAAACCTCATGTGAAAATGGCCATTATCTAGAGTTAGCAGTAAGCAGTCCCGTGGTCAGGTTTTCTGAGAGCCTCACATTCTTCAGGATAGTAAAATGAAAAAGGACAGTGAAGGGCTCCAAAACAGTCTCTCCAATCTAGGTGAATAATCAATTAGCAAATGCAGTGCAATGTAAAAAAGTATTGAGAGTGTGAGGGCTGGCTAACCAGGGCTGGCTCTTCTGCTAGCTACAGTGAGTTATCTGCCTCAGGCACTGGAACTCTACGAGTGGCAAACTGGATTGTCACAACTCCACCACCGCTCCAGAGAACTTTGTTCTCTGAAGACAGCTGGGCCTTAAATGCTTGGCTCTTAGGAATCCTCAGAAGTAATCATTATGGAAGAGATATTATGGGTTATTACCTATGGCCATTTTGTTACCCCAAAACATAGATGCCACAAGGGCCACCCCGCGATGCCAGATACCTCTTGCAAAAATGGGGAATGAATTAGCTCAAAGAGGAGGCTTGAGAGAGGGGGGTAACTTAACAGAACCTTTCCTACCAATGTTTACAGGCTCAGGCAGGAAAAGAACCACCCAAAGACTCAAAAGTAAACTAAAAATGTGTTTTTATTGGGGAGAATTCACTCATGCATGCACACAAAATATAAATACAAACATTCACACAAGCGCTAACTGAAGGAGAAAGGGAGGGGGAAAATTATGTGTAGAGAGGCTGAGGGGTTTGAGGAGATTTATAATTACCAGTCCAGAAGAATAGTGAAATGTGTTTTGGCTTAGATAGGACCTAAGGACAGTTCTCATTCAGGAGCCAGATGGACAGAGTGATGGGTAGACCTTTGAGAGACTGCACTGGGCATCCTGAAGTCAGGGATATTTGTACCCAATATAGCCTGTGGCAGTCGAGGATATGTGCAGTTCCACGTGTGGAGCCATAGGAGTTGCAGTACAAACAATGGACTATCAACCCACTAATGTTCACAGTGTTTGGATGACAAAGACCCAATGTGTGTTGTAATAGCTGTCTATTGTGGGTGCTGTGAGCAAAGAGGAAGGAGTCCAGGTGTATAGGGGATGGGTATCTGTCAATCAGTGTCCTGGTGGGCTTCTCACAATTGAATTCCATGGGAAATTCCAGCTTCTACTTAAACCTATTGTCCACAGGAACAGCAATCATTTGCCTGGCAAATTACTCAGTCGTACTTGGAGGGTGTTTCAAGTTGACCTGCCTTCCACAGTCGGAATTTCCCCTCTGTCAGTTTGACCTCTCCGTCACCTCCCAGGTTTGATTTTGATATCAGAGCTAATTCATACAGTTGCCAATCTAATATGGTGCCCATTAGGTATGGTGCCCATCCAAACCACATTGATATCAGGGACCCCCAAAACGGGGCCTTACAATTTCTGCATGCCATCGCTATAATGCTACCTCAGTGGGTTGAGACTGGTCCAGGAGTCATGTTGCAGCATGGCATCATCACCATCTAGCTGCTATCCCATCCCCAAGCATTGCCGAAGCGCATTATACTATTTCCAGAAAAATCCATTAAGTACCTCCTTTAATGCTTCAATCCTGTCAACCAGCTCAGTGCAGTACCATAATAGTGCTTAATAGCACTTTCTGCTGACACAAAATATTTTGTCACAAGTATCTTGTATTGTGTTTCACAAATGTATGTCAATGTATGTAATTAAAAAATAGCACTTTCTGTTGTCCTGAATCCAGCAGTGGGCGGGACATGGGCACGCCCAGGTTGTCCCTTCCTCCGCGACTCTCAAGGTGTGGTAATTTCAAAATGTATCACCTCTCCGTATTTATTGTAAAGTTCTCTTTTGCATTAAAACTTCTCATTTTTTAATACATTTTTAACCATTACAGTGTGAAAATGCAAGAATGTATTGGCTTGTAGTGCGGTTACAACAGTGCTGTGCTAGTACAGCTTTCAAAGGGGAAAAAAAAGACTAATTAGGAGGCGATGGGGCAGGGTGAAGGTGGGGAAAGGGAGTGGCCAAGGACACTGTAGTAGGGAAGGAACACAGGTGGCGATAACACTACTCATCTGCTGAAAGCGGAAGAGTGCAGAAAACTAACCTGCTACCATTGCATGAGTAGCAATGCTGGGATTGTAACAGTACAATGTGCTAATGGTGTCTAATGCAGAAATGCCCTGTATTTGGGAGATTGCCTATGCTACCAGTGCAGGCAATTTCTCAGGATACACTATCAAACAATATTTGGCTCTAAGAAATGACCATTCAGAGATAAGCATGAACAAATTTATGGAGAATAAGGTTATGAATGGACACTAGTCATGATGTCTATTTATTACTTTCCACAATTAGTAGCAGCCTGGGGAAATATCCGTGAGAGATTGCTCAAGTGCCAATTGGTGAATTCTAAAGAGATATCTGGTTGGCCACTATGGGGAAAGAGGATGCTAGGGTAGATTGGTTTTTATCCTGATTTTCTTATATTCTTGAATGTTTGCACTAGATAAAGACAGCACTCAGCATTAGCTCTTTGGCAGATTCTCTTTCGAATATATTGCCAAAGAATCAGGAATCAGTTAATATAAATGGCAAACACCTGTTCACTCCGTAAAGCTTAAATACGGATAACGAACGCTTAACAGAAATGGAAAAGAAAGTGGAATCATGACCGCTAATCTGTTAGCTAATGTAGTTCATTGAGCAATGAGCCAGCTTTCATGTTTCAGAGGATTCAGTAAGTATGATTCTAAAAGTATTTGAATTGCATTTTATGCCCATCTTATTTAGAATTCCCAAAAGAAGCCCTTTGGGAGAAATTAGCCATGAGAAAGCTAAAGTGGCAAGGGAGCATCCAAACCTGACTGAGCCCATAGTGAAATGAGGAAGAGTGGCACCCCTTATTTAATTTCAGTAGCCTTTTCTCTGTGATTGAAAAGGATTAAGATCATAGGGGTAACCCTACAAAGAGAACAGGAAGTAAAACATAGAGGCAAGCCTAGAGAAAGGGCAGAAAGCTAACTGGATTCCAGAGTCAGTGGTAAAATCCAGGAATTTTTTGTTTCTCTTGTCATTGGCAGCAGAAAGGGAAGAATGTGTGATTGCTAGGGATGGAAAGATTGTTCAAAAATATTCCAAAAAAATGCTGTAAAATGTGTGTTATTTTTAGTGTTGGGAAATAGTGGTACAAAGAATTCTGGACTGACAAACTTCCTTACAATTTGGGACTTAAGCCTTCTCTGCTCCGCCCCCCCTACCCACCATAGGGATGGGAGAAGGACGGGACTGTGACAATACTTATGCGCGATGTCATCATAGTCCTCTCCTTCTCCAGTCCTCATGCAGTACAATCATGCCACAAATCATTGGCAAGTTTTCCCATCAATGACCAACAATTGCCCCATCATCGCAGAGTTACCTTGTCTGTGGAGGCCCTGGCAGTGCAATGGCTATGCTTCCTGCCCCAGTGCAGCCTGGGAAACTACCTGGCTGTGCTGCAGCAAGATGAGGTGTGGTCATTGTGCTTCGTGGAACACAGAGGCAGCTGGTGCGGAAGGGAGCGCTTCTGTTGTGATCCCTTCCCAGCAGAGCCAATGGTGGGACCCACACCGGATGTCTCTGCAACCGGGTAAGGTGTGAAAAGGGCCTTATTCTGCACAAATTTCACCCTCGGGAATTACACAGAAAACACTTTCTGTAAACAAAACAAGGATTGTCTTCACAGAAAAAAAAATAATAACTTTGCACAAAATAAGTCCCTAACTACAGAATTTTCTATGCAGGAAGATGATGTTTTCCATGGAAAAATGTGAGAATTTTGAATAGAATAAGTGCTGAACTATGAATGGTCTTCTGCAACTGCATAGGTTTCTACAACTTTCTCACATTCTTTTGAGAATGAAATTAGTGAATTTACATTCCTTGTGGCTGCTGAACTTGGAACTGAGCATGAGACCAGTAGCAATTCCACTGAGAATTCTAAATGCCCCTCTCTGAACTGCCAATCCCAAGATTCCACAGGTTGTTGTCATGACCGTTAGGCCCTTTCCCCAGCATACTTGGGTCTGCAGTCATCCCAGCGTCATTCCAGCAGCGAGTTTGCCAGAATGGGAGCACAAATGCCAACGCTTCTTCCCTTGCACCAGCTGGACCACTGCAGTAGGAAGCACAATGGCCCCACCTCTTCCTGCCACAGTGCAGCTGGGTACTGTCCCAGGCGGTGCTAGGGCAGGAAGTGCAGCCATTGTGCTTCCAGAGCCTCTACAGCTAAAGTAAGTGCAGATGCATGGAGGGATGGCAGTGCGATCACTGGTCATTGACAAGGAAAACCCTGGGGACGGAAGAAGGATGGGATTGCGATGATATTATGCATAAGTATTGTCACAGTCACAGCCTTCTCCTGTCCCTGTGCCAGGTTGGGAGGGTAGAACAGAAAGGGCCTTAGAGTACAATCAAAGCAGTTGTATATTATGAAAGGACCCTTTATGTTATTACAATGTACTATGGATTGAAACATTTAGCAACATAAGATCAAACATACTGTATTTGCCGGCGTATAAGACGTATCCCATTTTTAAGGGGTGTTTTGGAGAGCAAAAAAAGTGTGTCTTATATGCCAGCAATATGGTAGTTTCTTCTTCAATTAAAAAAAAACATTTAGGGCTTGATTGATTGATTTAGTTAGCTAGTTAGTTAGTTTGACCTCCTTAGGAAAGTCTATATCTGGGCTGATGAATGTAAATCAGCTACCAGGGAAACCTAAGTTGTTTGAAATCACATTTCCTGAATTCAGCAGTGGGAGGATTCAATCCAGAGAAGAGGTGCTAGCAGTAAAAGAGTACAGACAAAATGGACAGTGTTTCCCGTCTTTTCCCTGGTCTACTCTGCAGGGCTGTTAGGATATTCAGCTCCCCGGGCAGTTTAATTCACAGAGGGTATTGCCTGCTTAAATGTCTCAGCTAAAGAAACTCTCTCTTTGTCTTTTTGTATTTGCTTAACTAAAGTCCTCCATTTTGAATTCTAGTTGACTTTAAAAGTTGCTCTTGTTGTTAGCTCCATGTCCTACTTAAAATTATGCTGACATTACTTGGCAAATTCCTAGGTTCTCAGTATAGGTTCCCAGTGCACTTTCTGTAACAATATTGCGTACACTTCATTGCTGAATGAATACATATGTGAATCAAGGTTCATTGTTCATTGATAACCAGAAGCTACTGTACTATCAATCATGTATCAGAACATTAGTCCTGGGAAAGCAAATATTCTTGCACATGGGCTGTATGATTTATGAGATCACTGTCATCCCAAACCTATTTAACCCTTCTCTGCTTTCAACAAACTGTTTTTCTCTTTGCTCATGTAAGAGGTAGTTTGGACTGCTTTCTTGCTGAGGGAGGAGAGTCCTTTGGCCAAAGTTGGGAATCTTTCCAGGCCAATTCAGAGCTCACCCACAATCGCGTAGACTACCCAAGATAGTCTGTGCAGACCTAGTATTTTAGGTCTGGCCCTATGTGTTTTTTCTGATAGTTCCTAACAGTTTTCAGGGTTGGTGCCCTGATAGTTTTCCCTCACAGTTTTCAAGATTAGTGTTCTGACCATTTTTCTGAGTTGTTGCCTAAACAGTTCTCAGGGTTGGTGCCCTGATCATTTTCTGGGTTGTCGCCCAGTTTTCAGGGTTGGCGCCCTGACAGTATTAAGGGTTGGTGCCCTAACATTTTTCCAGAGTTTACTACCAACATGGGCCACATGCTCTATAGGGAGAAGGGAACCCAGTGTTTCTCATTGAGTTTAAGGGGTATAATCCAGTAGGTTTTGTTACCCTGTAAACTGGGGGTCCCGAGAGGGGCGCCCAAATAACCAAACCAAACAAGCAAAAATGGGGAAAATTAGCTGGAACACTCTTTTGGCTAACGAGAGGCAGGGCAACGCAGCAAGACCTTTTGTCCTATGTATACCGGTTCAGGTCAGTGAGGAGTCAAGCAGTTTAAAATACTAACAGTTTTTATTAAGCAAAGAAAATAAAAACTCAAACACACCTAACTAGGGAGAGAAGAAGAAAGCTTAGAGAAATAAGCAATACACCACCTGTCCGAAGTCCTGTAGACACCAATTGAAGATAAGGAGGGAAACCCCGCAAGTAGACCGAGGGGAATCTGTGGAGCCCAGCGGCAGCAAGGCAAGGACGAAGATCCAAACGGAGCTTCGAGTGATTTCAGCTTAGTAATTTCAAGTGATTTCAGCTCAGTCCAGTGAGAGGTCCGAAGAGCTCCCAAAGTGAGACAACTTTTATAGGGACAGAACGACCGCAGGCTAGCCTGGTTTTTGCATGAGAACAATGAGTTTTGGGATGGAGACAAAGTCTCCGAAAGGTCAGGATTTACATGATTGAATTATGAACCGAATTGACAATGGTATAGCTGGTATGCAGATGTGGCTAGCTCGGTCGTTAAGTGCCAGCTTGCCTAAGGTGCTTTCACAGGCAAAGAACTCTTTTGTTTAGCAATGAAGGTGTTTGTTTCGGGCAGCAACCCCCCCAAAGCGGAACTGGCTATGTCTGGTGAAAGATACTAGTCTCCCATGCCTAGCTTCGCGCTTGTCTGGTGGGATCTAACAAACACGCGGCTCATGGCGGGAAAAGGCCGAATTGTGATATCAAAATGATATCTTTTAGTTCACCAAAGACCAGACCAGAGTGCCGTGGTAACAGTCTGAAGTCAGCAACCAGTTCAAAGGTAGAAAGTATTTGTCCCTCATGGAAAATGAGGGAAAAAGTTAAATTCATGGAGAAAGTTAAATTCACTTACCAGGAGCCAAGGAAAGGGTTGGGGCAGTTTTGCAGACCCATCGTTACTAAATTTTCAGCAGAGGATAGGGAAAAAATCTTAACATAGCCCTCAGGGTATTATTTTGTCAGCCATCTGTGAAATAGACTGAAGACATACAATGGGGGCATTTTCCTTTTTCCCCCAATACAAGAGCTTTTGGAATTGTGCATATTTTTAAAATAAAGCAAAAAGTGGTAGATATCCAATGAAATCCACAAGAAAAGCAAAAGTGATTTCACAGGGTGCTGAAAAGATGGCCTGTTTATTAATTGAAAAGCCTTGTGTGTTTCAGCCAATCTGTGCTCTTACAGCCTTCTTCAGGATAATTTAAATTTCATAAGTTTCATACATTTCTGAGATGTTTATTCCCAGTAAATGGTTTTGGAGCTCCTGGTTCAGAAATTTCTGAAATTTTGATTCTAAGTGAAGAAGTCCTTAAGAGCACCCATAAACTGAACATTTCTTGTGCATCCTGACATATATTGGTTGTTTCTTTCCTTGAATTTCATGGCAAACTTTTTTTGAAACTCTTCCAAGTCCTCATATGACTTCTGGCTTTTACAAATCAGACAAGTGTCCTGATTTAGCAGGGACAGCCCCATTTAATCTTCTCCTGTCTCACTTTTTCAGCTGTTTTTAAAATGTCCCAATTTCTCTCTCCTCCTCTTCCTTTTCTTCTTTGTTGTCAACTTCCTTCCTTCGGTTCACACCACGTTCAAAGTGCAAAAGTAGTTTGCACCCAATTAACTCAGGAAAGGAGGAAAGGAGAGGAGGAGGCAGCATCTTGCCCTTCCCAGTAGACTCAAGCAAAAGAAACTGCTGCAGCCTTTCCTACCTTGTGTGTTCTTGCTCATTAATACATTTTGCCATCTTGACCATACTCTGATGCTGCTTGGCTGCACATGCACCACTTTTCATCTGTGAAATGTTGGAGGGCATACTTTGCAGAACACTGGAGAGGCTCTTACTCTATCTCTTCAAATCACAATCTTGATTCAATAATCTAGTGACTATCTATAACCAAAGTGGCCTCATCCAAAGCAGCCATTAGTTTTGTAGAGGAAATCATACAGATACCATGTGGTTCAGCAGTTGGTTATGCAAGGAACTTCACAGATTTCCTTGTTAAGAAATATAAGATCCTAAGGGCTTTTTTTTTTACATTTGTACACAAATGATTTTAAGCATCGTGTTTCTGAAAGGATTATACAGTGTGTAGGAGATGAATCCAGATTTTGTATGTAGCATTCTACTTGCAAGATGGGAAACTTTTGGAACTCAGGTTCTCCTTAATACTGTTCCTCTCAGATTCTATCCACAGGCTTGAAGAATTTCAAGAATAGTTTTAGGGGTGGGCATCATTAGCAATCTCAACTTTGGTCATCCCACCCCATCCCATCTGGGCTGCCAACACTATTCCACTTCTGTTGCATTGAGGAATTTTGGCAGAAAAGCAGAAACTGTCATTGAAATAAGCAAGAAATGTTTGTTTTAATAGGGTGCTCCCAGTGTGTTGCCCTTGTTCCCTCAGCAAACCATGAGAAGCCATTAAAAGTAAGAACTTGTTGCTTGCTTTAATGGTTTGTAGTGATTTGCCATTGAATTTTGGCAGCACCATTTCAAAGGTGGTTGAGAGTGTAGCTGCAACCCAGTCATGTGTTGCTCACAGCAACTTTAGGAAGGTGATGTAGTGGGGTTACACAGAGAAGGAGAAATGGGTAGAAAAATGCTTGTGGAAACTCCATGGGATCCAAGCTTTACTATGAGTAGAATAACCTGAGCCAATGACTTAAAATTTAAACAGACTGATTATCAGCCAGTAACTCAAAACACTGCATATATGCAAGTTCTTATAATTAGAGGCAAAACTGCCTATTTTCTGCTCATAAAAACACTTATGTGAACCAGATGTTGTTTGCTTTCTGCCTCCTGTGTAAATGATCTGCCAGTGCTTACTCTAGTAGGTGGTTGTTCTTTTTACAAGATGACAAATAAAGGAAGGAGTGACATTCTTTAAAAATGAAAGTACCATGCCTGAAACTTAAAAGTAATAAGTCAGAGGACATAAATGCTTACAGTTCAGTGTAATTGGCTTAGAATTGTTCACAAATGATAAACAGAAATCAGCGTTAAGGTGACCTTTTGTTGGTGTTCTGTGATGCTGTTTGTCTACAGATGGTATGAAAGTCAAAACAATTCAGGCAAAAAGAGATAAAATTAATTAACTGGAATAACAGAAGAGCCTTTCCATAAGACTGTCATTTATGGATATGTGTATTTCTAAGATTAAGAATATAAAATAACTAATTATACAATCTGTGGTCTTGAAAGAGATTGAGACTATACTGTATCTCTCTCTTATTTTTCTGTTTCTTACGCAGCTTACAAGATGCTTATCATTACGATGGCTGAAGGAATGTGCATGGCTTTTATACTGCAAGAGTTGCTTATTATTTTTCCTCACTGGAATTAATGACATCCATTCATCTGTATAAAAGTAATTCAAAGAGTACACAATAGCACACTACTGTTGTAGAAACTAACCCTCCCCTCCACACAAACTACAGGCATTAGCAATTAAGATGAAGCCAATCAACATAGCCCCACAACTTCTTTTTCCATAATCCCCATCTGGCTTCTGTTCTTGGTCATGCCAGAATGAGAAGGAATGTTTAAAGTGCAAGAGAGGATGGTGAGAACTGGGAATTTCTAGATATGGACACCAGTGGCAAAATGCTTGTGATTGTGACAAGTGGGATGTGTGTGTGTGAGATAACCAGCTCTCCCATTATCTAAGCAACACAGATGACAACAAAGATGTGGTGGTGTGTTGGTTTTAAGTTACATTTATTGGATGTGAGCATCACAAAGGACAAGAGAGATCATGAGGGACAATTGCCCAATGGGGGTGGCCAGTTTGGAGAGAGATGTGAAAGCTTAGAGATGCTTCCAAGTGAGCAGTTATAAAAACTTGGGGCACCACAAAGCAGGGAGAAAGAGACAAAGAGAATGACTGAGGAGTCTTTGGGACGGATGAAGAATTGGAGGGCTGCTGCCTGCCTCACCTTTCCTAAGGAAGCTTAGTTGTAGAGTAGGCAAAGGAGTCCAGACTCTGAACTTCCCATGAACAACCACAACCCAGAACACCATTTGTCTTGTGAGTAGAATAGGAATGCTTAGCTAGCTACATTAGGGCTTACATTTCTTCCAACCCTGGCTGTATATGACTTAGGCTGTTTTTGTAATTTTATAAGTGTTCCTAAGCGACACCTGAAGGAAGATGCCTTCATGTATAAGATAACCTTTTGCTAATGCAAGATTGCTTGCTCAGAATAAGAGCTTTCCTTTAAAAATTTTATCTTTTCCATGCTCTCTTCATGTGCCTTTGCTCAGTGTGTGCACACTTTATGCATATAGGATTGTCATCCCCCACTAGAGGGGAGGGAAAGTCTCTGCTGAGTCAGAAGTGGAAAAGAGTGCAAGTTAAACACCTCAATAATTTCCCACCAAGTTACCGGGGCCATTTCCACACAACATCACTATCCTGCAACAGCAGCAGGTTGTTTCCAGTCCAGGAGCTGTGCTACCACATGATGTCATCACTATCCAGCTGTTATCCTATCCCCAAGCATTGTAAAACTGCCTTATACCATTTCCAGAAAAAAATCTGTTAAGAGCCTCCTTTGGCACTTCAATCCTCTCAGCCAGCTCAGTGTGGTACAGTAATAGCACTTACTATTGTGCTTCCTGTCGTTGGGGATCCAGGAATGGGCGGGGTGTGGGTGTGCCCAGGTTGCCCCTTCCTCAGCTACTTGCATGGTGTGGTAACTTTGAAATCTGTCACCTCTCTGTGTTTATTTTAAACTTCTCCTTTGAGTTAGAAACTTTATATTTTTAAAAATATATATTTAAACATTATAGCACAAAAGTGCAATAGTATACTGGCATGTCATGCCATTACAAAACTGCTGCAGTAGTATGGCTTCCAAAAAAAAAAGATGATGAATCGGGGGGCAATGGGGCGAGGTGAAGGCAGGGAAGGGGAGTGGCCAAGGATGCTGTAGTGCAGAAGGAACATCAGTGGCAATACCACTATTTATCTGCTTAAGGCAGAAGGCTGCAGAAGAGAGTGTTTCTAACCTGCTACCATTGTGTGAATGGCAATGCTGGGATTGTAACAGAAAAACATGCTAATAGAGTATGGTTAGGAAAGGGCCCAAGTCACCTGGGGTAAAATAATGAGTGGTGGCAGCTAGATTGCCTACTCAAGAGCAGGAGATGGACCTGAGCCCATTACAGTATGGCATTGAAGATTTATATCCCTCAAAGAGCCCTATAGTGTAGTCCATCTCCATGCTGTTTCTATGTCAAAGAGATGTCACACCATGTATATAGGTCTATATTTCCTCATAGCTCTGAATGGCAAACACTCCCTTATATCAAGAAAACAATAGTAACCACAGAGAAACATAATCACAGTGGAGCTTCACTTCCTTTCCTGCATCTGACCATAGCCAATGAAAATCAAGCTTGCTCCTATCTGAGTAAGTCCGCTTTTCATCCATTCATTTGAAGCCTAGTACTGTTCTGGCTAGGCTATCCCTATGCATAATTTGGAATACCTGTTCATTCATTTTGAATTTTTGTCAGTGTTTTTTAGGCTTCCATGTTCTCTTAGAGCCAATTACAGGTGATGCAAGAGATCTGTGACTGGATCACCCAAAATCCATGCCCACCCATCCACCCTCTGCAGCTCATTTTAGTTAAAAGTAGCAGCACCACAGGGGATTGGCTTTATCTTTGTCCTCCCATAGCAAACAGCCGCTTCAGGCTGAGGAGGTGTATGTGTGATTTTTCACTGGGGAATTGGTACAAAAACAGTCCTCTCCTGGTACACAGCTCCAATCCAAATTGCTCATCTGCTATCACTATGACTGCTTTTAGTGAAAGGAAAAAGAAACTGAGGGATCAAACTGTGGATCACTCATGTGGTTTAGTACTTCTGGTTATAGTAATACATGCTCCAATTGTCAGGCATATTCTAGCTGGTTCATATTGTTTAAACTGATCCATTCTACAAATCAGGAGTTTTGCTTGGCCTTTGGGGAATTCTTCATGCAAATGAAAAACTTCAGGCACCAAACAGTGACAGCAACAGCTGCTGCGACCATCTTTGACTAATCCCTCGTTGCTGAATATTTTTGGGAGATTTTTGGCAGCTGCAATGCAAAACAGACTGCAGGGTAAAACTTTGCACAGGGAACTAACCTGTAACCCAGTTCCTCCCGCCCCCACACACCGACTACAGACAGCAAAGAATCACTGCTGGAGAATCTACTGAGACAAGATGCTCCAGAACACAGGAGTCTAAAATTTTAACAGTCATACAGAAAAGGAAATTGTAAGCAATGTAATAGTTTTAACTTTTGTGGCATGGTGGTCCAAAATATGACTGGTTAAATGACTGTCTATACCTTTGCTATATACTGGATAACCCAGGCCATTTCCGCATTAGACTGTTATAGTGCTATTATTCCACTTTCAACATCCTATGGAATCCTGGGGTTTGCAGTTTAGGGAGGGGCCTTAAACTGCAAATCCTAGGATTCCATAGGATGTTGAAAGTGGAATAATAGCACTATAGTGCAGAAATGGCTCCAGACTTCACAAAATCTACACTTCCCTCCATCCTACACTTCCCTCCATCCTTGACCAATTTGTCCCAATTGCATATTTCCTGCCCTTTATCTCACAGACCATGGGTTCTCAAAACAATGAGCCTATGGTTGTAGGGTATTGCAGTCCCACAACATCTGAAGCAAAGTATGATTTCCACAACTGGTGTAGAGAGCAGCCTGTGTTTTACTGCTCCATAACCAGTTCCTATTGGCAATATTTTGATGGTACCCCTGGCTTGATGGCAACAATGCATATGGGTAGTGTCTTCACTCACAACATGTAGTGGTGGCAACCATAGCTGGAGACTACCTAATAAGATCCAAGACACACTTCCCAAAATCAGTCGGCAGGGTTTCTTACTTTATCTGGCAGTGATGATTTTACACAGACTTAATGCAGGTATAAAAATAATCTATCAACAAATCGCGTGTATAACAAAGCTGTTGCAAGGAAATTTAGCACCCTGTCATAAATGTGAGCATGAGACATTACTGTGCAATATTTTTTAAAAAAATGTATGAGAAGCTAAGCATCATGACTGAAGAAGTAGAAATGGCAGATAGAAGTAGTGCAGGGGCATAGCTATCAGGGTGGCCACAATGAGAGAATTCCCCCTTCAAATACGAATTCTGTCCCTTTCCCCGTTAAATTTTCCTTCAGTCCCAAAATTTCTACCATTGCAGAGAAGGAGATGTTAAGAATCATTTACAACCAGAAGCATTATATTTCCTGTGTTCTCTTACCACAGCATTCTGGTCTGGTAATGATATCATTTTGATATCATAATTCGGCCCTTTTTCCTGCCACCAGCTAAGTGTTTGTAAGGCGCCGCCGGACAAGCGCGACGCTAGGCATGGGCGATAGTTGTAAAGTACCAGATATAGCCAGTTCCACTTCAGGGGGTGGCCACCCGAAACAAACACCTTGATTGCAAGACAAAGAGGACTCTTTGCCTGTAAAAACACCCTGGCAAGCCAGGCACTTAACAACCGAGCTAGCCACATCTGCATACCAGCTATACCATTGTCAATTCGGTTCATAACTCAATCATGCAAATTCCGACCTTTCGGAGCCTTTGTCCCCAGACCAAAACTCATTGTTCTCTTGCAAAAACCAGACTAGCCTGCGGTTGTTCTTTCCCTATAAAAGATGCCCCACTTTGAGAGCTCACTGGAACTCTCATCGAACCTAGCTGAAATCACTGGAACTCTCACTGGACTCTAGCTGAATCACTAGCTGAAATCACTAAGCTGAAATCACTTGAAGCTCCTTTGGATCTTCACCCTCGCCTTGCTGCCGCTTGGTTCCATGGATTCCCTTCGGTCTCCACACTGGGTTTCCTTCCTTCTCTCCAATTGGTATCTCCAGGACTTTGGACAGGTGGCTTATTTCTCCAAAATTCTCTTTCTTTCCTCTCTAGTTAGGTGTGTTTAAGTTCTATTTTATTTTTTGCTTAATAAAAACTGTTAGCATTTCAAACTGCTTGACTCCTCACTGACCTGAACCGGTATACATAGGATAAAAGGTCTCGCTGCATTGCCCTGCCTCTCGTTAGCCAAGAGAGTGCTCCAGCTAATTTTCCCCATCTTTGCTTATTTTGGTTTAGAGTATGGGTGTCCCTCCCGGGACTCCCAGTTTACAGGGTAACATTCACATTCCCTTAGTAATTTTGCAAGTCCCTTTTCTTTGGATGCCTAAACTGCATTTCTAAACACCCACCTGAAGTTGCTGTAATTAATGCTAGACTGAAGAAAAAATTAATTTGGATGAGGAAGAACTCTGATTTGGAGGGGCAAAGCACTCATTTTGCCTCCTCCCTCCCCAACGCCTCTCTGTAGTGCACTGTTGAATAAATTTAATGACACAGAACTTTCATGAACAGGAAAGAAGATAAAGCAGCATCTTAGATAAGACTTCTGCCAACCAGCTACACTTTGGATGGGTTGGCCTACAGCTCTGAAATTCCCCCTGCCAATATGATAATAGGGACCAACATATTAGAAGGGGCTACCTGAAATAATAACACCTTGAAAACTGAGGGTCAAACAGCCCAGAGTCTGCAGAAATTGAACGCAGATGAAAGTTATTGAAAGGGAGCACAGTATTCTTAATAATTGTATATAAACTACATCCACAAATGAACCAATGGGTGAGAATTTCATTTGCTTTGATGTTTGGAAACGACTTTCCAAAATATGTGCATTCCTTCATAAACAAGATGAAAAGAACATGAGATTTTAAAACAAAGTTACACAAGAGAGAAGGAGAAACTTACATCCATGCAAAGGACTATCAAAGCTTAGGATTTAAATGTCTAGCTTTGAATCCTTATGTATTCAGCCATAGTTGTGGTGCTGAATTGGGGTTATCCAACAGGTACAAAGCTGTCCTTTCCATGATGGGAACAAGTGAATCTGGCCAGTGCAGATACATGAAAATTGATTCACTTCTTGGTTCGATGAGAACTTACCAAAATTCACAAATTTCTTCACAAATGGAATGAAAATAACTTGAGATTTTTTAAAAAAAAATTGAATGTGAAAGAGGCAAAAACTGATATATTTGTCCATCATTACTGGTAATCCTTGAGAGGATTACAGGAGACGAAATTTGAAGAAAACTGTAGATTGCCTACATACAAGGAAGTCCTGAGTGGTTTTTCATTAAAACTGCATCAAGGTGCTTTTTTGGACTGCATCTCCCAAAATCCCACAGTCAATATGGCCAGTGGCCATGCCAGCTGGTGGTTTCTGGGGTTGTAGTCCCAGCTGTGGAACTGCCAACTTGTGCAGTGAGTTAGGTACAAAGGAGGAGTGCAAATAGAAAGGAAGAGAAGAATTTTAGCTGAGTCACTGCTACGTAACAAAAAAAAAAAATCTTACAGAGGGCCAGAGGAGGCACTTAGAGGAAGCAGGGTCGAGATATGGATGTTCTGTGCTCATCCTGCAAGTTTACCAAGTAGCTCTTGCTCCTGTCCAACTCTGCCAAGATCCCTTTAGTACAGAGAGGGAACCTTTCTCCTGTCCCCCAGAAAGGAGTTGCATGTTGAATTTTTAATTCTGATTATTACTGGCCACTGTGTCTCTGACAGCAGCTTGCTCTTCAAGTGGAGGTATTTAAAAAAAGCAAATGATCATCTTTCCCCCATTTCCCATCTTGGGAAAATAATCCATCAGTTACATTAAAGGCACAGGAGCAAGCTGGATAATTCAACAGGACTCGTTGGCAACCCAAGGCAGCGCTGGTGTCTGGGTAATGCCTGTAGCCCTGCTCCCCTCCACCCCACATCCTCCTCTACTGTAACTGAGAAATGAAAGCATAATAAATGAGCCTCTACCTATCAGGAAGATAAAAAGGTGGCAATTAACTATATGTAACTAATTTTGAATTGATCTGCCGAAGTCGTTTGAAGAGGTAAGAGCTCCCATGTGTCTACAGGAGCCAAAAAGGGATGATTTATCAAGCACTAAGAATAACAAGCATGTTTACAAGGCTGCTATTATGTTTTAACTGCCAATTTCTCTTCTCCAACTAAAGCAGTTTACTTTTACTATTATCCAAGCTAATTGGAGCTTTCTTGGGGTCCTGAATACAGAGCAGGCTTATCAGGAAATGAAATTCAACTACTCTCTGGCAAGATTAGCCTTAAGACACTTTCACACTGCAGAACATCAAAATGACTCATTTGTACCCTTCTCCTTAAATGGAAGTGAGTTTTTTAAAAAAAAAATCCACAAAGAAGTTATGTACATTTGTTGTTGGAAAACAAGAAAGCATCATGTGGCACCTAAAAGTCTAACAGATTTATTTATAGAACGAGCATTTGTGGACTATAGCCCACATCACCAGCAGTATCAGGTATTCTCCAGAATTTCAGGCAATTTCCTAGATACAGTACTCATGGCTTGAAGAAGGTTTATAGACAGTGAAGTCTGAGGGAGTCAAATACACATTTCTTTACCACATCTGCATGTATGTGTTCTTTGTGCCAAGGTAAGGATCCTCCATCTCCTGGAGGATGCAGCTGGATTATAAACTTGTATTTTAATGGAACTGGCTCTACACTATTACTTTTCAAGCAGTCTGATGGACCAGCAATTTTTTCTTCTTATTTCTCAAGAACAAGTACCATATTTATGCCCATTGGCTACAGCTCTTTCTTTCTTGGAAATTGTCTGTAGACTAGCAGCTATTTTCTGCCTCCCTTCCTCTGCTCATCTTTTTCTTCATCTTTTTCTTCTTTTGCAGCTGGATTTCTTTTTCTTTTCTTTTGGCACCTGCTCACACACACACACACACACAAACATCAACTTTTACACAAAATTATATAACACAAAACTACATAAACTCCAATCAGCACTTTTAACATAGACATAAACTAATATTAACACAATAAATAAAATACTAAACAACAAACTGGAAAAAAAACCCTAATACATTGACTTACTACCTAATTAATCTAGACAACTAAGAACTAAGCAATAAAATACTAATACACCAATACACAAAATGGCTCTGACCCTGCCTTTACTAAATGTAATAAGAAAAACAAAAAGAAGGCAAGATAATATTATTCCACCATCACAAATCCAGCTAAACAAAGCTATTAATGGTTCTGCCCACAGATTATTACTTTTTTTGGATTGTGGCATGTATGCTTTATATGATGGAAGCGCTGTCCTAACAACATAGTAATAAAAGCATCTTCAGATCACTTTTTAAAGATCAGCAGTGTAAAGGTACAATATTTGTTCCCTTTTCACTGACAATTGCCAGTCATTGAAATCATTGGAAATATTTGTAAATCTGATGATCTGATGAGAAATGATTTCATAAGAAAAACTTAAGGCACCCTTTCCAAACCTGTTGTTCCCTGGAAATTTAGGATGACAACTCCCATCATCATGGGTGATGGTGATAGCATTAAGTGTTAAAATATACAGAGGACAGTGTATTTGGGAAAGTTGGTTTAGGGTTCAGTCGTACACTGAAAGCTTACCAGCTGAGGGGTTCCAAGATATCATAGCAAAAGCTCCGCTAAACTGGGGCCCTTTCACACTACGCAGATATAGCATTATGATTCCACTTTAAAGGCCATGGCTTCATCCTATGGAATTCTAACATTAGAGTTCTCTGACTGAGAATTCTAAAAGTATCCCTCCCTGAACAGCAAACTCCAAGAGTCTATAGGATGTTGCCATGGCAGTTGAAGTAGAATCATAGTACTATGATTGTGTGGTATGAAAGGGTTGTAGGTGTCTTCTGATCTGAGTTCAGTTCTTTTGGGAGGAGCCCCACTTCAAACATCTGCCAAATGCGTTGCACTTATTCCAGTTCAACTCCAAATGAGCTCAATTAGATCAGGATCTAGTGGCTTATCTCTGGGTAATTTACAGTGGATCAGAAAAGGTTCCTGAGAAGAGGAGCTGGACAGAGACCCAATCACAGGCCTTAGGATGCTGTGAATGAGGGTCTAAGGGGGAAAACATAAGAGAAGTTTGGCTGTTTAACTGTCAGAGGAGGACAGACAGGGCAGGTGGCCAATTCTGAGGATTGTAAGGTGGAGAGAAAGAGAGAGGAGTAAAGTGTCTGAAGGAAGCATTCAGGGAAAGATGTTACGCTGATTCAGAGACAATATGTTACATTGAAATATGTATAGAGCTAGCTAACCTGCTTGGTGTTTAAAGCTTTCTATTACTCAGTGTTTCTTTACTTTTGTTTTCATTTTACCTCTCTGCCCCAGAATCATTAATTTGAGATTTTTGTAGCAGAAATCAGTCATGCAAATGAAACCCAAACCCAAAAAGAGAACACATTCACTTGTCCAGGGTGATAGCCAGCTTAAAGCTTCCAAAATCAAACCAAGGAGTGGTTTAAAGGTTTTAGGGGCATGGTGGAGGTGGGGAGCCCAGGGCTGGTATCTGTGTGAGCTGCAGAGATCTGTCAGAGATCTTGGCTCCTAACAGTAGTTCGTGGAAAGACTCCACCCAGAGTTAGGCTACTGAAATGAAGACTATTTGCAGGGAGAAATCATGACAGACCTTGTAGGTAAAAGAATTTTGAGGTCAGTTCTGGCACTGAAAATAGATCCCTGAGTGGAGCATGTATTCAAAAGTGCCTTGAGCTGTATTCACACTGCACAGTTATAGCACTTTGATACTACTTTAATTGCTATGGCTCTATCCTACTGAATCCTGGGCTCTGTAGTTCCATGAGGTACTTAGAATTATCTGCTGCACTCTCCTGAACTGAAGCTTTCTGGCAGAGGATTCCAGATGCCTCACCAAACTCCAAACCCCAGAATTCTGTAAGTTGGAGCCATGGAAGTTAAAGTTGGATCATGGCAATATAATATATAGCATGGATATACCTTTGGACTGTTAAGTGTACATCTAACGTCTGTAAGCCACTATTGTTTTATTTAAGAGCATCCTGTAACCTGAAATTTGCCTGCTTGTTTTAGAACAGTGCTTCATAAGCTATCTGATATGGGGGACCAAGCACCACCACCACCACCACCATATGCTAGGCTCTGGCACCATATTTGAGCCTATTGACTACAACTGTTTCTTCCCTTGACATTCACCGTAGACTGGTAGCCAATAGCTCACAGTCCATGGACCATCCCTTTGAGCTGCACTGTTTTAGAAGATATGGATTTTCACTACAGTTGGCCTTTACAGCAATGTGAACCATGAAGTACAGTCCTCTCTCCGCGTTCAGGGATCTGATCTTCACAAATCTGATTATTGGTGAGATGTGCTTATGTGCTTGTCTCTCCCTCATTCTCCTTCCCTATTCCCTTGCATTCCTCACTCCAGGCTTGCGAAGCTTGTGTTAAAAATGGATTTTTTTTCCTTTTGGGTGAGCAAAGCCCCTCCTCCCACTGCTGGAGGCAAGTCCTCACTGCCACATGACTGCACATTCTTCTGTGAAATGGTTGCTGATTGGTCAGGTGTTATCTTTGCTCCTACCCTTCCCCTTCAGGAGGAATCTCCTTTTGCAAGATGGCAACCAGAAGCAGCTAGAATGCCAGAACTCAGCACTCTGAGTACCTACAAGCCCTTGATATTGTCTTTTTAATTTCCCCCTGGGAATGCTAGGACCAGAGGCAAGGGAATGGGAGGGGGAAATGCTGGAAGGGAATGGGAGGGAGATCGCAGGAGGAGAGTTATTCACAGTTTTTCCACTTTTTTTCTACTTTTACAAGGGTTCAGCTCCTCAAACCCTCACGAATGTGGAGGGGCCACTGTACTGTATCATTGTATGTCACTCATACCCAGTCCTTCTTTGAATGCAGTATCTTCACAGAAGCTTAACATGGTTTAGTGATGGTTTGCTTACCCTGGATCTTTAATGGTAGAATAATATTTATTTTCTTTTTCATTATGGTTTGTTTTGGGGGTCAGAGTCTGTGATGGAGTTCTGGGGGTGTGTGGCTATCCTGAATGCCAGAACAGCCCAGCAACAGGTTGCCAGGCAATCGGAATAACTACTCAGGAGGGGAACCCAGCCTATGTATGAGGGAGGGGCTGGAGGGTTGAGAGGAGAATATATAAAAAGACAAACACTGAATGTCATTGGGAGTCTTCAGTGAGAAAGAGCTCAAAAGTCAGTCCTTTAGTCTATCAGTCCTTCAGCCAGAAAGAGCTGTGGAATAAAGTTCCCTGGTCAGCCAGGGGGTTGTATGAGTGGGAGAGCTTGTTTCTCAGGGAAAGCCAAGAGAGAGGCAGAAGAGGAATCAAACCATTATAAAATCTTGTCAGAAAGTGTGACCTAGATTTTGGTCCTGAGCCCCAATTCTCGGTGATAGGTGTAGCCAAAGGGCTGCTTGTGTTACTGGTGCTTATATGAGTGTTTCAAGACATAAAGAAATTGTCTAAAAGAACTTTGAAGAACTGTATTAGCTTCGATCTGCATATGAACTCCAATTTTTGTTTGTTTGTAATTTTAATAAAGATTAAAGTTTATTTTTATAAAGTTTGACTCAGCTAAGTAATAGACAGTTTTTAAAACCCAAACAGAAAACACATTACCGTAAAATGTAAAAGGGGCTCTAAATAACCAGCAAAATATCTCACACTTTAATCAGAAGTAGTTTTTAAAAGGGAAATCAGAACTATGTGGGTAAAATGATACAGCCCTTTTATGTTTTACTAAAGTAGTGTTTAATTAGTTAACAAGTTAGTGTTTTAGTGAGTTAACTTTCAGGGCCTTTCTACCCTACACTGTTATAGTGCTGTTATTCCACTTTCAACATCCTATGGAATCCTGGGGTTTGCCGTTTAGAGAGGGGCATTTAGAATTTCAGCCAGAGAGTTCCTTGGCCTCAGTAAAGAACAAACCCCAGAATTCCACAGGAAGTTGAAAGTGGAATAATAGCACTATAACAGTGTAGTGTAGAAAGGCCCTCATTGTTTGTAGCTCAATGTTTTAGTATTGTGTTTTAATTTTAGTTCATATTTATCTTATTTTTATGTTAAAATTAATATATACACATATAGTCTAATGATAACACTTCTGTTATCTTTACAGACACTATTTCTCCTCCACAGAAAGACCTACATACTTCAAATTTAAGGATTAACTGCATTCATTAGATTAATAGAAGAAAGGCAGAAGTACTCCTCCTACTCAGTATTCTTATAAATTATAAATAACATTCAATTTGCTATAACTCCATGGAGGAGACAGTGCCCTTAATCTTCAAATGGATTCAAACTTGAATTTTCATTAATCAGAAGAGGAGAGGGTTCTTTCCATTGTATTTTAGCAAGAAATAGCAAAGGTGACAGCAAGTCTTAGATGGGGAATAAAAATAAAATCTTGCTGAAAAGAAGCCCACAGAAAGTACCTACAGATTACTCTAGAGAACCTTCAGTAATGTAATAATATTCTGTGTCAAGAACAGCCTTAAGCCAATAGTTCACATCTCATTATTTTAGAGGAGAGGTTGCCAATAGTGGTTATACTTTGGGATTCATGTACTAGGGCAAGAAAAACTTCTGCATCATTGCAATCTGTTGGTGGGAAATAACAATCTGGTATAACTGCTGTAAGGATATATTTCAGAGGAAAGAAATGGAAAAACCACTAAGAAAATCCTATGAAATTCATGAGGTTGTCATAAAGGGACCATCAAGTTGAAAGCACAGACACATACATGATTGCTTTGTGGACAACAGAGTAGAGGAGATCACCTGACTTGCCAAGGGGCATGTAAGGCAGATTGTCAAAGGGAGGCCCCTCCCTAAACTGCAAACCCCAGGATTCCATAGGATGTTGAAAGTGGAATAATAGTGCTACAACAGTTTAGTGTGGAAATGGCCCAGGCTTAAAAACAAAAACAAAAAAACAACAACCCTATGATAAGTTGGAGTTGACTTGAAGGCATATAACAAGAAGGCTTTGGTCCATGTATCAGACTGGCATCATTAATCCATTCCTTCATCATAGTACTGACCTCTTAATTCTTTTTGATTAATTACTTGAGAGTATTAATAAATTTGTTTAAAGCACTGGAAACATACATTTCACAGGGTTCCTCTAACAACCAGCCTACTGACCTAGCTTCAAATGCCAGGAAAAGTGGGAAAAGAATCCTTCCTTCCATCCACTCAAGAGGAGAAGCAGCAGCACCAAGGCAAACAAACAAGTGGACAAGCAAGTTGAAAGAGTGGGATTGGAAACAAGGGTTTAGGTGCCTAGAAAGGAGAGAGCGACGGAAGAGCTGAGTTCAACTCTATCTTAAATTAGTATCCAAACCAGCGGAGAACTCTGATACTTGGAATGCTTACCTTGTATCTTCCTTTAAGCATTATGGGTTGCCAAAGTCATGTCTTGAACAAGGAATTATGAAATGCAACAATTATTAGGCAGGTTCAGACAATTCATTTGTGTATCTGTCAAGCTTTCATTTCTAAATATAAACTTAGTAGTCCTATTTTCCACTCTATGATCTTAAAACATTGGTTTGGGACCTAGTTTAATTAAATGTTTAAAAATGCAAAACACAGGCTGTGTTCTTAGGGCTCTGACCCTCTGGCTTAGCCACAAGCCTTGAACAAAATATCATTTTTTGTGATACTGGATATTTATAAACTATTCCTACTGAAATCCCCTGCTTGTTCCTCCTCATACCATATTCTCTGAATTTACCACTCTTCTCTGTGGCTCACTGCTCTAGTACTCCAGCCCTCCTCCTTTTCCCTTATTTTTAATGTTTAAAACTCCCCAAAAGACACTTTGAGATGTGCAAGTCTCTGTTCCAGATCATAAAACCAGCACAAATAATTTACCTCACATTGGTAAGTCTATACCTTGCTGCTCACCAGTAGGGCCTGCTAGTGATCCATATTTCATAGAAATGTACATGTTTAATGAAATAAAGAAAAGCAGTCTGCTTCAGTATGAAATGAAATTAAGATGTGGGGGGGTATAAAAATAATGCACTCAGTTTTTAATTCTAGTCTTTCTTTTTCAGTTTCAGTGACATTAGCAAAACAGAAGAACCTATACCTCTTCCTATGGGTATGAGGTGGAAAAGACTGGCAATGCAGTTATCACAGCTTTGCAGCAGTTGTTTTGCCTGTCTGATGTGTCCAAAGACATCAATAGCTTCACACCTGGGTTCTGTCTGTATATATTATAGCAATCTCTTTCTAGCTATATTAACATTCTGAACCTGATCCAGCATCTAATTCATTTATCAGATTCTTTTTTGCAAGATATGGTGTTAGACACTTTTGATTTGTCGTAGGAAAGCAGTGTTGCATATGCAATATCCTCTTTCTTGGCTTCAGTGTATTCTGTTCACGTAAATCCCTATACATATGCAGTGTATATTTTCAGACTGATGACTGGATAACTTTTTCTCCATTTGAAAGGCTGTTCTGCCCAGTCCACAGTATACCTTGTATGTGCGAGGCCTTTCTGTCTGCGTGCAGAAATGCACATGAGGATCTCTCTTCTGGATCACAGCCACTACCACTTAGTCCCTCCCCACAACAGACATATTATTCAGAATGAAGGAGCCCCTCTCTGGAAATATAAGTGGCTTTTTGTTTACCACCACCTCTTCCCATTTTTACCAGTTAACTGGAGGAAAAAAGGATATTATAACTACTAGGGTCTGAACAAATAGGATTTGTGAAGTGAATTATATCTGACATTGCATACAGAAAGAGAGCGGGAGAGAGATTTACAAATTAAGGTTAGCTGACTTTCTGTTCTTTGGCTGTCTTTTGCATTTGAGAGAGAACAGTGGTAAAACGATGACAGTGGCAAGCAAACCATTAGGAGAGGGGGGGAACTGAACTGCTGATGCCTTTAGCAAACCCCTCAAAAGAGGAGAGATGGGGAGGGGGAATCTCCTTTCATAAGAGTTGCACAAATATGCAGCCAACCATTTCCTAAAAGGAATAAGGGGGGAATTATCCAAGAAACTGGCAGGCTGCCATGTTGTTAGAAGGATTCATATACTGTATGTGGAGACACTGTAGTCATATTTTGATTCTCAAACAGCTGCTGCTGCTTCACCCTCCTCCTCCTTCTTCCTAGTAGCCAGTAAAGTTGAGCCTCGTTAGAAAGGAAAGGTGAGGTGTTTAAGTCTTTAAAGAAAGACAAATTGTAGAAGAAGTAAGACAAATAACAGGAGCCATCCAGTTTCAGCTACAGGAGGACTTTCCAACTTTTCAGTTGGTTAAACCAAGCCAAGATCATACCCTCTAAATCTTGTGTTTCTTATGATAAATGAGCTCAGGGAGGTACTAGCAGAACACATATTCTCAAGATATAGTGTGTGATGCTGGAAACAAACACCTTGATTTGCCTCTGAATTGTTTTTGAAATTTCAGTGATACAAACTTCACAGTGTAAACTTAAAATAGATCTCCCTCCTGTCAGTCTTCCAGCCCCAACTTTCTGGGAATTGTTTTCCTATAGTGCCCTCTACTGGATGGAGAGTGCCATGAACAGACCAAGAAAGTAATAATTGCTCTATTTGGCCATTGTCCCTCAGAGACTAATAAAGGTATTGGATTTGAAAGTGAGGGTTTAACCATATTGATCAGGATTCAAATTAGTTCGATTCAGTCAAGCCCAAGCAGGCATCTTTGCAGTCAGCTGGCCTTTCCACTGATCACTCAGCCAGATGAAAGAAGTGGAAAAAAAAGGTATAATAAGGCTTATTTCTACCAGGCCTGACTAGGAAAAGACACACCTTTCCTGCATCTTTAAATCGGTTTGAGAACACTGGATTATTATTCACTTTCCAACATTTTTAGATGAAATTAGAGGCCATCTGTTGGTGTGTTTATCACCACCATACCAGTGATCCTGCCTATTTTTGAAATCTAAGCATGTTAAACCTAATTAACGCTTGGTTGGGAGACCATCAAGGAGCACCACGAATCTCTAAGTAGAGACTGGAAAAAATTCTGTTTGAAAACCTAGAGAGCCACTGCCAATCGGAGTTGTAGAGATTGGCTTAGATGGGCCAATGGTCTGACAGTATAAACCAGCTTCCTATGTTCCTAACATCCCCTTGCCATCCTATCAAGGTTGAGAATGTACCCTTCTGCAGGACATTTTGCTGAAGGCAGGGCCAACCCTACCATTAGACAAAGTGAGGCAGTCTCCTTAAGCACCAAATCTGGAGTCCCATGAAAGGGTAGCAAATCATTAGTTAGTTGTTTGCTATTAATGTATTTTTATTTTCAGAGAGTGGTTTTGGGATTTTCTGAGTAATGTCCCAAAATAGCTTGGCTGGTTTAGCAACTACATGCTTCAACTGAGGGAAGGGGGAAGGACACTATACTATTTGCTACTCCAGTTCAGGCAGCAAAATGTATGGGGACAGCCTGGGCTGCTGTATCCTTACTGTTCAATGATTTGCCAATAAAGAAACAAACATTGCTTCCTTCTTTTGTTGTTTGTGATGGATTTTGATTGTAAGACACTTTGGAAGTCAATCTGGTTTGGAAAATTGGGGTGTAAAAATAATTAACACAACTAAATTAAACACCAAAATAGTAAAACCCAGATTGTCCAAAAAGACTAAAGAGGACAACTTTGCTTGTATTATGGATACCTGTTTACAAGACCAGTAGCCCCATTTCAAGCCACTTGAGGAAATATAGGGATTTAAATCAATTTTTGTATGTTTTTGTTTTAGTGAAGAATACTTCACATAAACATAGAAGAGGCATGTAGGAAAGGGTTGTCAGGCTCAGAGATAATTGGAACTGATGTCTAAATGGTGTGTGGTTATTCGATTAAAAACTCAATTGGAATAGCTCATTTCAGGCTTCAGCATCAGTTTTTTCTTCATTAATTTGAGACACCAGAAGTAACAATGCAGAGCAGCAACCAAACCAATATTTACAGCAGACTAACAAAGATCTTCTGTGCAAAGGCATGCAGGGAAGCAGAAATTTACAGTAGGTGAATCACAGGCCTTTTCCTGTAAAATGTAGATTTATTGCACAGACCCTTTCAAAAGGCTGTGACAGGATTACTGATCTTAGGCCAAAAATACATATAGTATGATGTAATTTAAAGGTTGTTAGCTGCCTATCAAGTCTTGCACATGAAAGACATCCGGTTCACCAGCTAATGAAACACAAGTGTCAGTTAATGTCTCCTGTAATTACCATTTTCATTATTATGTAAGACATGCGACACATTTTCGTCATAAGGACTGATCTCTACTGCCAAACAGGTATTTGCAGGCCCTGCTCACTGCCATGGAGATTTGTGGTGGGTTACATCATCTACTGATCTCTTGTGGTTCTAGTGTTGAAATCTGTCTTTGAAAAATTCAGATTAGGACCAGAACTTCTTCCCTAGCGAGGGAGCTACATCTAGAGGATGCCAGTTTGCAGAAGGCTGTTGTGCACAGTGATAAACTGGACTTTGCAGATGAGAGATGGAATCTCTGTATAGTTTCCCTCTTCCATTAAAACAAAAGCAAGTACACCGACATCTGTGCCGAGGAAAGGGGCTCACGTGTCATTTTCTCCAAGATGTGCCTACTGCCTTTCTACATGAAGAGAGCTTATTCCACAGTGGAGCATTCGGAAAGATGAAAAGCATCCACCTGCAGCTTAGGTAACAATCCATGTGCTGCCCTTTTATCCAGATTTTGCTGCCTGAAGTAGTCAACTCACATTGCTGAATGGTAGAGCCAGTCCCATCCAAAAGCCTAACAACAGCTTTGCACAGTAAGCCGGTATTATTACTTGTATACCATAGATATAAGGTTGGGAGTGGGATACAGTGATTTGTCTAACTACAACTACCCAGTGTTACAAGAAGGGAGATTTTAAATAGCTGTCTTCTGATTCACTCTCTTATAGTGGCTTTCCAAAGCCAGTATGACTCACAAATTGTATTCACCTTGATGAAAAAGTTTATCTTGACACATCAAAATGCTAGATCAAAAATAGTCAACTGATTTACTCACAAAATTTCTTGCATTTTGGAGGATTAATTTGTGAAAAAATCCTTTCTAAGAAACTTGTTTGTGCATGTTTAAGGGAAAACACATACTTTACACAGTATATAATTTTACATGTATCACAGTGTTCTCTGTGCAAGATCTTGGGCTCTACACAAGAACCAATTTTTTACACAAATGAAATTTTTGCAAAAATGTTCCAAATGCAAAGAAGGGGGGGGAGTGGCAGCAGCAGCGGTGGAGGAGGAGGACTCTAAATATGCGAAAGACTTGTAATCTCATCCAGTAGAAAGAAAATTATTCACTGTTGTGTACAACTAACTATGCTGGCTAAGGGATTCTGTTACTTGTCCTCTGAAAAATAACATTCCTGAGTTCTGGTTCAGTCTCAAACGACTGCAAATATACTTTTGGACATTTGACATGGTAAAAGACTAAGAGTTTGCCAACATGTTTTCTAGCATGTCATGTACATGACAAAAAGTTATTGGTTCACCACTGCACTCAGTCATATATCTCTCCCATATATACACACCATATGCCACAAAGGCAGAATGGCTTCAAATGGAACGTTATGTGTATTGCATAAATGCAAATTCAGTTCTACCTCTTACAGTGCAATCCTAGACTTAACTTGGAAGAAATTCATGATGTGTTCAACATTAAGGATGTTAAGGATGCACAGGGTTACAGGTTCAGTGTCCTGGTTTGAAGAGTTCTATTTAAATCCGTGGGACTTACTTCCAAGCATGTCTAAGCTCAGGATGCCATTGTCATAAACCAAGGGTTTGAATCATGTGGCCCTCCATGTTTTTGGATTACAGTTCTCACGTTTGCTGATCATTGGCTTTGCTGGATACAGTTTCTGGGAGTTGCTATCCAGCAACATCTGCAGGTTGTGGTCATAAACCATACAGCCTTTTAGCTCTTGACTTTTGCTCAAAGTTAGAATATGCTACCTTGCCTATACAGTCAGCAGAGGGCACTATGTCACCTGTTTTGCTAATATGTGCAGCTGGTCTTCTTGCAAATTTGGTCAGGAGTTCTGAGAAAAGAACTCTTTGCGCATCAGTTTTTGTCTAACTGAGGAGTGATATTTGATGAGACTGACTGTAATAACAAACGAATCCTCCAGGTCTTCCCTGTAAATAATGTATATACAGCGAGAAGTTTATGTAGCTATGCCTCAGATTTATTCACAGCAGAAAGAGAAGAGAGCAAACTGAGATTTAGTAACAGTGCAATGGCAGTGCAGTAAGAGAAGGCAGTATGAAGGGAAATAAAAGGAGACTTAATAATAATACAATGCAGCAAGCTTTTTTCCCCTGAAATCTTAAGTCTGTTGTGGGCGTTGGTCTAAAAGTCTTCTATATGTAGTACTGCTGCTAATTCAGCAATTTAAATATCCATGTGCAGTGGGTTGAAATTTCTTCTTCTCTATACAAAATTTTATTTACGGCACTCCACAAGTTACATGTTTGTCACTGGCAATAAATATGGACTGTGGAACATGGATCTACCATAAATACCTCAGACAGGGAAGAATGTATTTATTTATATATTTCTCCAAACAGAATAGGGCCTTGTTCATGACTATGAACGGAGTTTCCAGTTTTGTCATGACACTGAGCAATACCAGATCATGGGATTAAACCTAATGATCCCCTGGAACAACTCTGGAGCAAAGCTTTTTTTTTCCCTTTTCTCTTACCCACTTTAGCCCCCACACTGCCTGAAATCCAGTTTAAGAAAGTCTTTTAGTCCTCTAGGGCTGACTTGGGAAAGACGGACGCAATGAGAAGGAGGATTCATTCCCCACATGATTCATCTGGATGTTGCTGTAGAAGTCCACCACAGGTTCCTTCCCAGGATCCTCTCTTTCACCCTTCTGTCAAAAATACACATGCATTTCATCACCATCTTCTGGGAAGCCTCTCTCCATTTCATTACTCACTTAAGGATTTACTCCTTTACTTTCATGCACTGGTGCCAGCCTGTGACTGTGGGAAAGAAGGATGGCGTCATTTTACCCCTCAAGACCATTATCCCACAGATGATTGTTGAGGAATTGAGATTTTGGTAATGAGACTCTCAATCAGCAGAGTATTTTAGTAACTGCACAAAAACGGAAGTTGAACAGATTACCAGTCCCACTTCTATCACTCCATCCCAAACACACTTAATCTAGCTCAAAATACACAAAATCAGTTTGGTTAAAATAAAAAAGAGTTTACTCACAAAATCTTGTGCATAGTCTACACAGGTTCAATTCTTGAAGAAGGCAGGAAGAAAATTAAGCACTCATATGCTTGCTGAAAATAATCCCTGTTAGGAGATCTCAGAGCATGCTTTCAGGGCAAAAGGCGAAGACAAAAGGAAGGAGTAAATGGCAAGAGAACCTTTTTAAGAACAAAGAATGTGTATGTGCTGGAGGAAGAGGTGTTGACCAAAACAGGAAGTTTTCTCTAGGCCAGTGGTTCTCAACCTGTGGGTCCCCAGATGTTTTTGGACTTCAGCTCCCAGAAGCCCTGAGCATTGACCATAGTGGCTGGGGCTTCTGGGAGCTGAAGTCCAGAAACATCTGGGGACCCACAGGTTGAGAACCACTGCTCTAGGCTGTTTCTCTATGTCTACAATAAACATGCAAACTAACTAGCCAGCTAATTAAGCATGCAAAGGTTGCCACTCCCAACAACCACAAGAACAAGACTTACCAAAATTTCTTGAGGCACTGCAGGTCACACCTAAAGGCTGATACTGGAAACCTTGATTAGAGGGCAGTTTTAGAGTGCAATAAGTGAAATCTGAAAACTAGTCTGGCCTAAAAAAGTCATGGCAGAACACCAGAAAGTGTGCAATCCTGGTCTTAATGGATTTAGAGTCACATCTACAGTGGTCCCTCCACTTTCATGAGGGTTTGGGGTGCAGGGCCCTTGCAAAAAAATTTAAAAAATGAATATATGTCCCCCTTCTACCCAGTAGAGCACGTGAGGGAGTGCACATGCTTGCCTTCTGTCCCCACACTTTCTCTCCCATCCCCTTCCCTTTTTCCAAGGCAGGGGAAAGGAAGGCACATCAATGCATTCATTCCCTCCCTGGCTCCCCCCTCCCATTCCCTTCCCCTTTGGCCTGGGTGCAGGGAAGAAAAGCAGACACAAATATTCCCTCACCATGTTCCCCACTCCCATTCCCTTCTAATTTGCCCAAGTGCAGGGGAGGAACACATGCACACAGTGCCTCACAAGTAATCAAATTTGTGAAGGTCAAACCTGCAAATGGGGAAGGAAAACTGTCCATATTTTTCTATAACATAGATTTCTGCTCCATTACCTTGTCATTTCACTTAGGTCATTTCTCCAGAACTTCAGTGTAACTCCACCCATACTCCCCCAATATCCCACATTCCAGAGCCTTCTCTGTCTCCACTCCTAGTAGCATTACACCCTAGAAACCCAGAGTGCAGCCATACTACACAGTTGTAACAATATGATACCACATTAACTGCTAAGCTTCCATCCAAAGGAATCTTGAGATTTGCAGTTTGGTAAGGTACACTAGCCCACCCCCCTGAATTACAGTTCCCAAACTTTCCTGATTGAACACTCAGCCCATCTGCTCAGGTTAACCTGGGAACTGTGGGTCGAGGGTACCGTACAGATTTCAAAGTACATTACCAAACTGCAAATGCCAGGATTCCATAAGATGGACCACAGGCAGTTAAAGTGGTATGAAACTGATATAACTATGGCTGGAGTCCTATTTGTTATGTATCTACATGTAAGCACTGCAGTTATGGTGTTATATAAAGAATTCCAGTGCAACTCCCAGTCCCCACCATTCCCACTTATACCAGGCAGTAATTACCGCAATTAACAAAAGTCTGTCCCACATTACTTGGGAAGCATCTGGCTGCCGTTTCCACCTCTCCCAAGATCAATCCCCATTGCAACAGGCAGAAAGAGGGTCCCTGTAACAATTCCCCCTTGTGCTGGAAATCACTCAGCAAGAGAGGGGCAGGAAGTGCAGTCAGCTGTTCCCTGAATGACAGGGGAATGGACCTCTGTCAAACACAATGACTGCTGTTCAGTTATTGGAGATAGGAGGAGTTTCATGATCCCTACATAGCCCCTAAAGTAAGGGCTACATAGAAATCATGAATATGTTAACAATCACAAGTGCATAGCTGCAGGTTATGTATTTGTAACTGTGATGCAGGATTCTGGTATATCTTCTATGACATTTCCACTTTGGTCTTTTCAGCAAAGCTTCAGGGCAACTCCAGCTACATATATCTAGCTTCACCCATCCCAGAGCGTTCCTTCCTCCCAGCCACACTCTCCTTCCACCACCCTTACTTCTCTGGCCCTGCACTATAGAAAACTCCCAGACATCTGCTTTACATTTGATCTCTTTACCCCCACTGGGCTCTGTGCCCTCTTTGGAGTCTTCAGCTCATTGAACTGATGGCATCCTGTAAATGTGCAGATGTTCCTGTTGGGACAATTTGCATGAGAATGGGGCTTCCAAATGTCACATTGCAAAACAATGCAAAAGACTCCATTGAACGCCAAACCGTCTCCTCAGAGGAAATGAAGGAACAAAGATTGTAGAGGCTGGGCAAGGTCGTTTTATTCCAGTGGTATTTTCTTCAAAAATGCTGGTATCATTGTACATTTGACAAAGGAAAAAATAAGAATATGTAAATCTGGGGATTTTAAAAATAACAAAAAAAAAACAAACCTAGAATAGTTTAAAAATCCCCATTATTCTTCCTTAAAGTTAAAACTGAATAAAGAAAAACAGCCATAAAAATATACATACGTGTCACACAAATGTGGAAGGATCTCGGTTCACAGAATGTCCATCTTTACAGTATGTAGCCAAACAGGATCACAGTATGAAAGGGGCAGATGACGTTCAGCATGCTCAGAAGATCCTCAAAATCTACAGAAATATGAAATTTGTAAGCCCAAGAACCTCAAAAGGCAATTCCCCTCTTCTCCATCCACTTAAGAAATGGAAACAGAAAAAATAGTGGGAGGAGGAAGTAAACTCTCAGAAATCATTTCCTGAATATATTATACTCTCTCCCATTCAGGGCTCCCACTCAGGTACTGCCATTTGGCACAGTAAGACACTAGCCCCAGTCTGCAGCTTTTGGTTACAATGGCAAAAGGACAAGGAAATCTTTTATTAATTAACAAATTAGCTAGCTTTATGTTGTATTTTTTAGTACCAAGAGAAGGGGCACTTCTGTATATTTTTGCCATACGAACCAAATAATTTCACTCCGCTTTGAGTGCAATGTAGTACTAAAAGGAACATTTGCAAATTTTCTCAACCTTAGTGAGAACAAGTACCTTGATATGTTGAGAAACCCCATCCAAAAACTGTTGCATCTTACACAAAAACATAATTTGTCCAAAAATGTATTTTATACAAAAAAAAAAACAGTTTTCTGCAAAGAGAAATGTTGGATTAGCATCCTGTTAGTGCAGTGGTTCTCAACCTGTGGGTCCCCAGATGTTTTTGGACTTCAGCTCCCAGAAGCCCTGAGCATTGACCATAGTGGCAGGGGCTTCTGGGAGCTGAAGTCCACAAACATCTGGGGACCCACAGGTTGAGAACCACTGTGTTATTGAGTTACAAAGGCAGATGTGCACGTTACCAATCATACAACAACCAAACTCCTCCCAGTGCACATTTCCTCAACTGCAGCCCCCACAATATTGCCATTTCCTGGCTGGTGAGATGGCAGATAAGTGTCCAACTCTATAGCTGGACACACAGCAATGGTATCATCCTCAGGGACCTCCAAAGGATATGAATGGAGGCGGGGCATGGTGTGCAAGAAAATGATGAGTTTGTGGAGAGCAAATTTATTGAAGATGTATTGTAACTAAGTCTCCTGAGCCAGCATCTTGGTTATTATATTTTTCAGAGGGGAAAAGATTGTAGGAAAATTATGCACATAAGGTCCAGAAATGTGAAAAATCATTACAAAATGCCCCAAAGCTCATATAATCTCACCCACTTGTTATCACTGTGAACTGGCCTGGCTTCGGTAGACATTAGATATCATTTTGATATCGCAATTCGGTCTTATTTTGCCACCCTCAGCCAAGTGTTTGTGAGGCCCCTGAACAAGCACGGAGCTAGGCATGGCTATTAAATGCTGAATCATTTCTGTTTACACCTAAGCAAGCCAGACACAGACAGATCTTGCTTTAGGAGACCTCCCGAAACAAACACTTCATTAAGTATGCACACTAACACAAAGAGCTCCCTGTCCCGAGCAGGCACCCCGGCGAGCTGGACACTCCACCGCCCAGGCAAGCTGCATCTGCATACTGGTCATTCCTTTGTCAATTTGAACTTAACTGGAGCCAGACACAGGCGGAGGAGAGCGCAGAAGGCCAACGGTTGTTGCTCTGTGGCTCTCCCCGCCCAGCGCCTGTCTTAAGTAGTCCCCTGGTCTGGCAGTGACCAATCCGGCGCCCGCTCACAGCTGAGGGCTCACAGCTCGGCTCACAGCTGGGAGCTCTCAGCCCAGAGCTGTTTCTCCATCAGCCACCGGGACCAGCGGACTGCCTCTTTTCCTTGCCGCCGCTGCCGGAACGTGGGAGGAGGGGCAGCGGTTTCCTCCGAGTCAGAGCTGCGGGTGGGCGGAGACCCCGGGCTGGAACCAGAGCCCGCCTCCCCCATCGAGCCGCCCCCAGTGCTGCCAATGGGGCCGTTCACGTCAGCAGCACCCTCCAAGGCGTCCGGGCCCTCCCCCGCGTTGGTGGCAGCCTCCGCGACGGCCAGGCCTCCCCCGTGTCGTCGGCAGCCTCCGAGGCGTCCAGGCCTCCCCCGCGGCGGCGGCCACCAAGGCGTCCGGGCCCTCCTCTGCGTCGGTGGCGGCCCCCGGGACGACACGGAGCTCAGCCGAGCCCAGGCCCATGACACTCCGAGAGCTTCCTCGGATCGCTCCGGACTTACATCCAGCCTTGCTGCTGCTCTGTCGAGCGAACTCCCCTCAGCCACCACGCTGAGTTTCTTCGCTACCATCTCCAGCTTCTTCAGGACTACAAGAAAGGTGTCGTATCACCCATTTCCCCAAAAAACTCTTATTTCTTATTTCTTAGTTAGCTGTGTGGTTGCGTTGTCTTAAATGTTTGTCTGTCTTTAATAAAACATCATTTTGGCTATTTTAAAACTGTCTGACTGCTTAACTGACCTGACCCTGTAGACATTGGGTTACAAGATCCTCGCAAAGTTACCCTGCCTCTCGTTAGCTTAAGTGAGTGCTCCAGCTAATTTCCCCATCTTTTGTTGTTGTTGTTTGGTTATTTGGGCGCCCATCTCAGGACCCCCAGCACACAGGGTAACACACTGAGAAAATAGCATTTGAATGTTTTTCCATGCTCACCTGCAAAAAATAACTAAGTGAAGATTTAAATTCATCATATATCAATCCAATGGGGGGGGGTAATTTGATGTCCTGCCTCAGGTTACAAAATGCCTTTGTCTGGACCTGTTCCCACAGTTATCATATGTTTCCCGAAGGAAAGTTATTTTTCTCTGTTTTTAGCCTGCTTTATGTTATCTCATGTGACATAGGCCATTTCTGCACTAGACTGTTATAGTGCTATTATCCCACTTTCAACATCCTATGGAATCCTGGGGTTTGCAGTTTGGGGAGGAAACAGCTGGCCCCTCCTGCAACTGCAAACCCCAGGATTCCATAGGATGTTGAAAGTGGAATAATAGCACTATAACAGTCTAGTGCGGAAATGGCCATATATAGACATTTTTTTCCTCTGAGGATGAGCCCAATTCCTGAACCCTGGTCTCCCAGTATTCTAGTCCAGCACTCACACCATTATACCACTTTGGCTCTCTTTCTAAAGTGTGTGGGTATTAATTGCCCCCTTAAGACCAAGCCATCATTAAATACTTTGCATAACAGCAGAGATGCCTGGTAAGGTGACATTAGTATTGCGAAAGTCATCTCCTTACCACCATTACTGTGAGAACGTCAGCTAAGCTGAAACTTTGGAGATGGCCAGTTTGGCAGATAAGTCATCATCCCTGTTGATCAAAAAGTCCTGGCATTTATGTTCCCTGGATGCTCTATAGTACTGTATGCAACCCAATTGTCTTTCCATTTGCATTAGTTTGGACATCCAATTGTGATGAAATTCTGGAGGGAGGGCTATTTGGACTGCTTACGGCTGAGAGAAAAAGTTATATAAAGCCAAGTACCCAAAGCCAAGTATCCTTCAATGAGAGCCTAGCAAGGAGCTAGGAAGAAGAGTCCCTTAGTCAGCCTGGGAGTATGGCTGTGTTGGGAGGTTTAGTTCTCAGTGGAAGCCTAGTGAGAGGCTAGAAGAGTAACTGTAGTCTGGTCAGAGAATGTGACCTAGATTGCTAATTAAGCCTTTGGTGGAAGTTTAGCCAAAGTGCTGAATATGACAATTGTGCCTTTTGTGAAAGTCTAGAGACATGTTTCTGAGCAGGGAGTTACCTGTTAATAACCATCTGAACAGTGCGCTGAAGAAATGTATCGACACTGAACTGCATATGAACTCTAACATGCTACTTATTTTTATTATTATCTTAATAAATGTTACAATTTGTCTTTGCAAATACTGACTGAGTTTCAGTTGTCTACAGTGATACCTAACACAGAAAACACACTTCCATAAAATTATTGGGTGGCTCTAAATAAACATTGAAAACCCTCAGCCTTTTACACAGAGGTGGTATTATAGGAGGAGGCACAGCTGTATGGAAAGACAATGTGCCTTATCATATTAGGAACCATCACACCAATCTGGGAGAAGTAAGGTTGTGTCACACCAATTAATTCAGAGGAAATGCCACTATAAACTGATGGTCTTTGACTCATGAACCAAGATCTCCCAATGGATATTAGCCACTTGGACACTGAGCTCCAATCTTTCCCCTACTCCTAACTTGTCTGACCAAGCTTTGTCCTGCTACTGACTCTGGCCCAGAGATGACAACCTCTTCCAGTATTTTTCTACTTCAACTGCTATGGCAACATCCTGTGGAATCCTGGGTTTTGTAATTTAGGTCAGGACATTTAGAATTCTCAACCAGAGACCCTAGGATACCATAGGATGTTGCTATGGCAGTTAAAATGGTACTATAACTGTATCACATGAAAGCAGCCCAGTAATGGGAGCCAGCGTTAGAGGCTAGAAGAGTGGCTTATGTAGAGTTAAAAAGTAGTTCAACATGTAACCATAGGGTAAAAATATACCATGAAGTTTAAGGTGACTTTCCTTTTTACACTCAAGTAAATCTGCACAGCCCTTATTGGATAAGGATATTGTACCTGAGTAGGTTAAGCTGAAACCTTCTTTCTCCCAGCCAATTTTATTTCAGCAATCGTGACTGTGGAACCGTTGTTGTTTTCGTGTGCCTTCAAGTCATTTTCAATTTATGGCAAACTTATCACGGGATTTTCTGGTACAGAAAAGTAAATCCATCATAACTTAAGCCTTATATATGTTGTCGCCACACTAACATGGAAATTCTGCACAAGGACTTAGAACTTGATTCCAGATGAAACACTGGACCTAGTCTTCTGGAGTTGTTGTTTCTTTTTATGCAGAACTGTGAAGTAAGTAATTTCCAGAGTTAGCCTTATGTGATTATTGCAGAACTACAAGGAATCTTCTGGCAGCTGCAACAGGAAAGAAAAGACTTGAAGCTTGTGGGATCTACTTTGTGCTTCAGAAAGCACAAGATCAACCCCTTTCCCAATCCTGGTGGGAAAAAAATGACATACATTTATAATAAAAGAATTCTAAAGCAAGGATTTGTTCTGAGTACCAGAATTGAACAAGAGCTCATATAAAAATCATCCCCAAGGTACCCTTCATTTTCACAGAATATCTTATTTTGCTACTGCAGTTGTTATTCAAGTACAAGTTCAAAATCTTGGCTTACCGATTTCAATTTTTTTAAGAGATCTACCAAACAGGCCATCCCAAATCTATCATCTGCCCAGCTATGCAGTAAAAAACTAACTAAATTATTATGATGTGAGCTCTCATGTACTACAGTTTTCTTCAACAGGGCATAAAACTACATTTTCAGTTGACAGTACTCTTTCCTTCTGTTTGTGGCCCTCTGGATCCTAACAGTAATACTCACTATTCATTCCCATAAAAAACTGAGCAAACTGTTCACATGAATACAAAACAGCTTATATGCAAATATTGATGGACATCCTGAAGGAATTATTTTTAAAGACATGTCAAGAAGTCCAGGCACTTAAACTGTTGCAAATACTCCTTGTTAAACTCAGATGTGTATTTTCCCTGATCTAGAGAATAAAATGTTCGCCCGACTGTTGTTAAAGCCAAAATATTTCTCTGACTTGATTGGTGTACTTGGCTATAAACTGATGGGAATCACCTTGAGGCAAACAAAAAAAGATTATACTACATTTCACCTTGCTGCAAGAAAAGGAAGAAAAAAAATTGACAGTTCAATATCAAATAGTCAACGTGACATTAAACAGCATTATAACATCATGATAAATGAGGGGAGATACTTCTCCCTGTGTCAGAAAAGCAAATATAAAAAGTGAATTATGTGTCAGTCTATCTAAGAGTACATTAATTATACCTGCATAAGAAGGTTGTTAATTTTCAAAGCAAAATGGAAGCAATGTAATAGAGAAGTAGAGTTTTAGTGGAAGAAAATCAAATTGTACATCCTAAAATAAAACATGCCTCTCATCCAAAGCAAAGCAGTAGGCAAATCCCCTGAAAGTGAACAAACTCAAATTGGTTACCCGGCTTGAGCTTCAGAGAACATCTGTGCTTGCATAGACCTGAATGCTGTTGCTGTGAATGCAGATATGAATCTATATGCACATTGACTCTGTGTTTCAATGAGAGAACATCTCTTATTGAATTGGAGCATATGAGGATGATTTGGAACCCTTCAGAAAAGAACCCTGAAGACGGCATTCAAATTCATGATGGAATAACCATATTGGTTTTTATATGGCTCATACAAGTTCATAACTTCATTATTTTGCTAGAACAGCTGCCCTGATGAATATCATCTAGGCACATTTCAGGCAGTTAGTCCTGGGCAACCATCCATTCATATTTTGTTTTGTTTTGTGTTCTTCTTGCTGTTTGCTCAATTGTTTTCCAAGTTAGTGTATTTTTATCTTCTCACATGCCCAATGAAATTATCTTGCTCTGCTCTCCACGTTTCCTCAGGTCATTTAACATGTTTAGATATATTTGTTTCTAGATCGCTGTACAAAAAAGGGAAACAGGGAGGAAAAAAAACATGGAAGAGATGGATCAATTCAAGATTTCAACAGAAAAGACCCTAACTGGCATATCCTAATTTTCTCATTTAAAAAAATCTTTGGATTCTTATTCAAATTATTTCTTTCCTTTTTTAAAGGGATTGACTTATAATGGTTCATTTAACACTGTCTATAACACCCCTGTTGTTTTAGAGATCATGTAGGGTGGGAAATGTCAGTACTTCTCAATCAACAGGGGGAACAGAGTCCCGTTGAGGGTTTGGGGGGACTTTCACAGCTCTTACATAGTTCCTAAACTAGGGGAGGTTTGCTCTAAGGCTAAGAGAGTGTGACTTGCTCAAGATCACGCTCTGGATTTCCATGGCTGAATGGGAATTCTAGCCCTGGTCACTTGGAATACTAATCCAATGGTCAAAACACTATACTGCACTGGCCGCTGAATCACATAGTACAATTTTAAAAAATTAGTACAAATCAGGAAACATAAACGAAAAGATGTTTCCTTGTCTCCCCTGTCTGATGATAGTAGAGGAGGCTGCAGAGACAAGAGCTTCAGCGAAGACTGGGGATTGGAGGTGGATGACTTTCCCTGCTAATGGAACTTTCTTCTACTAGGGCTTTCCTAAAAGAATGCTGCCACCAGTCTGAATGTACCTTCAGACACAGCTTGGTTTGTTGAGTTGCTTATAGCATCTCAAAACTCTGTTGTCAAGGTCTATTCCTTCCCTCCACACCAGTTCCATCCTAGGAAAATAAATCGTGGTTTGGCTTTTCTTGCCAAAAATCCAGAAAAACAGCACTTAACAAAAGCCCTGGTGAAGATCCTTTTAAAAAATCCACATCTGGCAGTTTTGATACCTAGTGGTCTTCAAGTGGAAAGATTTCATGAGAAATTCCCTTCAGAGATAACACAGCACAATGTTCATATACAGAAACAACTTTATTGTGGTTTGGGAAGAAAACAACAATCACACAAACCCATAGAGAATTTGACATAAAAGATACAGAAGCAGTCTAACATAGCTGATTACATGTTGTCTTCTTGAATAGAGGTTTCGGTTCTAGCATTTACACAGAGTTTATTGTGGTGAAGATAGTCTGCTGCATTGATCTCCAATTAGAAGTTATTGGGTTGATTCCTGAGAACTGAGCAAACTTTTAACTTCATGGGAATCTGTGCTTAGAATTTTTTTAAAAAGTAAGAAAACCCATTTTCAGAGACTAGCTATTATCTTGTACAGTCATGTAATATTCTCCATGTCTGATTTAGACAGAAAATCAGAAAAATACTTACCTTCTTTACATCCTTAAACTTGCATCTCAAAGAGCTGTCCAGATGAAACCAGAAGGGCTATTGTACAAATATCTTTTGAGGCATTTATTCAGAGACAAAGCCCAGAAAGTACGTTTCTTCAGGTTGATTGTCAGGCTGCCAAATATACTAGATGCTGTAGGGAGCACTGTTGAGCTGCATCAGAGCACTGGGGTTTATCTCAGGGCAGAATTCATCTTTTTCTCCACTTTCTTGCCCTTTGTCATCAAGAAAGGCTCACCAATGACAGAAGCCAAGGAGATAAAAGCAAATCAAAGAGAAGTTGTAGAAGGAAAAGAACAAGCTAGTTTTCCTTTTGAAAATCAGGGATGCAGATCCTTTCTTCCACAGATCCACACACAAGGGAGGGGAGTTCTCCAAAGTTCCCAATCCCCCCATGCCAGTTTCAGCCCTTATTATGAGAGACATAGTAAATAATAAAATAATAATAACTAGCGTGGTGCTGCTGGGGATCATGTAGTAAGTGGATCAGAGGTGCAAAGTCAAGGTGAAGCAAACAAGCAGCCAGTGGAGGGCCAGAAGCAAGTAGCAATGATGGTGGGCACAGTGGTGGGTATAGTTGGCACCACAGGCTTCATGAACTCCCCCCCAGATCACTCTCCCTTTCTCAAAAAAACAAAACAAAAAAACACAACTCTAGATGTCCCCAAGTGAAAGTAGAACTCAACTTCCAACACCACTGGTTTTGTGTGTGTGTGTGTGTGTGTGTGTGTGTAAATCTTGCAGATTTTTAGATTTATTGTGGCCCTGCTGAGTCCTGGGACTAAGCAATTGGCCCCAAGATTGCCCACTCCTGTAACAGAGGCATATTGATCAAGCACATGCTTTGCAAGCAGAAAGCCTCCAGTTCAATCCTTCTCATCTCCAGATATACTTCTGCCTCAATTCCTAGTGTCATGTCTCCTACTGAGATACTAGCAGTACAAGAGTGTTTGAGGAGGGGTTTGGCATACCCACAGGTCAGTTGATGCTGCCCCAGCTCTTCTCACCAAACAATGAGCCTCATTAGATAAAGCAGGCAACAAACATTCTTCAGACACTGGAAGCTATGTCTGTCACTCACCCTGTGTGAAAGACACCCAAGGCAGCTCAGAGACTCTGCCTTACATTATGGAAACATGGACTCTGTTCTGCCTCTTCTTCTGTGCATGCTTCTGCCTGTTTGGTTTTCCCTGGCTACTGACAGATTCCATGGGTTCTTGACTTCTGGACTGCTACTTACCCATGCAGCCTGTCAGCTCTCCAAGTGAATTATGATACCAAGAGAGCCACTTATAGTCAATGTAAACAACCTGACCTAGATGGGCCAATTGTCTGAATCGGGACAGATCCAAAGAGCTGCCTAACTAAGGCAAAAGGTGGGGGTCCAGAGGTAGCAGCCAACATCCAGAGAAGACAGAAGTGAGCAATGTAGCCCAAAATGGTAAACCCATTATCAAAGAGAATTGTATGCACCAGGGTGACTGAGCCTGTTGGAGTGGGAGCACCATTGCCTTTGCAACAACTTGTGTGGTTATCACAGTACACAATAATTTGATTCATTAAATTCCTAGTGCAACTCAACTCCCACAAGGTGTGTGTGTGAGAGAGAGTTTAGACCATTTTGCCTTAGTACTGTCAAATTCCTAATTCTGAGTATTTTCTGTCTCTCTGTATAGACTTCTACATTTCATAGAATGTAACTCTAAGCATCTGTAAGTTTGTATTTAATTTTAAAACATATTTAAGGTATAAAATCCTCTCAAGACAGGCACAAACAATAGAACAATGAATGCAATATAATAAGAAACATCAGCATTTATAAAAGCAAGTGCCAATACAAAAAGAGACACCCTAACCCCAGCCCCAGACAATATTATCATAAAAACATTGTCATCAAAACCATTGTGTGTCCATAAAAAGGTAACTCAGGAGAAGGCCATGGAAAAAGATGTGTTTTTTTCCAGGAGGCCTGTGAGAAGGAGGCTTCATGCATTCCAATTTGCAATGACTTCCAGAGATCTAGAGGGCACTGTTGGAAAGCTTTTCTCCCTTGTACCCACTATCCTGACTGTTCTCATGGGCAACTATAAAGAATGAGGCAAATGAGAAGAACTGTCAGTGGTGGGGAAGGGAGAAAAAGGCTCTTGAAAAACAAGCAAACTAGCATGATAAAAGTGGTCAGTCTACTAATTTTTCTACTAATTTGTCTACTAATTTCTCCCAAACTTTTAAATGTTAAAAAATTAAAAAGTAGCATTCAAATTGGATAAAGAAGGCACTGACAACAAGTACAGTTGATGTGATGATAAGCTTTGCATGATCTAAGCCCCTCCCCCCCAGCAAATTGGAATGGCTCCATTTGTATTAGCTGAAGCTTCTTCAAATATATATATATATTCAAAAAAAAAAATTATTACGGCAAACAGCCAGCAAATTTGAACAAAATTTAAAACAATATAAATGGAACAATAATTAATTTTGTTAAAATCTCCTGCAGACATCAAACATAAAATATGGCAAGACCATAACATTTCAACCTAAAATGAAATTGAAAACATAATTTCTAAGTTTATAACATTTAAAATTGTATATGTACATATGTATATATTTATGAAATTTTATTTTAATCCGACATAGCGAATAATTAATCTAAAAGCAAAATACAATAATAAAATACAATACCATAATAAAAACCCGGGAATACAATAATAAAATACAATAATAAAATACAATACCATAATAAAAACCCTGGAAAAAATTTGGAAAAATCCCAAAATAAAAAAAAATTTAAAACATGAATGTAAAATATTTTACATTTTAAATATAAAATATATGAATCAAATTAGTGTAATAAAAACAAAACATAAATCGTAATCCCATTTGTGCTAAGGCAACTTTAGCCGACAGGTAATGGCTGCCGAACAAAAGGTCGCTACCTTAGCTGTGATTCCGGGGGACTGATTGCCAAAAGATAATCAATATAAAATGCATCTGATCTCCCAGGTATACCTTGTAAAATAGGAGTAATAAAACGACATCGAAGATCTCGAAAAAAGGGACAATACAATAAGACATGTCCCACCGTTTCTATCTTCTCCTCCTCACAAGGGCGAGCGTCACAGTATGGTACATTGTTATATTACCCTTCAGTAGTGCGGATGGAAGCACATTAAACTTAGCCTGGGAAAAGGCTCTCCTATGTTTAGGTATAATTAAATTTTTCAAAAAAGCAGCAGGGGGGAAAAGGCCCTCTATCTTGAAAACTAGATAATGGAGACTGCACTTACATAATCCTGAACTCAATATCCCGAATACGCTGACACACAGTTTCTTTTGCTTTTGCATAACCCATGGCAAGAATAACACCTTGTAAAAATCCTACCTTAACACTTTCTCTCCAACTGTTTTTTTACCTTGAGTGGAAAGAATAATTAGTGTCAGAGGAGCCAGGCCTTTGGGCATAAATAACAATTTTAACCAATAATTTAACTTATAAATCCATATCTGGGATGTAATGGTAAGTTGACCCGTCTCTAGCCGTGTAAAAACATTTGGCACACAGCTAGGGAGCCAGAATAGTTCTCAAAAATTTTGTTGAACCGTTTCTAAAACCGCAATATTGCTGAACATGCACAATTGTGCTCCGTAAAGCATTTGTGGTAAGATCTTATTGTTGAACACCTGTATTGCTGCCGGTACAAACTGTCCCCCCTTTGGGGTAAAAAAATGAAATCAATGAATTATAACTCCGTTGTACATTTGCAATTGCATAAGACACTTGGGCTTTCCAAAGCCGGTAGTTAAAAAATTCTCCCAAATACTTAAAAAAATTTACCTGTTCAATTGAATGGCCTTTTAGTTGCCAACGGTGTTTACACCATTTCCGAGTGAAAACAAAAACTTTGGTTTTGTCATAATTAATTTCCAACTCTTCAGTACTACAATAGGCATCTAACGCTCTTAGAAGCCTTCTCAAACCTAAAATGACAGTGAGAGAAGTACGGCTCATCTGCATACAATAAAATGCTCACAGGTCTCCCTGCCAATTTAGGTGGGTAATTTTGTTTCAAATAATATTTTGACCAGGGAATTTATATAAACATTAAACAAGGTGGGGGGAACCTTTTTTCCGTGTGTTGGTATTGAACTGGACAAATGTCCTTCCTGATTACATCTTACTCGCAGATATGTTTTATCGTAAAGACTGCGAATAAGAATCAATAAACGCCTATCCACATTGGTAGCCTCAAGCTTACGCCATAGTTTGTCTCTTAAATGTGTCAAAAGCAGACTTAAAGTCTATAAAGGCTGAATAAAGTCCCCCCCCAGTTGAGAAGGAATCTTTTCTAATAAATGCTTAATATAACCCCGGTAAAGGAAATACCCAACCTAAGCCTGCTTGCTCTGCCTCCAGAAAATTTTCTTCTTCCATCCAACTTTGTAATTTCTCTAGAAGATGACTGGCGTACAACTTGCTAATAATACTTAGCAGACTAATTGGTCTATAATTGGCGGGATCTGTCTTTCCCTTTTCTTATGGATAGGGATAATTATTGCAAGACCCCAGTCAGATGGAATGAGGCAGTGGTCAATACAGGAAAAAGAATGGCTAACACCGGTGCCCACCACTCCAATTTACTTAAGCAGTTCAGATGGATCGATCACTCCCTTTTTAAATTTTAGTCTAGAAAAAAACTGCCAATTTCAGATGAAGTACGGGGGGCCATTCAGGAACCCCCTGGGGTCTTGTAGAGATAGTGAGTCTCCTGCTTGCCTGCCAGCATACATGGCACTAAAGTCCGTTCCCCCAGGTCTTCACAGGGAAGTGGAAATTATCCATGTCTTCTTTGCCAGCCCCAGACATTTTTCCAGAAAGCAGCTGAATCATGCGTCTGTGATGCAGTGATTAACTTCTCCCAATTCAATCTCACTGCCTGTCTTTTTTTTTCCTTAATTATTTTTTATTTTTTTTCTTTTAACCATAGCCATTCCACAGGTAATGATGTCATATCCACTCCCTATTTCTTTATATTTTCCGAGAAAATTTTCTTCATCTCCAGGCATTCCTGGTCAAACCAAGGTTTAGATTTAAAGGAGAAAAAATGTTTTTAGGTAAGTTATTACATAGTAAGCAATTCTGCAAGTGTACAATTAGGTTTTGGTAAAAACATAAAACCTCTTCTGGTGTTCTTGCAATTAAAAATAGAGTCTCTTAATCTAAGACAGCTTTCTGATTGAAGGAGTTTAGTTGATGTTTCCTCTAGATTTACATTCCATCGGACGCGGAAAATCTTACTTCGCCCTCAACTTAACCCGGGTTCAAACTAGCATAAAGGTCTGATATCTCAACATTTAGTACAAAAATTAAAGGGAGATGATCACTTTATATTTCCACCTTGAAGCTTAAACCAGATTTAACAAACTATAAAAACCATTATATAATCAACTGTTGAAGCCCCATGCCGGATGTAAATGTAAATTCACCAGGTTTATCTCCTTCAACCCCACCATTCAGCATTACTAAATCTAAGTTGTTCAACATTTGCAGAAGACCAAACCTGAAAAGTTGCATACCTTATTTTTTAAATTCCTGACAGGTATCAAATGACCTGCTTCTGCTTCAGGGGGGGTCCCCTAATGGGTTTTAAATTGTTTTTTTATTTAAACCCGATCTGGCATTAAAATCACCCGCCAAGATCACAAGTGCTTTTAGGTATATAGCAGTCATTTTGTTAATAAATTCTTGTAGCTTTATCCACCTATCCTTAGTTTGATGTCTTTGAGATGATAAAAAAAAACATTTATTAACAACAACTGAAATGAATGCAGTTCAATAACCAGACAAGAGCGATATTGGGCAATATCAATGCCATAGATTTTAACACGAAGCTTAGTGGAAATTTTAACCAAGGCCTCCCTTAGGGCGGCCACTCTAACATAGGATCTGCTTTCAAGGGGTATGTTTCATAACCGTTTAACTCTAAAAAATCTCATTCCCATGTTTTGGAGAAAAAGAATATCATAGCTACCAATAAAATTACAAAAGGAATGGTTCAATTTTCTACCCAGCCCGCAATATTCCCGGACAAGAATACAGCTGACCAACCTGGCAGGTCTACGAGATGATTTAAGTCAGTTAGAAATATAAAAATTTGAAGAACTTTCCTGCCTAACAATGCCTTCTACTTCCCCATAGCACACAAATTCAAATTACTATCAGTATGATTTGGGGCATTTGCACCTTTATTGTCTCCTTTTTTCTTTCGGGAACACTGACTTCTTTGAGTATGGTCATTTTGCTTGGGCCATTCTTAGTTCCTCCTCTTCTGCAGCCAGAACAATGGCATCCAAAGATGTATTTAATCTGCTTACATTGGAGACTAATGGCTTAATATGTTACAAAAGAAGGACCCATGTTGGCTACTTTTTGGGGGGGGGCCCATTCTTTAAATTCTCTAATTTAAACCATCAGCCGTTGTGGCCATATTTGCCTCTACAGAGGGTAGTTTAGAGGCATAGTCCTCAGAAATGCTTTTTGTTTCGTGCTTATAGTAAAAAGGATTCATTTGTGAATAAACCCATAGATTGAGTTGGCTTCTCGTCCTGTGGATGTAACTCATGATGATTAGTCTGTGGCTGCATTTGTAGCCTGGTATGTTTCACATTGCTCGCGAAGATCCTCCGGCCCCCTTATCATACCTAACAAGTGAGAACTAAAAGATCAAAACAGACACTATTTCCAGCTTGGCCTCATGCGGTAGAGCATAAAACGATTGCAGAAGCTCTTTTCAGTGTTATCAAAAGGACCATTCTCCAAAGTTATTGAGGATAAAGATTGTAAGTCTCACAGCTGACATGTTTCCCAGACTCTGTTTTAAATTTCTCACTTGATTTTCAAAGCAGAATAAATCCTGGTGTACTGCTTCACCTACAGGACTTTTCAAGGGTGCTACTACATATGAAATTAATGGCGCTGGAGGTGCCATATTTTCAAAAAATCTTGAGACTAATAGGCTGCTCTTCTTCAGGTCTTCTCTATGTTCAAACACCATCTTGGCAAGACTCCATTCTCTGAATGTAACTACTGCCCTGGCATGTATGCCATCAAAATAATACCCCCATTCTCATGTCTGAGATGTTCAAGACACCAACAGTAAATGCCCTTAGGGTAATCCAGAGGTGGGCTTTACGCTCCTCTTGTGTCAGGATTCCCTGTGGCTTGGGATAGTTTGACAAAACCAACTTATTTCGGCTTAGGACCAAGTTCCAAGTCCCATCAGAGGAGATTATCTCTTTTGTTGGTCTAGTGTTGGCTCCTAACAAAACATAAGACCAAGGATCCTGAATTTCGAATCTGATGTGGAAGTCTGATTTAAAATCTCCAGCTGAGTGGCAAGGCAGGGTTTAGAGGGCTCTCGCTCTATTTTCTTCTTGGGTGTTGACTTTGCAGAGTTCTGCCTGGGCTCCACAACTGAGGTTTTGTCAAGTAAATTGAAGAGCTTTCTAAAATTCATTTTTTTATAATGCATTGCCCTAAGGTTTTTAAAATTTTTACTTTTCTTTGTAGATATCACCCTCACTCTGTGTTGATTTATCTTGCAAGCTTTATGAGTCTGTTTAGTAGAACTGTTTTTCCTGCTATAGGTCTTTTTTGTTTTTATAGCTTCTTTATTTAATTGTATCATAATGGTTTTACTTTTTACCAAAATGCTTATAATTTTATTGCAGTCAGCTAAAAAAGTTTTTATATTTCCAACATCCTCAGTTAACAGTATAAGCCATTTTGCAACTAATAATCTCTCTTCCTTTTCCTCAGAGAGCACAAGGAGTCATTTGTGGTTGCATTAGCTTATTTGAAGAAAACTCTAAAATTTGTTTTAGCATTTGATCCTCCACAAGGGTTAATTTATGAGCTACTGGGTTCTTCACAAGAGACAATTCTGCAGCTGGATCAAGCTGGGCTGCGCTAACATCTTTCCTGTGACCTGCATTTTTATCACAAATAGGCTTATCAAAAATGATATTAGTATCTTTGGGGCTGCTGTTCCTCAGCTGCCTCCCCAATTTTTTGTCCGTATAAAAATGGGTTATTTTTTCTGCGCCTTTGTTTTCTTCAAGGGGGGATTTTAACAGACGGGACAAAGGGGGTTTTATAACCATTCCAGTCATCACCATGCTCTTGTTTTCGTTAAGCCTTCCCACTTACTTGCTTAATCCTTTGCTTTGTTTCTTTCCACTTTTAACTAACTTTAGTTCCTTAAATGGCACACAGAAAAAAGAAGAGAAGGGAAGGAAAGTAAGTAAAACAAATGAGATAAAAAGAAAACAAAAGCAGGAGAGTAGGAGTGAAACAAAAGCGTCTGCTTATGCCGCCGCCATCTTCCTCAACCTCTGCATGATCCTATATATATATATATATATATATTTGAAGATTTCCCTCATGCAATTAAAAAAAACTAAAACTAAACAATACAAATGAAAAGTATAAAACTAAAAAGAAAAAAAAAAAGGTATCTAAAGGTAGAAATAAAGATAAATTGACTTCTAACCTTATTTTCAATGGCTATATTGATATACATAAAATGGTCCTACCCCACTCTCTAAAAACTGACTTCTGCTAACTAAATCATATTAATTTTCACAGTCAACAGTGATTTCTTTTCTTTTTTTTTTTACCACAAAAAGTCTATCAGAGGCTTCCAAACTTTTAAAAAAATCTCTAATAATTCCTAGGGGGTCACAATCAGACTCTGCACTGATCCATTAAGTGCCATCCAAAACTTCACTCCATTAGGTGTCCAAAGATACCTGTACATATAACATTTTCTCCAAAACTAATGTGCTTTACAGAAATTTTTTGGGCCCTCCAGCAAGGGAAATTTCTTGGATATATTTCTTGTGTATATTTTCTATTAACTCTTCCCAGGTAAAGCTGTATTTGGGTTAAATGTGTACTATGAGAGCTCTTCCCACCATGTTCTTATTGCCATTGCTCTGGCCTCTAAGGGAGAGAAAAACAGCCAGGCAAAGCCCCTCACGACGTGGCCCAGCAGCTGATGAGAGACCCTCCCTCCACATTCCAACCGCCATTGCTCTGGCTTCTGAGGGACAAAACACCACCGTGACCTTGATTCCAGCAGCTGACGAAAGGCCCTCTTGCCCACACCAACTGGAATTGCTTTGGCCTTAAGGGAAAGAAGAACAGCCAGCATGGACTTAATCCCCTTCCCAACTGCCATTCTCTTTTCCTTGGGTATCCTGGCTTATTTAGACTGTAAGGCTGAGAACAAGGAATTGTCAAATTAACAATTTCTAAGTCTTTCTGGGAGTCTTTTTGGTCAAAGAGTGGAGTATAAATACAATAAATAAATGAATAACTTCCTAGGTGGTGCTCATCCAGAATCTTCTGATTACAAGGGCCTTGCAGTCAAGGGAGAACCACCTGTATGCTTCATTTGCAACAAGATATGTTTTAATGTTTGGTCTTCTGTTTTTGGTTTTCTTAATCAAGCTCTAAAAGCTTTGTCAGGAAATCCTGGAATATTCAAGTTGCTGTCCATGGTGCTGACTGGCTACACGTTTTAAATAGTATTTCTTCTCAGTAATGAGCAGGAAATATCAGAGGTATTTTTTGCATCTATGGGAAAGCAAACAATCCATATTTCATAAAGTGCTTTCCCTATCCTATACTCACTTTGTTGTCAAAGTGTTTTCTTTTCATTATAATGCGAAGGAGGAGAAAGGGGCAATGACTCACCAAGCTGGGGAAAAAAACAGGCCATAACTTTATTACCCATAGCAGACAAACAAACTGCAGAAGACAGCAGCAGCTATGATGGGTCAGGATTTAGTTACCACCAAATCCCTGAAAGAAGCAGGGGTCAAAGGAACATTTAAAGTGCAGAAATGGCAGGCACACAGGGGCAGGGGTGGAATGAATGCTTCTCTTGCCTGCCTTCCACACATCCTGCAGAAACCAATGAGGCTTCATGACTCTAAGTAACCCCATCACAAGGAAAATGGTTTCCAAAAAAAGGAGGCTTCACGGGAGAAAAACCTAGGACGGGGGAGGGAGGGTTCAGTTGCCTCCACTCACTGCCTTGTTCTTTCAGATGTAAATCAGGATCCTGCGGATGTTGAACTGCAGTTTCCAGCAGCATAACCAGGATAGCTAGTGGTGAAGACTGCTGGGAGCTGCAGTTCAATGATATCAGAAGGTTCACATGATTCCCACCTGACTTAAATCCAATTGCTAATATCAACCAAAGTAGACCCCATTGGGTGAATTGTTGAATGGTAAGGCAAGAGTTGGGTAAATGCCTTTAATTCAGTGGATTTACTCTAGTTGGGACTAGCAATTGGATATAGGTCCAAATCTTCCCATTCCAAATTCTCTGTTGGGTTTGGCAGGACCTGGCCTATGTCTTGCTATCTACCATGCTTAGTTACATCCTAGGAATTATACTACAGTATACAGCCTAATTGCAAGGTGTTTGAGGAAGTGAATAGTATCAGGCAGATGCTGGTGCTTCAATAAGTATTATCCTCCAGCCACCTATGGAGGCTTTTAGTTCCACCCTGCCACAAGTCCATTCAGGCTATGAGGTATCTGAAGCCATTTGTGATTGCTCACTATGTGGAATCCTGAAACCAAGCTTAGGGCAAAAGCACAAATTTTCATCCATTAAATTGAGGAATGCCTGATCCTCTATATGTTGACTCTAGTTCCCATCAGTCCTAACTTGCATGTTCAGGGATGATAGGTACTGAAGTCCAACATCAGGATGGGCTACAATTTGCCCCACCACCACCACACAGCAAATAGTACCATCTGATCCATCAGGATTATGACAAAGAAGGAGAAAAGACCTTGCTCAAAAGTCCGGGCAGGGTCAGGGCAAGGACTTGAAAGGGTCAAAGAATACTTTATTGGCTCAATTGACCAGCCACTAGTTTTACCCCAAATAAAAAAGACTTCTGATATACTTCATAGAGAGAGAAGAGCCATGCAGACATTTGCACATTGATTTGTCTGACTACAGATTGTTCTTGGGTGAAATCATTTTCATCGGAGCCTAGAAAAGTTATATTTTTAGACTACAGATTCCAGATTTCCCCATCCAGCATTACCAAGCCCTGCCAATTTGTACACATTTTTGCATACACCTCTTCTAACACATGTATTTCTCTATGCAACTTTTTCCTAATTTTTGCAGGCAATTCTCCCTTTTCCTCATTGTTTTCACAAATACACTTGTATTCACTTTCCCTTCTTATGTGCATTTGGTATGCATTCTTTGATTGGCAAACTGTTTTGCAAAATTTAAGGAAGTGTGAATTTCATGGGATAACTGAAGTTTTTGGTTAGTTGGTTGAAAAGTGGAAAAGTAAGTTTTCAATAAAATGGGATGAAATGTATTTCTTTCTCGTCCCTGCTTTTGATCACCACAGAGCAGGGGATGAGAGCACAACGCCAACTCATGGGAACAACGATCAAAATGAGCACTGGTCTATGTTCCATATAGCCACTGGCACATACTGATCCTGGAAATAACAACTTCAGCCAAACCTGCTGACATTAACAGGAGTTCAGAAAAAAAAAATATTTTCTCTTATGCATGTATTGTAGGCCATAGTTTTTCTCCAATTAAACAGATGTGGGGTAGGAGGGAAGCCTCCAACCCTACACATATTATTTCAATGGAGGTGAGATCTTTGTTCAAAAGACGGCATTGCATCACAGGTCACCAAAAGGAATCTCAGATATTGCTCATTATAGAATTTATTATTTGCATCTACGCCCTTAGTCACTTTTTTGGTGTATTTAAAAGCTGGATGCAGACTCAGTGGGTCATATTTAGGTCACAGTGAACTCAATGTGAGAAGGCAGCAGTGACTCAAGGTTCACATATTTCCTTGGAACAAACTGCCAGAGAATAGATGCACAGAAATGACGAGTGCAACAAATAGGCAGAGAAATCCCAGGCAGGGGATTCCCACCAGGGGAGCAGTGTGGCAGATCTGCAGACACATCCTCAGTACTGCCACTTCCACCACTAAGGGCAGAAGTAAGGAGCACTTTTTATTCTTCTTTTTGGTTTGGCATGAGGAAAACATAGGAGCATTTTATCAGGGCAGCTACAGACCAGTATCTAAAAGGGCTCAGTCAGAGGAGCAGGTAATCTGTGGGGCTTTAAACCCAGCACATCCAGAGCCACTGGTTCTTCACCCTCTACTCCTACTCAAACCCTTGCTTTGAAAAACTTGGCTGGTATCCTATTAGGCAGTTATGTATGTGTAAGTACCATAGTTACAGAGCTATGCCGTGAATTCTGGCCCAACTCACGATCAGCACATATAGGGCAGCCACCACTGCAATCAATGGGTGTCTATTCCTCTCTCACTTGGCAAGCAGCTGACTGATGTTCTCATCACCTCCCATGAGCAATCTCTGTTGTGACAGACAGAAGTGGGGTTTCTGTCACAATACTCCCTCAGTCCCCCTGGAGACTGCTTGTGCAAAGGGGGGGGCAGGAAGATCAGTCAGCGGCTTCCCAACTGAATGGGGAATGAATCTGCACTGATCACAGTGATTTCTTCCTGGTGACCACGAAGATTGGGGGACTTTCACAGTCTCTATGTGTCCCCTAAATTAGGAAATGCATAGGGATAATGAGCACCAAGCAGTTACAAATGTGTAAATTCAGGTTTCACACTCATAAGTCCCCAATAGGATTATAGCCCTTATATTTATACTGGCAGAAGAACTTGACTTCCACATTTTTTTGACCATGGAGCACCTTGCAGCCAGCATGATTGAACCCTGACACCTTGATGCAGAGGAAATACTAACTGGAAACCAGAAGGGGGAAAAAAACTCCAAGCAGAAAATCAAATGGTTTGAATATGACAGTAAATAGTAATGTGAAAAACATAAGGAACACACATCATCATCATCATCATCAAACAATCTAATACAGTACAAAAGAAAAACATACAAGAGTATAAATGTTTCTATGAGACGAGCAATTGACATAAAGAACACAGATCAACTGAAGCCTATAGCCAATACAACGTAGCTGAATATCAACCCATATGATGCAGTAGAATATAGTATACATATACTATGTACTATGTACTACACCTTATATACTATCCTGTATATATACTATAAATGTATATGTGAAACTTCTGGTTCCCAGTTGATGTTTTGCTTGTGTTGACATACCCCTCCTTTTGTTTCTTGTTGTTAGATCCTTGATACAGGGACCAGCAAAGGAGCATCTCCATCTCATCCTAAATCCTCTAGAGAATTACGACTGCACACTCCCGTCTAGATTAGGGGCAGGCAAAGTATGACCTGTGGATCACATGTAATCTGTTTTTTGTGGCCTGCCTACCCAAAATCCCCCATTCCACCAAGCTATGAATTTTATTTTGTTTAGAAAAATGCATGCTTTTTTCAAGGATATGGTGCACGAAGGGAAAGGACAATAGTAGAGGTCAACAGATGGCTCCGCACATTTTGCCGCCGCCAACAATTTGGCTTTTTGGATCATGGCTTGAAATTCCAGGAACATGGGCTTCTGGCAAGGGATGGGCTGCACCTCACGAAACTTGGCAGGAACGTTTCTGCAAACAGTCTCACAAGGAGGATTAGGAGGGCTTTAAACTAAGTACAACTGGGGAGGGAGACAAGATTATTCAGGACAAGGACTCGGCAAGTGCAGGGGAAAAAGGCCCAAATGATATTGGCCAAGTAGGAATAGCATCCAATCGTGGGAGGGGTGGAAACAATGCTATGGGACTTGCAGGAAGGGCACGGGGACTTGAGTGTCTCTACACTAATGCACGGAGTATGGGAAACAAACAAGATGAATTTGAACTCCTAGTACAGCAAAATAAATATGATTTGATAGGCATCACTGAGACCTGGTGGGATGAGTCTCACGATTGGAATGTAGGAATAGAGGGGTATAGCCTATTTTGTAGAAACAGACCAAATAAGAAAGGAGGAGGAGTAGCCTTATATGTCAAGGATGTTTTCACCTGTGAAGAGATCCATGACTTGAACACCGGAAGCCAGGTCAAGAGCATCTGGGTAAGAATTAAGGGAGCGAGAAACAATAGGGATATTATAGTGGGGGTTTACTACAGACCTCCAAGCCAGACTGAGGACCTCGATGGCGCTTTCGTAGACCAAATGACTGCACATTCAAAAAGGAGAGATACAGTAATAATGGGAGATTTCAACTACCCGGATATATGTTGGCAGTCAAACTCTGCAAAGGCGGCAAGGTCCAGCAAGTTTCTTGCTTGTCATGCAGACAATTTCATGGTCCAGAAGGTGGAAGAGGCGACAAGGGGATCAAATATTCTGGATCTGATCCTGACCAACAGGGAAGACCTTGTTAATGACATAGAACTGGTTGGATCTTTAGGAGAGAGTGACCATGCCCTATTAGAATTTTGCATTCAGTGGGGAAGAGAAGGCAAGTGTAGCCAGGCATTCGTCTTAGATTTTAAAAAAGCAGACTTCTGTAAACTGAAGGAGCTGCTGGCTGAAATCCCGTGGTCAAGTATAGTCAATGAGAAAGGAGTTCAGGATGCATGGGAGTTCTTTAAAAGGGAGGTACTGAAGGCACAGGCTAAAACTGTGCCATTAAGGAGGAAAAATGGAAGGCATCTGAACAAACCGGAATGGTTGACTAAAGAGCTCTCAGCTGAGCTAAGTATTAAGAAAAACATGTACAGGAAATGGAAGAAGGGGGAAATCACCAAAGAAGATTATAAGCAAGTAGCCAGGAGATGTAGGGAGAAGGTCAGAAAGGCTAAAGCACAGAACGAACTTAGGCTGGCCAGAGACATTAAAAACAATAAAAAGGGCTTTTTTAAATACGTCCGCAGCAAAAGGAAAAAGAAGGAGACGATAGGGTCACTGCGCAAGGAAGATGGTGAATTAATAACAGGACGAAGAAAAAAGGCAGAACTCCTCAACACCTTCTTCGCCTCAGTTTTTTCCCAAAAGGATAAAAACACTCAACCTGGCGGTTGGGGAGCAGGTGAGGAAGTGGGGGAAATGCAGCAAAGAATAGATAGAGAGGTAGTACAGGAACACCTGGCCACACTGGATGAATTCAAGTCTCCAGGGCCAGATGAATTGCGTCCTAGGATTTTAAAAGAACTAGCAGAGGTCATTGCGGAACCTCTTGCTATAATCTTTGAAAACTCTTGGTGGACCGGAGAAGTTCCGGCAGACTGGAGGAGGGCAAATGTTGTCTCCATCTTCAAGAAGGGAAAAAAAGAGGACCCAAATAATTATCGCCCAGTCAGCCTGACATCAGTACCTGGAAAGATCCTGGAGCGGATCATCAAACAGTCAGTTTCTAATCACTTAGAAAACAATGCCGTAATTACGAAAAGTCAACATGGATTTCTCAAAAATAGGTCATGCCAGACTAATCTTATCTCTTTTTATGATAGAGTTACTTGCTTGATAGATGAAGGGAATGCTGTGGACATAGTATATCTTGATTTCAGTAAGGCCTTTGACAAAGTTCCCCATGACATTCTTGCAAAGAAGCTAGTAAGATGTGGGCTGGACAGGGCTACTGTCAGATGGATTTGTAACTGGTTGACTGACCGTACCCAAAGGGTGGTCACCAATGACAGATTCTCATCCTGGAGAGAAGTGACTAGCGGGGTGCCACAGGGTTCTGTCCTGGGCCCGGTGCTGTTCAATATCTTCATTAATGACTTGGATGAAGGAATAGAGGGCACGCTGATCAAATTTGCAGATGACACCAAATTGGGAAGGGTTGCTAATACGCCAGATGACAGGATCAAAATTCAAAAGGACCTGGACAGATTGGAGAGCTGGGCCAAGGCTAACAAAATGAATTTCAACAGAGAGAAATGTAAGGTCCTACACTTAGGCAGAAAAAATGGTATGCAGAAATATAGGATGGGGGACACGTGGCTGGCTAACAGTACGTGTGAAAGGGATCTAGGAGTCTTCATAGACCACGAGCTGAACATGAGTCAGCAGTGTGATGCGGCAGCCAAGAAGGCCAACGCAATTCTTGGTTGCATCAATAGGAGTATGGTGTCTAGATCGAGGGAGGTATTGGTACCACTTTATTCTGCATTGGTTAGACCTCATCTTGAATACTGTGTCCAGTTCTGGGCACCCCAATTCAAGAAGGATATGGATAAGCTGGAGCAGGTCCAGAGGAGGGCAACCAAAATGGTGAGGGACCTGGAAGCCATGCCCTATGAGGACAGACTTAGAGAGCTGGGTATGTTTAGTCTGCAGAAGAGAAGGTTGAGAGGGGACATGATAGCCATGTTTAAATATTTGAAGGGGTGTCATGTCGAGGAGGGAGTGGGCTTGTTTTCTCCTGCTCTTGAGACCAGGACAAGGAGCAATGGATGCAAGCTGCAGGAGGGGAGATTCCTCCTGAACCTCAGGAGGAATTTCCTGACAGTCAGGGCTGTCTGACAGTGGAATGTGCTGCCACAGAGTGTGGTGGAGTCTCCTTCGTTGGAGGTTTTTAAGCGGAGGCTGGATGGCCACTTGTCGGGAGTGCTTTGAGGGTTTTCCTGCATGGCAGGGGGTTGGACTGGATGGCCCTTGTGGTCTCTTCCAACTCTACATTTCTATGATTCTATGATTCTATGCTTTGATTTTTCCTTAAACTGGAGAGCAGGAGTCCCAAATTCTTGCCCTCCAAAGAAACCCAAAGTTAAAAATGAACCTGGAAGACCAGTGGACCACTTCCAGTTTTCACTGATTGATTCATTGCATTTCTGTGCTTAGTGTAGTCCACGGTTGGCCCAAGGGGTGAAAAACTGGCCTCACATTAGGGTTGCCAGATTGAAAATTACTGCTGCTGCTGCTGCTGCTGGTGGTGGTGTAGAAGAGAGAATTTCAGCAGAAGTTGCTTGTTACCTGATTGCATAACAAGCAATAAAGCAGAAATTCCTTTTCCTACACAACCATCAAAGCAGGGGTGGGCAAAGTTTGACATTCAGGGTTCCGATGTGTCAAAAATTCCTGCCCCATGCCCTCTAGCTGGCATTGGGGCATCTTTTTGCCACATTTTGGGCCTTCCCTTGCCAAGTTTAGGCCCAAGAAAGGGCTTTTTATAAAACAGGAGGTAAAACAGAAGTGATTTCTGGGCATTTCCTGTTTCGAAAAAAGACCACTCCTGCCTGGGAGCTAAAATAAAGTATAATGTCCCTCACAGCTTCTAGAGGACTTCAGGGGGCATTTGGGGTAGTTGTTTGTTTGTTTGTTTGTTTGTTTGTTTGTTTGTTTGTTTTGCAGTGGGGGTGAGGCCCCCTGAGGTCTGCTCTGGGGGTTGCAGCCCCCTAGCCTTCCACAGTTTCCCACCTCTGCACTAAAGGTTCAGAAGCCCTCTCCTGTTTTCAATTTGGCAACCTCTTCTAGTGCCCAGACTGTTTGGAATTAGTTGCCTACTCCTGGTCTAGATCAAACCAACACATGCAACGTGCAAAATCCAGCAGGATACATCCACAAGCAGAAACTGGTTCTGTTAATGGAATCACTGTGCAACCTGAAAACCTGGGAAACAACCCAGAACCAGGAGGTGGGGTGGGCTGGTTAAACCAAAGAGAGCTGCTGGTGTGTGAGAGAAAGAAGGGGAAGTTGTAAACGCAGCAGTAGCTCAGTGTCGGATTTAGCCAAACATATCCAGTGTTTATTTGCATCTCAGTCATTTCTCTGTTCCTGGCCTTTATAACTTCTTTTTGTTGTCTTGTATCTTTTTTGTAATGTCAGTTGCTGATGTCTTGAAAGGCCAGATATAGATGTCTGATGTTCCGGCTTTTTTTTTTTTTTTACTGAATGGCAACAGTAAAACAAAAATGAAAATATACAAATTCAGCACTAAGAAAATACTAGGCAGTAGTGTGATAATGACAGATACACTAGAAAAAGTATATCTTGTAGATTATCTTAGAACCAAAAGCAGGTGAGTTAGAAGCTATTTACATGTATTTTTGGCCCCTTTTAATTTAGTTGTAGTTTAGTTTAATTCAGTACTAGGTTAGATATTAGAGTTTCTTTGTCTGTTTACTTTCTGTTTGTCTTTGTAATTTCCTATATGTTGTTTCTATATTAAATACGTTACTAAATATATTTTTAAAAATCTGCACAATTTTCCTTAGAAGTCTAAGACTGGTGAAGATTTGGCAGCTGGATGGGCTGGATCTTGTCCTAATGCAATTGTCTCTGGTCACCGTCAGACACCCCTCACCCTGACATTTTATTATAGACTAAAATTGTTGACATACAGAAAATTAAAGAGATGGAGATATTCCATGCTTCAAAGTTAACTCCTCTATTTGGCTTTCATAGGCCTACAGTATGCCTAGTATCATGGCCCAAAACAAGGAAACTCTTATTAAACTATATAAAGAAAGGTAGGGTGAGATTAGGTTGGGTTAGATTACATTAGATCTTTTTGTGCTGCTTTTCTGATAACAAAGTTGATCTCACTCGGCACAAAGCAGTAATAAAGCATCAATACATATAAAGTACATTTCAGTTAGCATAACCAAATCAGTGTAATAGCAGGAGCATGATAACAAGTCAGTAAAATAAAAACATTTCAATAATGGAAGGATTCAGAACTATAAGAAAAATGCACACAAATGAATATATAAGTGTTTGCAGTTTAAGAAGATCAAATACAACAATTCTGAAGTATAAAAACCTCTTGAACACTTTACATGTTAAAATATACTGATAAAATCATAAAATATAGAATGGAAATACACATAACGGTGGAGGAGCAAGACTAAAATATCTATAAAACCAAATGGTTGGCTTCTTTACTATAGATTCTCATCCCCCTCCAAACTCCCAGATCACTGTCTACAGGAAGATGTTGCTGCCAAGAAGACAAAGTGGACCACTGAATCAAAGGTGGAGAAATTTGGGCCCTTCACTTTTGGATTTCAGCTCCCAGAATCCCCAGCCATTATGGCCAACAGTAAGAGACAGTGAGCGGAGTTGTCCCAAATGTCTAGATCCCTGGCTTAAATGATCCAGACCACTTACATTGCATGTTTACAGAGAAGGACAAATATAGATATTCAGATTAAGCCTCCCTTATCCTGAAATCCAGAAACGTCCAAAAACTGGAACTTTTTGCCACCAGCTACCAGCTACCTGCTTCCACCTGCATGTTGGTCTCTCAGATCTTCAGTCTCTTCTCTTTTTGTCAGCAATCACCTTCTTCCACCTTTGAGGAAGTAGGTGTGACACTCTTGCTCGTTCATCTCTCAGATCCTTGAAGGTAAAAATGGGTAGCTAGTGGCAAAAAGAGAGAGACTGAGGATATGCAACAGCAGGAGGTGTGGATTCACACTGAGCACCATTTCCCAGCTCCTCAGTATCTCTCTCCAGTCCCACATCTTATACACAACACAAGAAGCAAATGAACAAGATGTGAGGCTAGTCCAAGAAGATACTGTAATTCCAAAATCTAAGGAAAAATTCTGAAATAGGGAACACTTTTGGTCCCAAGTATTTCAGATTAGAGAGACTCAACCTCTGTGTGTGTGTGTGTGAGTTTGTGGGTTTTGTGTATTGTTCATGCAATTTAAATTGAAATCAAGTATCAGAAAACAGCTGAAGTGTTTCTAGCATTGGGTCCCACTCTGGGAGAAAGGCATCACATAAATGCAGTAAATAAAAATAAAAATTAAATAAATAAGTATCGATCTTTTGAGCTACAATCCTTCTAAATGGCAGATCAACCCTGAAACCTGGTTGAAAAAAGGTTTCTGTTGGGAGTTGAATCTAAGCAGAACACACACCTAGGAAAAAACCCTTGCAGGAGATTTTACTGTAAGCTAAATGTGGGAAGTATATGGCCCTCCAGACATGTGTTAGGTTGAAACTCTCATCATTACTAGTTAACAGAGGCAGTGATCATTGATCAATGATCAATAGTAAGGGAGTACAGGAGCATCATTTAGACCTTTGTCTGGGCAAGAACCAAACAAGTGATTTATGAGATTCTTCATGATGACTAGAAATTCTCACATACATAACTGGAAAGTTGCTAAATATATGCAACCATGACATGAATAACAAGCAGTATTTTAAATCTTGTTACTTTGCAGACATTCCTTGAATGTTAGCTAAGCATATTTCAAAGTCTTGTAAGGTTTTATGCCCTCTATTTGAATCGTATAAGGTCTCCCATGTTTTCTCATTACATCTAACAAAACTGGGTATGATGGCTTGGTTTTGTAGCTCCTGTGTAGACATAATCAATTATGAACCACTCTAAAAAATGGTTTTGTAAAAAGGTTACAGTAGGGAGGAAACATACTGTTTCCATGTAATTTGTCTTAGGTTATAAAAGCAGAGGCTAAAACAGTGACTTCATAATAAATCTACAGAAGTGCTATGTACTAAAAAAAAAAAAGGAAAAAAAGAGGCAAATTTATGAAAACTAGTCTAATTTATAGCCTTTATTGCCTTTCTGTCTCACCTTTTTTACAGGCACTTCTGTCTATGGCACCTTTTAGTAGCTGCCTTAAAAGGATGAGAATGTTGAAGTCCCAGAAGCTGTGCACATGAGGACAAGTTCCAATCTCATGCTCTGTTAGTATGAATTACAATGCAGATTCACCCGTTCATTAACTGTGCAAAACTCTTGTGTTTCACAGGTATGGTTCCTATTTCCTACAAGCCTACAAGGATGCAAAGCAGCCATCTGGCCACCTAGGCTACAGCAGCCTCATATGACCCAGCCATTATGACAACTAATTCACAAAAGTTGGCTTCAGTTGTGGTCCTATGACAGAATGGGTACCAGATAGGAAAAGAGAGGGGATTGTCTCCCTGTGAAAGGCATCTTAGACATGAGATCAGTTCCAGCCTTTCCAACTAGATTTAAGCCTACAGTCAGGTAAGAAGTGAGTGTCACTGAGGGAACAGGGCCCCCATTATGACTTCCTTTGCACTGTAGCTGTCATATTGAGTCTTTGAGGCAAGGAGACCTGCTAAGCAACAACCACAAGCCAGTGTGAGAGCCATTTTGGTGTACAGTATTGAACTAGTTTTTAGGAAATACAGATTTTAGTCACCACTGAACCATGATACACATGGGCCAGTTGCTCTCTTCTAGCCTGACTTACGTCACAGGGTTCTTGAGAGGATAAAATGAGGTAGAGGAGAGTGATGCATACTGCTTTGAGCTCATTGGAAGAAAGGCAGGTTACATTGGCAATGTAACCAATAAATAAGCCATATGTGTCAAACAGCATGACCCAATGTTTCCAGTTTTTATCCACATAGATGCTGCCAGCTCTGAGGAAGACCTAGATGAGGTGACTTCTAGGTTGGTTCTGCAACACTGGCCATCCCCTGACATATTGGCTGTCCTTCCATCTTGTAGGGTTTTTTTTTTTCCTTTTGCAGGGTGGCATTGTCCCTTTTTTATTTCCTCCCTGGCAATTCTCTCTCATTGGGGAAGCACCACAAGTGGACTCTCAGCTTAGTTTCCCAAATCTCACCAGCTAGTCTGTGTGCAGTAAAAAGCAAAGCGCTATCAGCTGACTAACTCTGAGGCTGCAGCTATCACTGTTTGAATCTCTGTCATGTCTTCCAAAAGCAGAGCAGCAGCAAGCTAACCCAATCAGATTCCACTTTAAAAGTTATGAGGCCAATGAGGGTGATGCAACAGTGAGCAGACAGGTGAGGGAACTATGCCCACCTCTTACCTGCTCCAGGATCCTCATTAGTTTCTCTTTTTCACTGGTGGGATCCAGTTGGCTGACAAAACTACAACTCTTGTTCAGCTCTTTCTTCTTACAGGGGGGCTTTGAAAGTTTGGAATTATCACAATGTTTTCTGACAAATATTAATGGCATACCATACTACCAATTGCTGGTGGTAGATCATGTTGGCAATTTTCTCCTTTCTCCAGGGCTTAAGAGGCTGCACAAAAGAGAGGTTGGGGTATATGTTGTCTGTGACACACATACACATGCATGCAGAGAGAGAGAGAGAGAGAAAGTTTCCATAGGAGTCGATGACTATACTGTTCTATACTACATTATACCATATAGAGTCAATAGGTGATTAATAATGCTTAAGGTAGAGTCCTGAATATTGGCGATTACTGAGGCAGATTTGTTTTAAAAATATTTTTTTCATGTGTTAGCCTTTCAGTATGAGAATTTGTTTAATTGTGTTTTAATACTATAACTTACCTGCTATTAATTGGTAAAGTCTTTAGTTGTGTCTTTTCTTCTTTTAAAAAAATCTTATTGTGACCTGCCTTAAGTTACAGTTTTGAGGAAATGAGACAAAAGTAAACAAAAAAAACATGCTGATCTAAATACACCTATTCAAACAAAAAGCAGGACTCTCTCTCAAAATGATGTTTTCCAATTGAGCTAAATAAGTACTATGGCTACAGAGATTCAAATGGCTGCTTTGGGGGTGTCATTCATCATGAGCATCCCACTACAATTTAGTAACTATAGAGTCCCCAAAGAAATCATTCAGCCATTGCTTAGAAAAACCACCTGTCTGGAATAGCAGCTGAGGGGGTAGATGAGAAGGAAACTGAAGACATATAGCAAGGAAATCAAGAGTTGCCTTGATTACTTTGAAGGAAGATGTGGCTACAATTGCACTCCTGCACTCTTCAAGTCCCCACGAGTTCATATATCACAGTGATGAGGTTCTTGGTCATAAACTCACTGAGTACAGATGAGATTTGCTTCACTTTCAGCATTTGGATAATAGCATTATAGTGCAGCATTTTATTTATTCTACAGAAAATAAACTCTGTGAACACCTGGACAAAAGAAGTTGCCATCTGGCATACCCCTTTCTAGAATACTTGTTTCCTATTCCACTTTGCATCATCTGTTAAAATATTACCAATGAGACAGAGATAAGAAAGTTGCATCTACTTATCAATAAAATTTATATCTCACCTTTCCTCCAATGAGCTCAGAGCAACATGTGAGGCTCTCTTTATGCACACTTTATGTTCACAAATGTCTTGTGAAGAAGGATAGGCTGGAAATGATTATCCTGAGGTCACCCAGTGAGTTTCATGAGAGTCTGCATATTAGCAAAGGCAGAGACTGATTTTAGATACTGTACTAGGTTGAAGTCCATTAAACCCAAATTGAAAATATTATCTGCTGACTGGAAAGGATGGAAACCTTAGTGCAAAGTCCCTCTTCAGGTGGTAGAAAACCTTCTTCATGTGGTGCTAGACTCCACTCTAGTTGTGGTACTTTCCAAAGCATGTTAAAAACCACATGCTGGCCTTTCTTGAAGCTTTTCCAAAGGCAAGTAGTGGAATCCTTAGTTGACCAGTAACTGGTGGAGCTGTCCTGCAACAGAAGCCATAGGAACCTACTGTGTCAAGCAACCATCAGCCATCTATGCGAAATATTTGGGGAGGGGGAGGCCAAGCAGATTCCAAATGTTCACTCAGACAGCACACTCCATCCAAAGGCAGGCAGAGGAAAAATCAATTACAGTTAGGAGAAATTCCTGCTTGGTGTTAGTTCCTGCTTGTTGATTAGCTCAGATATAAAACGACTGAAAGTCCAACACAATCTTAAGTTGCTCTAGTGAACAAAATGTCAGGATCAGGGCAGGACCGGTGGTACAGGCAGAAGGAAGAAAACCTTTGCTTTCTTGGGGTCTGGGGAAAGTTGCCCGAGTTGTTCTTCATGCAGCACTTGGTTTTTGGAGCTGGGAGGAGAACACTGTTTATTTCACTGCTGCCACCACTGAAGAAACAGCTAATTTTAGCAGGTTATAAGGACAGCTTAGAGGATGAAACCTCTTTTCTTATGGTCCAGCTAACCTTTCATTGGCTGAATTTCTTTGGTTTAAACATAAAATATAAATTATGTCCACAACTGTCCAGCAAAAAAATGTCATTGCAGATCAGAAAAGAAAATACAAAGTCATGGAAGAAAATGCAGAAGAGGTCCACTGTAGGAAAAATTAACAAAAAGAAGGACTGCTTCCATGCTTCCTCAGAAAACCTGGGTTGTTTCTGGTGAGTAATAGCTGGATCTTCCTGCAAGCAAACAAACAAAATCTCAGTACAAAGACAGAAGATTAGTGAACTCAGGCAAAACACCCCCACCCTCCCATGAACTGGAAAACCACTAGTCATAGTTTTCTAGTTTATGGAAGATCTACCATAAACTCTGATTGTGTGTCTCCAAATGAGTACATGGCTCATTTATGGTAACTTTAAAGTTCTTTCTAAAGTATTTCTATGGAGTATTGCCAGACCAGATCTAACTTAACAAGTTCGTTGTTGCTAGCTTCCTTTTAGAAGACACCCAACAGCAAATTGTATGCTATGAATTCCACGTGGAACCATCAAAAAATGCTTACCTAAATTATCTCAGGCAGTGGTGATAAAATCTAAAGGGCCCTCATCTTGTGTGAATCCTATCTACATATGTTTCTTCTGAAGTCTCACAATACTTAATGGAGCTTACTGCCAGGGAAGTAAGCCTAGGATTGCAATCTCAGTGCCCACGCAATAGGAAAACTGTTGTTTGATGAGACACCACAAGAAAAGTGGACTGGCAGGGGCAAACATGTCCAATTTTGAATAGGTCTTCTTGGCAGAGGAAATTGACATTTAGGGAATAGAAGAAAATTATAGGAGGCAGTTCAATGTGGAAAAGTATCATTAAGATACCATGAGCAAACAGTGGCTGGGACAATGCAGAATGTCTGTGGTAGTGCTAAAACAGGCTATAAAACATGCATGAATACATTTGCAGTGGAAACCTTCACATTTTTGTAGCTATTTCCCACACTGATGTGGTCTATATAACTGAACCTATATCCAACTATTTCTGAATTTGGGGGAGTGGTCTTATTCTGGCTGCCCAATATGCACACATACCTGAACAAAAAGCTCTCTCACTCCCTTAATGTGTCTCACATTTCCTTTTCATCTTCATTTCTTTGTTTTTCCCTTCACCTCCCCTCCAAGCTTTCTCCCACATAGCTGATCATGCTCTGTTGAGTCATCTCTGCCCCACAGTCCCTGTTTGCCCTGTGACGTGTTTCTCCCAGCTCTGACGGTTGTGGTCTCCTTACCCAACTCCTTTATAATGGAATCTCCTTTTTTAATCCAATAAACACCCAAATGAGCATATACAGCTAGGAAAGAGAAAGAAGAAAAAGGGAGCTTTCCCCCACCTTGAGTGATGAGCTAGAGAAACTGGAGCATGCAGGCCAAGGACCTTCTGTTTTGCTGCTCCTGACTGCATCCAGAAGGAATTGTTGTTCTCTTGAGAGAGGAGGCCTAAATAATTTTCCCACTGGGGTTGGCTGGCTGGCTGGGTGACTGATTGACTGACTGGCTCATTCGGCACCTCCATAGTTGCGGTCCTAAAGAACAGTCAGGAATGGGGTTGAAAGGAAGAGGAAACAGAATTTCCCAAGACTTGGGGAAAATCTAGATCCTTAGCTGGTCTAGGGTAATTGGTATTTTTGTGCTCTGCACAGGACTCTATGTCTGCCTAGGCTAGTCTCTGTGATGCTCTGATAAGGCACTGGAGCTCTTTGCAAATGTGCCTGTCTCTTTAAAGACAGTGAAAGCTGCTTCTCACACTCTGTCTCTGTGGGTGAACACAAGGTGCTGAGATTGAGCTGCTTGATGCCAGATCAAGGGAAAGTAGAGCCGGAGCGCAGTGGAAGAAGGTAAAAGAGGAGATCTGCTGGAAAAAGAGGTGAATTTGAGCAGGAATGGGGAGGACTGAAACAAAAGGGGAGAGCATGGTGGGAGGGGGAGTTTTTGCCTAACTACACGGTGAGCAATAATTGTCTTTGCTGGGTGTGCATCGTAAAAAGAATCCAACTTGTTACTGAAGCTAGTCTGGGAGTTTTTAGGAATGGCCAATGTAAACAGGTATGTTTTTTTCCAGATGCTTGCTTTTTGCTTGAACTTTAAAAAAAACTGATCATGGATTTCTAAGGCAATCTTCACTAAAGCTTTAGTTCACTAAAGCTGAGGCAGAAGAAAGAAATCACTGATCTTAGCTTGAATGCCAGCATTTTGGCAAACTGATTGGATCATACTTAACTCTGATTCTTTCGGAAACTTAAAACATTATGTCACATGGAGACCCCTGTCTCTGTTTTGAGAGAAACATATTGCTTATCTCCTGATACAAAAATGTAAGTGATCTTTGAAAGAAAAGGTAGGTTCTGAAATAATGAGGAGCTAGAGTTAAGATATATTAACTGTTTTTATATTTACCATTTGTATATATCAACAGTTTCTACTATCTCATCTTTCATTTTATAGAGACAGGTGATAGTGTTGGATTCTATTCTAGTCTATTCTATTCATGTTGCAGAGATGAGTTTGTCCTATGACAGTGAAATGGTAAACTTGATCCCATTCTTCTCATGAGAGGGAAATATTATTCTTATCAAACAAAAACTACACTGCAAAACTGGAGGTTTTGTCTTTGTATTTCTGGTCTTTGTTCTTTTAACAAGGTTTTTTTTGGGTTGGAGGGTTTATTTGTTCATTTATACCACAAAACAGTGAAAAAAATGTTCACTACTGTGAACTGGTTTTCCGTACTCTTGAGATCTATGGGGAAACTTCTGATTCTGAACCCAAATGTGTGTTCCATAAACCAATTTGTTTCAAAAAAAAAAAAAAAGATTCCAATAAATTTGTCCTTCTGAAAGTAAGAAAAGATATAAAATGAGCCACACCCTGATTTTAGGACTGAAATATTTATTCAAAGGCAGCACAATTGCAGTGAATGACATATGGATTGTCTGAAACTATGAGTTGTCTCTTTCAGACATATGGATTATCTGCAAGAAAGTATTTCTTTAAGAAAAAAAGTGGTCATATTGTGATATAGATTAAAACAATGTGATTTTTTTTATGTTTTATTATGATTTGGACTCAAATGTGTGCTTTCCATGTCCAGCAATGGCATAATAATCTGTTATCTTTTCTCCAGCTTTCATGGTAATAAAATAGCAAGCCAGAGAACTGCTGTATCCTCAAAATGGCATTCCATGTGGAGGGCCTGATAGCTATCATTGTGTTTTACCTGGCCATCCTGCTTGTTGGAATATGGGCTGCTTGGAAAACCAAAAACAGTGGCAGCGACGGAGAGCGTGGTGAAGCTATTATAGTAGGTGGAAGAGATATTGGCTTGCTGGTGGGTGTATTTACCATGACTGGTATGTATGTTACTCTCTTTTTATTTCATACTCAAGGGTGTCTATCATTGGTTTCATGCAAATATAAACATATCCTTTGCGAAGGATACAGACAGATTATACAGAATGGTTCTTGACTTTCAGTGATATTCCTTGCTACACAAATAGTACTACCAGAAAAGCTTCAACAAGTAGTTTCTGAGTATACATATGGAAAAGAGCATTCTTGTGTGTTTTAGCTTTGGCTTTGAAAAAGTACCCTTTAATGCAACATCAACAGTATGTGTCAATTTGCAACTTAATAGTTCTCCTCGCTATTTATATAGAAGCTATCTAATAATTAACCACAATTCTCCTTTTAATATCCGAAGGAACACTGTTTAATTTCCCAGTTTCTCTAGTGTGTTGTTAAACTGGTGAATAAAGAAAGATCAATTAATAACTCCTATACAAAGATTAAGTCAGGGGAAATTTGTCAGTCGTGCATTTCTTTATTTCTATTATTATTTCAAAACCTCTCGCACAGTGCTATACTGAATGAGAGAAATACATATTTAGATGCAGGACAGAATCAAAACAGAATGACATAAAGACCTTTGTAAATGTATCTCTTCAAATCTGAATGAAAAGCAGCTACTGACCTGAGTAGATCAGGAATTCACTGGGCTAGTCTTATGACAATTTTAACCAGATGATTCAGGATCTCACAGCATGGTCCGCAAAACAGTGTAGGCCAGATGTTTGTCATTAAGCCAAGCATAGTCCAGTAATAAATGCAGTGCAATCCCATACATGGTTACTCAGAAGAAAGCCCAATCTGAGAAATGGGGCTTATACTCTGGCATAACAGGGTTTAATTCCTTTGTAACATTGCAGCCTTAATATTATTGTGTGCACTGACAAAGAAAAGGGATGATAGATCAAGAGGTCTGATTTCCATCCAGACATTTTAATTGCAGGGTGACATCAAGGCAAGGTGGTCCAGCGGTGAGTCATAATGCACCAAAATGCTTAAAGCATTAATGGCTAGGCCTTCATTTGCAGGTGTTACCAAAATGAAATTTAGGAATAATGGCAAAAAGGCCATTAGATATTAAATGGCTCCATTCTATTCTCTAAAGGGCTTTGTTCTTAAGACAGGGTACATGTATTCAAGACAAAAATTGATTCACACCCAAATTTTTATTGTCCTCTTTCTTTGCCATCTTTAACCTTTAAATAGTATTTTCAGTTCTGAAATATTAAAAATTCAGTAATTTGTTAAATAAGGCCATAATTTCATTGTTCCTGTTGAGTTCAATTAAATTTTCATCCAGTTGCAGGCAGGAATACAGATCTGTAAAAAAGAAAATGATATAGGATGCCAGCTAAACTAAGCAAAATCGTATCTCTCTTCTCTCACACTCCAAAAATTGAAGTTTTCGTTTCTCCTTTACAATAAGGAGAAAGCCAGCATGATATAGGAGTTTGAGCATTGGACTATAACTCTGGAGATGAGCATTTGAAACTCTGCTCAACTGTGGAAACCCACTGGTGACCCTGAGCAAATTGCACTTTCTCAGCCTCAGAGGAAGGCAAAGGCAAAGCCCCCTCAACAAATCTTGCCAAGAAATTCCTGTTGATAGGTTTTGTGATATGATTGCCATAAGTCAGAAACGACTTGAAGGCACACAACAACAATAGCAACAAGGTGTGGTTGTTCTTCATTGGACTGCCATTCTGAATCCATCCAGAGAAATAGTTCTTGTAATTTTGAAGTTTTGAAATAAAATTCTAAGGCTATATATACCCACTGAAGAAGTAATTGATATCCTCCCTATCAGGCAAGCATTTGTGTCACTTTACTACAATTTCATACTGATATTTCTGTATTCGGATATGAAAATATGAAAAATAATTGCCAGTCAGTGTTTGAGCAGGCAGCAGGAACAGGTTCTAAAATCTGAAGGATGAACTCCTTTTAATTCTGTCAAGAGAGCTGGCTACCTATTCTGAAAACAATCAGAATTTCTCTGACGGAAGCTTCTGCTGCCTACTGTGATCACTTTTACAAATAAATATTGAGAAATTGGGAAATAATCAGACTTTTTAATAAAATCTGAATCACAGAAAATATTCAGGGAAAATTCATTTATTTGCAATAAATCAATTAGGAAATAGGAAGAAATAACTGCTGTCATTTCAACACAGAAACATATTTTCAGAAAAAAACTATCCATATCTACATAGAAGTGAGACCCATTAAGTCTCATGGGAATTACTTTCACATAGGTTAAGTGTAGAATTGCATCTTTAGACACATGGAACAGCAAAATATATTTTAAATGGTGCTAGATTTGCACCTGGTGCATTTTTACAATTTTTAAAAAATAAATTTATGTTAAAATCTCACATCTGGAATGTGTTAGGATCTTGAAATCCTGATCTTATCACATTCCAGTCAAATTTGATCTGTCTGTCTCTCTCAGTAACTGTAATATCAGCAACATACCTTGCACATCCAGAATCATTCAAGAGTGAACTTCTCCTTTCATTCTATCTGGTGTACTCTAACTATCCCAAAAATTTGCACATGGCACATTAAGGTCTGTAATCACCAAGCATCCTTTTCTGAATACTTAGAATTCTCATGGAATCATTTTTAATATGTTTCCTTTTGTTGCCTGCAATTGTCACTTTATTTCAAAATAAAAGTTCATATTTTTTTTAAAAAAAATCCTGAGTTATGACTTTAACCGAGATTAAATTTAAAATGCTGCCACCATGAGCCCTCTAAAAATGTTCCTAAAACCAGAGGTTCTGATACCTTCTCTATTTGGTAAGCTTTTAGTAAGCATCCCAAGTGCCAACTGTCAGTGCAGCAAGGGGAGTAATATGAGATATAAAATCAGTTAACATATCTTTGAAATAATTCTAGCTGACATATCTGTGTGCCTTTAGCAACATCTGTAACCACGTTGCACACGAGACAGACTGTATAGTATATGAACACTGACTGATATTCAAAGTCTCTGAGGTGTGCAATGTATACTTTTTAGTGCTCTTAGATCTCATAATATTTTACGTATTGCTACTGGTTTTACTTTAGTATTATCTTGGGCCGAATTATTTGAATTACTTTAATGTGTTTATATACTCGTTATCAAGGTTTAATTATTTGGTATTTTAGAAGTGTAATAAAAATAAATAATAGTTAAAATACCGTCAAATTGATCAAGAGGGGATAGATCAATCTAGGGCAGTGGTTCTCAACCTGTGGGTTCCCAGATGTTCGTGGACTTCAGCTCCCAGAAGCCCCAGCCACTATGGTCAATGCTCAGGGCTTCTGGGAGCTGAAGTCCACGAACATCTGGGGACCCACAGGTTGAGAACCACTGATCTAGGGCATGGATTTCTGAAAAACAAACAGGGCAAATTTGTATAAAGAGGCACTCTATCCATATATTCATGCTAATACTGATGTTTTCAGCGTTGTACTGACACTGCATGTGAACTGGGTCTGCTACTTGATATCTCTAATTTTAAGGGCATCTGATGTGGGGGACCAGCACACATTTTTTTCCAGCATACCATACTTGAGGTTTTGGCTACAGTTGTTTCATTCCTTCCTGGAAACTCTCCGTGTTCCAAGGGTGAGCACTCTGAGTAGCACTAAAGGACAGTATAGTAATATAAGTAGGGCTTGCAATACATTGTTGCAATGCAGAGTGCTTCAGCCATTCCTTCACACCTTACACCCACCAACCAATCATGTGCCCACTGAACATATTCTGGACTGTTTTACTGAGAAGAATGTATTCCACTGAGGACTTTTTCCCCCAGCTATGTGTGTGGTGGCACATTGGGCCCCAATATGAATTCCACCCCCAAGTAAATTTTCCTTCACTTCTCCAAGTTCTACCATTGCAGAGAGTAAGACATTAAAAATCCTTCAGATCTAGGGCTCGCTCCTAGATTTGCTGTGTTTGCATTCCTTTGGCCACTTTTGCCTGCCCCATTTCTTTGGATGCCTGAATGGTATTTCTAAAAGATCAAGTAAAGTTTGGAGGAAGAACTGTTATTTTGCTTTATTTGTAAATGGTGTCACTTTGAGAACCAGCAGAACTGAGATCAATCTTGATCTATCCAGTAGTCTTAGCTTTTGTTTTTAAATGGATTTCAATACTAGCCTGTGTTAGAGCAAAACACCAAGAAGATGAAACTTACCTGAAGAGCAATGCTATCTGAGCCTCTGAGCTTTGGTAATGGGTACAGTCCTTTCACAGGTCATATCTTTATTTCTTCTGATAAAGAAGATCAAGAATTTACCCATATTACCTCTCACCAACCAAATATGGCCAGAGGCTTTACCTATTAATTCCATGCCATTGTGTCTTCTTTCCGTATAACCAGGTTGCACACATGCCAAGGTAATCTCATTATTTTATCAAAGTAGAATACTAAATAATAATACAGAGAAATAAATAAATAAATAAATAAATAAATATCTGGAATCACCACAAGCAAAGCTGATTGTATTGTAAGAAAGTTTTGCCTTCATACCTTTCTTGCAACAATGTCATGGTTGGCAGATTGGTAGCCTATTGCTGATTTTGGAGGGATCATGTTTTTGTAAGGATCACTTTTAAGATAACGAACTCTGTGCCAACCTCTCTTCATTTTGGTTATTCATAGTCATCCTACTAGTGAAGCATCATGGGAACGAATGCTTCATGACCTGTTTGCAGTTATTTGTCAATCCAGGAACTAGTTAAAAGGTGGAGAACCTTTGGTCCTCCAGATGATTTTGTCTATATCTCCCATAATCCTGTACTACTATGTTGCCTAGGGCTTCTGGCCATTTAAGTCCAAAACATCTAGCGAACCAGAGTTTTCCTTAGATGAAAGTAGGTGATGGTGCATTTTTATATTTTATTTTATGCTTATATGCCATCCTTTCTTCAAAACAAATTTTATTTAACATGTAACTATTTTTTTAAAAAAAAGCTAAAAGCAAGTTACAATGTTAAAACACAATCAAGCTAATTATAATATCCACAATTTAATTAAAAGTAACTGAAAAGCAAGTGAAATTTAAAAATGTAGCACACACTCAGTAAAAGCCTCAGCAACCAGTCTATATTTTTGTCACAGACCATCTGTCATCTTCAGTAAAATCACAGGAAGAATAATTAGCCACCACTATAACAAAACCAACTGACTTTCTTGAAAATGTTACTTTTTGGACTACAACTCCCAACATCCCCAGGAAGCATGGCCAAAACTCTGCTTCTAAAATCACTTTCTCTCTTTAAAATCTTGTTGATATATAGAACTCTGTGCACAGCACTACACTTTAATTTCCGAGTAAGAGGTTCTCCTAAACCTTAAGACAAGCATCATAAATATTATGGTTCATCAAGGATATCAAGAATGGCTTTGTCCAGCCAAATACATTGTTCTTGGGCTGTATGAAAGCAAATCAGATCTGATTTCCTGTGTAGACTAAGCAAAGGGTCAGTACAGTTGGTGTGCACAAAGAGCATTCTGCTGGAAAGGCAAGCCCAATGGTTAAGCCACGGAGGTACACAAGAGTGAGGTAGGAATAATTCCGTTATTTTATTATTTAATTACTCCACTTTCCCCTTCTGTAATAGGGGTTTCTCAAGAAGCTTACAAAGCATAAAGAGATAACTAAAATATGAACTGCATTATTATTCATAAATACTGTGGCTTCCTTTTCTGGAAAAGGTGTGGTCAATTAGACTCCTTAAATCATCCATGGTAGAAGTGCCTACTTATACAACAGTTTGGGGACTATTGTTGTCTTGTGCAGGGCTGGCCCAACCATTGGGAAGACTGAGGCAACCACCTCAGACAAAATTATATTTGGGACATCCTGAAAAAGCAGCAACCATTTACTTACAAATTTATTATTACTGTATGCTTACTGCTACTCCGGGAGAGTTGCTATTTGCTGATACATCTCAGACAACAAAATATCTTGGGTCAGCTCTGAATATATGACTTAATCTTGCTGGTTCTAACCCATAACAAAGTAAAAATTATTTTTCTTAACGTGATCAATACAGACACTCTTGTTTGTCTATGGTCATTTCCACACTAGAATGTTATAGTGCTATTATTCCACTTTCAGCATCCTATGGAATCCTGGGGTTTGCAGTTTAGGGAGGGCCCTCAGGGGCCTCAGGACCCTCCCTAAACTGCAAACCCCAGGATTCCATAGGATGTTGAAAGTGGAATAATAGCACTATAACAATCTAGTGAAGAAATAGCCTATGTTTCTTTTCTTTCTTTTTTTTAAGTTAAGAACTTACTTCTTCAGTTTGCTGTTAACTTCCAAACTTGTTTCTGTTAGCAAATGATGGGCCACCTTTTCTGTTCCCGTGGTTTTAGAGCAACGGCCTAATAAACAATTGCATGTAATGATCACAGAAACACTAAAGGATCAGGTTCCACCATCTGGACAGCCACCTGTTTCCCATTTCTTTTGTAACTAGCAAGACAGAAAGTGCAGCATAACCATTCTATCCCTTTGCAAAAATATGCTGGACCTTCAAAGACCTCATCAGGCAGGGCGAAGCTTTATCAAGATACTGCTGCCGTGTGTTGCCACCACAGGGAGGCAACCACATAAGCAAGAAGGATTTAACAACTTGTTTTAAAGGAAATAGCAGTGCTGAAAGCAGTGGTTCTGCATGTGAATGTCCAAATAGATGACAGCATGTTTAATAACAAAGAGGCCAGTGAGCAGGTGGATAAGCTGCTGGAGACAAAGGTAAGAATGAGAACCAATCATAAAATAGTAAAATTAGCTCTTGACCAGGGAAACGTGGTGGCTTGACCTAGAAGACGCGCTATTCATCAAGAACTGATCAGTAGTTGAAGAGAGAGAAGCCATGCTGAAGACTGGAGAGGAAAAACGTTTCTTCCTCCGTTTGAAACCTGGGTTGCCCTAACACCAAAGGCTTAGCATAAACACTACAGTATATGGTTCCCCAGAAGGCTTCAATCTTATTACTCCAAACCACCACATTGCGTTTAAGACTTCCTTTACTTCACAGCCCAATCCACATTTTCTGCAACCAAGTCTGAAATTTCACTGCTGGAAAACAAAAATATTGATATTATTGTAAACCATGCGGTTTCTCCTGAAGAAAACACAGATACTCAGGATTAAGTATGTATGACACAGTGAGGGTCTGTACTAATTTCCTTTAAATTTTGAAAATGGTAGGTGAGGGAAGAGGTCAGTTAGGATAACAAAACAGAGCAGGAATGGAGATTGGGCAGCACTTCAAGTATTACTGGACTGCAAGTCCTAGCAGCCCTAGCTAGGATAGGTAATGGTGAGGAATGCTGGGAGCTGCAATCCAACAGCATCTGGAGGGCCACATCCTTACTCCCTTTGGAAATGTACAAGTTCTATGCAACAACATTACAGAAATATTTATGAATCAACATAATGCTTGCATTCAGTTCCAGTAACATTGTGCCAATACTGTAACAGCTTGCAATAGCTTTTTAAATATTACTGTTATTGCGTGTTTGAAACGTAAAGTCAGATCCAGACTTACTTATATGTAGAGCAGATCAATTCAAGTGAAGGAAATTTAAGTGAGTCCTCATGACTAACTTGTCTCATTTATTTTATTGAATCTGCTCTGATAATGGCTATGCCTACGTCCACCTCATTATCTTGCTTGCTAAAGGATTAGCTAAATTTGTTTTTAATAAAATAAAAAGGAGAGAAACAAAATAAAAAGGGATGCAAATTCCTTTAGAGGCTCCAAACTGGATGCATTCACAACAAACCTTCCAATGTTGGTGGCGGGGGAGGGAAGAAAGAAGGCAAGATGATGTTTCTAAAGAAACACTGACTCAATAACCAATTGATTGTTGGCCAAAATAACTTAGGATTTTGTAAAATAATAAATATTTGAAGAGAGATTTTAACAGTCTTCAAGGAATGAAAAACAAACTACTCTGTCAAATGGTTTCAGTGGAATAGTTGCCAGCTTGAACTGCAGTGATCTATAGGTGAGATACCCCAGAGTGTTCCACATTCCCTGCTTGATGGAGATGCCGTGGAACATCACCTCATTAGCTGCACAAGACAAAGTTGTACCACAGATGCTGCCATTTCACATGTCAGTGAAAGCAAGATGTTTGGCACAGCTCGGTTCAGAAATGAATCTATGCAAATAATAACACTTGGGAGGGTGTCTACCATACAGTTATTTTTCAAAACACAAAGTGGACTTCCAGATTTTGGTTTTGGTATTTTGGTATTTTTGGCAGCCTGTGTGGGCCCTTGAGGATTCCAAGAGCAGAAAGTTGTCCCCTCAGATTCATCACAGTTGCCCAGTCCGGTCTAAACAGAAAATGCATAATAAAGAAAATGAAAGCAAGTGTGTTTGGGTGTGTAAGGCTATGTTCTACTTCTCTACCCCCACCCAGCTACCCATGATCTCAAATTCTCTCTGGTTCTTTGGAATGTATCTTCAACATGTAATGTAAATAGGCATATTAAGGGCATGTCAACTAAGAAATCTTTAGCTGAGATGCGATTGCACACAATGTCACTCTCTATTATTCTGAATTAAAAGTACAGATGAATTCTGTTGCTTTTCTTTTCCCATCTACTGTAACCTTTCAAAAGTTCTTCTCCATTTCTTCTTCAGCCACCTGGGTTGGAGGCGGTTATATAAATGGGACGGCTGAGGCTGTGTATGTACCAGGCTTTGGGTTGGCCTGGGCTCAGGCACCCATTGGATATGCTCTCAGCCTGGTTGTAGGTAAGTTAAACCCACCAAGTACGGCTCCATTATAGCTAATGCCAGCTGAGGTTAACCTTTTTTTTTTTATTGCAACCACCAATCAGAAAACAGTTTCCCTGACTATCCTCTTGCTGTTCTTTTCATGTTGATGAATTTGTAGGAAACGAGGTGAAGAATTATCTCAGGTCTCTGGCAGAGCGGTGTTCAACCAATCTGAAAAAATACTCTCTGATATTTTGTTGTGTTTTATTTATTACTTTCTCTAAGAACAGTGCAAGGAGCTTGGAGGAAGCAGGCATTTAATACAATTGTAAGACTTCTCTTTGAAATATATATATTGGTGGCAAACTCTGTTGTACCACTGAAATTAATATTAATAAATAATAAATTAATAAATTGCATCCCACTGATTTCAGTGGGGCTATTCCAAGTAAGACTATGACCAAGCTATGGATTTCATTAAAAGAGAAAACCTGAAAGATCATTGTGCTGATGTGTAACATTCCACAGGTAGTACGCTTCCAGTAATAGTAACAATTATAGCAGGAATAGAGATCATATAGCCCTGAAAATGTTGGACTGCAGCTCCCAGCATTCCTCACCCATTGGCTGTGCTGACTGGGACTGATAGGAGTTGTGCTCCAGCAACATCCAAAGGGCCATATGATTCCCACCCCTGAATTCCAGCCCCCATGATCCTACTGTCATTTCACTGGCAGTAACAAATAGTTTCTTTTATTATGGGTAACAACAAAAATAAATCTTGGTCTGTGCTTAGATACAAATTATGTTACAAAATTGCAAAATTAATAATATCACTGCACACAACAGATGTAAACTGGCAAGTGCTACTATGATTTGGGTGACTGGACCAGGAACAGCTGGTGAATCCATGGAGATGGTGATTCCACTCTTAGTTTTACCATTGATCTCCTTGACACTGATCCAAGTTTTACAGGATTTTCCCTAGTGTGGGACCTTATCCCTCCAGAGGTTCAGCACCAGCAGAGCCTATATACAAAGTAGAGCAGCTGCAGGAGGAGCAGTGGTAAAACCAAGAGTGCATTTGCCACCCCCATGGTGGCAAGTGCACTGGCTTCTCCTGGACTGGACTAATCTGAGGAATTCATGAGAAACAGTGATTTCCTCAGTTTCATACCATGCTTGTAATCCTCATCAGAGTTTCTTTTTCCTTTCACTTAAAAAAAAAAGAACCATTGGTTGAAGGAAGCTAAACTCAACAAAGCAAGCCATGAGACCACTTCCAGTTCATTGTGTTCAGGCCTTAAACAGTTATTATTATTTTTTAAGTACAACTCTCCAGAAAACTCCATCCACCATGGCCTGGTGTATTATGGAAATTCAGGTTACTACACTGAATATGAGATAGGGCTCTTGTTGCTTTCATATTTAACTAATCCTGAGTCAAGGAAGCTTACTGTGAATTCCCACCAAGAGGAGCTACAACACCTTTCTTCCCTAACCTAAGCACCAAAAACCACATTTTAGCTGATGGATGTACACATACACATGGCTATTTACTGGCCAATGGAAAGCAGTGGGTGGCAGCATCTGAGAACCACCCTGCTCTGTTCATCCATCTGGATTCACATCAATGACTGCATCCTCTGGGATCTGCTGGGGACCCCAGAAGGTCATAGAGAATGCCTATTCATTATAATCCAAGCTCTGTTGATGTCTAAGATCTTTCCATTTTTTGGTGTTTCAGGTGGCTTGTTTTTTGCAAAACCCATGCGTTCCAAAGGCTACGTGACCATGTTGGACCCCTTTCAGCAGATTTATGGGAAAAGGATGGGAGGACTTATCTTTATACCTGCCCTGATGGGGGAGATGTTCTGGGCTGCTGCCATCTTCTCTGCACTAGGTAAGGAACACTAAGAATAATGTCACTATATGAAGCAGGGATCATCAGCTAACAGTATCTGAACAACTGTTCAGAAGACAATAGTTCTGTTAATGAGCTGCTGGCCATTTTTGGCTCAGAGAAGAAATCTTCCAAAAGGAGAAATGCATGAACAATGGTGTGCATGTGCACACATATCAGTCGGACACACTAACTGATTTGTTCAGAGATTCAAGTCAACAACAACACAAAGAGATATTTTTATCAGAAACCTTATTGTAGAACATTCTAAAGAAATGTCAGGTATTCTTTTATTTGTATTGGCATTTGGGGGATTTCATCACAAAAGGCTTTGGCTTTACAGTTTGCTTTAACTTTAAGGAGATTTATAGTGATTACTTTGCAATGGAAAATGTTAACATTAAGCCATTCACTCTTGCTAGTGAAAACAGTGAGCTCCAAAAGCCCAGCAATAATATATCTCATTACCTGTGTATTTCAGTTTCGATCATCTAGCTAGGATTTTTTGAATATATGATTATTATGTAGTGAACTGTCTGATCGAATAACGTAGAATGGATAAGATGATAGACAGATGGAGACAGAGAGCTATATTAACACGCAGACACACTTACAGTACAGATAAGGACCACAGTTGGGTTAAGGAGGGGGACTTAACATTACCAAGCATCTCATTATTAATTTTGATTACTCAAAAGTACATTTTTTATATTTCAATACAATGAAAACACAGAATGAGTTGCATTAAAACAGCAATCACTACCATCAACAACTGAAGCAGGAAACAATCTGACTTCCCTGACAACAATGCCAAAATAAATTAATTATTACAAAACTGAGTAAAAATACAATTAATATATCAAAGCAAAGGGCAAAATATTTTAAGACCACATTAAGTGAGTACAAATATACCTATAAGGTCTCCTGTAACACCTATCAGTACACTACACTACTTTAAAAGCAAAATCTGTGGAAATATGTTACAAGATACAGGATCTCACACTTAATACTCTCAAAAGAAAATGCAAAAACATATATATCTACCAAGGTATAGAGAATCATTTCTAGAGCACAGAGCAAACCACTTCTTCCATTCATTATCATTCAATCATACTTAAATATGAAGAGTCTTAAAAGTATGACATATACTTAAAAATTTATAAAGCTTCCTCTGAAATAGGTGTGCATAGAACAAACGGCATGCAGTTTTGTTATTCTTGGGAGGGTTCACTACTGTACTTGTCTTAATATTTTGCGGGTGTGTATGTTTAATAATTATGTATACTTCTAACTGATAGTTCCTGAACAGACACAACCAGATAGGAGTCTTGGTGGTCCAATCTGCCTGATCATTTTGGGGGTGGGGAGGCTCAGGTTTCCCTACCTAGTCTCAGGAGGCTCAGGTTCCCGTTACCCCCTATTCCATGGTCTGTGGTCACAAAGCTTAGAAAAAAAGTTCTGTACTATATCTCCCAAAATCTCCCAGTCAACAGAGCTGGTAGTTTTAGGAAGCTGCAGTTTAAAGATAACTTTTGCAAGTTCTGGATGAGAGGAGAAGTGGAGGGGAGAGAGGGGGGAGGTATAATGTCTCACACATCTGAATGTCTCACACATCGGAGAGTTAAAATGCAATATGGCTACTGCATACAAGATGTCTAAATTAGATCTGTATTCATAAAGGAGCAAGTCCCACTGAATTAACTGACACTTAGTAACCTTAGTCTCTGACCAGAATTTCATTGATACACAGCTGTTCTTGTGCACACAGTTATGTCTATGCAAGTACTTTTTTTGGGGAGGGGGGTGTTCTCCAAGGAGATATTCAGTACCTTCTTGCACAACATGCTTTGGCTACACAAGGGCAGCTGGGCAGCTGCTGGTGCAATACTGCCCTCTGTCCACTGATAGGTTATGAAGGTATTCTCAAACACTGCCTAGCTATACTTCCACAAATGGAGAATGAGGAGCAGACTTCAGTCTCACCTGAGGAGGCTGGACAAAGCTGTTCCTTTCTCCCCAGATTTGCAAGGGCAGCCAGATGGTGCCCCGGCATACCTCTGTGACCATCCAGTGGTCAGAAAAAGAGCTGTACCTGTGAACTATCTGTCTGCTCCAGGGACGAAGATTCAGCCCCTGCCCTGATAACCAGTATAACTATGCTGGTGGTGATTTACCATTTCTCAGTTATTCATTAAAACCTTGGCTTATGCCTATATTTCCTACTACGTTGTGTGCACGAAGTTTGCGTGGGTGTGTAGGTGCACAATTCTCCACCATGAGAACAGAATTAGCAGTCAAGTGATTGTATTTCAGAACTTGTGAAACTCCAGGTTGCAATCAGTTGAAAATGTAGTCTGAGTCTGGTGACTTCAGCACCAGAAAAAACTCAGACTTTGTCATTTGACATCTCTGGATTTAAGTCATTGATGGAATTTTGTTTTCATTTTTTTTTTCATTCTCTTGAAAGAATAAAGTTTGATAGCTCTTTTAGCTTTGAGGAGAACCCTTCAGATGAATTACTGTTAACTGATCTTTGCAACTTTTGCTAGTTGTTTCCCATTTTTTAAAAAAACCCCACACAACTGCACATGTAAAGCTGTTTTGCAGTGAAGTCTCTTTTAAAATAAAATAATCAACCTTATCTCCAGCTGTGCTCTGATTAGCTGGAAGGCAATGGGGAGCTTTTTAACCATAATTTTATTGCAAGTGCTGAAAAGCCGAGGAATAAATTCCATGCTGGGGTGATGGAAACTGAGTGGCTTAAACAATTTTCAGGAAATTTAAAATGTATCCTCTCTTTTAACACTCTTATGTCTAAGTGAAAATTTCTGGGGCATTTCACAATGAGAAAGCAAGCAAATCAGATGCCTTTTGATCCTGTTATGCTCTCAAAAGAACAACTTATAGACTGGGAACTAAGTGAGATTTGTCAATTATGGATGAGAAGGCAACAAACCCAACATCTACTGTGAGGTCAGGCCATGGAGAACAAGGTATACAAGAACAGACTCCTTGGAGAACCTGGAAATGGCAGGGGGAGAGGGAGAGAGGGAGAATTTCGCCAGCCACCATGCCAACTGGCAATACTGAGTAGGGTGGATAGGTTCTGGGAGCTGGAGTGCAAAAGAACATCTTTTCCAAGTTCTAGCTTCTTGTTTCCTCCATAATCCTTCCAATTCACACAGGACAAGTCATTCGGTTAGGTAATTTCAGACCCCAGCCTTCATTCACTTTCTTCAAAATGTGGTAAGTTTTCCTTGCTGTGCTTGGGGTCCAAGTCAGACCTTGGACTTCTGCCCTAATGCCCTGCCCAGTGATATAAAAGCACTTATAGACAGAACAGTCATTACAGATTAACACCACAGACAGAACCTTTGCATCACTTCAAATGCAGTGATGTTTAGTGGAGTCAGTTCATACCTGGCCAGCTGTTCATCCTCAACTTTAAAGTTCTCAAGTTTAGAGAGATGTAGTTGAGAAGCACCTCAGTGTGTGAATCAGCCTACATGATGCCGAACAAAGCTGTCATGTGAAGTTCTCTACTTAGAATAAATAAACGAGGCTCAGCGGCACTATCATCTCATTGAAAAACAGTTATTCTCATCAGCAACCTGTTACCAGTTCACTGCTAGGTTACTATTTTTTTAATTAAAAAAAATCTGACTATAGAGTCAGGGTGTAAAGACTTTTTTTTCATCTTCAATAAGATGTTTTGCCACCTCATCAACAAAACCGCAAAGTGCCATGAGATTTTTCACCCCCACAGAAGAGGGGCTGAAAAACGTTGGGAGTGCAAAAAATAAAATAAAAAAATAAAACCTTCATACTTTTCACAAACAAAAACAACAAAAATCAGAAAAGGTGCAAAAATTCTCATGATTTCCAAAAGTGGGAAGAGTTCTTCTGTTTTTTGCAGAAGTGATGTAAAGGCATCAGACTGCAGCTCAAGAAGTCCTGATTTTCTCTCTCACCCTCTCCACCCGACAACCCTCTCCCACCAGCTATCTTTCTGATAGCACCAAGCAATGGGAGACAGATCTAGTTGTGGCTGAACCTCTTATCCTGTTCTTTACTTCTCATCTCTTTCATTTCCCCCATCCTTCCATTTACTATATTCAGCAGGTGCTGTTGTGGACCCTCAAAACATTTCCAATTTATGGAGACCCTAAAGTGAAGCTATCAGGAGATTTTCTTGACAAGATTTGTTCAGAGGGGTGTTGCCACTGCCTTCCTCTGTGCTTGAGAAAGTGTGACCTGCCGAAGGTTACAGGGTGGATATCCATTGCCAAGTGGGGATATGAATGCTGATCTAGTCTAAAGGATTATACCATTTCTATAAGCAGCAGGACTCCAGTATAAATGATTCTGCTTCTGGAAGCATAGCAAACCTTCTCCCACCTCAGCAACCCATAGGCTTCTTTTAGAAACTGAGGCAACATCTATAACAATAACATGATGAAACAAGTTGGAAAATGCATGCAGTTCTAAGATGGGCTTCTTCTTGTTTCTTTCCCTAACCCACTTTGCAGGTGCCACTATAAGTGTGATAATTGAGATCAATATTAATATTTCGGTTATTATCTCTGCCCTGATTGCAATTCTGTACACACTGTTGGGAGGCCTTTACTCAGTTGCCTATACAGATGTTGTCCAGCTATTCTGCATTTTCCTAGGACTAGTGAGTATTTCTTTATATTTCCATATTTGAAACTATGGTGGTCCTGCTGAGTGCAGAGAATTGGAAGCAATTGCTTTATTAAAACCTAAATTGTGAGAAAGATGCTGAATGGCTGTCAAAAGTAGACAGCTGTGGTGGGTGGAATTGATAGCCTTCTCAGTTAAATATTACAGGTGCAGCTGTGTTTATATTATCTGCTATGACTGCCAATGCCAAAACACAACCCCCCTGCTGCAACAGCTCCACTGACTGCCGGTCTGTTTCCGGGCACAGTTCAAAGTGTTGGTGGGGACCTTTAAAGCCCTACACGGCGCAGGTCCAGGTTATTTGAAGGACCATATCCCCCTGCTACAAACCAGCCTGGGTATTGAGATCTGCTGGAGAGGCCCTTCTCTCTGTCCCACAACCTTCACAGGTGCATTTGGTGGGAACACAGGAGAGGGCCTTTTCAGTGGCTGCATCCTTCCCAGAGAGATCAGATTGGCACTCTCTCTGCCTATCTTCCAGAAACAACTTAAAGCATCTCTATCTCAGCAGTCATTTAATACATAATTAGTAAGAAGAAAGGTGCTGATTATTTTAATTGTCATTTGTATGTTGTTTTTAATATGTATTTTAATATTGTTTTTAATTACTATTGTTTGTTTAATGTGTGTTTTAACTTTTGTATGCCATATATTTAACTATGTTCTCTTTTAAGTTTTGTAAGCTGCTTTGAGTCCTTTCGAGGAGAAAAGCAGGGTATAAATAAAGATGATGATGATGATAATGACACAGGCAACCAGTCTCCCTCCTCTCCATCGGGGGCCATGTAGTATGCTTGCCGAGTAAACTTCTTATCTAAAGTTGTTTGCCTTACCATCACAAGATCTGGATGTATTTATATTGGGAAATGTGAGGGATTTTTGGGGATCTCTGAGGCAGAGTATCTAAAAAACACTAGGCAGAAGCTGAAGCTGTAACCAGCCCATTCCACCCAACACACAGTAACTAGCAGAGAAATAAATAAAACTTGATCTTTTCCATTAGGTATATAGAAAGTAATTTACTCACAAATACTTGTGCACAATCAACACAAGTTCATCTTCTTGAAGAAAATAAGAAAATAAAGAATATTACAAAGTTTCAGAAGGGTTGGAGCATCTCATCCAGAGGGAGCTCTAAAAAGCACACACTTCATGGTCATCAGGCAGGGAGGAAGAGAGAGAGTTAGAGCAGATGAGACCCAGAGAACAAAAGGAAGACCTCTGCCTGATTCAGGAGGAGATCGAGTGTGCACAAACAAACAGAAAATAGCCATAAACATGTCATGCCTAAGCTCATAGAGAGTAACATGCAACCTAACTCCAGTGGACAGGCATGCAAAGGCTGCCATCTCCAAATATTTCCACAAGATTAGAGATCTACCAGGACACCAAAGATCTCATGAAAGGCTCACCTCTTGCAAGTCTTGAGGATGCCTTACTTAGACCTGTTGTGTGTGTTCTCAGACAGTTTTGAGTGGGCTTGGCAACCAGGAGGGCTAGTTCTGCATTGCTGTGTAGAAAATCTGGAAACCCTACCTGCATGTATTGTTGGATGGCAGTTCCCAGCAGAATAATTAATGGTGAAGAATGCTGAGAGTTCCATTCCAACAACATCTGGAAAGCCACATCATTCTTCCCCCACCCCGCCTAAGTCCAGTTCCTAGTCTCAACTAGAGGAGAGTTGTAGAATCAAAAGAACTTAACAGTTGTGTTGATTTACTAAGGTAGGACAATAATATTTTCCCTAGATGCTCAGTTTACAAAACAAAATGTTTATTTGATATTTCCAGACAATGTAATCCTGACCTATGTTTTGTGTCAAATTTTCTTTGGGCTCAAAAAGAGCCTGGTAATCAGAAAATGTTATCTTTGTATTTTCTTGTGCAGAAATTTGAAACTGGGGAACTGCTAGAAGAATCAGCTTTGGATATTACTGCTTTGTCTTTTTAGCACCATTTTAAAATTGTTTTCCTTTTGTTTTAGTGGATCAGTGTTCCATTTGCCATGTCCCATCCTGCTGTGACAGATATTGGCTACACTGCTGTACACAAAGTGTACCAAGACCCTTGGCTTGGAACCATTAAAACACCTGACATCTTCACATGGCTTGACAATTTTCTGCTATTGGTAAGCATTCCTATGGCATCTCATAGCCTAAAACTCCTCATAGTTTGCAAACTCTAGAATGCTAAATGGCTAAACAAAAGATGCTTAAGAGCTTTTTAACTGCCTAACTCTATGGTGAATACTACAGGAATCTAATGTTCAGAAAGCAACTATGGAAAAGAAGGGCAGGCATCTCTATTGCAGCAAATATCAGGCTAAACTTAATATTAGCCTTCCTCAAAGTAGACTCATTACAATTAATTGGACTTAAGTTAGTAGTAACTAACAAGTCTCATTCATTTCCATGGATCTGTCTTCAGTAGGATTAACTAAGCATTCAGTGTGATTACACTGAGTGGATTTGCTGAATGAGGAGCACAGGATGGGTGAATTTTAAGTAGTACCACACAGGTAAGGCAGAAAAATATATCAGCTTTGTTCTCTTCCATATTCAGATTTTTTTAAAAAAAAATCCATTGAATTTATGAAGCAACCTGTGAATGTTGGGTATTTTTGTCAAAAAAAAAAAGAAGAACTGAACACAGTTCTTCCTCCCCATAAGCACTAGCCCAATTCCGCAGGCACTGCTGTTTCCCATATGGAGAGGATCATGTTGCACCTGCCTGTCATGTAGCACTAATAATGAGTAGTATCTCAGAGAATAAAAGCTGTTGCAGCCCTAGTTTGGTGCCACAAATCAATACATGAGGATTCAAAGTTACATGGTAACTAAGCACTCCAAGTCCTCTTCCTGGATGGAAGAGGACTTTTTGCTTTCATCCTGTCCAATTTAAGCCAATTTAAGTCTTCCACTCAGATCTATGAATAAACTGGAAATTTTGAGAAGTCTTATTTTAACCACAAGAAACTTCCCATTCCTCCCTACATACAGGTACTGGAACTTATATGTGGTGTAATGGTTAGAGTATTTGATTGTGACTTGGTACATCCAGGTTCTAGTCTCGCAGAGCTATGAAAACTCTGTTGACCACTTTGGGACATTCATTTTCTCCCTCGGCAATGCCTCAGAGGGTTATTGAGAAGATAAAGTAGGGATGAAGGGAGTCCTGCATGCCACTTGGACTTGGGGACAAATGTTGGGATATAAATGTAACAAATTTTTATAATAATACTGATAATTAAGAAAAGAATGGGCTGCAGCAAACAAGTCAATATGGCCCCAAGAGAGGAGTATAAAATAGAGAGGGCAGAAAAGCATGTCCAGAAGGAACCTAGAAGTTACTTAATGCAAAATGGATACAGTCTCCATGACATCTTATGTGAAATGACCCAGAGATGAAAGATTAGAAAAATGGTGAGCGAGCAATGGGAAAAAAATGTAATCTAAAGCATATATATGAGTCTAGCAAGGATTACCACCTCCAACTCTGCAAAGTCTGGGCTTGTATTATGAAAGGAAAAGGAGAGCTTGGGAATGTTATTTTTTAAAGACTACACTGTGTGGGAGTTCCATTACAGAAGTGGCTTCTCTACACACCGTAGCAGGTTTGTGATCTTTTACTTGCTGCTAAGCTCTCCTCTAGGATAACTCTCTACCCAGAAAGAAAAGATCAACCCATATGCCAAAAGTGCAGCTCTTCCACAATTATGGGCCCTTCCACACTACACTGTTGTAGTGCTATTATTCCACTTTCAACTTCCTGTGGAATTCTGGGGTTTGTAGTTTACTGAGGCCAAAGATCTCTCTGGCGAGAATTCCAAATGCCCCTCCCTAAACTCTAAACCCCAGGAGTCCACAGGATGTTGAAAGTGGAATAATAGCACTATAACAGTCTAGTGCAGAAATGGCCTATGACAGGTTGTTCCAAGGTGAAATCATTTGGACATAATAAGACATCAGGTCATTGTATATCAGAGGTTGACAACTGTCAGGTATTGGGGAAACCTCAGTGGCCTCCAAGTGGACCTTGTAAGGTTACACCACACACACACACACACACACACACACACACAGAGGGGGAGAGAGAAAGAGAACTCCTCCACCCTGAATTGTTTTCACAAAAACCTTTTTGCCTCCCAATTTTTCCTGTGGTGTGCAGGAGTCAATGCTCCCTGTTCTCCCCAGAGATGTTTTGGGCCCAGGAGAGGCCATTTTTTAAAAAAAACAGGAAATGGACCAGAAGCCAACTGTATATTCAAGTAAACAAATAAATGAATGGAAATCAACACTATATATTCAAGTGAACTCAAGTGAATTGTTCTTGGTCAGGAATGATGGAAAATCTTTCTGTTATTTGCAGATGCTAGGAGGAATCCCTTGGCAAGCATATTTCCAGCGAGTTCTTTCTTCTTCTTCTGCCATGTATGCTCAAGTGTTATCTCTCCTGGCAGCTTTTGGATGTCTCGTGATGGCATTACCTGCGATACTCATTGGTGCAATAGGAGCATCAACAGGTAGGTTGCCTCTCTGGATCATTGTTACTTGAAAATGTGGATTTAGCAGAATTGGGGAACCTTTGCATGGCCAAGTTCTGGCCTACAACTGCCATTGCTATATGGGAATTGTAGTCCAAAGCATATGCAGGGGCCAAAGTTCTCCATTCCTACCCTAGGGCAAAGGTAGTATTTTGCCTATGGTGCCTATAATGACCTCTCCTTTTCTCCCCCGCTCCTGCCCTTTTCCTTGATTTTAATCCACTTCTTGACTTTTGGTTTTCACCTTATCTTTGGTTTAGAACGTTCGAGAAATAAAGAGTTTCATTAAGTTCTCTATATTTGCGTACAGTATGTGATTTGACCATTTTTTCCAGTTAATGTGCCTACATAATATATAATCTCTTCTTAAAACAATAATATCCAAATAGCCCACTGGAGAGCCTCCTGAACTGAGAGGGATAGCCAAACTACATATTATTTTAAATAAATGATTGCATTTCATCTGTCTCTCTTTTTTTTAAGTGCAACCACAGGGACCCTTAAAGTCACAGCATTAGTTCTGAAAGCTAAAGGTAAATGTCAGGTAAATTTTCAATCAGCGGAAGGGGGGGTGCTGGACAAGATGTCCAGAAATGAAAAAGTAGGGCTTTATTTTAGTCCCTACACCTTTGCTTCTCCATGTGACTAGCAAGAGAAGAAGTTTTTTAAAAAAATTTATAGTCATCCCTCCACATTTGCAAGTTTCACTTTCACAGATTTGATTATTTGCAAGTTTCTCCAACCCCTGTCTTGTTCCAGGGGAACCTTCCCTCTTGGCAGTTCTGATTAAGATGCCCAGCCCTTTAAAACCCTGCCTCTGGTTCTTCTGCTCTTCTACCAGCCTTTGCCTGGCCAGCTCATAGCCTAATTTCTCACCACTGTAAACCAGTGCCCCACACACACCTAAGGAAGGAGATAGGCAAGAGAGAGGAAGCATAAGGCCACCATGCTGAATCAGCTCCTTTCCCTCAGCTTTCCCTGACATTGTTTGGACCCTGAGTACCTGTTCTCCCCATCATGCCTTGGCCCCATTCCCACAAACACACATACACATTTTGATATTTGCTATTTTTCCACCTTCATGGCAGTCCTGCACCCCTAAATGTGGATGGCTGAATTAATTAATTTCCCTCCAAGGACTTCAAGACAGCGAGCATGATTGTCTCCCTGCCCCAGTTTATTCTCACAACAATCCTTTGAGGCAGGTCAGAGGTTAAGTGCCCAAAGTCACCCCATGAGAAGGAATTTGAACCCAGGTTTCTTCAGTATTCATCCATGTTCCACCCACACGTACATGTGTTCAATTAGTATACCTTATGCAGGTTTCAGAATGTAGGATGATTTTAGTGTTTGAATTTCCTTTTGAACAGAACCCATAATTATCTATGCATATTTGTATTACAGCTTGGAACCAGACTGACTACAAGGGTCCAGACCCCAAGACAAATAATGAAGCCGACATGATCCTACCCATTGTCCTTCAATATCTTTGCCCAGTGTACATCTCCTTCTTTGGCCTTGGAGCAGTGTCTGCTGCTGTAATGTCCTCTGCTGACTCTTCCATCTTATCAGCAAGTTCCATGTTTGCACGGAATATTTACCAACTTTCCTTTCGTCAAAGTGTAAGAATAATTTGCAAACACGGTTTTCTTGTGGAATATGGCAACAGTACTGCAGTTGGTGGCTGGTGACAGATTTCCTATCTAAAGGAAAGAAAAAGCACTCCAGGAATAAGCAGGCTTTGGGCTTGCTTGTGGAATCTATTTTGAGTTTTACCCATGGTTCATTAATGAGAACCAGGTGCAAAACAGTAGGAGACTGGGGCTACAGTGGAGCCAGTTGCTTCATACAATTCAGAAGTATTTCAGCATTCTGTATGGAAATGTAAATCTGCATCTGAGTTACTACACATCAAGGATTCTAGCACAAAGAATCAAGGTGGTCAACAGAGCTGTACATAGCTTTGTGCAAAAGATGAGAGAAACATAAGACAAAGTCTGGCAGAGAACCTATTTTACTTGTTATTGTTGTATTACTGAAAGCAAGAACCCCTTGCTGGTCTACTGCCAAGCCATTCATAGATGTTTCAGGAGATCCTAATCTACCATCACAGCACCACAAAGTACTCAGTTGTTTTTGAATGATGTAGATCTTTAGGAAGCAGAGTTAACCTCAGTGATGGCTTCTCATGCCCCCAAACTATGGGCTGTTTGCAAAGGCCCTTCCTGGATCCCTCCACAAGAAAAGGGAATACAGAAGGAGGTATTCTGTGACTTTAGGCTCCATTTCTTGAAAACTATGAAGTCAGAGTGGCTGTTGGCTTCCACAGCAGTGGGGTGGTGAATGGATTCAGGTTTCAATCTCAGCTTTAAAGATGTTGTCCAAGACATTGATCTTTATCCCCCAAATAGGTTCAATGCTCTGAATAACTACTCTGAGATGCCAAGGACAAATGCAGCCCCCCCCGATTTCTGGATGTATCCAGTCCCCTAAAGGACAGGTGGGAAAATGGGGCACATGCAGCCCCTACATCTGTTTGGAGACCCCCCCAAAGGACTGCAACTGATCCTGTTGAAAAAAATAGGGACTGGTATCCTGTTGTTTAGTCCCAATTAAACTAGGCCTATTCAATGAATTGTTGAATGGTAAGCTAGCACATAAGTAAATCTCATTGATTCAATGGATCTACTTTAAATAGGACCAGCAACAGAATTGAGGTAAGGGTTTTTTAAGCTAAAAATATCACCCTAACTCCTGGCAGTTGCTGTAAAGGGATGGATCCTCCTGCATCTCCAAAGGCTCTGTAGTCATTGGATGATTGCAGAGTGGACTTGCCAAATGTCAATGACCTGAATTTCATCAGGTCAGTTTGGTTATGAGGGACAAATTCCTAGATTCATGTTGGTGTTTTGTTTTGTTTTGTTTGTCTGATTCTTTCTAAGAGCCTTGAATCCATTTAATTCTATTTTTATGACCACGTGTTTCTCTGTCTTACAGGCATCAGACAAAGAACTTTGTTGGGTCATGAGGATTACCATTTTCGTGTTTGGAGCACTAGCAACAGCAATGGCTCTGCTAACTCAATCTGTCTATGGACTCTGGTACCTCAGCTCTGACCTTGTGTATATCATCATCTTCCCTCAGCTTTTATGTGTCCTCTTCATCAAAGGAACTAACACTTATGGTGCCATTGTTGGATATTTGCTTGGCCTTCTACTCCGAATTACTGGAGGAGAACCGTATTTGCACTTGCAACCCTTGATTTTCTATCCTGGTTGGTATAAAGATGATGACATTTACATTCAAAGATTCCCTTTTAAGACATTAGCCATGCTCACCTCCTTCTTCGCTAACATTGGAATATCCTATCTAGCAAAATACTTGTTTGAAAGTAGCACTTTGCCACCAAAGTTAGACTTCCTTGATGCCGTGGTTGCAAAGTACAGCAAAGAGAACATGGACAAGGCAACTCTTGTGAAAAGTGATAACATTGTTCTCAGTGAGCTCGCACCTGTAAACCCACGACACAGTTTGACTCTGAGCTCCACCTTCACTAATAAAGAGGCCTTCAGTGATATCGATTCAAGCCCAGAGGTATCCATTGCAGAAGATAAGTGACAGCAACCCAGCTGAAGAGATGTACTGCTTCCACATCCCCAATAATGCAACAGGGTATGCCACAAAGGGAGATCAGAGGCATTTAAATTGAGGGAGAAAATGAAGGAGGGAGCAAACAAGAAAGGCCGCAGCACAATTCTCTTAGTTCATTTCTAGGGGCAGGAATAGTCTGTGGAATAAACCATTGCATATATTATAAAATGTGTTGGCTAGAATGATAGGATATTTTGCTATTCTTGCATTTGAATGAAACAGAATACTATTCATTGGGAAGGTGATAGGGTGGTCACTTTTGCATTTCCCAAAAGAAAGAGGACAAAAAGGGCACAGGGTTCTATAAAATCATCACACTTAAAAATATGTGCTTTGACCAGACTCTTCTTAGTGTCCTATGCATGTGTAAGTTCCCGTACAGAAGCAGTTGGACATTTTTGTCCAATGCAGAACATCTGGATTCAGAGTTGCACATGTGGTGCCCTTTTGCATGCAGATGTGCACGCCAATGTGGATGCCTTCTGTGGCACATGGGGGTTCACAATCAGTTGTACAATTTCACCATTTGACACAAGGGGTGCCAAGCACAATCTATGTGCAAGTCCACATGCAGAAGATTATACTATACAATCCCAAAGTAGGCCCTCAGCCTATAATTTAGAAATATTCACTATAATTTAAATAGATGGACATCTCACTGTGACCAAATGACCTGTGCACATAGTCCACTTTCCAGATACTTACTGTTGATGGGTAACATCAAGGCTCTGCTGCTCTTTCTCCTTATGGACTTGGACTGGACAGTCTTTCAAACAGTCTTCTGAAAGCCCTTCAAACAGAAGACAGCATTTTTCTAACTATACCCATATGACAGGGCAGTCCTGATCAGTCCTCTGTCCTCCCAATTTTTCAACTGTTTTTAAAATGCCCCAGTTCTACTCTCCTCTTCCCACTTTCTCTTTTATCCTCAGTTGCTGCAAACGAAGTTCAAAGTGCAAAAGTAGTTTGCACTCACTTAACTCAGCAGGAGGAGGGAAGAGGAAGAGAATTTGGCCCTTCTCAATCGGCAAACAAAAACTCCAGCAGCCTCTCCTACCTTGTCTGTTCTTCTCCGTTAATAATGTTTGCCGTCTTGGCCACACTCTGATGTTCCTTGGCCACATGTGCCCTGGTTTTCATCTGAAATGGGGGAGGGTATGAGACAGTCCTCCACTAAAGCAGCATACACAACCACCCACAAGGCCTTCAAAAGTGAGTTTGGGGCCCAGTGGGGAAAAAAATTCAGGCCCTTTCACAGCTAGAGTTACCAGGTTCCCCCCCCCCGCAACAGTAATACAAGGCAGTTCAAGACTGGCCAGTACAGATGAGGCAGACCTACAGAAAGCCTGCCTCTAGACAGATGAGGGGAGCATCTCTCACAAGAATCCTGTACTTCTATGACATCAGAAATCTCATAAGAGCCCAGAACTCATGAGAGAACCTCCTCTCACAAGAGTTGAAGCAGGCTTTATATAGACTTGCCTCACACGTTATTTGCCTCAGTCATTGGGGCCTGTAGAGCTGAAAGCAGGAAGAAGATGCTCCGGCTGCCTCACAACAGGTGAATCTCCACAGCATTTGGTGTGCAATTTAAAGGCCATTTTGCTTCATATCAAGTGTTTTGGATCAGTCTCTCTTGAGTGCAGCGGGTGTCCACTGTTCCTACTTGCACTGCATCAAAAAATGTAAGATTTGCACTGCCTCAAAGACAAAAACATATACAATTTATTTGGGTCTCAGGACCATTCTGGGTCATTGGGCCAAATAATTTGTACCAGCTCCCCTCCCACAGACATGACCACTAAAATGAGAGGGGAATCTTTGAAGAAGAAAAAAAATAAGATGTTAGTTTGATTGCTGGTATTCAGGCACCTGAAATATCCATCTGTGAATTGTGAGAACTGTGAGAGAAAACAGTTACAGTCAGCCTTCCACATCCACAGATTTAACATGCATGGATTCGATTAGCCATGGATTATTTGCTGCCACTTCTGCTGCTACCCTATGCCATTTCTGAAAGGGATGTACAACTCTCATCTCGTGTTTTCGGTCTCCTTGCAAGCCTCATGAGATTGAGAGAGATTGCAAGAGACTGAAATACAAGGTGAGGTTTCTAAGTCCCTATTAAAAACGGTATACAACAGGAGCAGAGGCAGCACATCTCCCACACAGCCACTTGTTTCTACCTTGCAAAGGAACTCTGCTGCCTCAAAGAGAGAACTCGGTGGCTGACATGCTCCCTACTATGGATTCAAATGTATTGTGTGCTGTATGGTGAGTTGAATCCATGGATCATACTTTCTTGTATGTGTTAAACATAGTTTGGAAGGCTGACAGATATTAGTGAGTTTTCTACTTCCATGAGGGTCCTGCATCCCTAACCTCCATGAATGTGGAAAGCCACCTTCAATTCTTACTGCAGAGGACCAGAAATCCTGTGTAATTCATCTGTTGCTGGGTTGTGGCATTTCAGACAAGGTTAATACTGAATGTTAAAAGTAAACATAGAGATGCACTTTGTATCAGGACTTTTGGGATAGAAACACACATCTAGTCCCATTTCCATATGACAACACTCTCCCGCATTGTCCCTTTGCAGTCCCAGCAGTGCCTTTGCCAGGAAGGAAGCACAACCAGAAGGCTCCCCTCAACACCCGGCCGGCTGCCTGCGGAAGGGAGAGCAAGGGACATGCTCCTTCCTTCTGCACTGCAGCTAGACTTCTTCACATGCTGCAGTGGAGAAGGAAGCTTGTGATTGCACTTCCTGCCCTTCTGCATGGCAGGTAAGTAAGTACAGAAGCATCACACAATCACAGGTGCTTAATGGATTTAATCTGTTAAGTGAATATCCTGCGATGGTGATGCATGGGGCAGAATTGCAGAGGGACTGCAACAACATTGTGTGAAAGCACAACCTGTGGACTACTGCCATCCTGTCCTCATAGTGGGACTGCCATAGCATGTGGAAACGGCCTATGAAACTTCAGTTGGTTGACTGGATCTTGGCTGAAATGGGATTTACCATTACCTATACAGCTATCGAGGCTTCTCCTATTAATCCATCCCCACCTCCTTGGCCACAGATAGTGGATAAGAGATGAGGAAACTGTTGGTTCTTACACTATTGAATCCTTCCAGGGCTGTTGACTCTAAGACTAACTCCTTACTGCTAAACTGACACTCCCAAGTAGAAAAAACTTACTGATATGAGGGATTGTTTGGCTAAAAAAGAGAATTGTTTTCCATAGGGGATTATAGGTCTGTTTGTTTGTTTTTCTCCGAGGTATGCTGTATTGGAATGGATAGAAAAATGCCATGGGCCTCACGGTATTTCCCATTGGGAAGTAAGAGATTTAAATCCACAAAGCAGAGAAGACTACAAAACCCATAATCTCCTCCAAAACCCATGGAGGAGGCTCCAAATTGCTATTTCCAGCTAACAACAGTAAACTTTGTCTATAACTAATTATCTCCACTATCTTCATAGAGGTAAAGTTTTTCTACTTGGGAATAATGGGCTGTGTTTTCCTCATACCAGTTTTTCCAAGTGTTCCTGTTAACTACTAGGAAAGCCTACTGGTGTTTTGGTTGTTTTTTTGTTTTTTAATGATTCAATACAGCTGCTCAAAACAGGGCTGCCCAAGTAGTTTTCAATGTGCTCCTGCAAGAATGGTGAGAACTTCAGAGTTAGGAACCATGGTCCATATTCTATATTGCCTACTTAGTTATGTATGTTTAATAAGCAACATCTCCTGGCCTGACCTCCCCTATTCCTTACCAGGTAGCAACTGTACCAGGAGATGGAGGTCTGTTCAACTGGTGATTAGTGTACAGGAGAAAGATGTTTCACGCCCCTCCCACTAGTGAGTCAGGAATAAGGAATTACATTGGGATCCTACTTCTGATTGTTGCAGGAGAGTGCAAGCATCCACCTCCTGCATCTCAATCATCAGTTGAACAGACCTCAGTCTCTCAGTGTGGTTACTGCCTGGAAAAGTAGGTTCAGTAGAGCATTCCCAATCATAGCAATAGTGCCACAATCATAATTACATAGTGTTAGTGAATATGGAACAGTTATGGGTCTGTAACTCTTAGATTACAAATCCATAATTGCAATATAGAATATCAGTCATCTCTTTGAAGAAGAATGGATATAATTACATGATGAAATGAACCATAGCTAAACAGTGATAGGATGATGCTCTGCAACACAGTGCATCACGCTACCACAGTTTCTTGACTTTATGGTATCACTATAGTTGTTCTTAAAAAAAAAATCCAAGTTTGGGATGGGTTGGAGTTTCACTCTTTGGTCATAATTTTGAATGTTTCCCCTTTCCAACATAAAAAGTTTCCTACAGATACAATATTGGAGGTCACAGAAAAGGCTAATTTAAAATCATGTTCCTGCATTCTAGTCTGCCATATATACTGGGTATATTTCATACAAAGATCCTTCAAACGTGTAGTGGCAGCACTTTCAGTCTAAAATTGTATAACCTAGCAACAGATACAGGTCTTTCCTTCATCTTTTTCAATGTGCTGTATTACTAATTAGTTAACTGCTTTGGTTACAGAGCACACTAGGAGCATATTTTCCAAATTTTGGCTTTGTATATATTCCTAACTGTGCGTAGATTCAGTGTGTGCCTTTCATGTAATCCTATGTAGCCAGTATCAATATAAGTCTTAGTAAATTGCTGTCAGTTGTACATTCATCCAACTAACCTCATGTTTGTGTGTGAGTCAGCATTTGGATAGATGTGGTTTTACTGTACTCTGAATCAAGCTGTGCAACAGACTATTGAGTATGCACACAGACTCATGAAACTAGCCATGTGTGCATTCACAAAGTAGTAAGAATCTGTGGTTCAATTCATGCTTTCTCTTCAACATCTGGGTAGGATTAAATATTAAGAATACTCATGGTCTGAATTTTAGTATGAATTTTCCAAATTCAGAGCTCTGAAGGTATAAATGAATCAGAATGTGCTCATGCACGAAAATCCATATTTTTCAGAATCTCACAGTCTGATTCATAGCATAAAAATACACATAAAATGTTCATAATAAAGGAAAGGGGGTGCTCAAAAATGTTTATTTCTCAAGATTGGACACACTTAGAAAAGTGGATACAAAAATTAATATATTGAGGAAATGTGTACTGCTGAGTTTTGCAGATAGAATTCTACCATGCTGGCAAACTGATGTAGATAACAGCCTGAAAGAGATTTGTACATGGGAAAATGAAAAGTTTTTTGAAACTGAAATGTATAGATTCAACTATCGCTAGATAGTTTTGTTGGCATTTTAACGTGGAAAATAATTATGCACAAGCACCTATAGCAGTTAAACTGTACCAAAGAGGCACCAGCTTGTGATCATTGCCTTGACTTTACTGTTACAGTTGAACTATAGATATAGTTAATATGTATTTAGAAAAGTAGTCCTCAAGCAGTGAAAGTTGTCCATCACAGCACACGTTTTTCTGCACCTGCATTAAGCATACTTTGTTTTGTGAGTGGTCATTAGAAGGTAAAATTGGAAGGTGATTGGAAGGCTTAATTTGCAAGTCTGATTGCTGAGGCATGTTTCTGCTGCTGCTATCATGACAACTGCTATTTCTGCACCAGGAAATCATTCATAAAATTATTATTATCTTTTGCATGCAAGTAGGAATTGCCTTATCAGAGGTGGTCTTTCTGAACAATGGCAGGGACTTATTAGGGTCTCATCTTTCAAAGCTTTAGATGAGGCAGAAGCAAAGGCATCAAAATGTCATTTATATTCCTGATCCTAAACTACTAGTCTGGAACCAAAGCTAAGGAAAGTTATTTTTCAACTGTAGAACCCAGAATCTCCTGTCAGCATGACCAATAAGCAAGCTGGCGGAGATACTCTGAGTTGTAGTCTAGAAAGTAACTTTTCCAAGATCAACTCCAAGCCAGCACAGCCACAAAGCTTCATTTGCATTGTTTTCTTTCTTTGGTCATACAGATCTTTCTTTCCTTTGAACTCTTAACAGTTAACCTATTTGTCCATTTGAGGAGATCTGTGAACTGGCCCCAATTTTCCTTTTAGTCTCTAGTAGACTGAATAAATCTCCAGTAGCACTTCTGTTATTCATGCTAACAAACTTAGTTTTGTTTATAATACTGTCTTTAATGAAGTAGATATTCTATGTGGAAGACTCCGTGAAATGTGAAATGTGAAATTCTCATCAGTTGTCTACAGAAAACATGAGGTTCTCCTTAAACTATCATAAATAGGAGCAAAGTTTTTCTACCTCAAAGTTATGGCAACTATCAAGAAGATGTAATGTAACTATATAAATACCATTCATGCAATAATTTAGATTCAAAGGCGGAAAGAAATTATAGCTTGTTATTAATGTTGGAACAAAATGATTAAGCTTGAGTTGAAGACTCCCCCATCCCATATCTTTGAAAGCAGAAAGCAGATTTGATGGTCTTTCGGGGATGAAAAAGCAGATTTGAAAAACTGGAGAGGAGTTGGGACTCCCCAGAACCAGCACTTCCTTTGAGAACCACCACTGCTCCTTAGCAATGGAGACTGGGTGGGGGGAGAAATGGCAGCTGCCAACAAGAGTGCCATTTCCTCCCAGAATCCCTCTTGGAACAAAGCTTTGTAGTAACTCTGAAAAAGCTGTGTGGTGGCTCTGAAAAACTACATTTTGGACTATAACTCTGAGAATCCTCTTTTGCCATTCTTGGGGATTCTGGGAGTTAGCATTCAGAAAGTAACTTTTCAAAGCTCTGTGACATCACACAAAGAGCATCTTGAAAAGTAGAAATGGTTGCTGCTCATTGATAGCTGCCAAGAGGAGAATGGCTGTCAAGACACTGTTAAAAAGAGGGAAAGAGTATGCCATGTCTGTTTTGTTCCATATTTTGCCACACAAGTGAATGTTCTCATGAATTGTGTTATTTCTCTTCATTAGGGCAACAAAAGCTTCTAAAACTAAACATCCTCATTTTTCAGAAAAGTCTGATAAGACTTTACTAATGGAGAGAAAGGAAGACTGGAGAATTACTGCTTATTCTGGGAAAATGTGCTGTCTGGTGTTTCAGATGCCATCCCAAATGAGACTATCATGTCTCTGTGAATGGAATGGGGGATGTGCAGCCCTCTATGTGCTGTTGAACAGCCACTCCCATCAACTCTAGTCAGCATAGCTAAGGTTACGGGCCTTTCTGCACTACACAGTTATGGTACTATTATTCCACTTTCAACCTCCTATGGAATCCTGGGGTTTGCAGTTTAGGGAGGGGCATTTAGAATTCACAGCCAGAGAGCTCTTGGGCCTCATGAAACTATAAACCCCAGAATTCCACAAGAGGTTGAAAGTGGAATAATAGCACCATAACAGTGTAGTGCGGAAAGGCCCTAAGTGGTGATGGGAGCTGTAGTCCAACAACTTGTTGGAGAGCCACGTGTTTCCCATATAAATGAATGAATGAATAGTATGAACCAGTGTCATTCACCAAAGAAAAACAGCTGTTTTTACTAGCCTCGGGCAATGTTTGCACAGAGATAACACACTTAGAGCGGCATCCACAGACAGATGTTAGCCTCTTCTGATGCCACAACTGTTTTTTTTTTTTTACAGACAGGAACGGCCAGCTGAATAATGATGGCTAATAAAGTCATGAGATCCAGGGAGCTATAGCCTTGGATTAGAATCTGTCTGGTTGTTACTATTCCCACTGCGCAATTACATGGGGACTGCTGCCTCTAGATCACAATCTGGTTATACATCTAGTAGTAAAATCCAGCTGTCCATAGGTGCTATAGGAATATCCTGGAAAAGAAATGTTTTTTCCTTTCTACCTGATACCACAGAGTCATGTGTGCCTCTACATTCTCTAGAGGTCAATCTACCTATTGAGTGTGCTATACAACCCTTCTAAGGGGACTTTAGTGCATGTGGGAGAATAACATGTCTGAATGCTTCCGCATATCAAGAACATTCTCCTCATAAAAAGCTAATATCTCACAGTCTTAGTCTTGCACTAAAATTTGTTTATGTGTGGGAATGTTCAAACCTGCGATGTCCATCTGCACTGAGTCATCATAGAACTGCAGTATCAAGTACTTTTTCTAAATAAGCAGATCAACTAGCAGAGTGTTACCCTGGCATACTGAAACACTTTTAAATATTGTAGATTTCTGTGAGAGAGACTTCAACATATATTTAACTTTCCCACTAAGACAGCATATATATGCTTGCATTTAGCAGGATTGTAGCCCAAGTCTTCTGTTGCTGAAATTCACTTTAAAAGCTTCTAAAACTGAAAAGTTCAGAGGATTGCGTGCTCATATGTTTTATTAAGGTTTGCAAAGTAATTACCTCTACCAGAAGCTTTAACATGTAAAAATATACATTTTTCTGCTAATGGAAGAAAATATAATGGTTTTTGTTTATTTGTTTGCACTTATTTTCTTGTTTTTACAGCTTTTACAAGACCGATTCCTTACCTACACGCAAGTATGTCCTTTTGCTGGGTTCTAATTTGATATATGCATATAGTAGTAGTAATAAAAATGAGTTTTTATTTTTACAAATTACAGCTTAAATACACTATTTTACCTCAGTTCTACCTGTGAACCACAGCACCCTTCCTCATGCCCTCCTTTCCATTGTATGAAATAAGTCAGTTTTAGAAATATGTACAGTCCTCCCTCCACATTTGCAGGTTTGACCTTCATGAATTTGCTTATTAATTGGGCATGCATGTGTCTTCCCTCCCCCTATTCTCCTCTTCCCATTTCCTTGCGTTTTGCCAGGCACAGAGAAGGAAGGCAAAGAGAGTCTGGAAAAAAAACCAAAGAAATAGTGGGGAAGGGGGTCTTGAACAAGCCTTCCTTCTCCTCTCTGGAGCTCCCTACTCCCATTCCCTTGCCTCTGGGCCTGGTGCCCAAAAGGAAAGGGAACAGGAGAGGGGATCACAGGAGGGGAGTTATTCATGGTTTTTCCACTTTCACAAGTGTTCTGTGCCCCCAAACCCTCATGAAAGTGGAGGGACCATTTAAGTTTAAGTTTCAGTTTCACCATATATTAAACCTATGTTATAAGCAGCTACATAAGAAATGCCAAATTTCTGTTCAGTGTTTCAGTAAGGAATTAAATTACAGAATTGAGGCATTCCACAGCTTTGTCTCAGCTTTATATTTTCTTTCACTGGACTGTGGGGGAAGGAGGGTGTGAGGATGGCCTGAGACTCAAGAAGGTTAAAGGTCTACCTACATGCTTCATGGGAGATAAATTAATATCATGATGTTTGAAAGCAGCCATAGTGGCTTCAGGAGGGTGAAGTAACTTTTCCAGACGCATACACCCCCACATATACACACAACCACAACTCTTATCCAGATCATCCCTCATAGAGCTACAGAATGGGAAAAATACAGGCATCTGTCTTGTGACTGTATGTTTCTCCTTCTGTAATTTATCACAAATACAGGAGATGCTTAGGACTAGGGATGTACTCTGAGGTCAGGAGGAGAGGCTACCTCTCCTTTCAGCCATTTGCTTTGGGAGACCTAGGAACAAATCTATTTAGGACAAAAACACACATTTTGGTTCAAAATAGATTCAATAATGTAATAACAAAGCGCTTGAGTCCATCTTCACCAACCTTGTACCCTTCAGATGTGTTGGATCTCAATTCCCATCACACCCAGCCGACATTGCTATGTAGTCAAACACATCTGGAGTTCAGCAAGTTGTGGAGGGAGGCTGTTGCATGTGAAAGATAAAAATTTATATCCCAATTCATGTCCCTTTCTAAAAAGGAACAGGAGAGTTCCTTAAAACCCAAGTGTTTTTTGAAACCAACAACTGTCCTGTCTTCTGCAAATGCCGAAGAACTAAGAACAATTGCTGTGAATGTGTTTTTCCACAAGGGAGAGCAAAACAGCAGGCAATATTATACATTTTTACTAATTCCATGTTTCTTGCTTTTGAACATTTCTTATGGTGCTTTTCAGTAAAAAAAAAAAAATGTAGCAGATTCACCTATTCCTGCTGAAATTTACCATGATTTAGAAACACTAGAGAATATCTCAATAAGTGGAAGAAAGTTGAACTGCTTGAATATTATTGTTGAATAATTGCTGCCTTTCATGTAATCCTATGTAGCCAGTGTCAATATAAGTCTTTGTAAATTGCTGTCAGTTGTATGAGTAAGATCTGTATTTCACACTCAAATGGATCGAAAAAGATAAGTGGGAAGGAGGTAGCATTTTCAGTGTCTTCTGTATGTTTATCATGAAAGATCCCACAAAACTGATGGTCAGTGTTTCACTGCATTCCTTCAGTTCATTACATTTCCATCACTTAAAGATGATTGTATGAGCATATAAGGTGCACTATAGCAGTCTTTCCCAGTCAGATGCCCTCTAGATATTTTGGACTACATCTCCCATCATGCATTCTCCCTGATAGCTAGGGTTGATGGGAAATGTAGTTCTACCATGTGACAAGCACCACGTTGGGATAAGCTGCACTTTAGAGTGGTTTACAGGTCTCTGAGGAAAAAGTTCTCAGCAAGTTCTCATTTTCAGAGTGCCATGAAAAGTATACAAAAGAGCTGCAGCTCTTCTGATTTGTAGATCAAATGTGAAGTCTTTGAACAAATTGTTTGTGTGTGTGTGTGTGTGTGTGTGTTTTCATAACCTATATCCAGAGATAAAATAGACCTGTCAGATTAGAGAGTGGAAGATAACTCTTGTAGTGAGTTTGTTTTTCACATGCCAGAATCTGACAGAATCTTCACTGGAATCTGACAGCTCTTTCACTCATTGGATTAGTCTATGCATAGATAAACAATGTAATTGTGTATACACAAAAACTGACATGTTCTAGACTCACACAGGGAAGAAGAATCCCTGTATTTTCAGCAGAGATTTATTTTATTCCCTCACTTCATGCAGAGGAAGTGGGGGAAACAGGTGTGGTTTCTTTTCTTCTTTCTTTCTTTCTTTTTCTTTCTTTCTTTCTTTCTTTCTTTCTTTTGTGCTGAATCTATCAGAATCCTTATGAAGTGAGGGGGGATACTATAGCCTTTTCCACAAGTCACCTTGTCCCAGCATTGTCCGGTTATGATCCTGGCAGCACCTTTGGCAGGAAGGGAGCACATGGGGAACATTCCCCTCCATATCAGACCAGCTCCCTTCAGAAGTGAGTGCAAGGGACACGCCTCTTCCTTCCACAGCACAGCTGGGCTCTTCCCCATGCAGCACTGGCACTTCCAGCACCTCCAGATGGCAGGTAAGTGTGGGAGCCTCGCGCAGTCGAGGGTCATTACCTCACAATTGCACCAGCTGGCAATGCCAAAAGGATGGAACCACTAAGACATCTTGCAGAAGCATCATCATGGTCCCACTCCTCTCGCGTCCCCATGCTGTGACGCCATGTCCATGTGGAAAGGGCCTCTGTCTGTAGTGGAGCTGGTTCGTGTGCTCCCTTAACTTTATGTGTTCATTTATTTTTCCTTTCTGTGTTTCCTCGTGTGTATGTCAGAGTGAGGTAGTTAGCTCTGGTAGCAGATGCCTAGTGACATAGCAGGTACAGTGACACCAGTCGCTTGGTGATTCTCCTCCACAGAAGGACAGGTGATGTTTTCCCAGCAACCAGGCTTTCATTTCTAGCCTACTACCCGCCAGTGAGGTGGAAGATGCTATCCCCGGACCGATGTAGGATTCAAGCACTAGTCTAGTTGGTTTCTGTAAGTGGAATGAGGGAGGCACCATTTTATATTTCACCCCAGGAAATAAGATGTTATGGTTTGGTGGTGAGGGGATTTTGGTGCAAGACCCATCTGTTGATCCAGCATTACGGCAGCCCACTGGTGTGTAGATTCCTTCATCGCAAGAGCAAAGTGGAATTCAGTCAATGGACCTTTTCAGGGCAGAGATGGTGAGGAGGCACAAGTACAGAGCACCATAAGACCCACAGCATGGTCCCATCACTGCTACTAGCAGCAGCACAGTCACACACAAGTGAAAAGTTGCAAAGTGAGGGTTGCTCTGCCAGCCCTGTGTTTATGCAGAGTAAACGGTCATCTCAGGCAGCCGATTTGGGATGCCATCAGGATAGCAAGTTGTTATGTAATTTATTATTGGTGTATTTTTATGTTTTCTTTAGTATTACTATTATTGTGAGGGAAGGGGGAGAGTGCTTTGGGATTCTCCTCTTTCGGTCCCCAAATACGCTGGCTACGTATGAGTATACTCTGCACCTTGATTTAGTGGCAAGCTGGTACCATTTCCTGCTTTTTCTTTGGCAGGAAAAATGTCTTAGGCCAACCCTGCTGTATCAAGAGCCATACCAGAAACTTTAATAGAAGTAAGTGATAAAGTACTATTTTGTCTGTATACAATGATATGTATATATTACGAACATTGTGAGGGACTAACTGAATGTATACTTTATAGAAGTTAATCAAATACTACAACCATCAGATTTTAGGCTTTTATTTTCATAGTGTGGGACCATTCAATATATCAAATATTTCAATATTTCAGATTTTCAGCTATTTTAAATCCTAGGGGGAAATTTAATTCTTTATCCACCCTCCAAGCTGAATTGATCAAATACAATGAGCAGCTAATCAGTATATATTATAAGTCTGCTGTTTAAACAGGGTAGTAGTTGTGACTATTATTTGTTAACAGATGTATATTTTTGTCTGTGTCAGAAATCTATTAAACAAATAATTAAATCAAATAAGAACCACACTGTCAATGTTCATGTTCTCTTTCCACATGTGTAGTATCTTAAATAGTGTCCAAGAAATTCAGGAGAAAGGATCAAATATTGTCTAGTTTTGGCTTTGTTTTGTCCAGCTATTAAAAATATATCTTTATTTTATTACTAAATGGTGTGTGTGGTCTGTGATAATCTCGCATAAAGTACTATCAAAAGGAATCCGTCTGCTTGTAAAATATTTGCAGAATTTTAAGGGAAAGACACAAGGCTCCTCCAAACTGTCAGTATGTGCTGATATGTCCCACATAAATGATTAGTCCTGCCATTTTTTTCTTGCTCTTCCTTGTCACTTCTGAGTCCAGACTCTCTTTTTTTCTCCCAAGAATTAAAAATATGGTAGAGGTGGTAAAAGTAAGAAGGCAGCAAAACAAATTGATTGTTTGTTCTTACTGCTTCTGCCTCCCACACTTTCTTTCCCTTCTTTATCCCCACTCCAACAAATGTCTTCTTATGTCTCCTTTTAATGTTAAATTTTTTTAAAAAAAAAACAGCTTCCCTGAAGCCTAGCCGTAAAGCAGGGTGGTCAACGGCGGAAGGCAGGGTTCAATTTTCCACCCCCCTGACTCCTCTACAAGTTGCACCACTGCCTTGAGTGAACCAAAATACCTTCATTGCTTTCTTTTCTCATTCAAAATTCTAAGAGGAAGTGACATCATGCTACTTCCTGTTGGTAAGGAGAAATAGAAAGAAAGTGAGATATTTGAGAGGAATCAGGGTTCGGGGGGGTTCAGGGAAGGGGGTGGTTGTTCGGATGCATTTAAGGCTTTAAGGGTAATTTCAGGACGATTTTCAGCTGAAGTCCAGTTCCGGCCAAACAAAAGCAAAGGCTCAAGTTAATGAGTGTTCCACCTAATAGCTGGGATGCTGCTGCAACAAATCTTCCTAATAGGTGTGATGCTTTTGCAACAATTACCTAATGACATTGCTCAAAACACATTTTTAGATGTGTTTGCATTCAGGTTCAGGGAGTGGCACTGGTCATTCAGGATGAGGCATCAGGGCTGGGGGAAGATGTAGAATAGACCTGTAAGTGACACTAAAATGAGTGAAGCTGACAACCAGTGTGACAAAGTGGGCCACAACAGTTTGTTGTGGAAATAAAATCCATTCTTCTCCTCAGTTTCTGGCACAGAAAATCAGTAATGTATTTAAGTCTTTTACCCCAAGTCTCAAGTCAAGTCTCAAGTCTCTACCTTCAAGTCTCAAGTCCTTGCAGATACTTTCAAGTCAAGTCCCAAGTCAAGTCTCAAGTCTGGAAGTCAACTTTATACCCCAACCAAAATTCCTGAATTATTGGACAGAGCCAAATAAAGTCAGTTTTAACAATTTAAACAGAATCAGGCCTCCACATTTGCGATTTTGCCACCTGCAGCTTTGAAAGTGGGGAATAGGATCCTTTTTACCCCCTTTACTGAAGCTTCAAAAGCTTTAGAAGGAAAGATTCTTCCTCCCCAAGCCTGCTGCCTAACACATTTGCTGTTCACCTCTAAGAAATGCACCCTGCATTCTGGGGGTGAGTCTTGTCTTCTGTTCTTAGGTAAAGTTTTAGAAGACTCCTCCAATATGCAGCAGGGACAGACTGCTGAGCAGACCTCAAGCTTGCCTCAAGCCCATTGCCTATGTCATTTGCTGTTCTCCTCTGACAAATGCGCCCACACTTTGGGCTTGAGACAGATTGCCATGCGACCAGTAGGCAAAAAGAGATGGAGGTGTTGTTCAAAGTCATAAGGTTTCTCGATGAATGTGTTGTTACTGAACCAAGGACAGCAAGTCAGTCGCTAAAAATGTAAAAGTCTTGAGTCGAGTCGAGTCGAGTCAGTGCATCATTTATTGCCGAGTCGAATCCGTGTTGAGTCACTGAAGTGACTTAAGTCCAACTTGAATCCGCATCTATTGACTCGAGTCTACACCACTGCAGAAAACACAGAAAGCTGGACAAGTCACATAAAAAGATTCCTTAACTCAGAAAATACAGTTGTCTACTTTGATGGGCCTTTAGTGACACAGTTAGCAATGCAGAAATAAGAGGCCTGGCCTTGGGATTCCAGAGGTTACCTCTGAAGTATGTAATAAACTTAGATTAACCCCACTTAATACCCTACTTTTGTCTCAATTAATCAAGAGATTCCTGTTTCCCCTACTTAATAATTAGAGCAGGCACTACGTCTCCAACAGCTGTCAAATGTGTCACAAGCAATGAGTAGCCAGCTGCATATTTTCAGTCAGGTCTCCACATTAATTTGAAAGGAGAAAGAAGTGAAGCTTTGGATAATATACTCCAGCTCTCAGCTGCCACACACCATGAAGAAAGAAAGCTAGGAAGGCTGACACACAACGAACACTGACATTAATAAGGAAACCCATAACAAGTTATTCATTCAAACCAATCAGAGCTAAGAAAGAAAGTTACCCTTTTGGCCTACGTTTCCCAGAAAACCCCAGCCAGGGGTTTGCTGGTGGAAGTATTCTCAGAATTATTATCCAAAAATAACAGTTTCCAAGTTCTGGTTCCCCACTTCCAAGACTCAGCACTTCAACCATCATCTCAGATTGATCCTTCATTCTTGCTTTTTGTGTATAATGGAGCCCATGGTATAGCAAACTCGAAACAAGAAGGGCTGTAGCTTTGCTTACCATCTTTCATAAGACTGCTTTATTACCTGCCTTACAACAGAAACACAATGTAAATTGACAGTGCAGCTCAGACGAAGAGTAATGAACCTGCCACTTGCATTATGACGGAAGATGTCATAAAATCACTTTAAAAGAAAAAAAAAGAGAGAGAGAACATTCAAGTTAATATGAAAGACCTGACAAATGAAATCTAGCCTGCAATATTAAAAGTGTGGTGCAGGTTTCTTTTTCTAAGTAAATAATGAAGATAAACCTCTAAAACTGAATGCTTGATGAATTCCAGTGATGGTAGGGTGATAAATAGCAGGTATCCAATTAGCAGAGGTAGGCACAAAGTGTAATTTGATTCTGAAAAATTAAAGTCAGTTTAGGAATGCATTATTCTTGATCATGCGCTTTGGTGGTGTGCTGACAAATATTGCCCCTGCAGGGTACTACTAGCTTCCTTTCCATGTACATACTTCTTAAAATAGATTTAATTTATCATATCTTAAAGCATGTGGAGGCCTCCTCTAGTGATAAAAGAGGAGGAAGCCCAGTTTTCCTCTCTTGTTTGCTCCTTTTCCTTGCTGTCCTGTGTCTCTGCAGACAGCGAGGCAGTAGCCATGAAGGTAATAGTGCTCCAGCAAAGAAAAGAAATGGATGCAGCCTCCCTCTTTGGGGGGGGGCAGAGACAGTCCTGACTAATCCTCTGTCCTACCACTTTTTCAGCTGTTTTTGAAATGTCCCAGTTTCTCTCTCCTCCACCCACCTCCCTTCTTTGTCCTTGGCTTACTTCAGTTGCTGCAAATTGAGTCCAAAGTACAAAAATTGTCTTCATTTAAATCAGTGCAAGAGAAGAAGAAGCAGGATCTTGCCCTTCCTAACAGGCTCAGGGAAAAGCGAGCTGCTGCAGCCTCTGCTAGCTCATCTGTTTTTATTCCTGAATAATTCCTTTGCTTTAAAAAAAAACAACTACTTTCTGTTGTTGCTTGGCCACTTGTGTACTGGTTTTCTTCTGTGAAATGTTGAAGGGTATGGGACCCAAAGAGAAAAGTGGAAGAGTTATAAAGACTGGTGGCCATTTAGCTCTATATTATATAAAGAGAAAGAAAGGTTGTGTGCTCAGACAGCAACAGACGAGAAGAAGGGTTCTAAGGTTTATAGTATCTTGGCAACTTATCCTAAATTAAATGTACCTTAAATTATCTTTGACACTATCCAATATGAGTCCAACATTTTTCATGATAGGAATCCCAGACCTGTTGATCAGTCTCCATTTCTTTCTTGTAATGCATAAAGCTGGGAGTGCGGGGTGTGAGTGTGAGAATATGATCTTTCAAGGGGCTTGTCTTATTAAAATTTTGTTGTATTTTTATAATTTCATCTTCCTTTCTAACCTTTTCTTTCCTTGGTGTGTTTACACAGTTGTTTCATGCTGTTGTTTTGGAGTTTTTTGTTTTGTTATGTTTTTGCAAAATAAATAAAGATATTTAAAATTTAAAAAAAAAGAAAGACATTAGATTTTTGATGAAATCTTTGTTACGGCTGTAGCAAAAGTGTCTCAAATGAATGAAAGCATTCATTTTAAATGTAAGATCCCAAACTTTTTGGCATTGTTTTGATACTTAGTGAGCTGAGTACTAGAGGAGAGATGCTTATTTTCAGAAATGAAATCTTGTCTATCTGAAGCTGACTGTAAGATGTTACTTTACGTGTGTCCTTTCTTGTTTCTGTTTGGCTGCATTCTGTGAATTGCAGCATGTTACTTTTTGTGAGTGACTGCAGCATAAGTAGATTAACTGGAGGTTATATGACTTTGATTAAAGAAGACTAGATCATTCCAGGCTCTGTCAATGAATCACATTAGTCTTAAACATGGGTGTCGTTGGCATGAATCCAGCAGTGCCATTTGACAGTGAGAATGATAGGACTCTTCATAGCCAGATTCCTTCCATGAGGCTGGGCAACTGACACTAGAAGACAGGCAGGAGCTTACTGTTAATAGCTCCAAGTGCCAGAGAACATAGGTCATTAGCGATGGGCAAGAGAACCTGTTTGACTGAATGGATTAGAAGCTCAGCAATACAGAGATTCAAGGCAAGATATGACAGCCAAACCATTCTCAAAGCATACTGCTAACTATCAGCCTAGGAGTGAAGCCAGATTCCTGTATCATATCTCTACAGAAGCTAGGTTCAGCCACATTCTGGATCAAACCACTAGGCTGAGTGAGGTGCCCACTTCAGGCAGATCTGAGGCATCATAAAAAGAGAACAAAGTATTAGTTATTTAATTTAATGCTATTTTCTCTCTACTGTCATTGATGGAAAAACACCTACTGTCATTGATGGAAAAACTAATAGCTATGCCCAGTCTTGGAAGCTGACGCTAACAATGAAGGTTACACCGAAGCTGTTCTTATACTCTAAACTGTTTCTGTAGATATGATTAATATGTTACCAGGCTGTACATCCCTACTCCATGATATGGTTTAATTGGCAAATATAAATTGGCATGAAATATAAATTATATCCTGCCATGCCTGGGAAGCCTGTTGGCAAAGAGAAACTGGCTGCACACATATGTTGCAAAACCAGGTCAGATCAGAACTTCAGGGCATGGCTAGACCATAGCTCCAGTGACAATGGACTTGCAAATATCCCTCAACGACTTCATCTTTAGAAACAATAATGCCCAAAACTTCTTCCACAGAACTGTTACTGCAGTTTAGGCCTACCTGGCGATAGCACCCAATATCACTTTGATATCATAATTTGGCCTTACCATACCACCCCTCTCCATGTGTTTGTGAGGCCCCCGGACAAGCACGAAACTAGGCTCGGCACTTAACTGCTGAAATATTCTCAAGCAATACAGGCAAGCCAGAAATAGCCAGATCGCAGCTTCAGGGACCTCCCCGGCAAACACCACATTATGTATGCGCGCTATCTACAAAAAGCTCCCTGCCCCGAGCAGGCAACTTGACAAAGGCTGAACCATCCACTGTCAAGCATTGCGCATTTACATACTAGCTACACCATTGTTAATTCGGCTGTGATTCCATCATGCTAAATTGTGACCTTTCGGAGACATTGTCTCCCACCCAAAACTCATTGTTGTCACCGAGTAAGGCATAGCCTGCAGTCACACTTCTCCCTATAAAAGCCCCTGATTCCAAGACCTTCCTCGGATCGCTCCCGAGTTCCAGACCGCCTTGCTGTCGCATCGCTTGGCAAGCTTCCCCTCAGCTCCACATGCTGAGCCACACCAAACCCCAGCATCTCTCTCTATCTTCTTCCGGGCTTCAGGAACAGGTTTCGTATCACCCAAATCAACTATCTCTCTGAAAATCCCACTATCTTACTCACACATTTATTTTTCCTTAGTTATCTGTGTGTGTGTGTTGCTTACATTGTGTGCCTGTATTTAATAAAGATCATTCATCACTTTCAAACCGGTCTGCTTCTTGACTTGGCCTGACCCCGTAAACACTGGGTTACAAGATCCTGCTAAGTTACCCTGCCTCTCGTAATGCTAAAGCAGTGCTCTGAGCTAATTTTCCCCACCTATAGTTGAGCACATTTTGGTGTCCCTCGCAGGACCCCCAGTAAACAGGGTAACAGAACAACTGATTTTCTTTGACACTCTTCCTCCACCCCACCGAAACGCTTCTATTGTCCCTTTTCCCATCTCACCATTAAGGACCTATCACAATTTCTATCAGTCCTTTGTCACCTAATACTAAGGCCATTAACTTATTCTGGTCCCTATTGTCTACTCTGCTAGAGAGCCATTAACACCTTCCCCACCCCCCAGGGTGGAAAAAGAGTATTTAAACCCTGGATCTGAGCCAGATAGTTCATAGTACTCTTGGCCATAGGCCATCACTCTGCTGCTCTAATTTCTATTCTGGTACTTCCCTCAGACTCTTAGTCTAGTCCACATCACTTCATCACTTCTTTCCAGGTAGGTAAAATATCACCCACTACACCCAAACTTCTCACTATCCAATTTTTCCTCCCTTTCTTTCAGTTAGCCTTGCATCATTGTGAGACTGCTCAGATCTTACACATGTGTGTGATTGTTAACTCCCCTTAAAAATCTTTGAATCTCTGGCTGGTGTCCCTGCATTAGTACCACCATACGCAGGTGTAAAAGATCCTGCTAAATTACCCCTCCCAGGCCTCCCCTTTGAGCTAATATTCCCCTCTGTTTCATGGAGACACTGGCATCACAGGTGGACCCCTGAATCACTCGCATTTTGGGGTAAGAAATCTAGGGCTACAGTTACTTATGTGTTATTATTTACTTCCCAGAAGAGGGCCCTTTCACATTACACAATTATAGTTTAATGGAATCATGCCAACATCCTATGGAATCACAGGATTTGCCTTTTAGTAAGGGGTATTTTGAATTCTTTGCCCGATCTCTCTACTGCTTCACCAAGCTACAAGCCCCAGGATTCTATAGAATGCAGTGATGGCTATTAAAAGGTAATCCTAGCACTATAATTCTGTAGTGTGTTTCTACATCACCTTCTTGCCCCTTCCCAACTCATGAGTGAGTGCCACAGTGGCTGCTGAATGAATAGAACTTAGAATGGGTCCATGGAACTATTCTTCCAGAAAAATAAATACACATAGGGGGTATGTGTGTATGTTTTATACCAGAGGTTCTTATACCTTTTGTCTCCAAATGTTTTGGATTTCAGCTTCCAGAAGCCCTGCCAGCTTTTAGCCATTGGTCATGGATTCTGGGAGATGAATTCAAAAACATCTGGAAGAACAAAAGCTGTGAGCCACTCTTTAAAAATCTCAATGCCATATCCAATTGTTTGGATGAATTAAAGGATAATGCTGCTAATGTATCAAGCAAGCATTTCTTTATCAGATGCATACATAATCTGTGACTGCACTGAGGCTCAAACCTGATAATAAAATTTCTCTGTCACAAGAATATTTTTTAAAAAAACTTCTACATCATCCTGAAACTTGATAAAATATTATCAACTATCTTAATTTGATAAATGATAAGGTTTGGGTGATTTTAACTGCTAACAGCTCAGAAAGATGTAGCTATGGTCTCTGTCTTAGAAGGAAAAGAATCCAACTCCTTGTAGCATTCCATTAACTATTTTGAACCCTGCCCCCACCCCCACCCCATATATTGCATATTATCATAGGCAAGGTACTTCTGGGTAGGCTAAGAAAGGAGGCATTTCCCTTTTTGTAGTTGCAACCCGTAAATATCTGATGGCACGCAGTCAGACACATGTCTTTCCCTTAGGGCTGTTAAGAAGCAGAAGCCTTAATAAGGTCATCATTTATAAAAGCAAAAACCCAGCCTAGGGACAGGCAAGTGGATGACAAAGGCATCATGAAATTGCATTTCTCTTCAAGGGCAACCTTCCAAGACTTGCCTGAGCTTATGCTGTGATGGCAAACACACAATAGAACATGCATTAGAAGGCTGAGTGAAATAGAAGTGTCCTGAGCACAAAATAAAATAGTGTTCTGCTCTGTTTTTTAGCAGATGATGCAAACTCTAGCAAGCATGGGGCTATTGCTTCTGCTGAGGTATTCCTTCATTCAGTAGCAATAAATTACCCTAAAAGAGTGTTCTCAATATTCTGCTGTACATTTGCCATGCATGTGTTGGTTTTCTCAAGGTCCCAAATGTCACTGAGTTTAGGGACGTTTCAGTAATGCTGACAAAATATTGGCACTTTCTCACACTGAATAAACACAGTTGTTGTTCATTCAGAGGTCTATTAAATTAATTTTGATGTGCTAGCTGAAAGGCATGCATCTCAAGGGGAGAGTTTATTATTATTTCTTTGGTGCATTTCTAACATGATGCATGAAATTAGAAGAATTACACATAAAGCTGAACATAATCCCATAGGACAAGTACTTTTCTTTTCTTTCTTTTTTCCTTTTTTTCTTTTCTAGTGTTCTGTTTTACCTGATAAATTCATACCTGGGTTCATCCTCACCTATAATCTATGCTTATACCATCCTCCTATTTTTCTCTTTTGGGAAGAGAAAAATGCTCCATTTGAGCCCTTAGTCTCTGGGCTGATTCACATGTGTATACTTAAGAATGTAATGAATGTGAAAATTCAGGTATCAAGCTTGGGAAAATGCCAAGCACTAAGAGAATATCTATATGCTCTTCTCAGGGACCCAGAACTAACTGCAGCTCCTCTTACATGTACACTCAATTCCAAGCATAGCTTTGCTGCCACAGGATATGTAGGCCTTTTCAGACATTCTGAATGGATACAGTACATACAGACGGATGAAGTTGGTACAGTGATTTCATCAAAACACATTGGGTATTTCCGCACTACACTGTTATAGTGCTATTATTCCACTTATAGATGCACTTGCACTGAAATTTTCCTTGGAGGCCTTACCTCTGAGAGAAGCACGGCACAGGAGTGAATTCAGCGTTTTGGTAGCATCACAACAAAGACGTATTTGCAGCTCTTCAGTCTAAAGCTCTGGTAACCATGCCATGTGATGCTCATGTCAGATTCAAGGTTCGTTTTGAAGGCAACTATCCAGAAACAGAAATGTGGAAGATAAAACACAGTTTTAAAACCAATTCTTTTCTTATATATTGGAAATGTGTTAAACATTGCTGGTATGCATATTAGTTGTACATACAAATTTTATGAATTCATTTTGCATCACTGATACCATTTTCTGGTCTGCTGAGAGACTGAACTTTCTTTTGTAACATAATGCTTCTTTTTTCAGCCTCCAACGAGCCAGAAGACCAGAATCTGCAGAGGCTTGGTTCCTGGGGATTTTGCCCCTCCCTTTCTTTCCTTCTCCATACCCTGTAACTTTTCACAGATATAAACTGGGACATGGGTGACCAAGCAACATTGGAGGCAGGTCATGATGCCAAAAGTTACTAATGTGGTCAAAAACATAAGCTATAAGAAACTGTATCTGTTTGCTGTTAACCAGGTCTACAACGAAGAGCAAGATTCCATCCTCTCATCTCCTCTCCCTCTGCTAAATTAAATGAATGCAAACTGCTCTTATACTTTGAACTCAGTTTGCAGCAACTGAAGTAAACCAAGGATGAGAGAGGATGGTGGAAGGACGAGAGAGAAACCGGGACATTGTAAATGTAACAGAAAGAGTGGGAGTGACAGAGGATTAACCAGGATTATCTTTTCCAAATCAGGAGAGTTGGAGGATATTTTTCAGCCCTGTGCCTGAACCACTGCTGCCTTCACAGAACCTATATTTCAAATCTGTTATTTTAAAGAGCAGAAATCCTAAAGATGAAATTCCAGAAAGAGAAGTTGATCTTCTCTTGCACTACCAATACTTCAATACATAATAAGCCATCTTGTTAAATTAACTATCCATACATACCCCAGCAAGAGCACTTTGCAAGATCAAACTGTAAGTGGCAAATTATTGTGACTTCATAAAAAGATTGATGGCGTGGATTCAGGATGCATTAGATATTTTGCAACGCAGTGCAGTCTGTTCATTACGATATCTTCTCTTTCTACCGAGTCATCAGTGAATGATTGAATGTGTTTCTAGTTAGGGGAGAATTTTCATTAGCTGGCTAAAAGGTCCTACTGACTGATTAGCAATTTGTGTCACCAAACATTGCACAGTGGTTGACCTGCCCTGTGGCAGGCTTTTAGGCTCCAGAAACAAATGTGCATTTTCATTAAAGCTAATAGCATTGAGAATCAGCCAAGCCCTTCCAGCTACGTTTATCTACTGATATCATACTTTTTTTTTTTTTTGCCCTTTTAATATAACAGTCACATCCATACATGGGTGTGTTCTACAGAGTTCCAGCTTCCAACATAATTCACAGGCTGAAGCATGGAGACACAGGAAACATTTCAGCACGAAAAGTGTCTTAGAATATATGTATGGGTATCTGGGTTATGAAATACTGTAGGACCCCCCCCCACACACACACACACATATACACTTCTTGTCATTTCCTTTGTTTTGGAAGCCAGATATAGTCACAAAGGCCCAAATCCAACTGCTAAAGGAAACCCACTGATATATATACGTGTTGATTTACCATCTAGCAGTTCATTTGATTAGTCTACTCTAATTGGAATATCAGTTGAATGTAGACAATTTGATCCAGATAATTTAACATTATCTGGTGATATAAAAAATTAGTATATTGCAGAGGAAGGAACTGGCAAAACTACTATTCCTTGCCTAAGAAAACCCTATGAAATTCATGGGGTCATCCTAAGTCAATAGGCAACTTGAAGACACACATAACACAGAGTCTTATCTCTTTGTTTGGGGCTTTTCACTAGTTCCTCATAGCGAGAGTTCTAAATCCTAACTGGTCACTCAGAGAAGAAAGCCTGAGGTAGTATTTGTGCAGAAATGAACTGTGATCTTCTGCCCAGAGTCATGAGCACAATCTTTAACAGTTGTAGTCATTCTGGGTGTATGAATTCAGAGTTCACCTGTGTGTCATGGAAATGGCAAAACAGGAAATTATTCCACAAAGATGACATCTGAGATACATAGCTTGGATACTTAGTGGAATTCTCTGAATGTTGCTGTTGTGTGCCTTGAAGTCATTTCTGACTTATGGCGACCCAAGGCAAACCTATCACAGAGTTTTCTGGGGCTGAGAGTGTGTGACACATTCAAGGTCACCCAGTGGGTTTCCGTGGCTGAGTGGGGAATCGAACCCTGGTCATAGTCCAATGCTCAAACCACTACACCACACTGAGGCCGTTTCCACGCTAGACTGTTATAGTGCTAGACAGTTATAGTTTAGGCCCCTCCCTAAACTGCAAACCCTAAGATTTCATAGGAGGTTGAAAGTGGAATAATAGCACTGTAATAGTCTAGTGCGGAAATGGCCTAACTCTTGATTCACCAAATGCTAGCAAGTAAATGTTGTTATTTAGAGATGCTTCAGACAAGAATCCTTCATCAAACACTAGAACAGAATTGCCTCAATGAGAAGAAAAGAGCATCTGTGAGGTTATCTGCTGCCCACCATGAAAACTCTTGGCTGTTCTTACATCCGATGCCCTTTAATATGGACTGCTGTGGAGTCATTTGCTGCTCTTCCTTGGACAGCAAAATGGCTTGAGCTGAAGACATTTGATCAGTTAGTGCCCCATGTGATGCACTTTACATTGCTGAAGATGCATTATTACAAGCCTAATATGCACTAATATTCAGTAGTAGGGCTATTTTTCCTGACATTAAAACACTGTATACACTATACATTTTTCTCCCATTCATTCATGGTTTTATATGACTATTGCTCAATCCGCTTTTCTTAGGTAGGTTGTTTCTTAATGGCTTCAAATAGTTCTTTTTGTTGTCTCAATTAACCAATCAGTGGTTAAAGGTAATTGTTAGGAGATAGCTGGAACTGTCCTGGCTGTGTTTGAACCAGAAAGTTCTCAGCATTTAGGGAAATTCCTTTTTCCAGTGAAAGAAGTGTGTGAGAGATGTATCTGAAAGAAAGGGGGAAACAAAACAGCAGCCTGGAAGTTCTGAACAGAGAGAAATTGCTGAGAGTCATTCAAAGGTACCTTGGGGTTCAAGGTACCTCCTTTTGTGTATCTAATGTAGGATGGTGTGTCTTCTGCCCACAGGAGTGTTGACACTGCTTATCTGTGCTTCTATTCTGCTTATGCCACTGTAAAGAAAGCAAATGTTACTGAGACATTTACATCTTTCATGCTCTCTCCTCTAAAGGAAACCAGAATTCATTGCCTCTGAAATGTCACATCAGTCTGGGAAGTGGGAGGGGGTAACAAATATTTCCCTAAAATAGGTATTCATGGATTTGATTACTCATGTCTATACACAGCCCAACATTAACAATGACTTGTCCTCTTCCTCTTCAGTGGCAGAGCTTGGACTGTGTGGTGAGGGGTTGGGTGGGGGAGGGGCTAAGGCATGAGGGGCATGGCCACTGGGGGGGCTGTGTTGTGTGGGGGCAAGGCTATGGGCCGGGACACCCCAGAAACATTGCTGCCATACGTTCCTATGCTACTGCTCCTATTTCTCTTCTTCCTTCTCCACATTTTCCTCTCCTCCTTTTATTTTTTCCTCTTCCTCTTCTTCCTACAGCCAGATTCTGTATTTGACCCATGGTAGTGCTGAGAGTTGCTTCTATTGCCACTCCTCCTCCCTGCAGCACAAAAAACCACACCTTGTTCTGTGAGGTTCCCTGCTTTCAGGAATAGACGTTTAGGGTGCACAACCAACTGCAGAAGAGAAGAGGGATGTCCCCTCTTCCTCTGAGAGAAGCAACTTCCATCATCAGACATGTCCAGCTGATAATGACCATTTTGATCCATTCCTAACTCGCTTTTGTCAAGTATGGACCACATCTTATATTTTCATGCATGTTTTAGATAAAGATATATTGCTGAACATTTTTATCCTTGTCCTGGTTTTGAAAAAGGAAAGCAAAGCACCCAAGGCAATCACTACTGATTAAGTGAATCTGTGCAATCATTGCTAGATTAACCACATGAACACCAACCTGAAGGATTTATAGCGTCAGTGGCCAGTCCTAGCTGGAAGCCATCATTTGTGGTAGGCCTTGTCCTAAGATGACTCAACAGGCCATTTTGGCAGCTATCTTTTGGGGGCTGTTTTGCTTTCTAAGCCATTGCTCATGATGATAATAGCCATCGCCTCCTCCACAGGAAAATCAAAAAACTCTTTTGAGTCAGTGCTTCACAAATGATTTATTGACTGTTCATCAAGCCACTGCTTTATTCTATGATTTATTTCTAGTTCTGCTGTTATTTCTCCTCAGAAAGTAGATGGTTGGGAATGTGAAATGTGAGTGCTATGTGCACACAATGTTCTGTTCTGATGAGGAAACTTTGCTTTGTGAACCAAATAGTATGATAGGTTTCCTATGCATAGCCATCGGCAGGAATCCAATTTATTTATTTAAAACACAAAATGCTTCCAGTCTTATAAGAAGCACCTCATAACAACCCTGGGTGCTGCTGTTGACAGTCGCTCTCTCTCTTATTCACAGACAGAAGAGTTGTTAAAAAATCAATAATAAAACGGTATAATGAAAAAGACCCATGAGCAAAAAAACTTAGTAATGATTGAAAGCTGATTAAGGCATTGTACAAGGATTCTAAGAATCTCAAATTGCTTTTTCCAGAACATACTCCTGAATAGAATCCCATGCATGTTAAATCCGTAGGCCCCATTATTACTCCTAAGTAGGGATGGGCCAACCGAATCTTCAAATCCTCGAATCCTTGGGAAGGATTCAAGATTCGTGAATCTGAATCCCTGCCCCAAAATAAGAAAACTAAATCTTTCGACTCCACCACCCAAATAGTTTGTTGGCGACCAGGACGCCTGAAAATTTGGGAGACTAGACACACAAGGGGATATAGCAAGTAGGTGAATTTTTCCATTGGATTAATAATGGCCTTTGCTAACAATTTCAGAAATTACATCTGGGGTTGTATTCCAAGATATTTAAATTGAACATTTCATATTTAAGTTCAGCACTTGACTGGAAGCTACAGACTTGAGATTTCAAGGACAGCAGAAACATTCCTTTGCATAACTCCCTTGCAAAGCTCTTTCAGACACAATTCTGGGGTTTGGAGTTTTACAACATGTCACAGCCTTCTCTGCCAAACTTTGCTGGGGCATCATCAAACTACAAACCCCAGGATGCCAGAAGGAGCTATGCAAAGAAAAGCCAGTTTTGACCTGGATTATCTCTGTACTGTAGTATGTGGCCCTGTTTACACAGGCAGGAAAATGTGGGATTAATCCACATTTTCCTGCCTGTGCAAAAGGGCCTTCATGTCATTTTCAATCTGGGGAGATCCGGAGGCAAAATTAGAATAATTGTCCTGGCCACATTTCTTCAGAGGGAGGTTTGCTTTTGCCTAGGCTTTTGCAAAGGCTGAGAAAGTGTGTCTTGCCCTTATTTCCCTTGCTTTTTAAATCCTTTTTTAAAAAAGGATTTAAAAGATTTGAGATGCGTGAGATTCGTGGGTTCCCAGAACCTTCCAGGGATTCAGATCCAGATTCGGATTTGGTAAATTCATGATTTGTCCCATCCCTACTCCTAAGAAACTCTAAGGAACTTGCCATATAGCCAAAGTAGTTCCCTTGTCTTCTACACTGACATGGCATTTATCAAAAGCTATCCTACTCTGCCCTAAGCTGATATGATTAATCCTGGTGGAACGATCCAAGCTATATCAGAAAGGTTGCTAAGACTCATGAATCCCTTTGGCCAAATCTCTTCCTTCATATCTACATGGGAACAAATGATTCTGCTAGGTACAGACTTCAACATACTGCAAGGGGCTATGAGGCTCTGAGTTAGAAGGACCCTCAGGTACAGGTGTTATTTTCTCCATTGTTTCCTGTTCAAGATCATAGCCCAGGAAGCAAGAAAAGAATACTGAAAGTGAACAACTGACTGCATAGATAGGCTCATCAAGAAAGATTTGGCTTCTTGGACCATGGTCTGTCCTTCTGTAAAGAAGGAATTCTGGAAAGAGATGGGATGAGAAGAATATGTTTGCTAGGAATCTTACAAACCTGATCAGAAAGACTTTCAGTTGAATCTTTCAAGGGAGACAGTACTTCAGATGACAAGGGACCATCATGTACTGGAACCAGCCATATAAATGATGCAAGGTAAACAAAGTTGGAGGCATAGAAACTCACTAAAGAAAAGAAAAATAATAAAGAATCAGAATTATCTGTGTTTCCAGATGTCTCTGTACTGATGAACAGAGCATGGTAATTAACAAGTTAAACTTGAACTCTTACCCCTAGTAGACAAATATGTTGGAACAGGTATTTTTGAAACCTGATGGAATGAAACTGGATGGGAATGCACTAATTGAGAGGTATAACCTATTCAAAAGGAATAGACCAAATAGAAAGGGAGGAGGGGTAGCTTCATATGCAAAGGATGTGTACAACAAGAACGAAATCCACGACTTGAAACATGGAGGAAAACTACAGAGCACTTGGATAAAAATTACAGGAATGGATGAAAATGGATAAACATGACATCACTGTGAGGGTTTCCTGTAGATGTCCACACCCTGCTGAAGACTTGGATGACAAGTTTCTAGATCAGTTTATCAAACATTCAAGAATGAAAGATATAGTATCAATGAGAGAAAATTGTTAGACCTTACATTCTTGGAAAAGCTTGATATCTAACAGGTATGATTGTTGAAATCAAACTTTCCCAAGAATGTTAAGGCCAACAAACTCCTCATTTATCATTCTGACAATATTACTTTCCAGAAGACAAAAAAAAAAAAAGAGTGACAAAGGACTCAGCTATCCTGGGCCTGGTTTTCACCAACAGGGAAAAACTTGTGTTCAAGGCAGAAGAAGTTGGAACATCAGGTGGGTATGACAATGTCCTTTCAGGATTCATTTTATAAGGCTTTCTACAAAGTATCCCCATTATATTCTTATAGACAACTAGGTAAAGTGTACCTATGTACCTGATGGTATTATTCAGTGGATTTGTAGTGGATGTGTATTTGGCTGTTGGACCTTATCCAAAGAATGCTTATTAATGTTTTCTCATCATCTTTCAAGAAATAAATTGATAATGTACTGCAGGGCCTGGGTCTGGTATTGTTCAGCTTCCTTGTAAATGTCTTGGAGGAATGAGTAGATGGGATGGACATCAGATTAGCAGATGACAACAAAGGTACTCCTTCAAAGGACAGAACTGGGATTCAAGATGAGCTCCACATATTGCAAAACTGGACAGAAACTATCAAAATAAATTTCAACAGGAATAAACAGTAGGTTTCCAAATATAGGGAGGAAAAATCAAATGAGCAAATGTAAAATGCATGACACCTGAAGAAGGCAGACTGGCAGGCAGGCAACCAATCATGGCTCAGAGTGGCTGTGAAAGTGGACTGCAGGAAAATGGAGTGTTTCAAAGAAACACAGAGGCCCTTCTCACATGCCTTCTCTCATGCGAAAGGGCCTCCAGAGTGTCGCGCGATTGCGAGGACCAGTCCACATGACATCCTCGCAATCGTGCAACGTTGCCAGGGCCAGCAGGCACCAGTCGCGCAATATATCATTTTTAGCTTCTTGCCGAAAATGATGCACGATCACGTGTCACTCTGGGGCCCTACACGCACTTACCATCCGTGCAGAGACTCCAGAGACACGGCCCTTGCACTTCCTCCCCCAGCACAGCCTGGGAAAGTACCCGGCTACACTGCAGAAGGAAGAGGCAGAGCCCTCACGCTGAGCAGGCAGCTGCTGCGGAGCAGGAGCAGAGGGGACGTGAGTGCCTCTTGGAAGAGGCTGCTCGTGTGATCCTTGCACACCCACGCCGGAAGCAGGTAAGCTGTGGAAAGGGCCAGAGATAGGATGGGAAGGGGAGAGGTATGAGAGGGAAATAAGATTTTGAATTTGCACTTACAGGGTGAAATTGTCAAGGAGGCCTTTAAGATGACAGAGGCAGGATTGTGGAATTGAGGAAAAGGGGAGAACTACCTAGGGCTTGGGAGGGCTTGATATATCTACTAGATAAAAGTCAAAGCTTGTCTGTTTGTAAGTTTGTCTGTGTCAGGCAGGTGAAGACCTCATACGATTGGCTGTGTGAAGCGAGAAGACCTCATATGATTGGCTGGCTGTGAAGATTCTATGGAATCCTGGGGTTGGCAATTTAGGGAGAGGCCTTTAGAATTCTCTGCCAGAGAGCTCTTGGGCCTCAGGCTGGTTGCTGTGGAGATGAGGCCTACCATCAATAAGGATGCCAGAAAATATTTAAGAGGCATATGTGAGAAAAATTAAAGTGGCATACACAACATAGCTATAAGGTCTTCTTGCCTCACACAGTAGATTGTATGAGTTCCATACGTGAGGAATCTTAAAGTCGAAATTCAAAACAAAAAATGCTTCCAGAAAAATGTAAAGCCATTGCACAGTTCAACAGAAAGCAAAAAAATCAAAAGCCAGTACATCAACGTTGCCAGAGAACACAGATTGGATTGGGGATTATGGTGAAAAGTTACAGGTACTGGAATAGGCCAGTTGCTATGGAGATGATGCCTAGCAGCAGGGAGGAGGACAGTGTATTGCCACAGGAACCTCACCTCTGTATGTTAACATCTACGAATACAGATTGGATTGAGAAATATGGGGATAAGTTAAAGGTTCTGGAATAGGCCAGTTGCTATGGAGATGAGGCCTAGCAGCAAGGAGGAGGACAGTGTATTTCCTCAGGAACCCTGACTCTGTATGTAAATAACTCTGAATACAGATTGCATTGGGAAATATGGGGAAAAGTTACACCTACTAGAGAAGACAGTTCTTCTTAAGATGAAATTCTTAAGTATTCTTAAGATAAGTTCTTAAGATGAAAATAAAATCCTGGGCAATGCCAGGTAACTACACGTGTGTGTGTGTGTTTGTGTGTGTGTGTGTACACACAGAGAGGGAGGGAGGGAGGGGAGACTGTTATATTTGTTTCTACTGTGTTTAATAAATCCATTCTTACTGATGTTTTAAAACTGTCTTTGGCTCTCTATCAAGTTTGAATTGGAGTCAGGCCATGCATACCAAAACTAAAGAACCCACACAACAACACAACCACAAGTCCATACTTAAGGAGTCACCCTCAGGCCCAGCAGCCCAATCCAGCAAGGGAATAATTGGGGAAACAAGGGCAGAGTGAATGTCAGGGTTCCTGGAGGTTAGAGTTTTAGGACCAGCCTGAGTAAAGGGATTTGTCACACCTGGGTTGACATTAGTACATAAAAAAATGTACATAAAAAAAAAATCTAATTACACCATAATCTAAAAATGAGTCAAATGAGTAATATGGTGGTGGGGAAACAGAATGAAGTTACAGCCTCCATCAACAGAAATATCGTATTAGTAGGTGATCTATTAATATCACTCTATTCTGCTTTTGTTAAACTTCACCTGGAGTTCTGCATCCACTTCCAGGCACTACACTTTAAAAACAATGTAAACAAGCTGGAACATGTCCAGAGAAGGGTAAAAGTTCTGAAAACTAAGCCATATGAGGAAGGAGCAAGGCTTCTGCGTTTGTTTATCACGGCAAAGAGAAGACTGAGAGATGATATGATATACATCTTCAACTACCTGAAAGTATGTCACATGGAAGCAGTACTAAATTTGTTTTCTGCAGTTCCAGAGGTTAGGACCCAAGCCAGTGGATTAATATTACAAGAAAGGAGATTCTAAGTAAACTAAAGGAGGAGAAAGAACTTCCACACTGTGAGAGAAGACCTTCCCAACTGTGAGAGCTGTTCAGCAATGGCCTAGACTACCTCAGAAGTTATTGGACTCTTTTTCATTGGAGCTGGATGGCCATCTGTCAAGAATGTTTTAGCTGTAGATTCCTGCATCGGCAATCATCCTGAGCTGGATGAGCCACCAAGTACTTTCCATGCTACAAATCTATGCTTCTGAGATAGGGTGGTCTTAGTAGTAATTATCAAATTCAAATTCTGTGGATTATTTTTGTGAAAACATAAGAAGTTCTGCAGGTTTTCTAGAAAAACAAAGACCTTTCTTTTCTAATTACCGTATGCTTAACTGAAATGAGCCACTGCCTACCTGTTTTTGGGCCAACATAGCTGCAATTTTACCGTGCACTTAGTTTCAGAGAATGGTTAAGAGAAAATAGATTCTAAATTCTCAAAGCCAAGATATATCCTGGACCACTGTGCCCTTTGGCAAAGAAAGAGGTCCTCCCATATCCCATTAGGATTTGCTATCTGAGAAGAATAAAGCTAATTACATCAGGCACAGCCTCCTGTTGCTAGGGTACTTCTGCCTTTGACGGGCTAAACAATTTCCCCCTCCTCCTGTTACTGAAATTAGAAGGGACAAAATATTGGATTTTTTTTAAGTAGAAAACATTTCTGTTATATCTCTGGACAGGCGGCCATCCTTGAAGAACGAACTATCAGGAAGAAATGGGCAAAGTTCTTCCTCTATTATGAAAATACTTGACAAAAGATGAGAACAGAAAAAGTTTGAAAAAAGGAAAGAGACTTCTGTCTTACAGGAAAAATCAGATGAGTTAATATACAAACTGATGGCCTTTTAAAAGAAGGCCATGTTTCCAGAGCTTATACAGCTGCTGTTTGGCCTACAGCTCTCAGAATCCCCAGTCCTGCATGTTCAGTGGCTGTACTGGCTGGAGGATTCCAGGAACTGTATCCAAAAATAATTCCATCAAGTTTCATGACTTTGTCAACAAATAACGCAGTTTAATGGAGGCTGATAGGCCAACTTTGGAAATAGATTTCAGTTAACATGGAGGGGGAGAGACATAACATTATACCAGAAAGAAACTATCATACATGTGTCAACAAACTCTTAGCGATTCATTTTGTTAAGATAATTGCACCAAGATTTATGTTGGCATCACCAATCTTAAATTAAAGCCATGCACTGAAAGCTATTTCTCATTAAATTCTTTGCTATTAATTGTAAGAGAATGTCTCCTAAGCAGGAGGGGAAAAAAATAGTTCATGTTTAATATCAGGCACTGCATTCAGTCTCACTGTACAGAATCATCCACAATAGCTATTAGTTATATGCACATTTCTCTTCCCAAAGGAGGAATAATCAGCTTTATTTGCCCTGGGCAAAGCAAAAAGATGTACTCTGCGTTCTGAGACACGGGCAATAATTCACAGGAGGTGCCATTTTTCACCAGCACTGAACAAGTAATTATTAAAAACAAAGAAAAAATCTCCTGTCAGAGGGTTTTGGATTTTGCACTAAGAATCTCAAATTGTTCTGCTGGAAAAAAAGAGAAAGAGAGACATCCTGTGAGACTGGAATGTGTTATGTAAATTGGAAATGTAACCACACATTTATTATTATGTATTATTTCTCCACAGAGGCCCTTTCCGCAACTCACCTTTCTCGGCGCTGGGGTGCGGGGATCACGCGAGCAGCCTCCAGTGGGAGGCTCTCATGTCCCGTTGCTTCAGCTCTGCAGCTGCTGGCTACTCGCATGAGAGCCCCACCTCTTCCTTCCACAGTGCAGCCTGGGAGTTTCCCAGGATGTGCTGGGGCAGGAAGCGCAAGCGCCGCAGCTCCGGAGCTCTGCACACACAGCAAGTGCACACGGGGCCCCAGAGCGATGCATGATCACGCACCATTTTCAGCTTAAAGCCGAAAATGAAAAAGTGCACGAGCAGCGCCTGCCAGACCCTGGAGTGTCACACAATTGTGAGTGCATCGTGTGGACTGCTCCTCACATTCGCGCGACGCTCAAGGGGCCCTTCTGCATGGCAAATGCCATGTGAAAAGGGCCAGAGTCTCTTCCAAAACTCTTTCTAGGCTAAGCAAACAGGTGGAGTATTCTTTGATAGTGTCCTGTGTTGTTGTTGTTGGTGGTGGTGGTGGTGGTGTTCGGGATGGGATGGTGGATGTACACAGCATTTTTCCAGTGAGTACACAGCAAAAATGGGGAATATGTGGCCCTCCAGATGTTGCTCAACTGCAACCCTTTGGCAGTAGCTTTCCTAGCAAGAGCAGTGAAAGAGCATCCCAGGTGTATAACATAATGCTTTAGTTTATGGGTGTTCTACCATGATTGTGGCCATTTCTGCACTGCACTGTTATAGTGCTATTATTCCACTTTCAACATCCTATGGAATTTTGGGTTTTGCAGTTTAGGGAGGGGCATTTAGAATTCTCAGCCAGAGAGAGTTCTTTGGCCTCAGTAAACGACAAACCCCAGAATTCTACAGGATGATGAAAGCGGAATAATAACACTATAACAGTGTAGTGCAGAGATGGCCTGTTTTGCAGCCTTCAGGCCTCTGCAGATTTGGGCCACTGAATTTCAGCAGCAAGTTACAAAAAAACAACAAAACGATGTGCTTATCTTAAATGAAATTTGACAGTTGCCTGCCAGGTTTTGGTGTCAAGACAGAGGGTGTGACCTGTATCAGATCTCTGCGGCGAAGGGTAGAACTGGCTCCTGGGCCCATCAAAGTTTCTTACATGCATAAGTGTGTGTGTGCTACATTGTTGTGATTTTTGGTTCATTCAACATAATAAAACTTTAAATTTTAAATTATTCTGACCCAATTTGAATGGGTCAAAGTAGGAGTCATGTTTTGTTCAGATTGTTTGTTGACAACTACAGCCAAAACCCCTTGTGACAAAAGAGAGAGAGATTTAACTATGAAAAGCCTAGAACACGCAGTTCAGGTTTCAGCAGCTTCCATGTCAGTCTCAGCTTTAGGCTGAACTTAAAAGGTACTGAACCTATTCCCTCAGATAGCTCATATAAAGTTCAGACTAAAAGCTCGATTGGATTCACTGCCCCACTGGCATGAGACCCACCAAATGCTGCTGGATTTGAGAATCACGGTAAGTCTCTCCAATCTCATTACCAACCTCTGTGTTCTTGTACAACTCCCATTTATTTCCATGACGCTTACCAGAAAAATGTCTTGGCGTATAGCATATTAAGTCTTTCTATGCTCAGAATTTTCCTCTGATTTTTTTTCCAGCTTGTTTATGCCATTCCTGAATTGCTATGACCAGGGCCCTTTTTGCACCTTACCTCCATCTGGCGCGGTCGTGCAGGGATCACACAAGCAGCCTCTTCCGTGAGGCTCTCGCATCCCCACCGCTCCTGCTCTGCAGTAGTTGCCTGCTGGCTGGCAAGCAGCATGACAGCTCCCCTCTTCCTTCCACAGCGCAGCTGGATATTTTCCCAGGTTGTGCTGGGGGAGGAAGCACGAGGGCCATGGCTCTGGAGGCTCCACACATACAGTAAGTTCATTTGGGGCCCCGGAACAATGCGCAATCACACACCATTTTCGGCTAAAAGCCAAAAATTATATAGTATGCGATCAGCGCCTGCTGGCCCCGGCAGCATCACGCGATTGTGAGGACGTCGTCTGAAATGCTCCTCGCAGTCACGCAATGCTCCAGAGGCCCTTTCGCATGACAAATGGCGTGCGAAAAGGGCCCAGGAAGCCCACAAGAAGTCATGCCAGGGCTGAACTGATTCAAACCAGTACAATAGTCTCTTACTAGCAGGACACATTTCATTTTGTTGGAATGTTTGTATAAAGTGCGCAGAATAATGCAATCATTATTAAATCTACTGCCTGTCTGTATATGCCTGCCTGTGGTGATGGTGGTGGCTGCCACCAATGCCTGGCATTCAGCCTCACAGTTACACATCCATAACAGATCTATATTCATGATCCTTGTGTAGTCATGATCGTGGCAATATTGCCATGATTGCAACTGCCCTCCCAAACCTGCTTTAACAGGCATCACCTGCACTAAGAAAAGGGGGTCTATTCTCCTTACAGCTGGGGTGCAAGAAGGTAATGTTCTGACACTCCTTCTCCCACCAGCGAGTGAGCCTGCAACAATCAAGCAGGAGCTCTGTTGCAATTCCTTGTCCTAGCCACACTCACAGGTGGGAGGGGAGTTGAAACATCATCCACCTGCACCCTGATCACCAGCAGAATGGATCACCTTCTCCCAGAGCACTGGCTGCTTGGTAAAGTAGATGGGGGGAGGTTGAACCAAGGGACATTACTTAGTTATGCCACCATCATCATCCTTGGTGTGCTAAGATTTTTGGATAGTGATGAGCATGTGAACACTCCATGGAGGGCCAAGTGAATGGTGCTGTGTCCTTTGTTGTGAAGATTTCAGAAGCCATAACTGTCTAAAGACAGTTCTTTTGTCAATTTAAAATTTATCGTCATCTTTTCTTTTGCACACAGCAGGAGCAGACATAATGAAAGATGTTTTTGTGCCTCAGGTCACAGCAGTACCTCTCTCACTCGGTGTCTAAGCAGTCGGTTTCATCAGTGTAAGTGGTTTGTTTGTTGACAACAGAATGACAATAAAAAAAATACTTTTGAGTAATTTCACTAGCTGCAATGCAAAAGACATACATGCAGAAGACTGGGATGCATGTTTTTTAATAAATGCTTATAATTTATCATTGTTGGATTTGAATCTTCTGCAGGTGTTAAGACTGATGAGCAAGTAAAGAAGGCAATGCACTGCACGATACTTGCAAGGAAGCTCTTTGTCCAAAAAGAAAGTCTTGTTTTGTTTTTCCAACCTCAAAAGGCATTATTTTCCTTGTCTTTTCTCTTACATATCAATTCAAAATACAAGTTAAGGCAAAGTGATACCCATTGGTGCTACTGACAAAAAAGTGTGGCTATTATCACAGCCCTTAAAGAACATCTGCACAGGTCCCAGTACAACAGGTTTTGCACTAATTTCACATGATGCCATCTGCAAAACTTTGGTGCACACAGTAGCTGTCTTCAAGTTGTCCAGGTTCGGCAACAACCGTCAGTTCTAATATGTCAGCAAGCCACCCCTCTCCTGTGCCAGCTTTAGCAACCTAATATATGATATTCCAATGGTTAATGATTCTTTAACTGTTCAGATGAAAGGAAAGCTGGTAAAACCTATTTTAAAAATCCTGGAGGTCTCAAGCTAGGGACTTCAGTAACTGAAGTCAGGTAACTTACCCTGTTTGACATATTAGATTTGTTAGACTCTAGGGAGGGTCTAGGGCCCAGAGCAGAGGTGGGCAGAGTGCAGCCCATGGGGCATATGGCACCCTCGGTGGGTGGACATTTTTATCATACTTATCATACTTTAAGAGCCCCTTGAGTCACTTTAGGGCCAGAGGTGGTCTTTTCTCTAAGGCCCTTTTCGCATGGCATTTCTCATGTGAAAGGGCCTCCAGAGCATTGTGCGATTGCAAGGAGCATTTCAGATGACGTCCTCACAATCGCACAACGCTGCTGGGGCTGGTAGGCACTTGATCTCACACTGTATCATTTTCGGCTTTTAGCCAAAAATGGTGCATGATCACACATCGCTCTGGGGCCCCGCGCCAGAGCGATGTGTCCATGTGGAGCTCCGGAGCTGCAGCCCTCATGCTTCCCCCCCCAGAGCAGCCTGGGAAAATAACCGGCTGCACTGCAGAAGGAAGAGGCGGAACCCTCACGCTGCCTGCTGGCCGGCCGGCAGCTCCTGTGGAGCAGAAGAAGTGGGAACACAAGAGGTTCATGGAAGAGGCTGCTCACGTAATCCCCGCGAGACTGCGCCGGATGGAGGTAAGGTGCGAAAAGGGCCTAAACCAGGAAGTGAACAGCAAGTGACCTCTGTTGGAGAAACAGCAACTTCTGTACTTGTTCTTCCTGCTCTCTTGTCCACTAGGGATGTGATGCTTTAGACAGTGAGCAATTGGGATCTTCTGTCTTCCTTTCCTGCTTGCTTCTTCTTCCTCCATCAGCCACTTATCCCAAAGGTGTTCTGGGCAGATAACATTGTCTGGTTCTGTCAGAGTTAAGTAACTGCCCTGTGTTATAAAAGAAAAGCAACTGGTCCAAAATGGTTCTCCACACACTTCCAGTCTGCTCTTTGATGAGGGAGGACAAGGTGCAACATGTCTCCCTTTCACCCTTTTGTCTTTTAAATAAATATAAGAAGGATCAGGCTATTTCTACCCAGAACGTACAGTCAGCTCTCCACATTTGCAGGTTAAGCGTTCTCAGAATTTATTATTTTCAAATTACTGGGGGGAAAGGGATGGAACAGAAGGAGGGAGAGAGGGTGTCTACCCACTCACTCAGCAAAGGGGAAGGGAACTGGATAGGTGTCCCCTTTCTCTCTCCTTCTATTTAAGGAGAGTGTTCCACAGCTGTGCTCCTCCCAGCACCTTGATTACAGCCTCTCACGTTGCCTATGGGGAATGGTCTGGATTGGATACCTTAACCTCTGCCTTTTTGCAGGATTGAGAGGCCTTTCCTCCAGGTCCTTTTCCTGCCCTAAACCCAACCTGACCTACATAACTAAGGAAGTGCTTTGCTGACTGCCAGTCCTCTGCTGTGACTCCTCCACTGGTAAGTCTGGTTTGTCTTTCTGATGATGAAGAATTCTCAGGGGGTGGAGGCATGGCAGAAGAAAGTAATAGTGAAAAACCTGGAACCTCAACATATCAGCACACCCACATCCAACTGAATTAGTGAGATTTATTTCCAGATAAGTGTGCAGAAGATGGCAGACTCAGGCTGAAGCAAAGTCCTAAAGCAAATTGTAGTTCCAGCTATAATAGACTAGTCCTTGAATCAGCTGCTGAATGGTCAGTCAACACCTCTGTAAATGCCATTGGTTCCAAGGATCTATTCAAGTTGGAACTACCAATGGGATTAAGGCCAAGATAAGCTACACATTTGGCTGTTATGGAAGGTATATATATCATTCCTCCTTTCTGACTGCAACTTATCCTGACATCATCAGTTTGAAGAAGCAATGATATAAGGAGAGATGCCATTGTTGGGCAGGGGGAGCCATGGACTTAATGAGAGGGTGCACTCCTTCCAAACTGTGGGGTGAGGCCCCTCACTCTGCTCAGATCGCAAATGACTTGTAGATATCAGTAAGCTTTCTTGCATTGTTGGTCTGGTTTCAGTTTTACATTGTCATTTTTTCGCTGGTGCCTATGGTCACAATGTTTATTTATAACAATGTTTATTTATAGCAATATTTATTTATAACATCCTTTACACCAAAGGGTGCAACAATGACATATACAATCAGGGACAAGGACATTAAAACAAAAAAGCACAACAATACATGGCATGGAATCCTCAACACCCCACCAGTTCTACTCATCTCAGCACCTTAAACACATCTCAATGACTTAAGATGGAGAGCCAAAGAGGAAGGTCTTCAACTGTTTACAAATACAGGAGAGATCCTCCTCCAGTCGGAGGTCCAAAGGAAGACCGTTCCACAAATGTGGAGCCAGATCTTGAAAGGCTCGCAGCCTTGACAGAGCTGTATGTGTTGGTGGAACAGAAAATAATTCTTTGCCTGCAGATCTTAAATTCCTGGGTAGGACGTACCATAGAATCATAGAGTTGGAAGAGACCACAGGGGCCACTCAGTCCAACCTCCTGCCATGCAGGAACCCCCATCAAAGCACTCCCAACAGATGGCTATCCAGCCTCTGATTAAAAACCGGCAAAGAAGGAGACTCCACCACACTCATAGGCTACCAAACAAGCTGAGCTGCAAGGTACTGAGAGAGGTTAAAGGGCAAAGCTTTAAATACCAGGAACAAAAGTCTGAAACAGGCCCTGGCCCAAACTGGCCCACTGATGCTTTAAATTTAAAAGACCAGAATTCATATTCCTGTTAAGTTTTAAATGGTTTCAAATATTTAGTCTTGCAGAAAAATGTAGGAAATCTGTTATTGGTGCATACAAAAGTCCACTTAATCCAGCATTGTTTTCAAGAATCCTAGCAACCTGCAGGCAGTAGACAGTCCACCTGAAATTGGCCTACAGTCTACTGTGAACCCATAATCCATTTTCATCTCACATTTGTTGCCCAGAGATAGAAAATGTGGTCCTCCTCTAATCCCTTACCAATGGTTGTCCTGACTACGTCCATTTCTGCACTAGATTGTTATAGCACTATTATTCCACTTTCAACATCCTATGGAATCCTGGGGCCAGCTGGCCCCCCATGAAACTGCAAACCCAAGGATTCCATAGGATGTTGAAAGTGGAATAATAGTGCTATAACAGTCTAGTGCGGAACTGGGCTAGGAATAATCAGAGTTTTAGACAACATCTGGAGGACTTCAAATTGTTCATTTCTAACATAGATGTTTGTGGAAAAGAAGGGAGAACTTAGAAAGATGGCAACTGCTGAAAAGGTGACATGTAGTTGCAGCACCAAAAAGTGATAGAATGAGCCCCAAAGTTGTCGTAAGAGACATTCTTTTGAGTTTTCTCTAGGTTGTCTGATCTCTGATTAATCATTTGCTATTTGGTTATGTTCTCAAATGTTTATTAAAACAAATGATTCCACTTTCTATCCCCTTTTTGTTGTAGACTAGTTTTCTATCAAATGAGAGCCACTTAAAAATAAATTCTGATTTTCAGATGTCAGCTACTCCAGAATAGTTTTCCTCACTATTGTAACATTTTGCTTCCTGTGATAATGGGGCTTCCCATTATCTAGGCTTATCAAAGGGAGATACTTCCCTCTTCAGGTAAACCAAGGGTTAATGAGGTGTTGGGATTACATCAAGCGTCACAGGGTGAGAGTTGACCAACCAAAAGGAAAGGGTCAGCATCACAGGTCACAAGGTGAGAATTGACCAACCAAAAGGAAAAGAGGTGGGCATCTTGGAGATGCTTCCAGATCCTTCCAAGGAGGAAAATATAAAACTTCTGAGAGGCCATGTGGCCAGAGAGAGAGAGACAGACAGAGAGAAAGAGAGGAGAGCTGGGCCAGTCGAGCTGGCAGGCATGCCGTGTCTCCTGGACCCCCCTCTCTTCTCCTTTAGACCATCTACGCCTATAACCTAATTGTGAGTAACTAGAAATAAGTAGTTAGTCACGTTAGGGATGTTGTTATTTTGGGAATTGGCTGATCTTAAGAATGTATCTGTGCTGTTATATCTGTTTTGTAAATTCTTGTAACTAAGTGTACCTGGGAGAGGGGAGTCTCCCAAGTGTGATATTGTTTATTTGCATGCCTTGATTAAAACACTTTTATAAACCTCCGTTTCTCTCCATTTCCACGCCAGGGTTGGCACACGCTACATAGGACCTCTCACTCAGGGGAAAGAGGAGGGGGAAGATCCTTACGCTTAGAGATTGGGCAGGGTCCCTCCTGTCCTGTCCAAGTGATTCTTAATTCAGGGGGGTGGTGGCAGCATACCTGATAGAGCTGGGAGATTGCCAGTCGTTCCATGCGTGGAAGTCAGCTTTGGAAGGCTGGCAAGAACCCTAGTAAAACACTGGGAGGGAATTTCCAGTCTTGCAAGGCTGGAAGTCAACTTAAGAGACTGGAAATAAACCTACAGTGTCACACTTCCAAATAAATCTGTTGGTCTAACTGATATTCAAAAAAGTGGGGTAGAAAGAGTCAGACAATATGTTGCTGTGTAAGCAAGCAAATGAAGACAAAGGTAAAAAGCCTTTTTGATATTTCTGCATGCCAAACAGAAAAATACATATTGTAACTGTCTTAGCTGTTATGTCAAGGAATAAAAAAAGAAAGGGGTCATAAGTGCAGTTGCTTGCGTCACTCTGAGTTTCACTAGACAGAAGGCATTAAGAATATTTATGGGCTTTGGGGGCAGAGTCATCGGTAATGCAATTGCAGCTCATTTAATTGATAAAACAGGGATGAAAAATGCATGCCGAGACATGACTGCTTAAGCCATATTCTGATTTACTCCATTTGTAACAATATAGGAAGTCAAAGAGGCAAATTGGATTTATGGACAAGTGAAAGATAAACCAATTACCTCTAAAAAAAAAATTCCCAACTGCACCGAATGTAGCTAAACCCCATCCTTGTTGTTTGTGTGTATGAGGCTGTGGCTTCACTATTCACCATGTCTTACTTCTTCTCTGTGCAATTTGCAATGTTCCAAGGAGGTTGTCTGTAATTAAAATGTATCATCTATAAATGGGACACTGTGTGCATATTTTCCATAATATAAGCGTTGTTCTTCAGTGTAGCTTGGAGTCTAGAGCAGGGATATAAAAAGATTTTCAATGCTTCTTCCTTGGAATCATGAGGTTGGAAGGAACTGCAAGGGCCATCCAGTCCAGACCCCTGCTATGCAGAAATACACAACTAAAGCACTCCTGAGAAATGGCCATTCAAAGTCTGTTTGAAGAGCTCCAAAGAAGGAGATACCGTATTTGCTGGCATATAAGGCTCACTTTTTTTCTCAAAAAATACTGTTTGAAAATGAGGTGCATCTTATACACTACTGTGTCTTATATGCAGGCAAATAGTACTTTCCAGTGTATAAATGGGGTGTGTCTTATATGCCAGCAAATACAGTACTTTGCAAGGCTGTCTGTTCCACTATCACACAGCAATTATAGTAAACTTCTTCTTAATCTTCAGGTGGCATCTCTTTTCTTGTAATTTAAATCCATTCATTCATACTCTTGTCTCTGAAACAGCAGAAAACTAGTTCATTCCAACTTTTACATGATTTCCTTTCAGATATATAAAGCTGACTCATTCCTCATAGCACTTGGTTCCCACACCTTTGACCATCTTGGTCAACCTCCTCTGGACACATTCCAGTTTATCAATATCCTTGACCAGTCATCATCCTTCTGCTCCCATTCTGATTGTTTCTTTATTTTTAAACCTTCAAAGAGAAGATACCTTTAAATGGAGGACCATGTGCCTAGTTAGAGTAGGTCCATGATGTGTCCTCATTTACAGAGGAAGGTCCTCCATTTAAAGGTAGCTTTGTATTTGCCCATCAGCAATTACTACTTGGCCAGACAACTGAGCAGAAACACAGGTTACCTCATTATCATCTTCCCAACTGTAGTAAGCAAGTTATATTGTAGCTCAGTTTAAATTATAGTAATTATATCTAAATTTACTCACAAATTAGTGTGGGTAAAAATTATGCTAGGGAGGGCTGTACATGAATGGCCACCCTATCAGCATATCTTGAATCTACAATTCTTTGAATCAGAGCCCATTCTAGGTATCCACCAGGATATATTGACTGGCATTCTGCTGGGTATTCCCAAGTAGAATAGACCTGTTCAATCAATTCTTCAATAGTAAGTTAATGCACAAGTAAATCCCACTAATTTAATGGGTCTACTGTACTTGAGACTAACAGTAGGATCTAGGCCATTGGTTTCTCTTGACCCCGGTACAAGTGGCCTTCTGGATGCTGATGGATTTCAATTCCCATCATCTCTCATTGTGAGCTATGCTCACCAGGACTGATAGGAGCTGGAATCCAGCAACATCATCTGCAGTACATGCTGAGTTTGACAAGGTCTGGCCCTGGCATTGTGATTGAACTCACCTGGAATGGAGTCTTGTAAAGAGGGTAGAGAGGTGGATTCAGCCACCTTTGTATTGTTTGATTAATTTGTTGTGGTGGTTGTCCACTCTGTGTATTTTTCAAGGAAAAGTTATTTATGAGATCTATAAATTAAATATGAACATTGCTTTCCTTGCTGCTGCCTCTCTGCCTTCTCCAGCCCTTTACAAGTAAAAATAATCTATCTATACATACATACATACATACATACATACATACATACATACTGGCCATTGGCAATGCTAGCTGACAACTGTGGAAGCTACAGTACAGAAACCAACTTAACAGATACCTTATTTATTAGCATCCATGGAAGAAGTGCACATTCTGTTCCAGGCTACTTCAATCTTTTCCATTGTAATAAACAATACAGGATTTTAAAAGGGCATGCAATTATTAGAGGTCTAAACAGTAAAAACCTGTTAGTCATCTCTGCCAAAGGTTTATTCTTCCAAAGTAGGATTTCTGAAAATGTACAAACATTTCACTCCTTAAGGGGGAACTAATAGTGCTAGCAGGCGTCCTCAGTAAGAGACTTTATAGATTCATAGAAAGGTTATAAAATTAACATGAACTCATCCTGCAAAACCATCTACTTGTATCATTTATCACATAAAAGTGGCACCATACATTGATATAGGTAAGCATTAAAGATACAGGTGACAATCAATACACACATGCCACAGATTTAGGAACATGAATTTCCTTTTAATCGTAGGAGACATGATCTACTAACCTATGCAGTCTAGAAAGCCAGTTACCCACAGCATCACTCATTATACATTCATGAAGCTAGGCTTCTAGTGAGAATTTGGCCCAGATAACTCCCAAATAACTCACCAGCATAGCTTTCTCTCATTTCCAGAAAGGCTTGGGTGTTTTGCAGTACAAAGCTGGAGCTTTGCCCATCATCTTGACTTCTCCAGAGAACCTTGAGCCCTCTTGCAAGCTCAGAGACACTCCGGTTAAATCAAAATCCCAGGTGCAGTTGCAAGTTTCTCTCTGGTACATGCCTAAATTCTTTTGTAGATTTAGGCCATTTCCACACTTGCCTGTTATAGCGCTATTATTCCACTTTCAACATCCTATGGAATCCTGGGGTTTGGAGTTTAGGGGGTGGCCTCGAAGACCGCTCCTTGAACTGCAAACCCCAGGATTCCATAGGATGTTGAAAGTGGAATAATAGCGCTATAACAGGCTAGTGCAGAAATAGCCTTAGAGAAGAGGCCTTTGCTGTTCTCTGGTGAAGGAAGATAGCAATAGCATTTATTTCTATACCTCCTATCAACTAAGTGTTATCTAGGCGATTTACAATGTATTTTTAGCTAATTGCCCCCAACAAGCTGGGTACTCATTTTACCGACCTACGAAAGGATAGAAGGCTGAGTCAACCTTGGAGCCTGGAAGAGTGAGCAAATGGAAAGTGAATGTTTGGGCAAGCGTCATCATCATCATCCATCTATTTATTTATTTATTTACTTATTTACTTACTTACTGCCATCACTGTACATGGAGCTTGACAAGCAAAAGAACAACAAAACAGTTCCCTGCCCTCAGTCTTACAATCTAATTAAGACATGATACAATAGAAAAGGAAGATGGCAGCATGGGAGTGGATTACGATCAGCAGATATAGCCTCTTCTTCTCTTCCTCCAAGGCCACAGCAATGGCAGTTGGAATGGAGGGAGGGCCTTTCGTTTGATTCTGGGCCCACACACAATAGAGTTGTACCTGTCTGCTCTTCTCTCTCTTGCTGCAACAGCAGTGGCAGTAGGGATGGAGGGAGAGCCTTTCATCTGCTTCTTGACCTAGGCATGATAAAGCTCTGCCTGCCTTTTCTTCTCCTCTTCCATGCCAAATCAGCATGGAAAGTAATTCTTGAAAAGTACTTACAGAAAGTAATTCTTGAAAAGTACTTACAGAGAGTCTAGCAGTTTGGTGTAGCAGTTTGAGCATTGGACTATAACTCTGGAGACCAAAGTTTTCCTCACCCAGCCATGGAAACCTATGGGTGACCTTGGGCAAGTCACACTCTCTCATCCTCAGAGTGTCCACTCTCAAGAAAAACAGCTGCTAAGAATCAGCTGCAGCAACAAGCCTCAGTCTCACAGTGCAATTCCTTACTTTAATCTAGTAGGAAAACAGACTCAAAACAAATACAAAGCACGATAACAACAGTCCCGGTAATACTCACAGTGCTAAGGCAGAGGTCAGCAACATGGCAGGAGAAATGGTCAGTTAATCACCAACAACTTCTGGAGGGGAATGGCTCAGCTTTTATAGGTTCAGAGATCAGCTCGGCTGGTGCTTAATTAACTGCTGTCTGTTATAAATTCGCTGAGATCTATATACACTTTCCTCTTGGTGTCTATGCTCAGCAAAAGTGGGTACAAGTAAGTTATCTTCCATGTCAGAAGGAGCAGGGCTCTCTGCTGGGGCTGGCACTGCCCCCTGTTCCGTCTCTGGGGTAGGTGGTCCTGTCTCCTCCTGTTCAGTTTCCACTGTTTCAGTCTCTGAGTCATAGTCTATGTCTAGGTCCTGAAAGCAGGGCATGACGCAGAGTAAGGCAAAGGCAAAGCCCCTCTGAATAAATCTTGCCAAGGAAACTCCATAATAGGTTCACCTTAGAATTTCCATAAGTCAGAAACCACTTGAAGGCACACAACAATTTTGCAGTTACATGGGAGAGAATTGTACAGCCCATGCATTCTTTGCAAGCTGTGGAGGTTTTCGTGACTCCTCACATGCCAGATTCTCCTGCTTCCCATCAGCAGTTTGAAAAATTGTTAAAAACAGTCATGCCCCCAGAGAGCTTCAAAAGACATGATTCTCAATTTAATCAGTATTTGAGGGTCAATATACTGAAGTAGAATCCCAGTAAGATGGAAGTTCTATGGACTACTGATTCTCAAATCCAGGAATACACTCTGGATGCAGTTGCACTCCCCTTGAAGGGAGCAGCTTGGGAGTACTCCTAGATCTGTCTCTGTTACTGGAGGACCTGGCTGGACTCTGTGGCTCCCAGTATCTGAGGGTCAGCTTTGACTGGGCTACCAGCTATGGCCTCTTTGTGACAAAGATAACTTAGCTACAGGGCTTGTAACTTCCTGATCAAACTACTACAAGGCATTCTAGATAGCTCTGTCCCTGAGGACAACTTGGAAGCTGCAGGTAGTACAAAATACAGGCATTTGACTGCTAATCAGAATAGCACATAGAAAACATATAACATATAGTCTTAAAGAAATTTCACTGGCTGCTAATATGTCTCTGGTCTGAATGCAAGATGCTGCATAGGATTGTCAGAATAGGTACGGGATGAGACTCCTGTGACTTGAATCCTGAATAGATCATGCAGCAGACAAGGTACCATAAAACTCTGTCAAGTGGTACATGTCCTCTCTTACCTTCTGAGGCAAAGTTGCTTCAGTTAATCTGAAACTATTGTTTATTCCCCAACTAAAATTCTAATTTTCTGCATGTAAGCACCAGATCCCATTTGATCTTGGAAGCTAATCAGAGTTGGCACTTGGAAAAGGGACCACCAAGGAATACCAGGTGCTGTAGACTATATTTCAGAGGAAGGCAGCGGCAAACTGCTTCTGAGTATTCCTTACCTAAGAAAGCCCTACGAAATTCGTGAGGTCACCATAAGTCAACAGGTAATCTGAAGGCACACACACACACACACACAAAACCATATTAGTTTCTTTGGTCTGAGAGAATTCAGAATGAAAACAAGAAAACACACTGAAACAAAAACATGAACCACACTGTGATAGGGAATCCTTTTATATGCACTCTGGGTGAGTGGAGGCTAGAGTGCATTTTTATACATAAGGAGTGATGATTACTCCCTCAAAGTGAACTAATTGCTTTTCCTTGGGAAAGAACTCATTCTCACTGTAGCAAATCACCATGTTGCTACCCAAATGATTGTTTCACCATGTAATGGAATAAGCAGCAGGAGAACCTGTGGGATATTGCTAAGAAGGAAATAGCATCTCTCTGTTTGTTTGTGTTTTTATTATTAAAAAAATCATATTTTCCTGCCAGGTAGTCATATGCTCATCCACATTTTAGCTCCACATATGCAACACTTAGCTCAGATTTGGTTTTCATTGGAAAGAAGCCATTGGGGGCTCAGTCACATTTTATAACATTTGTATTTATTTATAAAAACACCAGTTGAATACCAGTGCTGGCATATCCAACCACTTCAAAAAAGCATATGATGTCTACTTTTTATACAGTCACCATCCTAAAATGCTTCAGTGTCCAAAATTCAAGTCTTTATTTCTTCCTTCAAAACTTCAGTCTTTATTCATTTTCTTACACAAAGACCTGGCTCCTTTCCCCTCCCCAGAAAATGGGGATGCAAGAATGAATAACCTCTGCCCATCAACTATGCTGTTTTATATAGCTTGGAGAAGCTACATTTTTTGACTATGGCTCCCAGAAACCCCAGCCAGCATGGACACTGCTTCAAACCTCTTTGAACTAATGAATGATGAGGCTTTTCACGTGTTTATCTTGGGTGCTGGGACTGAATGGAGCTCATAGATGTTTCACACAAAAATCTACTCTAGGTTACTCTAAGCTTTCTTTATTTGAATTGTACAATGGGGCTGGTGGACAAGTTGTTCCTGCTATGGGTAAATAATTGGGAGCCAAAAATCCAATTGCAAACCACCTCCAAAATCTACCAGTAGCTGCAGATCTTTCTTATGCCCTCTCCTGACCTAGTTAATCCAGTTTCCATGATAATCTTTTCCAGAGTTCTCATAATAAAATGAATATCCACATTTTGTACATATTAGCAACACTTACTGATAACCAAGGTGTTGTTTTATTCTGCTTATATAGAATAAAATTCATCTTGTTGATGAAATGAGACCTTGGAAGAATCTCTCTCTCTCTCCTGTTTAATGAATGAACACCACATAATTTTTACATTACTCCCGTGTTGCTAGTTTTACAGGCCAAATCCTGAGTTGGCAAGGCAGAAATGCCCCAGAACAGAATTCTGCTCAGGCACCTCTTTTCCCAGAAGAAGTGGAGAAGCAAACATTCACCATTTTGCCCTTCCCCCTGTGACTTCTTGTGCTCCCATTTCTTCTTGCTCTGGAAACTGCAGGATCCTCTGGAATGGAATGGAGAGGCTCTAGAAAGAGGAGTAAATCAGTAGGAACAGCTGGATTTCAGTGCAGTCCATGCAGAGTGCAAGAGCCAGCATGATGTAATGGTTTGAAGGGTGGACTCAGAGACCAGAATTGGAATTCTCCACTCTCACCAAAATGGTGAGGGGCCTGGAAGCCATGCCCTATGAGGACAGACTTAGAGAGCTGGGTATGTTTAGTCTGCAGAAGAGAAGGTTGAGAGGGGACATGGTAGCCATGTTTAAATATTTGAAGGGATGTCATGTCGAGGAGGGAGTGGGCTTGTTTTCTCCTGCTCTTGAGACCAGGACAAGGAGCAATGGATGCAAGCTGCAGGAGGGGAGATTCCGCCTGAACCTCAGGAGGAATTTCCTGACAGTCAGGGCTGTCCGACAGTGGAATGTGCTGCCACAGAGTGTGGTGGAGTCTCCTTCTTTGGAGGTTTTTAAGCGGAGGCTGGATGGCCACTTGTCGGGAGTGCTTTGAGGGTTTTCCTGCATGGCAGGGGGTTGGACTGGATGGCCCTTGTGGTCTCTTCCAACTCTACATTTCTATGATTCTATGATTCAGCCATGGAAACCCACTGGATGACCTTGGCAAGTCACTCTCTCAGCCTCAGAAGAAAGCCATGTCAAACTTCCTCTGAGCAAATTGTGCCAAGAAAACCGTATAATAGAGTTGCTTTTAAGTTGGAGTTGACTTGAAGGCACACAAGAACAACAACAACACCACTAACTGTAGCCATGCAGATTAGGAGCCTTTGTGTTCACAAGAGCCTCATCAGGATCCAAGTCATTGTCCTTAACTCAATTTGAGTGTTTTTTTTCCCCACTGAGGCAGAATCATTCTACTATAATGGTCTTTCAGATGATGCACACCAAGTAGCAGTATTACATTAGAAACAGAAACCTTAATGAAGAAAAGAGATTCTTAATCATGCGAGTACAACTTTTGTCTTCTCCTTCCCACTGAGCCAAATCAGTAATTAAGACTATCCAGATGCTATCGTCTCAGAAAACTACTAAAGCAGAAAACATGAAATGTCTCTAATTGTCCCAGGATGATTAGATTTCCAAGAGGTGAGCTACGCACCTGCCCAGTTAATTTAAGACACCCGTATGTACTCCATTCTCAAATACATTGATCAACGTGCTTGTGCTTTTCCTTAAATAACCACATTAGAGCTATTAATTCGGTCTAGTTACTGTTAGCATTTGGCATTATGTCAAGAGATTCCATATTTTGCCAATATCTCTGCTTCCTTTCTGCCTCACTAGCTTCTCAACGTTTTCTGTCTTCTAAGCCAATGCATACAAATATAATATCCTTAGCAGCCCCTCCATCTCTGGGTTCAATTTCAAGCAGACTGAAAGGGTCAACGTCAGACTGCCCATTTCTAATGAGATGAAGACTCTCACTTGGGCTATAAACTAATATTGTACCAATGGGGGTGGGAAATCAATACAAATTCATGATCCCTTCACCATCGTAAAACTAATAAGGAAAGAAATGCAGAGTTGCATGGATTTCCTCAGAGGCTTATAAAGCCAACTGAGCACAACACAGATGGATATAATTAAGACATTCAGTATGACTTCGTTTTAGTTTTAGGAAAATGTTCTGAGTACACACATGCACAAGCCCACAGCTTTCCTATGACGGCAGCATAATTTGCGCAGGGGAACCATCACAAACATCACAGATCAGGACATAGTGTGGTCAGTCTATTCTGCAATGCTTTGGGACTGAGTCACCTCACACCTTTAGCTACTGGTAATCAAATAATAAGCAAATAAAACATATTCATATTATGCTTGAAGAGAGGAAAGGCATAGGTAGGTGAAAATTTTGTTTACTTGTTTGTTTGTTTGTGTGTTTTAGCAGAGCTTCCAGGACTGATTGCTCAGGAAAAAAGGGCCTTGAATAATGTGCTGTGTTGTCTATGTTTGTTGTTCTTTTTAATGAGCATGCTTTTAATGACTTTTCATTCTATTGATAGCTTAGTTATATTTTAAGTTTTGTATGATCCATACTTTTAGTTTTAACTTTTGTAAACTGCCTTGAATCCCAGGACTGGTAAAAGGGCAGGATATAAATAAATAGAGGGAGGAAAAGGAAAAGGAGAAGGAGAGAAAAAAAGAAGAGGACGACAAGCAGCAATAGCAACAACAGCAACAGCAACAAACAACATTTCCTTAGTTCTGTTTGCCAGAATACGTTGGAATATGTCTTGTTCAGAAAATGTGTGTTAAATTTTCTGTATTTTTATAGCTTGATAACACAGAAATATCTTTAGCCAGTATGATCTGAAGCAAAACAATGCAGTGTATTAGTACCCTACAGGTCTGCAATGTGATTCCAAGGCAAAGTGCCCTTCCTGAGGGATTCTGGAAGCATGGTGCTGCATTGTTAATAGATTTTAGTCCCCTCCCTAAACTGCAAAACCCAGGATTCCATAGGATGTGGAAAGTGGAATAATAGCACTATAGCAGTCTAGTGTGGAAATGGCCCCAATCTCACATTTCACACTTTTTTTCTGACTGCCCCTCAAAATATCATGGTTATTTTGCAATGCTGAGTTCTTTGTTGGGCTGGCTTGTAGGGGGGGTTTGGTGGGTGGGTGACTGTTTGGAGAAGGGAGAGCTGCTCTCATAGCATTTTTTTTAAATGAAACACTGTATGAATGTATTTTGTACTTCAGCAAACCATGAGATCCACCTCCTGAGCATGCTGCTGCCTCCCCTTGTTTCTCTGTGGCCTGTTTTCTAGCCTGGTTAGCACTCATTACCTATTTTTTTTTCTGTGGGAATGGGTGGTGCTCTTTTTAGAGGGAATTGTCATTTAAACTACATTCAGAATAAATTCCTACTTTTATTTAGGCAAAACTGCAGTGGCTAACTGTAGTTAATTAATTAATGTGAGATCACCACACTTTCCCTATGGTTACTTTGTTCTGCCAGCATGTGAGTAGCACATTATATGCTGACTTAACAGAAATATACAGTCCTTGGGCCTAGTTCATCACAGTCTGTACCACTGTTTTGATATGCAGTCTGTTACAATGCTTAGTTCTTCCCTGATATAATTAGAATCAATTCTGGCAGCTGTCTCCATATGCCTATTATCATTATTTTGAGTAGCTGCATTTCACCAACAGGACTCCCAAGCTATATGGCAAAGAGACATTTACCAGATTACACTACTCACTGGCACATCTTCATGCCGGGCATGTTATGCCTGTTGCCACCCTATATTGGCAACCACCACCATCAAAAGCTACATGTTCCTCTAACACAGTTCACGACACTGCTTTTGAACACATGCTGCAAGCAATTCTTCTACTAATGCAGATCAGAATGTTGAAGTTTTCTGCCTGTTTTCAGCTTTATAGCTTTCTGCAAATTTTGGTGCAAGTTTATTTTCAAGAGGGCGATCTGATATTGTCATCTACAATATAAACTCTCACCCACTAAACAATGGAAAGTAACTGAGGTTATGTCAGGATCAAGGTTCTTCAATAAACATATAATGCCTAATTCCTATGTGAGAGAGGCTCCCATGCGGCAGGAATCATAGAATCATAGAAATGTAGAGTTGGAAGAGACCACACGGGCCATCCAGTCCAACCCCCTGCTATGCAGGAACACCCTCAAAGCATTAGAAGAGAAAGGAGAAAACTAGGGATCTAAGTACTTCATTTATGCTCTGTGCCAGCTCATGATTCCCTGAAATCAAAACCAGGAAAAAGGAGGTACTCATCACGCTCACAAACCAACCAACAATTTATCTCTTGGGATAAGTTTTAATGGGGGTAAAGTAGAGGTCTGAACCTCTAGTATATCACTAAACACCTTGTGCTTTAAAAAAAATCCATCTCCATCACAAGCAGAACATTTTATATGCGCAAGAGAATATATCTGACACTAGAACAACACTTTCACTGGTACATGCAAGGGGGTCTGTGAGCCCAAATCAAAATTTCTCCCTGCAAAACAACAGGGTGTAGTGCAGAAACAGTGGCTGAGAGAGCTGCTAAATTATTCCCTGCCTGTCACTTTCCCCCGGGATCCGCTCTGCTGCAGCTGATCTCCCCACTTGAGATGGCAGAGTTTATAGGAATCCTGACTGGGAGAAAAGTAGCTGAGGGGAAGATAGTTGGTAGTGAGGACACAACCAAGTTCAATTTGAAAAGCGACATATGAGCAGGAATTTGGAGATAAACTTTTCCTGGATTGCCCAAAATTCAGATTCAAATATTGAAAAGGAATGCTAAGGCTTCGGTCTTACTTAGAAATAAACTCAACTGAATACAGTAAGATTTTAATCTGAGTGCACTATGAAATGTACTATAAAGCACTCATCCAGATGTTCTCATCCAACTGATGATAACAGCTGCATCAGGAACTTTTAAATCAGAGGAAGTCAACTGTTTTTTTGGTAAGGGTCTAGTACTGCCGACAAGCAGAAATTTAGTAGGGGACATTTTTATTCAATCTCAGTTGTTTTTATTGACATTAGAAGGAGGGTAAGCCACCTGCAATCCTATCATGTGTGGCCCTGAGCTTCAATTCAAATGTTCTCTGTAACTCAGCCCTCTAGCAAAGTCTCTGTCCATCCTCTGGAAGCTTCCAGGTGGGAAACAAGAGATAAAAAACAAGGAGAGAAATAAGCATTAGATGAAAGAATTGGAAGTGTCAGAAAGTGAAAGAGGCAGAATAGCAAGGGAAGGGGCAGAAGCAAAGGATTTGTCACAAGCTCAAATTCCAGAGGAAACTCCAAGCCAGAGGGAGTGCTGGTTCCTCCACTACCTGAGGAAGTGTCAGTGCCACTCATGAGATCCCAGAGACCCCAAATTAGGCCTTTTCTTCTACTTCTGTCCCCTAGGGATGTCTTTTCAAGTCCTCTCATGCACCTCATCCACAAAAAGATACAGTAAATAAGCAAAGACCCTTTAAGTGACTGGTAGGGGTGGAGATTCTGAGGGAGCTGAGGTGACCAGACTACTTAAGCTGACAGTCTGTTGCTGGAATATGTTCCTTCCATGGGGTCTGTTCCACCTTTGCAGCTCCTGAAGGTCACTGTCCAGGGCCCTGAATAGTTCTTTGGTTGTGTCTAACCTTAATGAGAAAGAGAGTTCATCAGTTTCCCACTACTTTACTTACGTCATTAAACTTGACCTGTAATTTCACCATGGTAATGACATGGCACTTCCAGAACCAGACTGCTCTCCTATCCCAGCTCACCATGATAGTTTTCCCTGTTCTTTTTTTCCTATCAAGAGGGTTCTCCCTCTGTTTCCTCAAAGCTGTAGGAAGCTAAGCCTCCTAGCTCTATCTCAAAACTTTCTGATCTGAAAGAGGAAGGAGTCACAGGGGGAGAGCAGTTTTACACTGTTTGGAGTTGGCCAGCACATTCAGCTTTAAGATGATCAATGCTAACTAAGTTCTTGCATTTTGGGACTTTGGGTAACACAGGCATGATAGGGGATCACCTTTAGGATCATCTTTTCTCATTCATTCAAAATGTCAAGGACACAGGTAGGGTGACACAGGAAGTCTCTTTACATCAGGATCATTGTGGACCCAAGAAGAAGATTAAAATCCTCTCCTCTGGGTCTGTGTGGACTTGCCCAGTTGTTTATTTGGGCTTGTTACCCATTTAGACTGGAATTCTTACATAGGTTTCCATATATTCACACTTCACATGTCATTTAATAACATATGGCCCTAGTTAAATCCATTTCTTGACTTCATCCATTTCTTGACATGTCCTCTTTATCTACTCCTCTGGGAGGAATTGTGTATGTGGCAACAAAGTGACAGTTAAACAAGGAATTTGATTTCCATGTGCGTTGCTGCATAGATAGGCACAACAGGGAAGGCAAAACTTCTCAGTAATGCTCAAACCAAAACCAAAAATTGGGGAGGAAAAGAATGTTTCCAAGAATGTCCATAAAGCAAGCCTGATTATCAGTTTGTATAAATCAATAGGTGAAGGCAGTATATTTTCTGCTACTTGCATCGATCTGGGACTTGTGTGCACTCTAAGCAGTGTATAGATACATTCCACTTTATCTTTGTTCTTTGCTAATCTCCTAGAGACTCTACAGTACACAATGGGATCATGGTGCCTTGAGATCACGGCTCTTACTTAGAGATTTGGTCGATGTCATTAAGTAATTCAATTTAGCAGGAGTCTTCCTTAGAAAAAGAAGAGAGCCTAACTGCAGCATTAGCAATAAAACACCAAGCTCCCATCCTTTCATAGGGGCATTTTTTTTCTAGACCCAGGAAAAGTTGCCTTTTGGACTACAACTCCCAAAAAACCCAGCCAGCATACTGGGAATTTAGTCCAAAATTTAAATTTTCTGAGTAGTTTAGTGAGGGGTGGCTAAAAGATATGTGAAAGTATGGTTGGGGGAGACAGATTTACTGGCAGTAGTTCCTTGGTTCCCAGATTCAGATATTCACCATGCCAGCAATTGCTGCACTGGCTTTAGGTTCAATCTGCTTGATGTTAACAAGATTATGCATAATAATAGGTGGACAAGTCCGAAGAGGGCTCCTAACCTTTCCATTCCTAGAGGACAAAAAAGGGCCTATGGTACTTTTTTTGCTATGGAACGTGTGCGCGCACACACACACACGCACACACACTTGGCACTGATAGATGGAATTTTACCCACTTGCCCTGTGGCTGCCACAATCAAGTGCATTTGTTTATCTCATAACAAACAACTTTTGGTTTGCCTTTCCCCTGCTATATTGCCCACCAAGGTTTGGTTTGGTTTGGTTTGGTTTGGTTTGGTTTGGTTTGGTTTGGTTAAGTGTGTATTCTACCTTCAGGTCTTAGGAAAGACTTGGGCAATAATGGGGGGCAGGGAGGAGAGAGAAAGAGTGGACAGAAATTAGATCCCCACATAACCTGAAGGATGCCAAAATGGAATGGTCTTGTATTATGAGTTTTAAAATTGATGGCACAGCCACGACAGAAGTGGGTGTTTTTTAAAAAAAAATATTTAAATTATGTAAATGGATTTTTCAATAAAATTAAAAGCAGTTAAAAACAAGCCATTAAAAAGAAGAACAAAAAGAGCAGTCTGTGGCCTGCTGAAACAAAATGGCCTTTGGCTGCCTGTGAAAAGATAGCAAGTAGGGTGCCAGTCTAACCTTTCAGAGTCTGTGGGAAGCCACCAAGAAGGCTCTCCTCCATGTTCCCACCAGATGTACTTGTAAGGGTGGCAGGGCAAAGAGAAAGGCCTCCCTAGAAGATCTCAGAATACAGGCCAGCTCATATGGAGAGATACAATCCTTCTGCTAACCTTGAACTAACCCATATAGGGCCTTGTAGGTCATAACCAGCATTTTGAATTGTGTCCAGAAACAGACTGGCAGACAGTACAGCTGTTTCAACACAGAAGTTGTATGCTTCCTATGGCCAGCCCCAATTAACAATCAATTAACCCAAGGTATGTCATGGACCAGTGCTACTCAAAGGCCCTTTCCACACGTGGAGGGAGAAATGGGGTAAAACGCACAGAAACGGAGCTTACCAGAAGCCGGGTAAGTCCGTTGCCACGAGGAGCAGCATGAGTTCGCTGCTCCACACTCCTGCGCCGTCCGGCGGCGTCCAAAATGGTGGCTTACAGCTGACGGAGCCTCTCCACCAACCGGAGAAGCTTGCCAGCCGGAAGCCCGCCCCCTAGCAGATCTGCAGGCACGCACTTGCACGCGCCTGCAAATCTACACCGGGGCGCTGCGACGGGGTAGAACAGGGCTGCACACTTGTGTTTTATAAAAACCACTTGAAAAGTGGTTTTTAAAAAACACGTGGCGCCACCACTTCTGGTCGCTTCAGGGTGGTTTGAGGTATACAACCTCAATATTATAAACGCCCCAGCGCACCCCATGGTGTAGACGAACTCCGTTAGAGGTCGCTCTACACCGTTTTAACTACCTCGTGTGAAAAGGGCCATAGTGGTGGACCCTTGACTAGTACTGGTCCCCAAACTATTGGCTGTTGATCCCTGATGAATTTCCAGGAAAGAAAGAAACAGTTGTAGCCAACGGACACCAATACGGTACCAGTCCCTTGCACACTGGAGAAAAATAACTACTGGTTCCCCACATCAGGTAACGTTGGAAATACTGATGTAGGTGAATGCTATTGTTGTTGTCAATATTATACTGCTCTTCAAAAACTTACTTAATATGCAATGGCCACAAACTAACTAAACTTTATTTGGATAGCAAGCTCAGTACATATGGGTAAGTCCATATATTTTGAGCATGCATACAACTGAGTACAATTCAATAAACATCTATACACCACAGACTATATAGGATTGCAACCTTAGGACCATAAGCACACACAAAAAATGTAGGCTTGTATTATTTTCTCTATACTGTGGATGGGGGACATAAAGGGATTACATTAATGAGGGCTGCCTGGATCCTTTGGACACGTTCTTGGATGATAAAAGAATCAAACCAGGAACTTGGCTTCAGTATTAGCAGCTTCACACGCTGTCTCTGCTACACTACAGAAGTTCTGCCACTCCACTGTGAATTCTGTTGTGTCAGTCCTTATCACAGGACTCCATTCTTAAAATCAGACACCACAATTACAACTTCACTTTTTAAAAGAAATACAGATCAGAAGTAGTAATGACAGTAGAAACAAAGAATTAGAATCAGTAGTCATAATACCAACAGCAATCAATGTTTTACAGCTAAATATTTCTGATGGAGTGAACATCTAAGAGGAAATCATCCATATGAGACACTTTGTTCAGATACTTAACAATCAAGGCCAATCATTCAAGAAAGAGAAATGGCTTGACCATGAGGTAGTCCTGCTGATACATATTAGACTAGTCTGGAATCCCTGATTCCCTCCTCACATACTTTTGCCGCTAAACAAATATGCCCTGACTTTCAAAGTATGAAAGACCATAATTCATTTTCAAGGGTGTTCACAAGCACCTATCTTGAATAGTTTCTTTTGGAGCACTTTTTTCTCTTTAAAGGATATTCATTTCATATTTTGGGCCATAAGAATCTTTTTGAATGACAAAAAAAAAATAACTGTATTTCTTTTATCTCTGTCAGTTTTATCAGCTGTACAAATCCACTTTGAGAAGTTTTGGTTTAAACAATCAGGAAAAACAAAAGGCTGATCTCCTAGACATACCTACCTGTGAGTAAGCAGCACCTTAGTGGATACAGGTGCTCTCAGTAAAGATTAGGTTAATCATGTTTGCCCGCACCTCAGCATCAGGAACAGGAGTATTTTTACATTCTCCTATAGCTGAGAGGAGAGTGAATAGATATAGGACACATCTAGACTAACTGAAAAGTCTCAGATTTTGTTCCTGTTCTTTCCAATTTTATACTGAGCTAAACTAACCTGGGGAGCTGGTGTAAAAAGTCTCTGATCATACTGAGAGTTGACAGAAAATATTCTGGGATAACAGAGTATGCACAGATCTCCAAAATAAAATCAGAAAGAACAGTAACTCTGGCACTTTCTGGTCTTTTTAATCAGTCTGGAGGTGCCTATAATCACACAACATGACAGGCTTTGAGGGCTATATCCCTACCTGATGAAGAAGCAGGTGCTTCTAAAGGCCCATGCCTGGATCTCAATGTTTCTTTTTTAGTATGTTTGTATACAGAAAGCTAGCAAAGGCGTACAAATCAGAGGGGACAGCTGTAAAACCTGCTCGTGCTGTTTTCAAATACAAATCATATAGGCAAAATTGCCTTGACCTAATCAATGTTTGTCTTTCCCACAGTATCTCATTGGCAAAAGAAGAATAGTATTCTCCTGCACGGTGTTGTTGTCAATGACAAAAGAGTTTTAAAATCATACCTTGTGTTTAAATGTTTCCATATGTTGAACATACTTTCTCTTAAGCAGCTGTTTATTTGGATCATGCACTTAGCATATTATGATGTGCAATATCAGTACTACAGTTGCATATAAACAAGAATGAATAAGTCAAATTAAGTGACTGGTAGTATTTTCTCCTTTACCCAGTTTCAGCACTATCACAGCAAATGCTATGCCTTTTCTGTTGTAGAAAATTTCTTCTGTTTTGTTTGCCTTTTATTTTTAAACATTACCTCATAACTTTAAAAGGATAAATAATGATGAGTAAAAAAATCAGAATCCATGGCATATCTAAAATAATATATTTTTCACCCCTTCCCCCACTAAATACATTTTTGGTGCAGGTTGAACAACGGTGAATACGACCCTAAATCAGATTAAGTGCTGGCTCTTCTGGACGTATCTCAGAATGCTGCCAGATTTCAATCTTAGTGATTGAATCATTTTGAGTCAGAAGAGTTTGCTCACATAATGCCCAAGTGAGTCATGGGGCCTAATTTCTTTAAAAAGGGCCAGGAGATCCACAATGTTAATTACATTATTGCACTAAGTAGAGGAATACCTAATGAAATTGGACCAAGAGAACATATTTCAAGCTACTTTTGGCATCAGATGTTGACATCGCAAAATGCTATGTCCTTGCTTAACAGAGAGAAAGAGAGTCCTTTTGCAACAAGGAAGGGTTTACTGATAGAGTACAGCTAGTATAAAGTGCTATAGCAGTGAACAGAGACTTGGCAATAAAGAGGGTTAATGAAAGTGAGGTCACTGGTATTCAGACTTGTCACCTTAGTGGAACTCTTTCTTAGTCAAGAATGTCTACATTTTGCTCAGGATTCCTCAAACATTCTCTAAGTGCACAATTTCTGCAGAGTGGTGGCCAGTTCCAATAGTGAAATAGTTACTGTTCTGAAACATAACTCTCATAAGTGGCCATGCTGAGTGGGGGATTCTGGGATTGGTAATTCAAAAAAGTAATCTTTCCTACTTCTGGGCCAGATGAGCAAAGGTGTACAAGCTAAACTTCTCCCACACACATACACACACTATAGATATAGATGTTCAATTTGCTAAGAAAACTCAGGCCAGGAAAAAAAGTATGAGGACACAAAAACAAATACAGCATAAATAAGAATTTTTCCTATTCCATATGGCCCCAGGATTGTTCTGGGTTCAGAGGAGATCCTGTAGGCTCAATTACTCCTACAGCCTTCTGTACCTAAAGTGATCTTGTTTCTTCCCAGCTCACCTTCATGGCTTCTGCAAACTTAGCCTTCTGGACTGTGTCATAATAAAACATCACACAGTCACTAGAGCTAAGAAGCTCAGCTGTTAGCCTACATGAGCTGAGTAAACCCTGGAGTTGGAAGGATAGCTTCCTGGAATCATGCCTGTCAGGGGAACTTGTCTACCATAGTCTATCTTTTCCTTGAGGAACCCCTGTTATGCTTCAACATATTCCATGTCCATGGGGTAGTAAATCCACTCTAGCTTTCAGTCTGAAATTTGAAGGAGCTTCAAAATGCTGAAGCTATTTTGAGGATAGGGTTCAGAACTATTATTAGTGCCTTTAAATTAAAACCAGCTTGGATTCACTGCTTCACTGACATGGAGGCCACCAGCCACCACTGCTTACAAAGCACACCCTTTCACACTACACAGTTATAGCACTATGATTCAACTTTAAGTACTATGAGTGCATCCTATGGAATCCTGGGCCATTTCCACACTAGACTGCTAGAGTGCTATTACTCCACTTTCAACTGGGTTTTGCATAGGATGTTAAAAGTGGAGTAATAGCACTATAACAGTCTAGTGTGGAAATGGCCCTGTACTCTAATGGGGCATTGGATCTTATTGGCTAAAAATTCTAAGTTCCTCTTCTTTAACTTTAAATCCCAGGATTCCATAGGACTGAACCATAGCAGTTAAAATGGAATCCTAGCACTATAAATACATAGTGTGAATGGACCCCAGATTGACTTTCTGTAGAATGCACTTGGAAAACCAGTGAGGCTCAACAAGGTGCCATTTAGCTGTGCATAGCAATTCATGTCACCCTGAGCTATTTGGATGACATGATTCTGGATCAGGGGAGGGGAATAAGAGGACTTTCTGATCTCACTGGCCTACAATTTCCACCCTGCTCACCTTTGACTGTTCTGGCCAAGGTTGATGGGAACTGCAGTCTGGGATTATCTGGTGGCCCTCATATTGCCAACCCTGTTATGAATGAATGTGTATGACAAGATGTTAACAACTTCCCTTGATCATGACTGATAGGTCTGTAAGACACAGACTCAACCATTCTTTCCATTATTCATACAAACAAAGGGCAGACTTTCCAACATTCATCAAAAACCAGACAGTCTTCTCTGCTAGCTGAGAGCTCAGGGAGCAGGATTAGCTCATAGCTGTAGACTTCACCCCAATTTCCTGCCCCACACAAAGAAATTTGTCCTTGCTATCTGTTGCTTTGTTTCTGAAGTTCTCTCCTGTTAAAAAAAGGCAGGAGGGGGTTGATCATTACTATTTCACAGATGTTTCACCAAAATAATTATTTTTCCAGTATAATCAAAAGGTGTTTTGTTCCAAGTGAGCAAATAAAAAGAGGAGTAAGCAAATAAAAAGGAGACAAGTCTTTATTAATCCATACTAGGAAAAGTTACTTCTCAAGTTTCTTCTTTGGATTTCTGAGAGTATGGCACACAGAAGCCACCAATCAGCACAGTCAGAGGCTATGCTGACTGAGGGATTTCTGCTGCTCCAGAGACTAGGACAAGGAGCAATGGATTCAAGCTGCAGGAAAGGAGATTCCACCTGAACCTGAGGAAGAACTTCCTGATGGTCAGAGCTGTCCAGCAGTGGAATATGCTGCCTCAGAGTGTGGTAGAGTCTCCTTCTTTGGAGGTTTTTAAGCAGAGGCTGGATGGCCATCTGTTGGGGATGCTTTGATGTGCGTTCCTGCATAGCAGAAAGTTGGACGCGATGGCCCCTGTCATCTCTTCCAACTCTGTGATTCTATGATTCTATGAAAACTATAGCCAAAAAAAGTAAATTTTTCAAGTTCTGCTTAGCCATGAAAACAAAATGATATCTCCATGGCTCAAAGTAATGTATTATTGCTGGGAACATGCAGAGAATGTTTCAGTTTGGTACACAGCTCGCCGCTGTGTTCAAGTTGTTTCTGAATTATGGCAACTCTAATGCAAACCTATCGCTAGGTTTTCTGGGCAAGATTTGTTCAGAAGGGGTTTCTTTACCTCCCTCTGAGGCTGAGAGAGTATGACTTGCCTAAGGTCATCTAGTGGTTTCCATGGCTAAGCAGGGATTCAAACTCTGTTTTCAAACCATGTTGGCTGTACTGAGACAAAGTTTGCTCCAGATGAAATGTTAAAGTACTAACTATGCAATTCTGTACCTATCTAATGGGAACTAAGTTTCCATGAGTTCACTTTCTTCATGTGAGTGAATATAGGACTGCAGATCAGACTTCCAGTACAAAGAACATTTATTAAGGAGTAAGCTCAGTGAAACTTACTTTTGAGTAAACATGTTTAGGACTGCATTGCATCACATGGTTACAGCACACTCCAATCAAAACATACAAGAAATGATATCATCAATTACCATCTACTCATTTTTCCACCAATGCTATAAAGTACTTTGTAAAATATTTCTGTCATACTTGTTTAATCAGCAAAAGCATAATCATTAAACAGTATTGATTGAATTTCTTTCTGTGGTCTGTTATCATTGTAAATGGGGTTTACTGTTTTGATGTACCAAAAATGCTAGCACCAGACCACTGAAGCAAGGCCCATGTAACTTGGAGTTATTTCTGTTTTGACAGCTACAGTCAATGATTTTATCAGGACTAGAACAGAAGGACCAGTTTTGATCATGAATGAATGAATCCTAATCTTGTGCATCCTCAAGGGGAAAAAAACATGATGTTTAATGCACTAGCACTTCCATCACAAGTCCAATAGTGTTCTGGTGTTCATTATATAATGAGTCTCACAGCATCCTGATGCCCCTTGTGCAATGAGATCCATCATGCAATGGCTGTGGTGTTGATTCCATTTGTGCAAATTTAAAGATTAAATTTTGTATACACTGTTTCTTATTAAATCCAGATTTCATTTCAGAGGATGAGTATGTATTTTATAGTTCATCATTTGCAAATCCTAATATTAACTGAACAGTCCAAGAAACACTAAAACACTGTTGTTTTTGTTTTCATTCATATCCCCCCTTTCTCCCAATAATGGGACTCAAGGCAGCTAACAACATAGAATCATAACATCAAAGAGTTGGAAGAGGCCACAAGGACCATCAACTTCCAACTCCCTCCCATGCAAGAATACACAACCAAAGCAGGCCCACACAATCAGAGCACATATTTGAAAACAGTAACATGCAGGCGAGGCAATACATTTGCCTAAAAGCTGGATGTTAGCCTCTGAGCTTAAAAAGATTTTTTAATTACACTTGATGTTCGGAAGAAGAAAAAGTCGTGTTTCAAGATATTTGTTACTCAGGTCAGGTCTTGGGTGTTTTTTTGTTTTTTCCTGGAATCTGGCTGTTTGCAATCACTGTCAAAAACTGCCTTAAGAAAAGAGTAAGTTTTTTTAAAAGGAAATTATACATCTTAAAGACAAAAGAGGATAGAGTCTGCTGGTGATTGACTTTCAGACTAAGAGTCTTTCTGTACTACACCGCAGTTTAGGGAGGGCTATTTAGAATTCTCAGCCAGAGAGCTCTTCGGCTTCAGTAAACTACAAACCCCAGAATTCTACTGGATGTTGGAAGTGGAATAATAGCACTGTAACAGTGTAGCATGGCAAGGCCCTAAGACAAAGGAAGAGTAGTAAGAAGAAGTGGCATCAGATCCAAGACTGTAAGGCAAAAAAAGCAGCAGATTAGACAAGACAAAAACACCCAAGTGAAGTTTAACAACAGGGTTCAACCTCTTCTGCCTCCCATAGGCATGCATAGTTGTTTGTACAATTGTAGTTATCCTTCTGAACAAGAAGTGTACAGCACAAGGATGAGGATAGGAAAATGCCTTATGCTATGTCATCAGTCTAGATCACTACTGCCTACTCTGGCTGTCCACAAAGGAGGAACTGTAGAGGAACTGAACCTCCACTATTTTGCAGTTCCATAATGGAGAAAAGGAGTATTGGTGGCAGGTATGGATCTGCAGTTCCCTAGAAGAGAAAAGGAGTGGGGTTGAAGTGAAAGCAGTTTCCAAGTAGGAAGTATGGAATTCACCCTTCTCTACTCCATATTTCCCCACTCTAAAAGTGTTTTCCTTGAAAAGCAAATGTAGTCAGCACTGAATTACATGTCCACATATCATTGCATTCTTGTTCACTACAGGATCACATATTTACCTGTCCAAAAAAGAAGCTGTGCAACAGAAAGAAGAAAAACAAATACAGTGCTATTTAACTCCTCTCCTATTTCAGTTTGGATTGGCTTTTGTTGTACAGTAGTCTTAGGCCCTTTCCGCATGGTATTTGCCATGCAAAAGGGCTCCTGGAGTGTTGCACGATTTTGAGGAGCAATCTGCACGATGCACTCACAATCGCATGACGCTCCGGGGCCGGCAGGCGCCAATCGCACACCTTTTCATTTTTGGCTAGAAGCTGAAAATGGTGTGTGATAGCATATTGCTCCCAGGCCCCACGTGCACTTACCTGGCGTGTGGAGCCTCCAGAGCTGCGCCAGTCGTGCTTCCTGCCCCAGCGCAGCCTGGGAAACTCCCAGGGTGCACTGTGGAAGGAAGAGGCGGAGCTCCCGCACAAGCAGGCAGCTCGTGTGGAGCCAAAGGACCCCGGACTCGAGAGCCTCTTGCCAGAGGCGGCTCACATGATCCCCGCACCCCAGCGCCGGAAGAAAGTAAGATGCGGAAAGGGCCTTAGACTGGTCGGGTTCCACTTGCCATAAATGTAGAGAGACCAAAAAGTTATCAGTGTAGAATCAAATTCTTACTAGTGACAATTGTGAACCACAAGGAGTCTTTACAAAATTATGAAATAAAAGGTTTCAATAAGTTTATTCCTGGCATCCTCCATTTTGTTCCCTCTCCTAAAATATATTCATTTTCAAAATAACAATTAGAAAAAAAAATATCCGCGCTATTTCTGAATTGGTTCCAGAAGAGCTATTAGCCATGATTGAATGCAAAAAAATTTCCCAAGATGAAATCCTCCAGAGAATGACAAGAGAGAGATGCCTTCCTGCTCTCAGCCCATCAACTATAATGAATGATCGGCACAATGCATGACAAGGAATGTAATAGAAGACAGAAATAGGGATACTTCAGAGTAATTCACTCAGCTGCATGCGACAGGAGCAAGTCATAATATTTTTCATGTAGCTATGCTGTCAGTAGGGGAAACTGCCAGCAAAGTGCAATTTATTTTGTGAACTGACTTCATTTCAGGCTGAGGGGAAGATACACTGAATTAATATGCTTTTTAAACTACAGTTCAAATGAGCAGAGAAAATAGCATTAGGCAATGGAACAGCAGGTTCATTAGAGTGCAAATATTTAAGAGTAAAATTATTATTGTTTAACTACTTTTAGAGGCAGTAATGCAAATCACAGCGTTAAAGTGCCTGGGAAACCAAATGGATTGAAAAATAACTGAGTTGTTAGGGCAAAAGTATTACCAAAATGGTCCTAGTACAATCCACAGATATTTATATGCCATGGCAAAGTCACTACAAGGTGATTTATCATCATTAGTTTATCATGAAACTACCCAGCATGGGAAAAAGGAGTATTTATTGAATCAAGAAAAAGGCTTGCAAATAGATAACAGGTTCCAAAAGAGCTAAATGTCTGCTGTTACATCACTCCATCCAACAGCAACCTCAGGTGAAACAGGGTGACAGAAGTGGAGCCAACATGGAGCCGCTCAAACAACAAAGTGGTATCAGTGTGTTTAGAGAAATCTGTATCATCAAAACCCAGACATTTTCAGAACAGCAAGATCATATCTTTGGGGGCGGGGAGCACAAGGGACAAAAATAATCCAAGGACATTTTAACATGCTCAGTAGTCCTGGCACGTTAAATTTCAGTTGGAAAGAAAAGTCTGGCATCAACATAAGTGGAATTTCCTGCTTCATTTCCACTGATGGCTGATAGTTCCCTTGTTACTAGAGCTATCAACTTGCCCTGAGTCCAGACTATGGGGCATAGGGTTCAGCACCTTGGATGGTGCCTTCAAAGTTGAATCTAAAACCTCTAGTGGATTCACTGACCCAATGACATGGAAGCCAGCAACACTACTGTTTGATTCCTTAAAGTTTATAGCATCCTGGAGCAAGGTATATTTGCCTGGCTAGAACACAAAACAGGAACATTCCTATTGGAAGGTAAGAATACAGTGCAATATTTGGTTCCATTCATTTGTTCACTTCTATGTTTAAAAATATTTTTTCTAACATTTCATACCACTTACATAGCTTGTTATTTCACTCTAGTGTGAACAATAGACAGAGTTCACCTGGTTGGCAAAGAAATCACCTAGGTCACTGCTACCCCCAAAGGTGAGGGACCTTTGGTCACCTGCTGAGGTCGCCTGCTGCTTCCAAATATTTGTCTGTTTATTCCTCTTAAGGATAGTGAAATGCTGCATTTGAAGGAAGTATTGGGAGTGGGAGCATTCACATATTCTACTAGTCCTTGCAACACACGGTTCTTTTCTGTTCCTTCCAACTGGCACTCCTGTACAAGTCAGTCTTATAAATGTTTTCTTTGAAATAATAGAACTGGGAATGTTATTGTTAGAACAGAAGTATTTATTTTATTCATTACTGTCAATATTTATAAGTGTTACTGCAGTCCAGAAGGTAATTCACCAAGTTACTCATTATTATTTTTTTCCTGTTGCAGTTACTTTTTCATTGATAAATGTAGGGAAAAGGCTTTCTGATTCCCCCTAAGTAAAGCAAATCAAATACAATACCTTGGGAATTTTGAAGAAAAAATATGAAACACATGACAAACAGTCCTTCCTGACTGCAGCACAAGACAGCCACCCTGTGAATTTTCATCCTCTGCACTGCTCAGATTAAGTCAACACATAGACCTCATAATGAATAATGGTCAGATGAGCTGTTCTTGGTCCACTGAAAAATACAGCATTACAGCCATGGCCACTACAGGTAAAAAAGTGAGTGAGTTCTAGCTCATTAGTATGAAGTAACTAGTTCAGTAAAGTAACTAGTTCAGAACATGAACTACTTCCTAGCTCTGGAAAATAAACGTGGAATATGTTTGTGACAGGTAGGACCACAATATTTTGTTTCTGGCTATCAGATTGAAAAATATTTCCTGTTCCTGTGTGATCTGATACAAACGCTTTGAGAATCCCTCATCTCTTTTTTGCCATTTATGTGAAATGTGGATTTCATCCTTAAGAAACACCTCAGAAACTGTACTTGGGTAAAAAGTGAAGGCCTGCCAGCCTGTAAAATTACATGTTTAATTGCTCATTAGCAAAGTTCTAATATTGTATAAATAGCAGAAATGAGGGGTTTGGAATTTTTAAAAAATGCTTATTACCTACAATGGCTAACATTTTATAATTTGAGGGTATTGAAGAGATCCAACCAAACCATGCAAGTAAACTCTAAATCTGACTTTAAACAACCTATAGAGCATGAGGGCATTCCACCACGTATTTGAGGTTCAAAAGAAAGAATTTCTGGATAGTTTTAATCACTGTTAAGTGCAAATTAACTGGAAATTTTGTTTATTTTTCAGAGCAATTGCCTGCTGTTACGCTGGTAACAGGGGGCATCCTGCCTTTTGTTTCAATCACAGTTCAGTTTTGTTTGGGTGGAAAAAGGCAAATATGGGAGAGAAATTAAGATTTGTACCTCTTGCAAGACTAAAGATAACTTATGTTTGCTTTGTGGTTTTCCGTAAACCTTTTTTTATATGTGGGTGACTTTTTTTTCATTTTTACTTTTAACTAGGAAAATTATTTAGTTTTGATTTCAAATTACCACCACCAGACAGACTAGTTAATGCTTTCTTATCCTGTGGTCTCTATCAAAGATGATGGAATGTGGCTATTTCTGTGCATAATCTACAGGCTTTTAATTAATCTACAGGCTTCTCTCACTTACTTGACTTACCTCACTTAGGGACCACAGCACCGCCAGAAAATGGAATTGGTTGAAAAGCAGACCCCTTGTACTGTACTGTAGGGAGCATGAAGAACTTAAGGTGGCTCACCTATTACCGACCATGCACATGCTGCTTGCAAAGTCAACAGGCTTAGCACCTTTTTCACCCTCTCAGTTCATTCTGCAAGCAATGTGCAAGTCCAAGTGGTTTCAAGAGAACCTCTGTAGGCAAGAAGAACTGATGACAGAGCAAAATGCCTATCAATCTAATGGGCACATGAAACACCGATATAAAAAATATGTTATATGATCACATTCCATAAGCCATCCAAGGAATATCCCCTGGTAGTCAGTTCATATTCAGAACAATAAAAGGGACCAAGGGAATAAAATCTCTGCCCTTTCCAAAAATTAATGAGAAGACTCCAGCTTTCCTGAAAAGAGTGATTAGCACTTGATTACCTTTTTCAGAATAGTTTGAAAGCTGTGATTTTATACATTAGCATATTATCCTATAATATTTTTATCCCACTGATTGACTAATTGGTTGCCACACTTTAGCTAATAGTATGTCACTCTGGCCCTTTGTGCACTACACTGTTCTAGTGCTATTATTCCACTTTCAACATCCTATGGCATCCTGGGGTTTGCAGTTTAGGGAGGGGCATTTAGAACTCTCAGCCACAAAGCTCTTTGGCCTCAGTAAATTACAAACTCCAGAATTCCACAGGATGTTGAAAGAGGAATAATAGCACTATAACAGTGTAGGGTGGAAATGGCCTATGTGTCTCTTTGGATCATATAAATCAGGGTTGGCCAACTGCAGAAGAGCAAGGGCCAATATTCAGCCCCACACAACCCCAGAAGGCTGCACCATTGCATTTCTGTGCACAAATGGCCGTATCACTTCCAGTCACTAGCAAATTTGGAGGCATTTTTTCCAGGGGTTTCCACAGGGTAGGAAGCTGTGGAGGTGGGGTAGAAAACCTTGCTTTTGCAGCCATTTTTAGTTGGTTTGCCTGGCTTTCAGGCAAAAGATCACACAAAATTTGGCAGGAAACATTTTTTTAATTAAGCTTTGTGAGTCAGGCTGGAAGTCTTCAGGAACTATAAAAGTGGAGATCAAGGACACATATGACCTGTGGGCCACACTTTTCACACCCCAGCATAGGCCATATTTTGGTTGTCTTCCTTGCTGTTGTCAGGATGAAATTAAGATTAAAAAGTTAAATGCATAGCATCTAACTATCAGATGGTTATTTTAAAAACTCATAAGTAAGCATTCAAAGAACCAGCCTGGATTCGACACACCATGAATAAGGGAAGGATTACTACATCCCCATTTTTTAAAATGAAATCTAATCCCACTAACCAACCACATAAAGGTTAGAAAAACAAAAGCACAAAGAAGGGGAAATAGTTCATTGGCTCCATTTTATCAAACAGTAAATAAGGAAACTCATAAATAGATGTTATAGATTTAATCTATCATCCAACACTAACTAGAAATGCATTTATTCATTCAAGTTTTCAAGATACAGACAAGTACTACACTTGTTCAATTGCTTCTCTTTGCTGATAGTTTTATTATATTTTATTACTGGGTCGGTGATGGTACAATTATATTTTTCATCTTGCTTGTGCTACTGGGCTGTGTTTCATGTAAATTGTTGGACACCTTGGGCTCCTTTGAGGAAAGGAGTGCATAAATAAAAAAAGAAAGAAAGAAAGGCTGAGATCCTGCCTCAAACATGTTACCTCATATTGTTGCTATGCTTTAACTCCCCATCCAACCCTACCTCAAAAGCACTTTCTGGCAGAAAGGGGTTGCTCATGTCATCCTGTAGTGCCCCATTCAGCAACAGCAGAGATTTCCATCACTCCATACATATGGTTGACTGGCTTTTAAAGGTGTGTTTCAAGGTCAATTGTAATTGTGGCAATTGTGCCATGGTTGCGAAGGAGAACATGAACTAGTTACAATATCCAAAGTCTAACTTATGACACCCTGACTAACAGAATGCCAGCCAGAATCTTCCCAGATCTTTCCTGATAGCCCAAGACAGCTGAATTACACTGCCTGGTCATAGGAGGAGTTCTAAGTGAGTAAACAAAGGAGACTTTTCATCCAGTGGATATAAACTGCCTTCATAGTTCACCTGGAATACACTGTTTGGGGCTCTCCTGCTGGCAAAAACATCAACAGATCTACACCCACCAAGTTTTGTGTGGTCAGCAGATCCATATCCACCAGCAGAGCTATACTATTGGAAGATATACACCTGTCAAGTTTTGTGTGATCTTACCAGGCTATATCACAGCAAATACCATCACCACCACCACTACTACACTGGTAGAGCTCCTCGCTGCTCTTCTCCTTAGATCTGAGTGGTCCTGATGAAAATTGGCTTTAGTGCATGAATCATCTATGGCTTAAGCTCAATGCATGATTAAACCCAGTGGAGATTACTTCCAGATAAACATGCAGAGGATCATGGGGCTGCATATTTTTAATAGATGTACGTATATTATTCTATAAATGTATCTTGTAAGCCAATGTTTTTATTAAACAATGTTTAAGAAAAACCTTTTTAAATGAAACACAAAGGTAAGATTTCAGTCAACTGTTCTGGCAATCATGTAATCAAGTTTCATTGATTACAATCAAGCTTAAATTCAAACACAGACCGGACTGGACCTATGGTGATTAGAACTTTACAGGAGTTCTGCCAATTATGTAGCATTGTTAAACCATGGCATTCAGTATGTTGTGATAGCCAGGTTGGCTATCTTTAAAAGACAAACACTGAAAAAGTAATGTCTATTGAAAGAGATGGATGGATGGATGGATGGATGGATTGATTGTATTTAACTTTATTCTTGTTGGTTTAATTCGTTTTCTAAATAACAGAATTGGGCCACAATTTTGAAGCTGCTACGCTATCCTGCCACAAAAGTTTCCCATGCCACCACCTAAGTCCTGAGCTGTTGTCCATCATGAGAAGGTGAGCAATCTTAGGCCAAAAGGGCCAAGGGCCACTCAGGCAACATGCAGCCCTGGTTGCTCAACTTGTATAGGATGCTCTTCCATCTATAGAAGAGATTAGACTTTCTTGCTCAATCTATAACCTGCCCTGTTGATTTCTGCAGGAGCTAACATGGTGTAGTGGTTTGGATGTTTGAGTAGGATTCTGGAGACCAAGGTTTGAATCCCTCTCAGCCACAGAAACCTAGTGGATAACCTTGGTGAAGTCCTATTCCGTCAGAGGAAGCCAAGAATAAGCCCCCTCTGAATAAATCTTGCCAGGAAATCTCTTTGATAGATTCACCTTAGGTTCTAAGCTGCAAGTGACTTGAAGGCACACAACAACAACAACAACATTGACTTCTGCACTTCTTTGTCTCGAGAATGTATTATTGAATGACTTCATGCAGGATGTGTTGCTTGCCAAGCTCACACCAAGCCACTAAAGATGGGAATGTAGCTGATACAACCCATTTCTAGCCTTTTGCTTTGATCTCTTGCAGTGCTAGGACAAGACAAGCCTTGTGATACCAGTGACCAGAGAGATAACAGAAATGCAGCTGTCATCAAAACCACCTCACAACTCACAAGTGATTAGAGGTAAGAGGCCCACTTGTTCAGATTCTGCTGTATGTGACTGATAGGACCATTTCTCATCTGTTTCCTTTACTTCAAAATTGGCTGTTTTGTTTGTACTATATTTGCTGGGTGAGGAGAAATTGTAAGAAGGGGGAGCTGTCAGGCTATCCACAGTTTTATTCTGTTCAGGAAGAACTTGGAAAATTGAGAATGCCTGGCACCATTATAAAAAAAAAATGTCTTTTTTGCTATTCATTGGGTTCTGCCATTATAATGGACAGCAATAGAATGCAAACAGAAAAGCACAAGTTGGAATTATGGATCCATAACTGCCCTGTATTCACTAACAGTACATAGTCTCACTCTAAAATTATATAAATACTACCCCAGCCCACCTTAAGAGCCAGCAGTTGCACTGTATGAAAGAGGTCTGTTTCCAGCCCTCTTCTACTAGCGAGCAAGGTTGGGACAATCAGAAGCTGAACCCTCTTTCAAGTCCTTGTTGCAGCCTCACCTACCTGCAAATAGTGGAAATATCCTCCTTGCACTTTGATTGGATTATTCTTCCAAAAGCTCATTGTATTCAAAAGGAAGTATAAACAATGAAGAACTTGAATTTCTAGGTAGAAAGTTTCTGTATTTCTTTTTTTAACATAAGAATGCCTTGCAAAAAGAAACCCCAACTATAGTTAGTTATAAGCAGAATATTTTAAATACTGCTTGCTGTTTGTGTGTATAATTGTGGAGCAGGGGGATTGGGGATTAACAGTGCAATCCTATGAGGTACATTTAATTAGCAGTTTTTTCCCACAAGTTCAGAGGGACTTAATTCCAAGAAGCATATTGAAAAATCTGCAAAATGATTTAGAAAAATAAAACTGGAAGAGGGCTATGAGGTTTTCCCTCAGGCAACCGCTCCACCAGCTGTTATCAAATGTGGGGAATTTTCAAACCTTATCCTACTGACTGTGGGGCTTTCCAGTCAGGCAAATCCCAAAAGTGCCACCAGCTATGAGGCTTCTTCTCAAGCAGTCCCACCACTGTGGCCAAATGTGGAGTTTCTACACTTTAACCCTCCAAATGTGAAGGTTTCCAGCTTGCTCACTGAAATCAACAAGCATAAGGACTTTCCCTGGTCCCTTCCTCTGTCACAATGAAAGGCTCACCTCTTGTCCCACCTGTATGGGATGAAGTGTGGAAACTGTCTAAATGCCCTTAAGGCACATATGAGGATTTATACAGCTTCTGTCCTCAGTGGACACCACTCCTCTATATTCAATACTGCCACGATAGACACCTTGTCTGAATCCAAGCTCTTAGATAGATAATGTTTCCAGAGGCCAATAGTGTATAAAAACAAAAAAAAATCTTTATTTGCAGAAGTTAAAAATATCAAAGCAGATTAAATATTTATTACATTTAAAGTACCACACACCCTCTCTCGCACTCCTCTCAAACTAACTCAGAGCAGCCGTACCAAAGTCACAACCCAAAACTCTTCTCTCTTCCAACTCTTCTCTAACTCCAGCTCCTTGTCTAACACAAACCCTTGTCTAACTGAACTCTCAATTGTCACGCACCATCATTTACCAGCCTTATGCAAATCTCCTCAAACATTCCACCAATCAGCATTTACTGCAGCATTTCATTCTCTTCCCCTCCCAATAGCTCCTTACCTTATACAATCAATAAATCAACAACCTTTTCAAATGCAAGTCCATGATATCACGTATCCCCTTCATCCCAAACATAGTATGCTTCTTCCCAAGAATGATACATGGTGTCCAAAAAGTAAAAGTCTTGGGTTCTCTCCTTGGGTAGGAGTCTCCATAGGGGCCTATCCCCTTAGCCCAAATGCAGTCTCTGCAACAGAGCTGGAACAGCCATCTGTAACAACACTGTCCTTTTTCCTCTTTTGGAAAAAGGATGGAAAAAAATATAGGAGCTGTTCAAGGTGCTGAACTTAATTTAGGAATAAAGTTTGGCACCTTGGATAGCTCCTTCATAGTCTGGACTACAGCCTGCAGTAGATTCATCATCCCACTGGCATCAGAACCATTGGCTAAGTGAAACAGTGGAAAGACGGAAATAACTGTGGAGCTGTCACATGTTGTTGTTGTTGTTTGCTTTCAAGTAACTTCTGACTTATGGCGATCCTAAGATGAACCTATCATGAGGTTTTCTTGGCAAGATTCATTCAGAGAGGGTTTGCCTTTGCCTTCCTCTGAAGCTGAGAGTGTGTGACTTGCCCAAGGTCACCCAATAAGTTTCTGTCTGACTAGGGACTCATACCCTGGTACCCAGAGTCATAGTCCAACACCACTAACCACTGCACCACACTGGTTCACTGAACTGTCACAGACAAGAAGACAAGGGCCTTAGAGGGCATATCTAGAGCTAGCAAGCTTTGGTGACAGGAGTGTACGTACTGACTGAAGCATCTGGCACAGTTCAACAATGGAGCCAGTTACCTGGAGGAGAGTTACCTCCTTGCTGGAGGTTTTCAAGCAGAGGCTCAAAAGCCATCTGTTGGTGATACTCTAACTTTGGATGTCCTGCACTGAGAAGGTGATTGGATAAGATGGCCCATCAGGCCTTCATGCGACTCCGTGGTTCTATAATAAGTGCTAAAACAGCATACCCGCTTACTAAAATTATAGTCATCTGGATAAGCCCTAAGCTAGATAGCAGTAACAGCCAAAGTTAAGAGCCAGTTGCCTGACTGGAGAGCAACTAAACAGTAGCAGTTTCAAATACTGTATATCAGCGAGCTTCATGAGCTGGAAGGGGGAAATGTGCCTAAAGGCATAATCATTTCTCTCCTGTATGGGAAAAGAAAGCAGCATGTGAAAAATATTCTTCATTTTCAAATAAACAGTTCTGAAACTATATAAATTAAACAAATGGAAATTTAGTTTGAAATTTGTAGTTGTTGTAATGTAAGCAGCACGACTGTTACATTGTTCATAACCTGTGGAAGCATCCGTTTTAGAAAATGCATTTTATCCTGTGAATCCTTATAAATGGAGGCTATTTGTCTTTTTATTTTTATTTTTATTTTTTTGTAGGGCACTGCCTTTCCTAAAGGCATTGACTGCCATTCTGCATTGAAATTCTAACTTGCCTTTCGTAGAAACTAATGCTATTGAAAGCATCCAGTGGAGCAAATATTAACAGGATCCAAACTGAGAGGAAGGGAATGTAGAAAGAAAGAAAGAAAGAAAGAAAGAAAGAAAGAAAGAAAGAAAGAAAGAAAGAAAGAAAGAAAGAAAAGAAAAGAAAAGAAAAGAAAAAGTAGTTGACCTTAAACTACTTGGTATAGAAAATAATGCCCTAAACATACACACGTACATTACACCATCCTGCACTTTCTCTTTCTGCAACAGTATGAAAACTGCTTTCTTTAAAAGAGGAGTGGGAACTGTGACCTTACAGATGCTTTGCCCTAAAAAGCCAGCCTTCACTAGTAAGTGGGGGAATTATGGGAGTCATTTCTTTAACATACCTAGAGAAACACAGCTCCCCACCTGTGCTTTTTGCAATGTAAAACAGTAGCTCCTAAAAGGCCCTGCTTAGAGTCAATGAAGAAAGAGACAGAGAAAATACTACTACCACACTAGGGTAGTTTGAATGCCATTTGACAGCAGATGTGCAGTGATGACAGCAACCTCTCAGTGGCAAAGCTGCCCATCTTTCTCCTTTGCCGCCCACCCACGAAATGAGGAGACCAAACACAGGGCTTGGGTTGAACTAAGGGCAATTTATTAATATGTCTAATTAACATACAATGGTAATGAACATGACCTTGAACTTGAACTTGGACTTGAGCGTACACATGGCTTCATGTTTATTCTAAAAGAGGGGGGTCACCAACCTGGGTGGACCAGGGCAAGAGTCAGCCTCAGACCATCTCCCCTAGGCCGCAGAGCGAGATACCAGGCCCCAAAGTCAAGCCCAGAAGGTGGACCATGACTTTGGCCGGCCCCTGTCTGGAAGGTGAGCCCGAAATCGAGTTCCCCGGGCTCAAGCCAGTAAGGGCTAGTCCCGGGCCCTCCTCAAGGATAGTCTTTATCCTACACCAAAGGGTGCCATAGGTACACGCCGAAACCCATGGACTCCCCCTTACCAGCCAGGGAGCCTGTAAAAGTGAATGTGGATACCTATTTAACAGCCTATTTATGACACCACCCGAAGCAGCCAATTACCCCAATCCCTTGGCGCAGTGTAGGGTAGGCGAAAAAACCCCTGTAAAAGGGGGGGGGATTCCTACCCGGCCCCGAAGCGACCAGCGATCTTACACTGAAACCATAGGGTGGGAGGGTGGGTCGCCAGAATTTCGAGAAAGAGACCGGAGAGGAAGCGAGGTAGCCCTAAAAGAGCCTTGGCGCCCCGCCTCCTCCAGCCTGTGCTCTCCTCTCGCTGGAGGACGGCAAATAGTGTCCCCCACCACCACCTGCTTCACGTGGGTGGGGGTGGTCGGATTCTTTGAGTTAGGTACGTTGGGAGAAGAATGGAGAGATCCTGGCTTACAATGTTAGAACCTTGCTCTGCAGATACTTTCAAGTAGCAGCAGCAGGCTGTATGATTATATCCATGACTGAATCACCACATATTTTCATCTATGACATACAGAGCTGGTATGAGTTGAGGGCATAGAAAATCAAGTAACTTTAGAAGATTTGTAATGTATCAGTCTTGTCCAGATGATGTAGTTGATCCTACACATATTTATTAAGAAGTAAACAAGCAATTGACCCTACTGCCAAAAGAGGTTTAGAGAACAAGCCACATATCCAATCCAGTAGCTCTCAACTTTGGTTCTCCAGATATTATTAGATGTTATTTCTTTTGTTTTCCCATAGCCTCTTCCATCATTTTTCTTACCACCAAAACCCCTTGAAGGATGAAGTGGCAGAGAAGCTGTACAACACCTTTTCATTCATAGGATTCGGACAAGGGAGGGACTATCGTTGTAAGAAGGAGTATTGTTGTAAAATATTGTTGACAAGTGGCCTACAGTGGTCTTATCTGTGTCGGAAGGTGCATCCTTGTAAAATATTGTTCTGAAACTGAACATTTTGATGAGCGTGCCTATACGTCTAAACAACTGCTATGCTTCTAATTCTGCCATGTGTTTGTCATTGTGGATTATCTCTATCAGGTGTTTGTGAAGCCTGAATTTATTATGATCATTAGTATCTAATTGTCCTTTCTATGTGATTTTTGATGTTTTGATATCTGTTTATGTCAGATTGTTGGAATTAACCTTTTGATACAATACATACTCATGTACAAACAGTTGTTATTTATTTAATAGTATGTCTGCATATTTATATGTTATAATTCATAATTCTGTTTAGGAATATAGTTTGTATAGTCTTATTTTTGTTCAATATACAGTGTCATTCACCTGGTAGTGGTTGTACAGTACAGGATAATAGAGGCTTACTGTGGTTATTACACTATAGATCTGGAAAGACCCCAGAATGGAAAGAATGCATTTATTTCTGTTAGTAATAATACAGTTTGTGGATTTAAAAAGAATAATGTTTATGAATAAGCTCCACTGATTAGTTAGGTCAACATGAAGATCAGGGGTGGACAATATTAACTAAAGCTATCTTTTAAAGAGGAAAATACTACAACGCAGTGATACATAAGCCAGGTTTACCGGGGATGGTAGGAGAACATATTTTCAATGACATAACTGAAGAACTACTAAAGTAATAATGAAAAGACGTACATTAGCATGGACAGAATTTCTTTTTCTCAGTCTTGGATAATCAGAATTAATGCCAAAAGACATTTGATTAAAAGGAGTAATATACAGTTTCAGGTATTTCCAAAGTGTTAAAAAAAAACATTCAAAGGCCAATAAATCCTCCTTATCATTTTAGAGATATTCGCTGTACTGTAGCTAATTTTGTGTTTTTCCTTCAGTCATTCCAAAGGCTCTTGTCACTTTTAAAACTCCTAAGCTTCAGGCATCTAACCTTTGAAACTTTTAAAGAAAACCCATCCTTGGCATTTCACTGTGCACACAATGACCTGCCAACTTGCTCGCACTCCATGACAGGTACAGGGCAGCTTTTCACATCAGAACATCCTCCATGTCAGGTTTCTTGAATTCACTGTGGCAAACGTGGTCTGCCAAAGCATAAATCAGAGGTTTTGACAACAGGGTCCAGAGAGATGGCAGCATAACCAGGGCAAGTTGTGGGTCATGAAAAAGCAACGGTATGTTCTGTCCCACAAACAGGTATGATGTGGAGAGATGTTACTAGCAAACTCAGTGCTAGCTTGATCCACATCACATTCTTCCATTATAAAGAGAAACATGCTGGAATTAAGTTGTTCATCCTAGGTTGGTGTCCTTGCAATATACCTCTATACAGGACTTAGTGACAGATTCTGGTAAGCCATTGCACTCACTGTATCATTTTACTACATTCAAAGTATCATTTAGTTGAAGGAATGCAATGGAAATCTGTGAACATCTCATACTGGCATATTGCTAATGTGTAGGCAGCCAGTGTGGAAGCTGCAAAAGGACTAGGGATACACCTAAACCAAGACGAAGTATCTCATGCCCCATGGCCAAATTCTGCTCTCCTAGAGTCCCAAGCCAGCCTTGTGGGATTCCCCAGATGGCCATGCCCCATTCCCTGTTATAGTGCTTTTGACAGTTAACCTTTCTATAGGTTCTTCACCCATTCTGAAAGGTTGAAATGCCTCTCTGAGAGCTTAGATTCTGGTCTGGAGAGAAATATGCTAGCAATTTAGGTTCCAGGCTTTGACTCTTGGCCCCTGGAGTATGGCCTCTGATAACTTTTCTGCAACTGAATTTGCCCATCTGGCTGGAAGGGCTTTCCCATGATGTAAAAGATTCTTTGAAACAACAGTAAGGTTCAAAGTAGAAAAGTTGCTTTTGCATTTCTTCAGGGAAGAACTTTGCACTGGTCCAGTCACTGTGTTAAGCAGAGGCGTATATAGGGTGGGGCAAGTAGGGCAAGCATACCAGGCACCAATGCCGGGGGGGCACAAAAAAGCTGTGCATGTAGGGGTGAGGGTGGGGGTAGAGGTAAGAAGCTAGGTGCACAACTTCTACACTTGCCCTAGGCGCTGTTTATGGCCATTTCCACACTAGACTGTTATAGCACTATTATTCCACTTGCAACATCCTATAGAATCCCGGGGTTTGCAGTTTCTGCAAACCCCAGGATTCCATAGGATGTTGCAAGTGGAATAATAGCGCTATAACAGTCTAGTGCGGAAATGGCCTATGCTAGATACGCCACTGGTGTTAAGTATTTAGGACTTCTCCTTGACAATTCACGGCCATCCTTTGTTTTGCTATATCTCATTGAATTAATGGAACTGGATCCAACCTTGAGATGACATCTTTAAAACCTTAGCAGGAAATATGTTTACACAATGTTTAATCCTGGAAACAGACCACTGAATTTTATTTCTTTTCAATAACATATTGTTGCCAGGTTTTCAAAATTCGAACAAGGGATCTTCAAAATTCACAGCATGCAGAGCTGACAATCAGAAAATAGCTACTACTCACTCTGTGTTCTACCTACACACCAAATGAATCTATTGACTTCAGTGGACATAGACATGTGTTTCATATTGTAATACTGAATCTTGTCTGCATTCATAAATTACATGACACATTCGTTTCTGTATTTATAAAGGATCCACACTCTCAAGTATAGGATTTTTTTTTATTTATTTTTTTGACATCTTGTTCAATCTATATAAAAGCAAAAGCTTCCTAAACCTCAAACAGAGGGACTCTCTTACTATAAGGGACACTTGCCAGCCCTGCAAGGAGGATCTTTCTGGTCCTCAAGTAAGGGACATTCCTTCTAATAAGGGACAGCTATCGAACCTAAAGCAACACAACAGAACCTATCCTTTCAGGATTCTGGTTACAAGGATAGCTGAATCTGGCTGTTTCTCTTCATTAGCTTGTGCGCCCTCTGCTGATTCTCTGGCAACCAGGCAGGAGGCAAAGTGCAAAATGCATTGATACAGAGCAAAGGCAGCCTTCCCATTTAATGTGCAAATATAGCACTGATTACAAGTCAAACTATATACTAGAATATTTTTGCATGAATCTGTATAGTACAGTATGGGCTTCTCTGACTGACTGAAGAATTTGAAAAATACATGAAGCTGTCAATAAAACTGTGAGTTTTGAAAAAATGAGACGTAAGATCAGGTTTTAAAAAGCAACCAGCTTGCCTCTCATCCAGCTTTCTATTTTAGCTTACCCCTCAGCCTGTTTTCAGACAGATGTGAAGATTTTTTTTTCTTTGACAAAATGCCCTGCAATAACTAACAATATGTGGTCATGCACAGTAAAATCTTGTATCTGTTTACTAAGAAGTAAGCCTCTATGTATTCAATGGGGCTTCTCCTCTAATAAGTACATTTAGGATAAGTTGAAACCTTAATCGTAAATGTACTAAGGAACTAAAACAAGAAGTACAGTTTTCCTTTAGGAAGAAAGCTAGCCATTTGGGCTATTAAAAATTGCAGAAAATCATTCTTCACCTTGACTAAAGCAAGCATTTTAATTAAGATGTCACATCCATGCACAGTATTTTATAAAAATAGAAATATTGTGTTAAAATTTCTACAATCTTAATACATATATTAGCCAAAGACACAAATACTCTGTGTCTGAGTCCACTACAGCCTTCTATCATGATTGAGGATTGCAAAGGAGACTGATGGATTTCTGGCATGTCTCTCCAATGAACTTCTGGACCACCTTTTGTGCTTCATCAAACAGGATGGAATAAGAGATTCCCAGAAAGAAACAAGCTCCTATAAACAATGATCCACTGTCGCTTAAATAACCATCCAGCACCCTGCTGGTTTGGGGACTAGCCATTTAACAAGGTTGTCAGAAACAGTCAAATCCTTGATCACAGCTTCAGGCTGTCAAAGATATTAAAATATTTCAATTCTTCAGGTTAAATTGTGAGTGTCATATATTCAGCATAGCTTGAAGAGTACAGATCCTGAGCCTGGAGCCATCTGGAGTTGATTGATGGCCCTTTGTCACTCTTTTTTCTGGGTTGTGACCCCTGGAGACTCGAAAATGAACTTAGTCAGACATAACAGCATCCCTTGCTCAGTGAAGCAGGGATGCGGGACTGAAAAACAGGCCTTTCTGTCAAAAATAAAGTGCTTTGCTCAGAATGATCTGTCAGAGTTTCAGAGCTTCTGACAGGTTTAGTATTCAGTGCATTGTCCAGGAATGCTGACAAAGCTATCTGGGGCATTTCTTTCCTATCAGCAAACAATTTTACATATTAATGCTCTTAAATATTATTTTATAATAAGAAGCTATCTTTGAGAGTTTTTTTTAAAAAAAAAATCCATGAAACAGCCATATCATTAATTTAAAAGAAAAGGCTAGAAAAGTGCTGTTATAGCATAGTGCCTGGTGTTGTCTTCAGAACAGCTGTAAAAACAGTCATTTCAAAATCATATACAAATTGCTGCCAGGCTGATACGGGCCAGGCGCGTGGTAAAGAGTAATGTAGCCTGAATTTCTTAGCATGTATTAAGGCTGTTTCATAAACAAAAAATATTTATTCATAATATGAGTTCATCAACCTCTTCTAGCTATAAACTAAATGCTATGACTACAAAGAGGGTTATTGTCTCTCTCCCTCCCTCTCTCTCACACACACACCTGTTTTCAAAGGGTTATTATCATACATTCCTCTTCCAAAAAGAATCCCAAAGAATAAAGTGAATAACTAGAACATCTGCTTATGAACCACATCTGTCTCCTGCATTTCTCTCTCTCCTTCCTAAGAGCTATGTGCATTCATTTCTATTAATATGATATCTGAATTGGCCCTGAAGCTAGGGAATCAATAAGGCAATCTTGCTCGAAGCTAAAGAACATCCTTTTGAATCAGATGAGAACGAACGGCCGAAACAAAATAAAGATGAGCTGTTGAAACTCCGAAGTACTTGACTCAGGAGAAAAGGGTTCAAGCGTGGGATTACTGTTACAAAGCTACTGCTGAAGGACATCCATTTAGACACATTTTCAGGGAGCAGCATCCAGTTTCTGAAGAAGGTGGAGGTATCAAAAAACTGCACACTTGCTCATTACGACACTACCACATGAAATTCCACTTCCACAGGTAAGGAGAGGAGCTATCATTATTCTGGTCTTCACTAGCCAAAATAGGCTAGAAGAATTGGCATAGAAGTTCCAAGCTCTTTCTCAGTGGAAGACTTCATAGTAGCTTCTCACTTTTTTACCTAATTATGAGGACTAATGTGGAAAGAGACTCAGCTAACAGGTATTATAGCCATCTGCCTGCTATTTCGGTTGAGGGTGAGCGTTATCCGTGTTGGTAAACTTTCTACACTCCAGCTCTGTTCCAGATAGACATTACAAAGATCAGCCTCTGCAAGATCTATGGTTGTGGGGCTTCAGTGTCTGACTGGACTTTTCATGAATAAAATTTTTACCTATGAAGTTGAAGCTCCCACATTCATAGGTTCTTTCAACTCCGCATTTTCAATAAGACAAGCGATGCTTTGGCATATGTGAATGAGCCAATACCAACTGATCTCTATATCTCCTGTAAGACCCATTAAGGTAATTTCTACGGTTCCCAGATGCCTTTCATTCTAAAAATATTGGCCCAAAATGAAAGGTGCCTCTAGAAACCTCCATGGTGGTGGTGGGGGTGATTCTCCTATTATTACAACTGATCAGAGACCTTCAGTACAGAGTAATGTTTTCAGGGAACAGGGAGAACCAGGTTAAGGTTACGGAATTTAAGATGTGACCCTGGGCACCAGCAGCAAACCTCAGTAAACCTGCCTTACAGGCCCCATGGTTCTTGCACTTCGCCACTCACACCATTCACTTTCCCTTTCTTTCTACTCCATCCTTTGCCTCACTTTGTGGCCCTACAATGCTCCTTCTTCTTTCTCCTTACACAATGCTACAAGCACTGTTCACTATGCCTTCCCTCCCTCACCTCGATCCCCAACAATCCTCACCTTCCTTGTTTCTTGCACTCTGACACTCACATTGCTTGCCCTCCTTTCTCTCCTACTTCCTCCCTCACCTTACGCCCTCACAGTGGCCCTCACAGTGCCTCCTTCTCTTGGTTCTTCCACTCCACCCCACACACTGCACCTTCTAACTTCCCTTCCCTTCCATTCCTCACCTCACCTTGACTCCTTCCGATGATACCCTCTTTACTTCTTGCACTCTCACCATTCACCCTACCTTCCCTCATGGCTGAAAGGCAGATACAAACTTGCTTTTTGTGGAACAATTTCACACAGAAGAGTATCTCTGCATTTTGGACCCTATCTTGGCTCCCACAAGGGCTAGAGACTTACTTCTTCTAAATTAAAGCTCAGAATCCAGGTCAGATGATGGTTTTAACAGGCTCAGGGTGGCATGTCTAGAACTGGGATAAAATCTAACCAAATCAAAGCCTACCTTCTGGTCTATTTTAATTTTGTCAAAAGGGGCTAGTATGACTGAAGTTGGAAAGGCTAAGGTCTCAGGAAGTGAAAAATGCCCTCCAATGCTCCACAGTTGCCCACTCTCTGCCACAGAACTTTTGTGTGACCTAAAAGAATGATATGTACTTCCTCCACACATTTAACAAAGAAGTCAAAGTGGACATTTTGCTATGTGGCCACCTCTGCCACTGGCACCCCTGTGAGCATCAGCAATCATTTGTTTAACATGTCTCGGATGTTGCTCTCCATACAAGCATATGTATGCATGGCAGTAGGCATACAAAGTGATGTCTTAATTGGGATCCCTGTTCAAATGCAGGAGCCATCCATCTGCATATGGTAAAACAGTCCTTTCTCATGAAGGTGAAAGACTCATTCAGCAGGTCAGCATGGCAATAACTTGCAGCAATGGCAGCTGGCAGGGCCAGCCCGCATAGCTCCCCAAACCACTCTGTGCCTTCATTCAGTGCTTGGAGATAGGGCATGAGTTCACCACCATGAAGTCACTTGAAACACAAGTCCATTCACAAATGTGATCACTCAGCTTCCATGATCAGGTCTTCATTAATGGAATGATTAGTATTTGTGAATCAGTTTCTACTCAATTACCTCTAACAAACCCTTCCTTATCTTCCACAAAAGGACCAACTTTGAAAAACTTCTTTTCTTTTCTCTCCCCCCACCCTTTTCCTTCCCTTCCCTTTCCTTCCCTTTCCTTTTTATAATTCAGCTCCATGACACCCTGACATTTATTTCTGGCTGGGATCCCATTTATACATTTTATTACAAGGTAAACCTCCTAAGCTGCTGACTTGTTACACTGTTTTGCTATGTGCTTGGGTCTCTTTGAAAACACATTAATCACAATACTGGGATTGTTGCAGCAAAGCTGGCATGATATTTTGAGACCAAGGACGTCACAGGCCATGAACAACTCTCCAGATCTGGAACAAAAGCAAAAAATCTGTCAAACTTGACCAAGTCAGAACAACTTTTCAGGGGATATATCTCTATTACTTCCGTAGGGTACCTGTATAAGCACATGTGGGCCTGCATGTGTACACTTATTCACGCAGACACACACACACTTCAGGGACACAAACAAGACAACTTGTTTCTTGATTTAAACACTTCTACCTACCATGCTGTATATATTGTTCTTGACACTTCAATGTCATTTCTTCCTGTACCTGAAAAATATAGGCAAAAATATGCAATCTGACATCTGCCTTAATATAGAAAGGTTTCTGCTTGCTCTTCTCTACAGAACTCTATAGATATACAATAGCAGCATGCTGATCAATATAACAAGACAAATGTTTCAGTTTGTTACGACTGCTGATACTGTTCAGTGAGGAAGAAACTTCTGAATCTTTGCATCATTTCCTCAGATTGAAAAAAATTGCCCAACAGATGAGTGTTATGAAATTATTGAAAAAGTAGCTCCATAAGTCTCATAACTAGAAGAGACAGTTGCGTAGGGACGGGGATGCGATGGGAGCTGTTCGCCCCGGGTGGCAATGTTTTTTGGACATCTCGGCTTATGGCCACGCCCCCACATGTCATGGCCACGCCCCCACACGTGCAGCCATGTCCCACGCATGAGGCCATGCCCTCAAACACCGTGACCATGCTCCCTCCTGCCCCTACTTCCTGCACTCCAAGCTCTGCCGCTGAGAAGAGGAGTTAGAAGAGAAGACCGATCTTTATAAAGGACCGAGTTAGACATAAAGCCAGCCTTACACCAGCTCTCTCCAGTCTTTTCTGATGTTCTAGATGTGTTGGACTACAACATCCATCAAACCCAGCCAATTTGATCAATGGTTATGCTGGTAGAGAATGAAGAGGAGTATAGTACCACACACCAGGAGGCCATATTATCTGAAAGTTTCAACTATTACTGCTGATCTTCAGATGACAAAGGGAGGGTTGGTCCTACATTCTACTCAAGCCTAACTGAGAAGTTTGATGAATGACATTCACCAGATATGTTTTGGGATCCTTAGTAATTAGAAGGGCCATCAATTCATTTGTGCCACCTTACCAGAGAGTTTATACTTACACTTACAGCATAAGGTACTAAAATGAAAGCGAGGAGTGCTCTTTGGCTGAATAAACAAATGGCTCTCTTGTATAAGCTATACCTTTCCACAGAGTCAAATCGGAGTATTCCAGAAGGAGTAACAGATGTGTTCAATTTTGTAGAAGGCATTTAACCGTTCCAGATGAAGTCACAGTGTTTGAAAAGACAGACAACAGAGAAAGATAAAGGGAAAACTAGTCTCATCCAGAAGGTTGGGGGCAGGAGGTAACAAAGAAACACTTTTTATTTTATTTTTTATTTTGAATTTTTAAATAAATGTCCAGAGAACTTTCCCTTATTATCATATATTTAATTACAATAAGGATTGTTTATTTCATCACAGTTTTAATTTTGATTTTTATACTAATTTCTATCACCATTTCAGGAAAAAAAAGAAATAATAAAGAATATCTTAATAGTTATTACCATAATCATTAATTGCTAGCTACTAGTTCTCAATCTGTCATTTTAAAAAAAATGTGTAAAATAGTCAGAGACCTTGCAAAAGCAGAACAGACTGGCATTTTTTTTTCTATCTTTTATTCCAGAATAATTTCATAACTAAGAAAGGAAAATTTATGTAACTTCTATATGAATGCCATGGCTCAAAAGCATTAATAAATTCATTGAACACACGAGGCATGCCATTGTGCGTTCTTGTTCTTGTTATCTGATACTGCTCAGGTTAATGCAAACTGAGAAAAGTGCTTGTTATATATTTTTAAAAGCCTCTGCCCACTATAATATTTTTACTGAAAATTCCCCTAGTCTTCAATCTGTACCATAAGCTGAGAGTCAAAGAACTGCTTTACATTCACACAGATAGTCAGGCATGATCAGTGGGGTTTTGTCCCTTTGAATACCAGACCCTGAAGCCACAGCACAAAGACTTTTTAAAACACATGGCATGTATGATTGTGCTACTATCTCTGTTTCTCAGTTTCAAAGACCTCTTTGGTGTGTGCAAATAATTCTGTAGTTCTTTGGGTCTCCACTGTGGGGCTTTTTTCATTTGGTGATTGCATCTTTTTTTTTAAAAAAAAAGTTATGTTCATTAGGAAATGATCACCCAGAAGGAGGCTGACATTTAGCTTGCTTTCCAAGCAAATATTTAGGCAGCCTCAGGCAAAGCTTGGAAAAAGCCATTATTACGAGCAGCTTTGGAGAGCAGAGGAAGATGGCAATGGAGCATTAATTCCATAACTAATTTTGAGGTCAAAACTTGGGAATGTTACTTTTCACAAAAATTCTCAGAATCCTCCAGTAAGCATATCCACTGTGGATTCTGGAAGTTGTGATACAAAATAATTTTCTCAAGTTTTATCCTCAAGAATACTTATGAGGTTAATGTTGCACAGCCACCTTCCCCATTCTGCTGCCCCAGGACACAGCATAGTACCTTGGGTCAGGTGAGAAGGAGAAGCAGCTGCCCCCTGCCCCCCACCATAGGATGTCCTTCCTAGCTGGGACTGAATCACCAGCGAGATTGTGGAGGTGTCCAGGCAGGCCAGAACCAGCCTGAGGTAAGGAGTGCTGAAGCTGCCAAGGAGCTGTGCAGCCAAGATATTAGTCAAGAGAGGTGCTTCTTAAGCTACTTGATGTGGGGAACCAGCATTGTTGTCCCGCCGCCAGGGGGCCAGAGACCAGCACCAAAAAACATGCCTATTGTTTACAGTTGTTTCCTCCTTTCCTGGAAACTCATCAGGATCCAGCATCCAATGGCTCAGGGAGCTGCACAGGTTCATGGACCACCACTTTGGGTAGCATAGGTCTAGAGCAAAAGGAAGTGAACAGAAGGTTTGTTAGCTGCCCCTGCTCCTTCTTTGAACAGTTGCATTAAGAAATGTTATTTTTCAAAACCACAACTCAGTGGCAAAACTTAGGAGCAGTGACCTAGAGGGGAAAAGGTAGAAATTCCCACTGGCACCCACTGTCATAGGCCAGGACTCAGCTTCCCCAAGTGAACAGCAGCCTCGAAGGGGGACATGCAGAAGCAAGTGCACGAGGAGCTAATCAGGCTGGGATGAGAGCCAGATGGCTCCAGCCTTCTTAAGAAAGACACAGGACAGTCGCTCAATGCTAGAAACAACCCGCCTCTTGTCTAGTGTTCTCTGGATTCCTTGTTCATTGCCTGCCTGGATTTTTCTGACCCCAGACCATCGCCCTATTCGCATGCCGTTTCTAAAGTGAGAGGGCCCCTTGAGCGTCATGTAAATGGGAGAGGTGGTCTGCACGACACACTCCCATTTGCTCAAGGGCCTGACGTGGACCGCGCACGCACCTTTTCATTTTTGGCTTAAAGCCAAAAATGGTGCACGGTCATGCAGTGCTCCCAGGGCCCACGTGCACTTACCTGGTGTGCAGTGCGTCGGGAGCCAGGCTGGTCACGCTTCCTTCCTCAGCGCTAGCCTGCAATTCCCAGGTTGTGCTGCGGTAGGAAGGGACGGGGCATTCGCACAGCATTCGCACAACCAGGAAGCTGCTGCAGAACTCAAGCAGTAGGGAAGTGGCAGTGTTCCTGCTGAGGCTTTTCATGCAAGACGCCTCGCCCAGCCGCGTGAACAGGTAACGTGCGAAAAGGGTCGCCTGCTGGATTTCTGGACTTTTGGATTGTTCCTGGACATTTCTTCCTATCATGAACAGGCATTGAGTGTTAGTACCGGTATCTCTGTTTGACTGTGAATGGCCTCCCACTGACCCTGCATTCTGTTGCCTGGCACAGATAGCTGGTATCTGCAACACCCTCCCTGCTGCCACTATCCCACCAGGGCTTACTTTTTAAAAAATGACCTACTGTTTTTCAGTGTTAGAGGTCCTTGTGAGCATGTATGTGAACATACACACACATCTATTCTGTAGCCTCCCTACCATGGAAGAAGGACAAGCAGAAGACAGCAGCAGGTAACTCCTTCTTCCTCAGTATGCAAGGGATACTAGAACTACCTCCACTGAGTTCCTCCTCCTCCACTCTTCCTCCCTTGATGGGTGTGGGGTAAGAAAAGTAGCTTTGGAAGGCCCTAATTGGCTCATGGCCCAGAAGCCTGTCCCTCCTCAATCAGGTTTATCAACATAAGTGCAACAATTTCCTTGGCCCTTTCATACTATACAATTATACCATATATCTCCACCTTAACTGCCATGGCAACATCCTATGGAAGCCTGGAACCTTAGAAAAGGTGCATTTAAAGTTTTCAGCCAGAAAACTCTGATACCTTACTAAACTATGAACCCCAGGATTCCATAGGATGCAGCTATGGCACTTAAAATGGAGTCATAGTGCAATAATTATGCAGTGTGAAAGGGCCTCCAGTATTCCCCAGCTAGTATGCTCAGCAGCTTGATTATGATGTTCGAATGTGCTGCCACAAGCAGCACATCTGACGTCTCTCAAAAGGAAATAAATGTCCACCCTGCACTGTATAAAGCTTGGCCTCAGGCTAGCCATATGTTACCAGGCAGCTCCAGGTGCCAGCTCCAAATGCCACAGCAAACCCCTTGGCAACTCAGATTGGCTCTGACCCCTCTCATAGTTTTCTAGACTTCATTTTTAACTGCATCTCTCTTTTGAGCCATGCTTCTTCCATCAATCCATAGGTAAGATGTTCTTTCTTAGTCTCAGCCCCTCATCTGAGAGATGGAAATAACAGCAACTTACTTTTGGGGCTGTTGAAAGGGTGGCAACCAAATAATGCATGTGAAGCATGCTGAATATTTGAAAGAGCTCTATGAAGTGTTTGTGCTGTATACATCATTCTGAACTTTTCTGTAATTCTTAGGGACTTTAGGAAAAGATTGTTTGACAGCCACAAATGCCTAATCATATCAAAGTGCCACTTAGTCACCCTGAACATCCTGTATGGGCACTTTACAGTAAAGCTAAAACATGTGCTGAAATAAGTTCTCAGTTTAGAGGAATCCCTTCCCCCGCAAAACTCCCTAAAGCCACTGTCCTAAATCCATTTGGTAGTCCCATATAGTTTAGACCCATTAACTGCATGCAATTTACATTCCTCTTGGCTTACCAAATTCTCTGTGATTTAATGGGTCTACCCCAGTTGGAACTGGCAGTTGGATTTAGCCCACAATCTCCACAGTCCAATCAGTGGTCACATTCGCACATTACAATAAATCTTATTTCAGAACGATATTAACAAACAGAATGAGCTGCAGCAAGCCTTGGTCTCATGTACTCTCTTTTGCTTCTCTGCCTTGAAGGAGTTTGGCAGTTTGGCTTCTGCTTTGATTAACCTCAGATTCCATTGTCTTCTGGCTGTAGAATGGTGTTTACTCTAACAATGGCTAGTTTAAATAAGACAGTTTAAGTAGTAGTGCCTTGATGCTGGCTTATTTGAAACCAATCATAATGTTAACCACGTCATCTCATCAGCAGAGATAACAACAAACCATAGTTTAGCACAGATGCACAATAGGAGGAAAGAGGAATTAAGAAACATCTAGTATAAGAAACATCATATATGTCAGCCTAAGGTTCTCCGTGGCTCATTCACATTATACTGGACTATGCTTTAGGAAAATGTGGAAAATGTTCGTCTATGGCCCACATCTGGCACCAACCTCTTTTTTTACAGCAGTCAGGGCACCCCAGCTCCTGCTCTTGCTGAAAAGGGATTAAAAACACCCCAAAGAAGACAACTGTCACTCCTAGAAGAGCAGCAAATTTGCACAAAAATTTCCATTCTCTCCTGCCCCCTCATATCCTGACAAACCTTAGAAGTCACAATGAGAAATTATTTCTGATTGTAATTCTCAGGCAAAAGAGAGATGGAATACAGAGAAGTCTGTCCATTCCTGCTTTAACTTGGTATGCAAATATGATGGTTCTGTGGGTTTTTGGTGGATGGAGGGATGTTGACTGTATATTGACACAATTTGTTTTTCAGTGTCTCACACAGGCAAAGAAGGAAGATGTAGGGAGACAGACAAGACACAGAGAATGAGTAGCTACAACTGCTTCAATGCACTAGAAGCAGCAGGAGGGGGATTTCTATCCTTCTCACCATTCACACTGAAGTCTTGTCACCACAATATATTCACACAGAAGAGTCCTAGGCCATATGAAGGGTTGCTAGCCAAGCAGGCAAGTAGAAAACACTCCACCTCTTCTCTTTCCTCACAAAGCTGTTATTTATTACATCAGTTACTTCTTTCCTCCTTACAGTACTGGAGGGATTTTGCTCACTCCGCTCCAGCTCTTTATTATTATTATTTATTATTAAATACTCTTTAATTATTTCCTCCCCCCTCAGGTTTTCAGAACCAAAATTCATCTTATTAATGGAAAACTGGCATCCTGCCTGCTGCATGCCTGACCTTTTGTTTATACAGTACCTCTTCAAGAAACAATACCACAATGACATACAGCTGAGTGAAGCATGACGCCAGCAGCATTTCACGTGCTTACTTCCTTATTGAGAACATTGGGGAAAGCTGTAGGAACCTAATGAAGTCCCTCCACCATCCCTGAGGACAGTGAGCCCTCAGTATCCACTGGGGTTTGGTTCCAGGATCTCCTGTGGATACCCAAACCTGTGGATACCCAAGTTTCATTATATATAACAGTGTAGCAAAATAATGTCCCCTATTTAAAATGGTGAACAACTCAAAAGGTTTGCTTTTTGGATTTTTTTTTTATATATATATATTTTCAAGCTATGGTTGGTTGAATCTGTGGATGCAGAATCTGTGCATATGGAGGGCCAACTGTACTGCAATGCCATCTATTAATGCAGTGGTGCCTCCAACAATCCATAAAGGACATGCGGAAATTACTGTAACTTCTCCCTCCAGTTAGGAAAATCATAGAAGGAGGAAGCATTGGGGAGGCTAAACACAATGGCTAAGCTGCTTATCACTTTTTACATGCCCCTTCTTAAAAGAGTTAAGGGATCTGTATAGGAGTAATCAGTTGTCATCATCGTCACCACCGCCACCATTTACACTCTGCCCTTTTCCCCAAAACTGGGATTCACATGCTTATGTCTTTAGTTGCACCTTACCTCCTTAGTTATACTTAACCATGGACTTAGCTCCCTTACATCATCCTAAGAACCTTCCGGCCCCTGGTGTGATTCTTCCTTCCCCCAGTTGATGCTCAAAAGCCACCTTGATTCCCCCTCAGTTTTGCTCTTCCCTCCTTTGCCCTGTTGTCTTACTCTGTCATGATCTTCACAGGAGCTGTTTTAGCGATAGCCCAAGACTTTTGGCTGCCTGATAGGCAGCAAAAAATGGTGTCCCCCAACCAGCCAAAGTCAAAGTCACTTGTACTCAAATCCAGCCAAGTTATTTTGGCATGGGGAACCAAAAATCCCACAGGAGCCTCTTCCCCACCCCTGGCAATAAAAATATAGTAATATCAAACTAAATAACAGTCTATTTTAAAGAAATTACATCTGATGGAGTGGATTAGAGTCCATAGAAGCTTATTTTAGAAATTTCTTTTTCTCAGTTAGTCTCATAGATGCTACAGGATTTTTTTACATCTCTTGATACAGAAAAAAGACTAACATGGTTATGTCTTTTAAAGTTTAAACTAAAATCTGGAGTTCATCAGCACATTGGCATAGGCCATTTCCACACTAGACTGTTATAGTGCTATTATAACAGGCTGTTGTGAGTGGCAGCCTTTGCATGCCTAATTAAATGGCTAGTTTGTTTGCATGTCTATTGTAAGCATAGAGAGATAGCATAGAGAGAACTTCCTGTTTGTTGGTGAACACCTCTTCCTCCAGCACGTACACATTCCTTGTTCTTTTAAAAGGTTCTCTTGCCATTTTAATCCTTTTCCTTTTGTCTTCGCCTTTTGACCTGAAAGCATGCTCTGTGATTTCCCAACAGGGATCATTGGCAGAAAGCATGTGAGTGCTTAATTTTCTTTCCACCTTCTTCAAGAATTGAACCTATATAGACTATGTACAAGATTTTGTGAGTAAACTCTTTTATATTTTTAACCAGACTGTTTTTGTGCTTATTTTGAGCTAGATTAAGTGTTTGGGGTGGAGTTAAAGAAGTGGGACTGGTGATCTGTTCAACTTCCGTTTTTGTGCAGTTACTAAAATACTCTGCTGATTGAGAGTCGCATTACCAAAGTCTCTCAATATTCAATATTTTTCAATTTCCCCAACAGGCGAGTGTGGGAACTGCCATAGAAGTAACCAGCCATGACTGCTCATATCTCTGGCAACAGGCTTTATTAAAGCACTGAACTGCTGCTTAAATGTGAGTGTCTTCACAACTTTAAACAAACATGATATTCTTCATTGTGGCAAAGTTTCTGTTCTCATAAAGAAACTTTCCATCATCTCTGTGCCATAGAGAACATGTTCTGCAGCAATACTGTAATGCTTTTATTTTAAAATGCCATTGTCTATTGCCAATGGATAGCTTACCTGTTCCATTGCATTATTGACCACTAAGAACGCTGAGCAATCTTATGCTTGTCTAGTTGTTTTTGTGAGTCTTCAAGGCACTTCTGACTTATGACAACCCTAAGATCCTACCATGGGATTTTCTTGGCATAATTTGTTTAGAGGGGGTTTGCTGAGAGAGGCTGTGAACATGTAACTTGTCCAGCATCACCCAATGGCTGAGCAGGGTTTTGAACCCTGGTCTCCAGAGTCGTAGTCCAATGTTCAAACCACTACACCATTCTGTCTACTCGATGTGTCTGAGTAGACAACATATGTCTACTCAGAATTAAGCCTCACTGTGTTCAAGGAGACACATGCCATTTCCGCATGGGGCGAGGGAATCGCCCCGTGCCGCTACTTACCAGGTCTTATGGTTCCCCGGTCCAGTCCAGGCTGCTCCGGAGCAGTGGGTGCTCGTCGCTCCACACTGCTCTGGCGTCGAAAATGGCGGCTTCGGTTGGTCGAGGGTCTTGACCAACCGCTGAAGCTCGCCAGCCTAAAGCCCGCCCCCAGCAGATAGCAGGCTCGCATTGGTGCAAGCCTGCAAATCTGCACGAGGGAGCAGGCTCGCACTGGCGCACTCCGTGTTGTTGAAAAACCGAAAGAAACAGGTTTTTCAAAAGCACGCTGGACGACCACTTGGGGTTGTTCCGGAGCGGGCTGAGGTGCGGATCTACGTTAAATAGTCCGGACCCAGTCCGCTCCCAGGTACAGATGTCCTCCCTGGAGGACGGACTGCACCGTTTCAAATACCCCGTGCGGAAATGGCCTCAGTCTGATTTCAGTCTAAATCAAGCATGTTTTTAGAAATGGCCACTAGAGGGCAGTTGATACAGTGTACCAACATATTACTGTTAGTAATGTGATGTTTAAATATTTAAGACTCAATTGCTGGAGTCAGACAGTTCAAACAATTTTATTCCTAAAGATGGTTGCTCATTGGTGACATTTCATAGGAAAATGCAAACAAAACCCTCAAAATTAGATAAACAAAATGAAGCATCTAGCAAAACAATGGCACGTGCATGCCTTTATGTAGCTCCGTCTTCTCCTGTTCATTTATTGTTAATGTGGAAGCATGAACAAAATCTGAAGTAAAAATATTAAGATCCTGATTTCCTCATACTTCAAAAAGTTGGAAGTTTGCCCAATAATACTTTAGCAGAGTTCATTTCATAAATAAAAAGAAGGAAGTAGGTTCTGAGGTCATCTTTTCTCATATGTATTTAAAGGAATAAAGAACTAAATATAGCATTCAGAAATGCAGTGGTGCCTGCTCATAATTTTTTTAATGGCTCTTTATCAAGTTAAACACTGAAAATCAATAGATCTAATTAATGTAAAAGCTTGTCATGGACGTGATGGGAGCTTTTTTGGCAGAACATTATAGTCTGTGGCATAAATTTTTGTCTGGAAATGGAAACATCACTACTCTCTTGCTCTCCTTCGCCTTTCGTGATATTTATTGCACTTTTGTACTGCCTGTCCTTTTTTTTGTCTTTTATTTCACTAGTCAGCTGACCACCCCAGACTTGTCATTCTGCAGAGGTCAATACAGGCTTAAAATAGTACATTGGGAAACAGATCAAGCCAATTTTGGGAAGAGGGCATATGTTCCATTTTAGCTCCATCAAGAATCTCCATTTATCAAATGAAAATTTGTCTACAGTTTTATGACCCACAAGAGGTTCCAATCAAACCTGTCTTGTCCAGCCCCTCTGGGACAGAATAATAGAATAATAATGGAATAACATCTATCAAGAAAGTCCTGAATGGTTGTGAAGATTCTCAACAACACTGGAATTTTTTAGTGACCAGTTTCAAAGGGATAGGCAGATTAATCTTCTGCAGCAAAGATCATGAAGAGTCTGGCGCACCTTGAAGACTAACAAAAGTTATTATGACATAAGCTTTTATGGACCACGGCCCATTTCGGCCGCTGCACGAAGTACTGTTTTTATCTGTCTAGTAAGAAGCACAGTGTTCATCTGTGAAATATGGTTTGCCTTTCAGCAAAGGCAAAGGAAGTATTGGATTGGGCAAAGATTTAAATGTATAAGAAATCAAGAAGAAATGATGTAATCGTTCTCTTCTCTGTAAAATGGAAATTATGTTTGTATGTAATGGAAATAAGCAATTGCAACTGGAAGATTTAAGCCTGAAAATGTGTGGGGGGTATTATTTTCGAGATTAAATTTTAATAAAAATTATTACAAAAAAATATGGTTTGCCTTTCAGAAGGATCTAGCATTCACATTCTTTTTTATTCAATTGAAAGGTATATCTTTTTTAAAAATGGGATTTTGGATACAAGTTTAGGATTTAGAACATATGAATGCTAAAGCATGCCCTCCAACTGTCCTATTTTGGCAGAGACAATCCTGATTAATCCTCTTTTGTCCCACTTTTCCAGCTACTTTTAAAATGCCCCCAGTTTCTCTCTCATCCTCCCACTTACCCTTCTGTCCTCGGCTTTCTTCAGCTGCTGCAAACTAAGTTCAAAGGGCAAAAATAGGTTACACTCAATTAACTCAGCAAGGGGGAGAGAAAGGAAGTGGAGAAAGTCTTCCCCTTCTCAGTAGACTCAGGCCCTTTCCACACGTTCCGTGGAATTTGCATTGCAACGTTTCCGGGTGTTTTTGGTTTTTTTTTTGTCCGTGCTACCACGGACATATTGTACAACAGTCTATTGCCATTTCCACATGTTCCGTGGAATTCGCGCAGCAGATGTGATTGGCAGCTATTCTTTTTTAAAATGGCCCCGTGCATCATGAGGTGCGTGCTCACGTCATGCCCCGCAGTTCCTTCCACGATGACTCCCTCCTCCCATTCCTCCTGCTAGCCGTAAAATAAACCGTGTCAGTTTTTTATTTTCACGCCCTATCTCGGGGGAATGGTTTTCCGCGCCATAGCTGGGTGGAGTGCAGTTTTTCTCCCTATCTCTGGTGGGTTCTCGTGCCCGTTTTCTGCTTTTATCTTTCCCTGTGAGCGATGGAGGAAGAGGTGTTTCCTGAAGTTGAACGGCCCATTTTAGCTGTATTCTGACTTCTTGGAGTTGTGCTGGTTGAACTGGAACATCTATGGGCTTAAGACTGTGTGAGGAGGCTCCGGTGATTGGCCTTTTATTGGTAATGCTGCGGAGGATTTAAGCTTTTCTGTGCCGCTGCTTGGAGGCTTCTCGTGGCGCGTTCCAATCGCTGAAGCTGTCCACGCCCACAGCCTGCCCTCCGATTACATCATGCACGAATCAACACGGTATGAGGGGAGAAAAACCACCTTTTCCTCGTTTTTCAAAAAGCCCGCGCGCTGACTGTTGCCGACTTAACCGGGCGGATTAAGGTGTGGAGCTTGCCAAATATGTACGAGCTAGCGCACTCGAACGTGTGGGTGATGTCCGTCAGAGCTCGCACTAACTCATTTTATTTCTCCAGTGTGGAAAAGGCCTCACTCACAAGCAAACTGCTGTAGCTTCTTCCAGCTTGCCCGTTCTTCCTCATTAATAACTTTCACCATCTTGACCAGACTCAGGCCATTTCCGCACTAGCCCTTTATAGCGCGATGATTCCACTTTCAACATCCTCTGGAATCCTGGGGTTTGCAGTTTAGGGAGGGGCCAGGCGGATTCCATAGGATGTTGCAAGTGGAATAATAGTGCTATAACAGGCTAGTGCGGAAATGGCCTATGCTAGATATGCCACTGCTGTTAAGTATTTAGGACTCTCCTTGACAATTCACGGTCATCCTTTATTTTGCTATATCTCATTGAATTATGAGCCGGCCCCTCCCGAAACGGCAAACCCCAGGATTCCAGAGGATGTTGAAAGTGGAATCATGGCGCTATAACAGGCTAGTGCGGAAATGGCCTCTGTTGTTGCTTGGCCGTATTTGTCCCCATTTTCATGTAAAGTACTAAATGGGGGAGGTAGATTCACTCCAGCCACCGCTGGTATTCAGAGAAGTCCTGACACAGGCAAGACCAGTTTCTGGTATTAAGCCTTCTTGTGTTTCTTTCTCTCACAATGAATGTTTAAGAATGACACTTCTCAGAATGAGAATTCAATATGTGCTTATTTTTTTTCTGTCCAGTGGAATATCTCCCTACTTCTGAACAGACACATGCAGGAATGTATTGTAAGGCTACAGTCTTGAACTTTTTAAAGCAGTGAGTGAATGACAGTTTTCAGACAAGGAAAAAGTTCATAACAATTTGGAAAATAGTACATATTTCTGAAACTGATGCTAGCCAGTTAATGATTTGAGCTGTGCAGAAAGAAATCTCACTGCGGTAAAAGACGGAACACTTACAGTGGAGCTCCACTGGTTTTAATGGGAATTTAGGATATCTGCTTTTATTCAGATTTTATCCTTTTTTTTTCCAGGTTTAACCCTATGCCTTGAAGATTAAAGACAGAAATCTATGAATTTCAGGAATTAGTTGAACAATACACACTAATTATAAAACTTACTATACAAAAGCTAACATAGTTCAGATTTCTATAAAGTTAACAAAAATAAATACAAAATAAAATCAAGGGATTCCTGAGGATTATTCCAGAGTTATCATGAGGTTAAAGTAAATAGTGGTAGATTTATTTAGAAAGATGAATGCAGCAGCTAACTTAGAGTTAAAAGATCAGATGTTGATAAATGGGATAAGGGAGGAAGTACAGGCAGTAATGAAGCCAGAGAAGGCAACAGTAACTGAATAGTTGATGACTCTAAACTGGGAAATAAACTGTTGTTTTAATTTGACTTTTTGTACATGCTGACACATGTTCACTCAAAAATAAATTTCACTGTTTTTAATGGACCATACTCCGAAGACAGTGTATTTCTGAGGTCCTTTTCAACATAATACAATTACAGCACTATGATTCCACTTTAACTGCCATGACCACATCCTATGAAATCCGTGGGATTTGTAGTAGACAGATGAGCATTTAGAATGTTCAGTCAGAGAGCTTTTGTGTCTCATCAAACTACACATCCCAGGATTTCATAGGCTTGCATTCCTCACAGATAAATCCTAGTGCTGTAACTGTAAGGTGTGAAAGGACCCTAAATATAGCCTATTTAATTTTTGTAGATTGTATAAAGTTGAAGTATTGTTGAACGAAATAAAATCCTGCATAGAGTTGAACTGAACTGCAAACATTTCACATTATGATGATGGTTGACTGCTGCTTTTGTATTTCCATGGAAGCTGGAGATCATTCAGCATTTTTGCATTCCTTAAAAATATAAAGGAAGGAAGAGAAAAACCTTTCAAAGGGCAGCACTGAAATGAAAAGGGCATCACTTTTGTGATTAAAATAAAAGTATGAGATTAATACTCTGTTCAGAAGCACACTTTGCTTGATTCCACAGAAATCACATTATCATTAAAACTATAAGTGTGTGAACTCAGAAAGAAATCTCATTGTATTGAGTGGGACTTCTGGCACAATTCAGCTAAAGAAAAGCATTTAAAAGAGCATCAGTTTCAAAGTAACTCAATACAGTATGTGCTTAAATCTCCACATTGAACACTACGACATTCAGGGTGAAAACCGAAACTCACTAATTTATCGGTTGTTGTTTTTGTGCACCTTCAAATCTTTTCTAAGGGTGACCCTAAAGGCAAACCTATCACTGGGTTTTCTGGGTCTGAGAGTATGTGACACACCCAAGGTCAGCAAGTGGGCTTCCATGGCCAAGCAAGAATCAAACCTGGTCTTCAGGGACATAATCCAATGCTCAAACCATAACACTATGCTCGCTCTCCATTCATCAGTACATCCCATTTAATTCTGGGGGACTTCTACTTACTTCCATAAACATATTAATGGGATATGTAGTCTGTAGTAGGTAGTATAGATTCTATTATAGGATGCTACTGAAAACTGTTAGGTAAACAACTTTGGCTGGCACTAGGATTGGAATGTAGAGATAAGACTGCCTGATTCTCACGGCTCCAGGAGACGGAGGGGATTTGAGGAGGAATTCTCTAGATATAAGAGTGCTCAGTTTCCATTCTCTTTAGTTTCCTGCACTAAAGTCTTTACAATGCATTAAACCATGAAAATAAAACATTCAATTTGTTACTATTCTTCATGTGTGGATTCCTGTTCCTGATAGTATCAGACAATGCTTACTTTTGGCTGGACCATACTGCAATTGCCAGGTTGAGGTTTACAATTAGAGTTTTTCCTTAATAGGGGATATGCTTAAGACAAGAGTGTAAGACAATGTAAAATAAAATATTAGTAAGATGCTGTTAGAGTATGCTACCTCTGAAAAGGGAGCCCCATGAAACTATCTTGGATAGATTATTTCCAAAGGGCGGCACTGAAATGAAGCAAACAGAAGAGGCTGGAAAGCTGTAGCTAAATTAAAATATAAGAGTGGCTTAGTAGAGTGAGGGGACTTTTAGCATCCACACTTCTTGGTGGTGTCAGCTGTTGATGTACTGACCCAGTTCCTGACCCTGATGCCACTTGTAAATACACAAACCTTCTTTCAGGGACAGAGCTATTGCTAGATGATTCTGCCCTTTCTGGCACTGGAAAAAAAAGGGAAAACTGATGGATTTGGATGTAGCATGAAGCGAAAGCATGAGGTAGAAAGCATTCTTCTTACAAAGCAGGTTGGCGACATGTGGGATAAAATCTGGGCTTTCCAATCCACACAACTGTATCTTATGCAAAGGCAGGTAAGCAAACAAGCAGGGAAGATACTAAGCACAGTTTGGTACTTTTAACTTGCCAGGCCTATAATTTTCAAGAAGATAGCCATGAGCGTTAGTTCATCACAAAAAGAAAAGAAGGTAAAAATGGATCCATCACCACTTTTGAGACTGATATATTTCAGTGTAAGCCTTCACTGACCCTGTCTATTCCATCAGATGCAAGGTGCATTGAATCTCATAAACTGAACTGGAGTCCATTAAAGTTAATGCTGACATTTACAAGTTAGTCTCAACACTGCTGATATATTCTTCCTCCTCGCTTTTCCTTCCCAGGACTTACTGATATTTCCAACCACATTTCTGGCAACCTACAAGGAAAACAATCTGCTTATGAACCATTTAAATCAATGAGATTATTCTTTTTTTGTGAGGTCAAGGCAGTGGATTGTTCCCATTGTATTTAAATGCCCTGTTGATGTATTTGTGACTCACTATTGCCCAAAATAAAGCCTGTTCATATTTAATGAACGTGTTGCCCAGAAATGGACTGCTTTGCACAATTATGCATTGTGATCACCCCTCCCTAATAAACTTTTCCATTTAAAAGTAAAGTGAGGGTTGGATTTCTCCTACACTTGCATGCACAATTGGTAGTTTATACCTGGTGCATTAGTGCACACGCACATTATTATAAAGAACTAGCTGGTATGGAATATTAGCTTCCTAAAAGCAGCACTTACATAGGAATGATACAACTGCTAAATGGTACGTGATAAGGCGCCCTAGTATTTATCAGAAAGTTTTTCCAGTATTACACAGACTGAAAATCTGGCCAGTTTTTCTTACACCTTTTCATGACATTTTTTGCCTCTTCACAATCCAGTCACGTTCTCTTACTCCCTCTCCCTCTCACGCATACAGACATACATGTATATTAATATTAATTAAGGTACAGCAGTGGTTGTAGGGTTGGATGGGAGACAAGTAAAGCCTCCAGTCTCCCTACTCCATGCACATATCCTCCAACTGTCCCAGTTTGGGAGGGACAGTCCTGATTAAAATGGTTCCAAAACATGGCATAATGGTTCCAAAATATTCCTTGCTTTCAGAATGGGAACAAAATATTTTGGAATACTACAGAAAAGGAAGAGAAATACACCCAAAACATCATGTGACTGGGAAAATATAATTTGGATCTTTATTTTTATCAATAAATAAAATTTATTTATAAATTGTAAATGAGTAAATAAATAAAAAGTGGAAAGCACAGCATCAAATACCTCCACCTTATGACAAATTTGCTCTCTCTGAAAAAGTCCTAGGCTAACATACTCCAACAGTGTGTATGTATTCTACATTTTCAGTTGTCAAACATGACTTTGATTTATATTTCTCTGGAAATCAGAGAAATATTTAACTTACTATGCATTATTTTCAGAGCAGGGGCATGTATAATGTGTCCGCTAATATTTTCTAAAAGATGGATGAGTCTACCCTGCAAAAGCTTATGCCACAGTCAATTTTTGTTAACTTTTAACACTCACTCTCTCTGTCTCTGTCTCTCTCTTGAATACATATTATCAGATACAATGTGATACAGGGGATTATAAACATCATCCAATATGGAGACGTTGAGAATTAGAAACTTGCTTCCACGAATGCTGGACAGCCTTGTTATCCAGGCTGGTACAGACTGGCAAGCATCAGAGACCCAGATGTGCAGTCTGTCTTTGCTATATGTTATCATATAATATAGTTATCATATAATATATTGCTAAGAAATTCAAGAGAATATCTAGAGGTAGTGTAACAAAATGGAATGGCTAACATCATCCACCTTATTTGCTGAAATACCCTACTACATTCTGAAGGGGGCAAAAAGAGTAGGGGGAAAAAGAGTTCTTAGGAAGTAGAGGTCAATACTTATTTTTATTCACATTCCCCCTGCCAATTTAGTTGCAAAAAGCAACTTCTCCTAGCCCTAGGTTTTCACTTGGAACATTTTGTTCAAATAACAAAATCACCCCTCTCCATATAAATAAAAATACTTTAAAAAATCAAAGTATAAAAATAGATGCAATTAATCAGTAACTGGGATGACTTTGGACGTTCCAGACAAAGCGCTGAGACCAGATTAAAGTATTAGACGAAATGTATAATTGGTCTGAAGGATACTGAAAGGAAATAAATATTTGTGCTTTTCACTGTACAATGAGTTCTAGCCACACATAAGCACTACATACACGTGTCTCTAAAAACCTGTTTTACAGCCTTATAAAGTGGATTCCAGACAAATCAAAAGGACACTTTAGTAATAGCGGATTACTGTTTCACAGACCTACATAACATTCAAGCAATGCCCCCACCAAGAACACTGAAAACTCATCCTCCTGTACAGTTGGGTTCTCCCTCAGTTTGGCAGCAAAACCACAAGGCAGCTGTAGGAAAGGAAGTTTTCATCTATTTCATTTGGAGAGAGATAAATACCGAAAGAGAAGACACTGGCAGATTTCAAGAACATAATTGTTCTTACTTCTGTGCTCATTTAGCTTTGGCAGTACTACCTGCCCTCAAAGCAGAAACTCTTCAGCTCAGGATAAACAATGAATGGCCATGAGACAGGTACAACACTATCTCTACTTCATGGCGGTAAATAAATTTGTTATCATTCCATATCTGTGCCTAATCCAGATTATCTACATGGCAAGACATGCTAAAAACAATTTAATGTTGTATTATTGCTTACACAGAAAGAATCAAAGGATGCATAAGCCAATGTGAAGGAGGCAGACTGGCATGCAAGCAGCCAGTCATGGCTCAGAGTGGCTTTGAAGGGGAGCTGCAGGGGAGCAGAAGGTATCAAAAGGCAGGGGCTCGCGTCAGAGAGATACAGGATCTGAAGCAGATAGGATTTCGAACTGGCACAAATAGGGTGAAGTTGGCAGAGACGCCTTTAAACTGATAGATACAGGAGTGTGGATTGGAACAGAAAGGCAGAACTACCTATGATACTGGGGAGCTTGAAATAACATATTATTCGAGATTGTCATACGTGTTTCTACTGCATTCAATAAATCTATTCATATTGGTGTTTTTAAACCTGTCTCTGGCTCTGTATTAAGCCTGGAGTGGAGTCAGGGCATGAATACCAAAACTGAAGAACTCACACAGGTCCACACTTAGGGGTCATCCAGAGGCCCAGCAATCCTATCTAGCAAAAAGTAACTGGGGAAACAAGGGCAGGGTGAGCACGAGGATTCCTAGGGGTTGAAGTTTTAGGACTAGCCTGGGTAAAGGGATCTGTTACAGCCAGGAACATGGCAAGATTTTTTTTCCAGAAATAAATACTTGGAAAGAAGGGCAGAATATCTTGTGGCATGTTCTCTTCATTTAAAATGTAATTTATCTACCTATTTTAAATAAAAGTAATCAATGTTTCCACTAATAATGAGAAATAGAAAAATGTTCTAAACACTGCACAAAGAAATGGATCCTTTCAAATCTGATGGGGACAAACAAATTGATGAGCAACAGCTTCTTCTCTTTGGTACAAAGTGCTGATCTTGGATCAGCATAATATGGCTTTGAAAACAAATATTGTTTCGGTTGTTCTCTTTAGTTAACAACATGACTCCTTTCTCATGTTGTTCTAATTTACTGTTATCCTTTAGGGCTCTGGGGTTTGTGGTAGGAACATGAAAGGGACAGTGAGAGGGAACTATAAAGGAAGTATGGGGGGCATTTCTATACTACATTGTTATAGTGCTATTATTCCACTTTCTACTTCCTGTGGAATCCTGGGGTTTGCAGTTTAGGGGGGAGCATTTAGACTTCTCAGCCAGAGAGCTCTCTGGCCTCAGTAAGCTACAAACCCCAGAATGCCACAGGATGCTGAAAGTGGAATAATAGCACTATAACCGCGTAGTAGGGAAATGGCCTTTGTGTCTTTGCTTTTCCAGAATGTAGAGAAGGGGTGGGAATCGTGGTCCTCTGAAGCTGATGAAGTGAAACTCCCAGCACTCCTCAATATGGGCTATCCTGGCTAGATTGATGGAAGCTTCAGTTCTATAATTCAAAAAGTTTAAATACCCATTCTTCATCTGATGGTATCTCATTATTCTTCCATTTTTGAGCATAGGTCAATTTAGCTGCTGTTATCATATATAGCAACCAGATTGAGCTATGCTGAAAAATACACCCTCTCATGTTTCTTTTGATTCTTAACATTTAAACCTCCAACATATTCAACAGATAAAGTTCCGGGGGCACTAGAAATTCAAATTTTAACATTCTCATTATTAATACATGGATCATTTCCCAAAATTTCTTAGTTCTAGAACATTGCTACACATGTCTTTTTTATATTTATATTTATAGTTATAGATAACTTAATAGGTGTTAAATGCCATCTGTAAAACATTTATAAGACTTCTCTATTCAATCAGGACATCTTGTAAATTTCAAATTTTTATTCTACTTTTTTCCTCATTTTCGAGTTGTATTGAGTTGTACTGTATATCCATTGTTCTGAGCCCATTTATTCATGTTCTCTTTTATTATTTCCTATTCTATCTCCAGCTTTATTAATATTTTGTATATCTTTGTTATTATATGCTCTTTATAGAATTCTTGATTCTGAGTTATTCCAGAGGAATTAACAATGCTGTTTAGTCCAGCTCTGGCATATTCCTAAGAATGAATAGGACTACAGCTTGAACCTTCAAAGGCTCCGTGGCAGCTGGTGGTTCTAATCTCAGTGCAGTAGTGGGTTCACTGTGGGCTGTAGTACGAACTTTAAAGAAGCTATCCAAGGTTCTGAACTCATTGAGGAATTGTTCCTTTAAAGTTTAGATCAAATTGTAGAGCGAGTTCACTGACCCCACTTACATGGAAACCACCAAACATTCTGCAAGGGATTCAAATGACTAGGTTCATAAAAGTCCAAATAATCTACATGGCTTCAGCCTATCTCTAAAACCATAACCTTGTGGAATGGCTCACCACTGTCTATCATAAGACTGCCGTTACATATCTTCCAGAACTCAGCCTTTGCTCTAAAGCAGGTTCTAGAGCTGGACTCTTAGAAGAGTCAGCTTCAGGCTTAAGGGATGGCTCAAGAAGCAATCTAGATGCCATCCCCTGTCCATCCCCCTTACAATAGATGGCTCCATCCTTATTACTTCTGCACAAATACAGAGTTGGGTAGTTGTGTTTACCTCTTGATTCCTTTTCCACAGTAATTTCAGAACAAAAAGAGAACAGTGTTCACCAGAGTGGAGACCCAGAAATAACATCTACATATCCTAAGAGAGAGCCAGTGTGGTGTTGTGGTGTATTTGACTACGGCTTTGGAGACCAAGATTCAAATCCCCGCTTAGCCATCGAAACCTGCTGGGTGACCTTGGGCAAGTCACATTCTCTCAGCCTTGGAGGATAGCAAAGGCAAACTCCTCTCTGAACAAATCTTGCCAAGAAAACCTTGTCTTAGGGTTGCCATAAGTCGTGCCATTTCTGCCCTACACTGTTATAGTGCTATTATTCCACTTTCAACATCCTGTGGAATTCTGGAGTTTGTAGTTTACTGAGGCCAAACAGCTGTCTGGCTGAGAAGTCTAAATGCCCCTCCCTAAACTGCAAACCCCCGGATTCCACAGGATGATGAAAGTGGAATAATAGCACTATAACAGTGTAGGGTGGAAATGGCCTCAGGAACGATTTGAAGGAACACAACAGCAATTTAAAGGTAAGATGAAGAGGTGAGTAGAACATTTAAACAGCAGTGCACACAGAATATGAAACATCTCCAGATCATCTTCAGGGGCTCAGTTACCAGTGTCCCCCACTTTTGGCTTGTTCAAGGTGTAAGAAGACTCTTTGGCATGTTTGTTACTACAGACAAACCTCTTTGAAACCACTAGCAAATACAGGATTCTTCCCTTCACTGCCATGCTTAATTTTCTGCCCTTTCTGGTTACAGGAATCATGTAATTTCTCTGTTAAAACAGCTTCATTGGCAACCAGTGTGTTTACAGGCAAAATTCAAAATGCTGGTTATTATGACTTTTAAAACCCTACACGGGTCAGGCTAGACTACCTAAAAAGCACACCCATATATGAGCTGCCTGAGTTTTAGGATCTTCAGAGGAAAGATTATTCAGTCCCACCACTGTTACAGACATGTTTGATGAAGACATAAGAGACAGCCTTTTCAGCAGCTCCTCCTAGGCTCTGAAACTCCCTTCCATGGGAGGTCCTTCCTTGTTTTCTTTGCACCAGCAAGGGAAGACTTTTCTCCTTTGATTCTTAAATTGTGTGGGTTTAACAGTGTTGTATTGTGCTTTTATCCTTTCTCTTTTGAATTAGCTGTTTTTAATAACATAGTTTGTAAACAGAATGGTTTAGTTAAAAAAAAAAACTTCTGTAACATATAATCTTACCTGCATCTTGCTGTACATTATTATAAGCCGCTTTGGTTTCCAGCATGGGAAAAAGGTGGGGTGTAAATACGTCAGTTAATTAAACCTGTTGGTTCCCTGATTTTATAAAACCAATGTTCCAAACTGTATGACAATTTACGCTTTATTTATGTACTTTTCTTCATCTTTTTAACTACTCTCAGATAGATAGATAGATAGATAGATAGATAGATAGATAGATAGATAGACAGACAGACAGATAGACAGATAGATTAGGTGTTTTAGAGGTTCTCCTTTTAGACCTGCAGTATTTTGGAACGCACTATGGATTGGGTGCAAAGTAGTGTGGAATGCTGTACTAACATCCTCTGTTAATGAAAAATAACCTTTGCTTGTAAAAATTAAAATGGGGAAATTAAATCCCCTACATGTTTAAAATGTCTTTTTGCCTCATAAGATCAAATGCTGGTTTAACACACCTTCTTTTAAATTAATAATAATTAACGATACTAATTTTATCTGAACGTTTCTCTGGGAACAACGATGTTTAGTTGCCTTATATATCATATTTTCATATTCGCACCTAACTAGACAAACCGTTTATGTGTTAATAAAGGGGAAAGGAAGTAAACCAACAGAAGAATCATTACCATTCTGGAAGAGGAATGGAGCCACATGAAGGAAATGGAAGTGGTTATATCTCTAATGGTCCCGGTGTGGGGGAGCATTTATGATTTAATTATAGAGCAGACTGAGTTTAAGAAGTTATGGGTATAAGCGGTTTGTAAGTTTATTATGTATTATGTTGTGTGTTAAGCATTGTTATGTAAGTTTAAATAATAAATAATTTTTTTAAAAAAAGACGAACGGTGGTTTGAGCATTGGACTACGACTCCGGAGACCAGGCTTCAAATCCTCACTCAGTGGGTGACCTTGAGAAAGTTACACTCTCTCAGCCTCAGAGCCAAAAAGAAACCCCCTCCGAACAAGGCCATTTCCGCCCTCCACTGTCATAGTGCTATTATTCCACTTTCAACCTCCTATGGAACCCTGGGGTTTGCAGTTTATAGAGGGGCATTTAGAATTCTCCGCCGGGGAGCTCTGTGGCTCCAGTAAACCAGAAACGCCAAAAGTCCACAGGAGGTTGAAAGTGGAATAATAGCGCTACAGTGTAGCGCGGAAATGGCTCAAGTCTTACACCAAAAAACCTCGCAACAAGTTCGCCTTAGGATCGCGGTAAGTCGGAAATAATTTGGAAGGCACACAACAACAAGACGATTATACCAAACAATCACTATCATATTTCGCTGTGCAACACAGTACAAAGGAGTTGCTCAACGTTATATTACATAGGGAAGCAAAACAGTAGCGTATGGTGTGGAACGAAACGTCTCCGTGACGGTTTTGCGCGCGCGCTTTTTTTCTCTTTCCAACTACCAATCACGCGCCGCGCGACTGAGCCTAGAGGCGCCAGTGGGCGTGGCCTGGGGAGCGGCAGTCGGGCAGGCGTTTCCTTACGCGTCGCCATGGCAACCGAATCGCCAGCCGGCCGGAACGTGGAATACGGTGGCGCTCGCCCTGCTCTTGTTGACGTCAGAGGTGAGCGCGCGGAGGGGCGGTGACGAAGGCGGAAGCGGCGCGCGCGAGCTGCAGGCAGAGGCGCCGAGGGAGCCTCGTGTCCCCCTTTGGCTGTTCCCTGCCTCCCAGCTCCGCGATGGAGGTAACCGGGTAGGCCGGCGAGGGGCTGCGGGCGGCGTGGGCTCGGGGCTGCCGTGTGGAAGGGTTCACCCTGGCCTGAAGCGACGTGGTCCCTCCCCGGCCCCTTCGCCCGTGTCTGTGAACGAGGGGCCTCCGCCACTTGGGGTTGACCCGTATTTCCTTGAGGGGAGAGGGGCTTCCCATGTCGCTCATCGTTGCTTTCTGTGTGTATCCTGCTTCCCCTGCAGCGATTTCAAGCCGACATGGAGGCCCTCCCCTTCCCCACCTTTTCCTCAGAACAGTCCTGTAAGGTAGACCAGGCTCAAGCGCACTGGCTGGCCTCAGGGAGCCCAGTGAGTTTCAGGGTTCTGTGGGAACTGGTATTTGGATCGCCTGGATCTGAACCAGGGAGCCAGGAAGCCTTGAAGAGCAGGGCGTGACTGCCATTTCCACACTACGGTGTTAAGAGTGCTTTAGTCCACTTTCAACATCCTGTGGAATTCTGGGGTTTGTAGTTTACTGACACCAAAGAACTCTCTGGCTGAGAATTTTACATGTCCCTCGCTAAACTACAAACCCCAGAATTCCACAGGATGTTGCAAGTGGACTAAAGCACTCTTAACATTGTAGTGTGAATTGCAGAGGTGGTGGCCTTGTCTTGGTAGCCGGTATTCATGACCGTTTGTTATGAGTATTGGTTAAGAAGGAATTTCTTACCATTATGTATTCTCCTGGCCAGGCCTACTTGTATGATTGAAATAGCGGTTTATTTAAGCAGTTTAATCTACTGGATGGGAGAGTGGAGGAAATTTGCTCTGTTATTCACGCTGGCCTCTTGCACTTCTGAACAGATACAGGAAGCAGACAGAAATGAAACAGATGGCAGAGTCTATGGCCCTTTCCGCACCGGGCTATTCAAACGGTGCAGAGCAACCTCCGATGGAGGTCTTCTGTGCCATAGAGTGGACTGGGGCAGACAACTTTTTGCTGTTCCGCACCTCAGTCTGCTCTGGAGCGACCGGAACTGGTCGCGCAGCGTGTTTTTTAAAAACCTCTTTTTAGAGATTTTTAAAAAGCACAGAGTGCGCGACTCCATGTTGCTCCGGTGCAGATTTGCAGGCGCGCACTAGTGTGTGCCTGCAGATCTGCTGGGGTGGGCTTTAGGCTGGCGAACTTCTCCGGTTGGTGGAGAGCCTCCACCAACTGGAAGCCGCCGTTTTGGACGTCGGAGCAGTGCGGAGCGACAAGCGTGCGCTGCTCCTTGTCCCGATGCTGAAGAAGTCCAATGAGTCCCGTTTTTACATGGTTCCTTTCCCACATGCAGAAAGGGCCTATTTAGTGGCTTGATCTCAGTCTGTGGGGCACTGACAGAATATTTTTCCCTATTTTCTCTAGCCTTCAAGGGACAGGTTTGACACCTCCAATGATAGTTGTCTAAAACCCAGGCAAAAATCCTATGTATGATTACCTCAGTAGTCCCACTGCACTCACAGGGGCTTACATCTAAATAGTCCTATGTAGGGCTGTGCTGTAAATCACACATAATGGTATGATTAGGGTTATTGGCTTCCTGACAGTGCAATTGTTTTGGCTTTAGCAACAGCCTGATACATTTGAAAGTCAAACAAGTAACACTTTATGAACTGCTAGAATGTAGTGATTAAGTGGGGGTATGTGATCAGAGGGCCTTAATTCCTCCCTCCACATTTGCTAAGGTTAGGGGCACAGGACCCCTGTTAAAGTGGGTGATTAATTCTAGGCCCTCCCAAACCATATTTAACACACAAGAAAGGATGATCACCATATTCAACCCACCATGGATTCCTTTGAGGCCTCAGGGTACTTCACAAGGCAGAAGTGGGTGGCTGGTGGGGCTCACTGCCACCTCCACTGCCCCACACCATTTTCAACAGGAACTTACAAGCCTCATTCACAGTTTCTCAGCCTCATGAGGCTTGCATTCCTATTAAAAATGACACAGAGAGGCAGCAGAGGTGACAGCAAATAATTTGTGAATAATCAAATCCAGAAAATTGAAACCTGCAAGTCTGGAGGGCTGACTGTAGTTCCCTTTTTAGCTTGAACTTTAACCAGCTTTAGCTGAGTTGCTCTGTCTCAGATTCAGCCTCTCCCATTTCAGATTTACAACTTGGGGAAAAGATTGTTGAGAAAATGAGCACTTGAAACACTGCAACATATTCTGTGACTCCTTAGTATAACATTCCATCACTATGCAGTTCACGTTTAACCTCTTATGTGTCAGTGTACCTATGCCAGGCTGCAGTTAAACAGTATAGAAGGAGAAACAGTAATAAACCAGGTAGTCCAAAATATCTATGCAGAGCAGTTGTCATGTGAATTCATTACTGGTCCCATTACAGCTCTGGATAGGAAATTGTTTAATCAGCTAAAAATGAAAGTTATGTTTCCAAAGCCACGCTATGGCAACATAGTTTGATTGATCATGTGAACTATTGGAAATCATTATTCGTTCTGAGCATATGGTAAGTAAAGCACACAGAAGTTCCTATGTGCTGACAATTAGAGAACAGGGGAGTAAAATTGTATGGAGTCAGTCTAAATTATTAGAGACATCTTTGTGCAGAGTAGTCATCAGTCTTTTACTTTGCACTTTTAAAATAATTCATCTTGATAGTAGATAAGTAACAGTTTCAATTATTCATAAGAGTAGCCTGCAATGTGTAGATACAGAATTATCTTGTTCATAAATATTATCTCATAAAATGTTGTTTCCTGTCCTTCCAACTTCAAACTTGAGATTTTTCAAATGTAAGCATACTGTAAGAATTTATTATCACTGGATAGAAATCTAAGCACAGAAATTAACTGCCTCAAGATATTCCAGTGGGAGGAATTGATGGCGTTAAACTTTTTAAGGTTAGGTAGTACATTATCACATGTCCTTTGACGATTATCCTTTTGAGGTGGCATCCTTAATATCTACTAGAAGGCCAGCATGAGAAAGTGTTTTTCTTTACCATAGAATTTGCCATGAGTGATTCTGTAAAGTTAGTTTCCGCCTCTCGGGTTGTTTCACTTCAACATGAAGGCTCAAAATACAGTTGTCTGATGTTATGATTTTATGTGTTACAACTATACTGACACATCATCTTCTACTCTACCATGGTTTGTTGTGACAGAAATAGGCATACTATGTTTGCAATGTCTTTCTCCACCTCCTTGAGAAATTTGGAAGTTTTCACTTCTGTTTTGGATCAGCTGTGACATACCGTGTCACCTGAACTGACAAACTGTGGCTAATTGGAACTAGATTTGTATGAAACAAGCCAGCTTGAAAGTATGAGCTATGAAGTTGGTTTGTTTATTTCAACAGAGAATTATTAAGATTAATTAGCTTAGGCTTCAAGGAATCCATTACACTGTGGTTACTCTAAAACAGTGGTTCTCAACCTGTGGGTCCCCAGATGTTTGTGGACTTCAGCTCCCAGAAGCCCTGAGCATTGACCATAGTGGCTGGGGCTTCTGGGAGCTGAAGTCCACAAACATCTGGGGACCCACAGGTTGAGAACCACTGCTCTAAAAGGAAAGCAGAAACTGCATCAGAAAATAAAGGAAACTTATAAACTCTCCTTGGGGGAGGTGGCTTATTCTTGTCCCATTAAACCTTGGTTCATCATGACATCCAAATGTGGTTTGCTCCTTCCAGTGAGATAATGATGAAGCGTAGAATCTCTGAATTAGAGTTTGATTGGTTAATTAGTCAGTTGTTGGATGCCATGCCTCCCTCAAAAGGCAATCTACTTTTGTCTGTTCCTTGGGAGCTTTTCCTGTAGTATGCTTTTTCCCAGGAAGTCCCAGAATTTTACTGTGAATTTCAAATCTGCATTCATTTGACAGGGAAGAAACACTACTGGACACTTGTGAATAAATGAAAGATAGGATTGTGCAGCAAAAAGCTTTTCGTTCTGCTAGGCTTTTGGAATACAGTGACAGTTCTATGATGGCCATGCTTTATAGAAATTGTTATTTTTAGATGTTGTAGTGATACTGTTTTAAATCATGGCTTTGTTGTTGTAAACCTACTGAGGTAAATTGGGCATATAAAACACAGTGTAGAATTTCAGAAGCAAAAAATCTGGTATGGCATGCTTTCACATAAAACTGTGTTTCTGCTCCAGCTGCAAGATGGTGGTCAAGAAATGGCAAGTTCTTCTTCCACAACTACAGCAGGGAAGTCAAAGGTAAGGGTTCTTTACTGCCACAACTGATTTCAATAGTAGTAACTAAACATTTTACAAAATAATCCTTTTTCTCTAGAGTGATTTCAGAAAATGATCCATTTTCAAATGCAAGTGTTCATTTCGCATTATTTTCAGAAAGCAAAGTCATTGCAGTCATTTAGAAAGTTGTGTTTGACTGCATTAAGAGTTTGTTTGGCAAGTACAGTTGGCAGCTGTCACTGAAAGCAAACATGCCAGCCAGTCTTCTGGAAAGGATTTGGGGTTGTATTCGTTCAAACATTTGGCTTTTAATTTCCTTATTGCTCCTTCTTGCAATAGTGTTGTGAAGTCAAACTGTAACTTTTACAGCATTCAGCTATATAATCTAAACTTATTCCTGCATTTTATTAGTTTGGCAAGCTTAAGAGTTAGGCATTTAGATTCAGAAGGTGAATCTCTCAACATGGTTATATTTTTGGCCTTTCTGAAATAATTGGGATGTAACAAAAATGCAATTGAAAATCATTGTCATGCACTGAATATGCTGTGTATTTTCCCGCTTCCCGTAAGCTCCTGAGAATCAGGAACTGGCTTTGTGGGAAAAGGGCAACAAGCTCCTGCCCTTGCTGAACCAGATTTTTTTTTTTCCATAATAGATGCAAACAGGGCAACAAGAGTTTGAACTCTGAACTTTAAAGTGCTAAAATAGTGATCTGAGCTCCCAGTGCAACAGGAGCAGATGAATAGCCCTATAGGGCTTTCCAGAATTGGTCTCCTAAATGAAGGATGGTCCGTTCAGAGTTAGGAGGCTACACTGATTCCCTAGAGCAACATGGACCCCCCTATGCCACCCTCAAAACAAAAAATAAAAAGGATTTGCACCAAAATACCTCCCATACTCAGGAGGGCAGAATTTTGCCACATTTTGGACCCTTCCTGGACCATTTTAGGCCCAAAGGGAACATTTTTCCAACAGAAAGTGGTCAGAAGATTAATTTCTAGTCACTTCCTGTTGGTAGAAAGCTTTTCCTTTCCCTGGTCTGGGCAGACAATACATGGCAAAATCACACCCCAGGATCCATGGAGGCATTTGAAGGCCAAAAAACCAAAAACCAGCATTTCTAGAATTTTTTCCCCCAAAAAATGGTTTGAGGCACTGAGGCCTGTGGCCACAAAAAGGACCTTTGGAGCTGCATCATCCCCACCCCTGTCCTATATGTTTTCACTGTTTCTTTTCTAAGAGGCTTGTTCCAGTTGACAGGTCTGGCAGGGACAAAACAAGGGACAAAATCTTATATTGAGCCAAAAGAACAATTACATATTGCTTTAAAGACTGTAGCACATTTCTCAGCGTTCCTTGTAGATTCATACACTGTTGAAGTGGGTGGGTTTCTACTGACAAAGTATTGTTTGAAAAGTGGAGCCATGAAGCTTACTTAATGTGCTGTTCAATGCTGTTAATTACAATTTCAACAACCATTCTTGAATTTTCCAGCTGGACACTCTACCCAAAGAAGATCTTATCAAATTTGCAAAGAAGCAAGTGATAGTAATACAGAAAGTGAAGTCAAGATGCACAGGTATCGTACAGAAGTTGGTTTTAGTTTGTTTTAAAGCAGCATAACAGGAGTCACAAGGGTCAGTAAGGAAGGGGAAGCAAAAAGAATCCATAAATTAAAATAGCTATAAGAAATGAGAGAACTCATAAGGAAAGAAACTTCAGAAGTCCTGGGGTGTTTATGTGAATCCCTGTCTGAGGCATGTTGCTGATAATAGTGAAAATGAATTAGTTGTATGGAATGAAGAATGGGTTTGTAGAAAAACAGGCATCACTGTAATGAATGTATAACCCATATTTGAGGCGATGTACTCTTTTTCCTTTCTAGAATTAGAAAAAGAGATTGAATTGCTGAAAAAAAAATCTGTAGGAGGAACTGATGATATTATACAGGTAGGAATACAGAATACTTTCCTACTTCATGTATAGTGTAAGGATTTTTAATCCTCCAGGAAGCCATTGTTTTTTTGCTCAGAGAATCTCTACATGTGGCAAAGAATCATAGAGCTCCAAGAGACCACAGATCCAGTCCAACCTCCTGCTATGTAGAAATACATAATCAAAGCATTCCTGACAGATGGTTATCCAGCCTCTGTTTAGAAACCTCAAAAGAAGGAGGTTTATATATGGCTCACACTCTGTTTGCCAACTGTCTCACATATAATTTGCCTACATATAAAATGTTGTCAGAGTGTGTTTGTTTTTTAAAAAAAATCTTTATGTGAAATTTCTGGAAACATCTGCTTTGTATCTCATGAGAATAGAAGATCATGTGATATAAGTGTTCTTGAAACTCTGTGTATTACAACATTCACTGGTAGTCCTGGGTTTGGTGTAGAAAGCTGCTCTGCTAGAAAGTGGGATAAGACAGATATAGATTCCCACTGTTTTAAACCAAATAACCTGGTTTTGACATAACGCTAAAGTTGTTGTTTACCATTACATGCACAAACCTTGGGCTTGTATGCCCTAAAAGCATCTTTCAAAGGGATCAGAAGCTTTTTATTCCACTTTCTATTAGGTTAAGTTTCTGTTCTGTTAAGATACAGTTTAAGTGTATCTGAACTGTGAACTATGATACATTTTATCTACACTTTATTCAAGTACCCTTTAATAAAGTCTGGTTTTGAATTTGGCTTTTTTGTAAACCACAGTTAAGATTAACTGTTGTTTAGGGCTTAGGCATAATAATAAGCTGTCCTTAGTTATAAACAGAATTAAAAGGTTCCAGTATCCTCTATGTAGGATGAGGAAGAACTGGAAGGAATATCTGACAAACCTCATTGACATAATGCTAAACCAGGGATGGAAATTGTGCAGCTCACATAACTGCACATGGCCCTTGAGGAAGATCTTATGTGCAAATTTAAAAAACAAACAAACACCTGGCTGAAAAATGTTTTTGGGGTCCAAAAGTGCATCTAGGAGCATGGTCTTGGTCTTGCTGTTTCAGGACATGCAACCCAGCCAAAATATTTCTAAAAAGTGGTGAAAATATCACTTTTTGGTTTGGAAAGTATTAAAAGTGTGGCTCTCATAGTGTTGGGAGGACCCAGAAATGGTCCTCCAACCCTCTGTGTGTGCTCACACTTGTGTTAAAGCATAGCTTAGTATTATGTTGAAACATAATAAGTTTTTTAAAAAAGATCTTATTTTAATCATTTGGTTTTTGAATTTTCACCTTCCTCTCTCCTAGACAGATATGGCACACCTGCCTTGAAGCTGAATGGCTAATGTGTGATAAAGGAAAGGTCATTCGTAATAACTGGCTTATCCTACAGACATCTTTGCAAATGGCTGTGTTTTCTTAGAGTATTTTTTACTGGGTATTCCAGATTTGTTAGTTCTAAAAGTCCTCTTCTAGAACCACAACAATGCCCTACTAGTTAAGTCCTAATTTATTTATTTATCAAAGTTGTCTAGAAAACATTTTCAAGGAAATGATAATAATTAGCAATGAAGTGGATATCTGTGTGTGGCTTTAGTGCAAATAGAGCATAAGGATTGATCACAGGCTTCTGAGTAAGAAAGCTCTGGGTTTGTTTTTGGAGTAGTATTTTTTAATGTATAGAGGAAGCAGAAGTGTTGAGGGAAAAGTTAAGTATCTTTCAAGAAATGAACAACCCCTTTGTGTTTCTTTTTCATCTATATAGTGATCTTTCCCTCTGTCCTTTTCAAAATTAGGCTCTCACAGAGAGACTTGACGTAGTTCTTCTGGAAAAAGCAGAAATCCAGCAGCAGTGTCTCTTTCTGAAAAAAGAGAATGAGAAAAGACAACAAGAAGCAGAGGTACTTCATAAATATAGTGGACTCTCCATATCTGCGACCTCCAGGTCTGTGATTTCCAGCAACTGTGGGTGTCATGTCTGATAAATAAAATAGCTATGACATGGATATGGATGATTTGAAGTATCTGTGTTCATATTGCCAACATTTAATAATATGAGATGCAATCATTTGCATTTTTTTGCCATTCTTGTGAGTTCCTGGAACCGAACCCTGCAGATATGGAGAGTCAACTGTGTAGTAAATGTTTCTAAAAATCAGATTTAATCCTGACTTGTTACAGCCCAAAAGCTCTTCCTTTCTTTCAGCTCCTGTGTTCACAGCTGTCACAAACTGCCCCTCCCTCTGTCTCTGTTTCTAGAGAAGCAGGTAGGAGTGAATCCTGTGGGGATGAGATGTTCATCAGATCCATCCCAAAGTAAATAAATCTACTTCTGATGGACTGTGTCATTCTGGGAATATAAGTCTGGGTTCTCATTCATTTATAGTAGAACTTGTGACTTCTCAGCATTTTATGGATGAGATCCCAATTGATGCCCACATTGCCTGCTGTTCTCATTCCCCGAGAGTTGATTACCTTCTCAGAAATGTTGTTTCTGCATGCTGATGCTGTGAATGCCTCACTGTCCAGCTATTTGCCCAGTGGTTTTTTTTGCAAGCAGTTTGACACAGTTTCCTGACCCTTGAAATGTAGGTTTTTGAGCAGAGAGCACTTAACTCCTGCTCAGGTGTTAGTCCCATGGAAGATTCAGACACTGCAGACACAATGAAACATTTAATTCTGTCTTTTAATTATTCCTGCCACCTTTTTAAATGTAGATGTTCTCCTGCTTCATTTTCTAGATACTAAATTTTAGAGGCAGGAGCTACCATGTCACATAAAAGTATATAGAGATTGCTGAGAGATTGCATACTCTATTTTGCAAATGAAATAACTTGGGAGCAGCCAAACTTTATTTAAGGGTGCTGCATGGAAATCCAATGCATCCTTTAAGAAATCCTATGTTGCAATTAATCAAGTGTAAATTTTAGTCTTAACTGAAGAAAAGTTGTATTTTTTGGCTTGGATGGGACACAGATACTGTTGGTGTAATCCTACTTACGCAGATCTCATGTGGATGTTTCTTATTTTTTATCTTTTCTGTTGCCTTGATTATACCTCTTTGAGATGGGATTGGGGAATTCATTTGATATAATTTAATTTCATTTAAATGATTACAAGTTTACAGGTTTTTGGAACATAGGTAAATTTGACACTGCGTTCTATATTTTATTGTTAGGCTGCCCTGGCTAAGGAAGAAGAATTGCAGAAGCAGGTTGTTCAAGGGAACGCTGCCTACCTGAATGAAATTGAAAGTCTTAAAAATGAAATCGCAACAGCACAGTCCAAACATGCTGAAGTTGTAGCCACATTACAAAAGGAATTGCTTGCAGAACTGAAGAAACAAGAGCAGCTCACTGAACAGCTTGAATGTAATAGTAATCAACATGAAGAAATCAAAAACCTACAGGAAGAGGTACATCGAACAAAAGCCATCTATGAAGAGCAGATACTGGAGCTGAAGAAACAGTTGAAAGCTTCCGATGAGGGTAAGAAGGAGGAAACTGCCAAATTGCAAGGTGTTATTGAAAGTAATTCTCAGCATCACCAAAATGAAATAAATAAATTAGATAAAGAACTGTGCAAACTGAAGACTGCTCATCAAAAGGAAGTGTCAGAGTTGATGTGTCAGCTTGAAACCTCTGCTAAAATACATGAAGAAGAGAAAAACAAATTAGATCAGCTAAAGCAGGACTTACTAGAAGAGTACAGGGTAAAAGAGAAAAACATGCAGGATGAATTGCATGCTTGTAAAGAGAAGTATGACTGTGAACTTGAATACATAAGGCAAACTTTGGCTAAAGATGAAGAAATGGAAACTAGAAATGTAGAACTGGGACCACAAATGACAGAAAAGACCAAACACTTAGAAAATGCTTTAAAAGAACTGCGATCTCAACACAGTATACTAAGAGATGAATTAACCTATATGAGTAATGTTAAGATGAAACTGGAATTAGAAATTCAACATGCAAAGGATGAATACTTTCATGAGAGGGAAGATTTAGAGTTCAAAATTAATGAATTGCAACTTGCCAAAGAGGATCACTGTTGTGTAATTGAAAAACTAAAATCAGAGCTTCAAGCAGCTAGTGAACAATGTAAGAAAACTGTAGAAGGGAACAGCCTGGAAATTCAAAAACTGATGGAAAAGCATAGAAGAGAAATCTGTGAGATTAAAGAAACAGTATCATGTACTTTAGAGACAGAAAATCAGTCCTTGGTTCTTGAAATACAGAATTTGAAAGAACAATGTCAAAGGCATGTAGAGGAGAAAGAAGAAGCAATTGCTAGTTATGAAAACTTGCGAGAAACTCTAGAGAATTTACAAACTGAGTTGGGGGAGTCAGCTGGTAAAATAAGCCGAGAATTTGAATCCATGAAGCAGCAGCAGGCTTCTGATGTTGATGAACTACAGAAGAAGCTTAGAGCAGCTTACAAGGAGAAGGACGCTCTTCTGGAAACAGTGAATCATCTCCAGGAAGAGGTAGAACAGTTTTCCTCCAAAAGAGAAGAAGTGGAAGAACTGAGGCATGAAACAGAAATACTTAAGGAACAGAATGAGAGACTTGCTACTTCTCTTCAGCAGAAGGAGGCCTCTGTAAAAGAACTGGAAGAGAAAGAGAGGGAGCTTTCCTCACAAAACAGTGCTATCCTTGATGAAATGAAGTGCTTTTCTGAGAAAATAGAGAACCTCCAAGGAAAATATGAAGAGGAGAAAGCAAGGGTTATGGAACTTCAAGAACAGACTGAAGCTCTTAATCTTTGTAACCATGAATTAGGGCAACAGGCAGCAGAATTAACGGAGAAACTGAAAAGTACGTCAGTGAAACAAGAAAATAACCAACAAAAGCTAAGGGAATTTGAGCAGCAGATTCATGCCCTTCAGCAAGATAAAGTATGTCTCTTGTTGGAATTAGAGACTCTGCATGGTGAAAATACTAAAATAAAAGAAGAGAGAGAGAGAGCCAATAAGGAACTGGAAAGCATTGCATCTGAAAAAGTGGACTGGCTTATGTTTAAAGAGAAAGCAGATAGCTTAGAAATGAAACTGCAAATGGCCTGTGAAGAAAAAGACTGTCTAACTAAGCTAGTTGAGGAAGAAAAGGCCTTCAAATCACTGGTCATGAGTCAGTTGCGTGGCCTCCTTGAGAGGATGGGCTCCAGATACCCTGAGGAAAATGACAGAGATGATGTTTTTGGTATATTGGAAGCTGCAAACAAATTCCTGGCAAATATGAAACAGGAGAAACAGAACCTGATTTCACAGAAGGATGAAAATGTTATTCTACGGCAGGAGATGCAGAGGCTCCAGGAAGAAAATGCAGCTCATTGTATGGAGCTTAGATCTCTACAGGATGATTATGAAAAAGAAAAAGGCCTTTTAAAAGAGGAGTTAGAAGGGGCTCTCTCAGAGAAAGAAGGCCTCCAACTAGATATTCAAGAGTTAAAGCACACCAGTGAAAAAGTCAGGAGTGAGAATCAAGAACTTCTTGCCCGTATTGATGAAATGTCTGAACAGCTTGAACTTCGTGAAAGCAAAATAAAAGAGCAAGAAGGAAAATTGAAAGAAGAGCAAAAAACTCTAAGCTTAGCCTTGGAAGAAAAAAAAACAGAGCTGAGAAATATACAAGCTGAGCTTTCTTTGCTAAAGGTTAGGGGCCTTTTATTATTAAGATACTCATAATCTCTCCCTCGCAAATTGTGTGTAACCAAATATAGACCTGAATGTATTAGGAATTGTTAGAGCCATTAATGAACAGGTTTACTTTGTCTATGAAAGATGTCTGAGTGTGTTTGACGATGTGTGTCTCTTCACATTGTGTGTTCACTTTGGCAAATTGTAAATGTGAATCCATACTTATCTCCCTAATGACTGTATATAATTAGAACTCGGAATGAAATTAGATTTTTGATCTGAAAACTGGATCACCCCCAGATTCAAAATAATGAAAGCTGTTTAATTTGGGTCTTTTTTTTCCCCCTGTGGTGACTGAAGTCATCTTTTCCAAAATTATGCCAATGGTACTTTAAATGGGAAAAGGGGAAACTTATCAGTTGTCACTGATTCAAGAGATGTTTTCTGCATATTAACTTTTGAGATGTATAGGCCAAGGCATCTTCATGACTTTCAGTGTTCTCCATACTGAGATATTTAAGAACAAAATGGCTTTTATAACTGAAGAAGCTTGTTGCAGCAGTGGTGTTGTGCTTTTAAATAGGACTGAGTGGAAACAGTCCTCAGAAATTAATGATACATTCTGAAATTCAAAAATATGTACATTTCTAAATATTGAAGTATTCTCACTGAAGGATTTCTGTCATTATGATATTGTAGTCTTTTCCTTGTCATATAAAACATGTGGAAAACGCAACAAAGCCCTTGTCAGAATAATTTGTTTAGTTTAATCCTATCTTACATATCAGGCTCAGGGCCCTGAGTGATGTCACAGTGGAGACTACTGCTGACTTGTGAATCTCCTCATTCACCCCATGCAGTTGCCACCACTGACACCTGTGATGCTACCCTGGTATTGGAGAGAAGCACCCATGCGGTTTTAAATGGTTTGCAGTTTGGGCGAGCCCTGCTTTGTGTATCTCATGAGAGAACTGAGCAAGCCTTCTCTTTTATTATGTTTATAATGCAGGGTTCCGTGGAAGACTCTCCCACTAATGCTGACCAACAGTCACCAGAAACACAAAAAATAGGTAATTCTTGTAAATCTTTGTTTCCCAGTTTTGGTATGTAAGTATATATTCTGTAGTTGACATATGCTACTTTTATATACCATAAACCTGTTATCTGCCAATATAACTATCATAAGAATGTTCAAAAATAACTAACTGCATTTTTGAAGTTTTTTATAATGGCATTCTGCTATTTGTTTTATTGAATTTATTATTTACTTTATTTAAAATATTTTAAAATACTTTTAAATCACCTGATAACATTATATACTGCCTGATTATGCTGTCAGTCAGGAGTGACAAAGCCACTCTGCATTTCATTTTCTCTCTTGGCTGGTCCAAGTTGAATAGGATGTCAGGTGTTATGGGAGGAGAGGTAGTAAAATGCAGAATGGATTTGGAGGCCACCTCTGAGGTCAGTGCGGGAAGTATAATTTTTAGAAATGTAAAAAATGACAGCAGTGAAAGATAGTAACCATATAAAATACACATGTCAACCAATGTTAAGAGAAACCAGTTTAAAAATCTGTGGGCAAACAAATTGGAAGACCGTCTCTGTACAAGGAGAATGTCGCGCATCTGAGGGCACCACAACAGAAAATACAGCTCTTTTAGAACTGGTGAAATATGACCTCAGTTGTCATATTCAGAACTATGATTAGGCTATCTGTGTCAAGGAATGGTAGCTAGTGAATGAGCAGTACCAGAAAAGGGTGCTGCTAGCCACCAAGGTCACCTGGGCCTTAGAAGACAATATTGGCCTCAAAGGTTCCCCCCCAAAGATATGGACCTGATCGTTCAGGAGGAGTATATCTCTGTATAGAATGGGAATGAGAACCATCTAACCATAGAGAGTCCATCTTTTGGGGAATTTAGCCTGAACATATGTTCCCTAATCAAATCCAGATGTCCTTTCAGGTACAGATACAGCATCAGCTGAATCCAGCGCTATGGAACAATAGAACTGAATGTCATTAATCTACTGTTCAGAGAGTTCTGCTCAGCCTTTGCCTTTATCAGCTGGTTAGGAGCACGCAGGGTCTACTCTTGACTATCTCTGTACCATGAGAAATCAGTACACATTCAGTAATCAAGTTAATACATGTTAATAAAGTAACAATTTCTTCTGACAGAAATAGCGTGTCATAACATTTTAAAGTGGCTTTTCTTTGTTCTTGTAGAGAATTTAGAAAAACAACTGAAAGAGAAGGAAGAAAAATTAAATAAAATTAAAGCAGTTGCTGTGAAATTAAGGAAAGAATTGGATTCTAGCAGGAAAGAGGTAACTGAAATCATCCTGTATCATTCACCATAAGATATTGGTAATTTGATTCTGGGACCACATAGATCTGTTAGGTCTTTTGATTGTTCTGAGTTATTCATACAATCATAAAATCATAGAGTTGGAAGACACAGGGGCCATCCAGTCCAACTCCCTGCCTTGCAGGAACCCACATCAAAGCACTTCCGACAGATGGCCATCCAGCCTCTGCTTCGAAACCTCCAGAGAAGGAGACTCCACCACACTCTGAGGCAGCATATTCCACTGCTGAACAGCTCTGACCGTCAGGAAGTTCTTTCTGAGGTCTAAATGGAATCTATTTTCCTGTAGTTTGAATCCATTGCTCCTTGTCCTCGTTTCTGGAACAGTGGAAAACAACTCCACTCCCTGCTTAACATGACGTCCCTTCAAATATTTAAACACGGCTGTCATCTCCCCTCTTAACCTTCTCTTCTGCACACTAAACATACCCAGTTCCCTAAGCTGCTCCTCATAGGGCAGTGGTTCTCAACCTGTGGGTCCCCAAATGTTCGTGGACTTCAGCTCCCAGAAGGCCCAGCCACTATGGTCAATGCTCAGGGCTTCTGGGAGCTGAAGTTCACAAACATCTGGGGACCCACAGGTTGAGAACCACTGTCATAGGGCATGGTCACCCTCTGGACACATTGTAGCTTATCAATATCCTTCTTGAATTGAGGTGCCCAGAACTGGACACAGTATTCCAGATGAGGTCTAACCAAAGCAGAATAGAGTGGCACTATTACTTCCCTTGATCTAGACACCATACTCCTATTGATGCAACCAAGAATCACGTTGGCTTTCTTGGCTGCCGCATCACATTGCTGACTCGTTCTCAGCAGAGTAGTTCTAGAGCTTTCTCATTAGAACTTTGCCTCTAAGGTCCTGTGGGGTTCTGTTTAGGCTTATCCAGAACTTAATATGTATTTCAGGATGAGGCTGTATGAAGAGCTGGAGATAGGCATGTATGGTGATAACTTGGTGCTTTTTTCCTCTCATTTGACCATAGCCTTTTGGTTTCAGTTTTTACAAAGCTACATTACAAGGCTCGGTGCATTGGTTTGAGATGGTTGTGAAGATGATTAATTGACACATCTTGAAATCAGAACAAATTGGTCCAGCCATATTTGATATATTTCCATCTCTATTGTTCACTGAGAGCCCCTCACATCACACAACATAATCTTTCCTGCATTGTCAAATTTATGGATTGATACATTTATCATATTCTGTTCACACTGACTTCCTGTACAGTCTTGTGACAACTTAAAAAAGGAGATTCTTCCTTAAAGACAGAAACTATTGAGCTTCAAGAGGTTTTAGAGATAATTCCATCCTGCAACCATTAAGAGTACATTAAAAGACAGTAGTCTTTTAACAATATAGTCCATGCAGTGCAATCAGAAATGAAGGTTGCTTTGTAATCGTGAAATCATTTTATAAAAGTCTCAAGAATTTTCCAGTAGCTATTTATTCAAAATGGCATTTTGGTACAGAAGCAAGTATCATAGTGGAAGGCGAGGTGGGCGGGCATTCCCCTGTCTGTCTTTACTTTGACAGCCTGACAGCCTGTTGTAAGTTGTTTGGATATACTGAGATGCATATATTTTTTTAAAAAATGCATTTGATCTGCAGTGTCATGGAAATGAGTGATCTTAGTTTCTAACTTCCCTGCAGTCTGTGAAAATGTGCTCAGGGGAACTGGAAGAATCTCTAAAATCGGGGAAGGGGTAATGAGGGAAGAGGGAAGTCAGAAAAAAATCCCTACTTTGACAGAAAGTTATTTTTTGATTCAGTCATTGCCATTAACAGCCTTATACCTGTCTGTGCCCTTAGGTGCAGACACTTAAAGAAGAACTGGCATTGTCACAGTCAGAGAAAGAGCAACTATCTACTTCGATGGGAGACATAATTCAGGGAGCTGAGAGCTATAAGGTGAAATATAAATGCTTTTTTTCCTTCATGAATGCTTGGTATACTTGAAATACTTGATCAAGGCTTCTCTACTTTACACAAAAGAGAGTTGATTCAGCATTCACTGGAATTGTTCTGACCTTGTTCCTGACCCTCTGCTTTTAAAACTGCTATGGAATTATATGGAGGAGACTGTGTTTACCATGGATTGTGCTTTGCCAGAGAAGGGGAAAAAGGAAAAATGGTTGCTGAAAGCTTTGATGAATTAGATTGTCCTGCCCCCTCACACACATGAAAAGGTGTTCTGCTCCTCTGCCACTTGTGTTTGATATTTCTTAAATTATTCTAATCTCCTTGAGAATTGCATGCAGTTCACAGAAAAATCATGCAGAGCACCAAGTTCTTGCTAGTGTTGGTTTAAGTGAGGCAGCTGAAAAATGAGCTGGCCTTCTATCCACAGTCCTTTTGTCACTATAGAGCTCAGAGAAAGCAAAGGGAAAGCGCACAAAGCCATGTAGCTAGCCAGTGTAGGGCTACTGTGATGAGTCAACAGAGATGTTTCCATGTACTTTTATCCTTTATAGTTTACCAGTAACATTTTGCTTTTTTAAAAAGCAACATAACTCTGTGTTCAAATACAGCTTTGTAGATTTAGATTGTTGCAAGCAGCTCTGAGATATGAATATTGAAATATGAGATGTAGCTGTCACAGTGAGGAGAGAGAGAGAAAACACTCCATTGTGCAAAGAGAAAGTCTGCTTGCTCAGCATTTGATGTAGTCACAGACACTAATTGTCATGTGCAGTACAATATTGCTGATATTTTAAAAAATACTTTAAATTCACAATAATACAGTTGATGTCAAATACACTGATGCACATTTTTCAAGAGTTGAAAAGGAAATCACTTAATTCTCTAGGAAGAAATTGGTCTGTTTCCTGTAATGTAGTTCTAGTGTTTATAATAAACAAAGATAGATAGATAGATAGATAGATAGATAGATAGATAGATAGATAGATAGATAGATAGCTTCACAGTTCACATGCACAATGCATTTCGTGCTTCCATTTTCATGTAATGTCAAAAAGATTTGTATCTTTTCCAAGAATCTTTTATTAGAGTTTGACAAACAAGCGGAACAGCTGGATTTTGAAAAAGAGCGAACTCGTAATTTTGAACGGCAAGTTGATGACCTTACAAGACAGCTGGAGAATTCAACTCAGCAGGTATTGCTTATTTAAAATATATAAAAAAGGACTTGTTCATAATTTGATAGATGGGAAGTAGTAGGACATACGAATTGGAAGAGATGGGGTTGGGATTGGAAAATCTGTGACTGGGAGATGAATTTGTGATTTGTGGCAGCTCATTTGTCACCTTCTAGTCTAACTTCAGTACTTCTGAAAACTTTGCTGTAAGGTATAAGGACAGTAGTGTTCCACTGTTTCTTCTTGAGACGGATACTGCCTTTCTACACAGAGGTACTGTTTGGTAGTGATAACTGATAGGAGAGGCTTTTGTAGATGAATTTGCTGTAAGACAGATGTTGGGAGTAACATTGTGGCAGTTTTGTTTGTCTTCTTTCATTATTTTCTCTTTATATTCTTTCTTCATTTAGCTTTGTTGTGTGCCCTCAAGTCATTTCTGACTTATAGTGACTTATGGTGACCCTATCATGAGTATTTCTGGGCAAGATATTTTCGGAGTGGATTTGTCTTTGCCTTCTTCTAAGGCTGAGAGAGCATGATTTGCTCAAGGTCACACATTTGGTTTCCATGGTAGAGTAATGTTTTGAATCTTGGTATCCAGAGTCATAGTCCAACACTCAAACCACTACACTACAGTGCTTCTCTTTTACTGCCAGTTCAGAATGACTCAGTATTCTCATTTCGTTGGTTTGTTCCTCTACTTTTAAAATTTTTAGTTTTTTTCTAGATACATGTATAACAAAAAGCCAAGGTTGTAAGTTTCTTTTCTAACAGTCTGGATAACATTGGTTTGGAGAGTTGCCTGCAGTAATTTTCTTCAGTTAAATAGTTGTCACAATGGTTATTTCTGTATAGGTTCGGGATAAATAATTAAAATTGTTTAGAACCAGGCACATTTTCTTGAGGTAGAAGCGTCCAGGGTTAAATCCACCAATAAAAGAAGTTAAAAATGAACTCATCCTCTCTTTTGGAACCAAAATATGTATAACTTGTTTTTAGCTCTGCGCTAGTTTGGGAAATCTCTAGCCTTCAGCCTGATTTCACATGGCACTTGGCCTAATTTCAAAAGTTCTCCTCAAGCTTCTTTTCAAAGTTATCTGTCCCTCGCCTGGCAGCCTGCTGCTTAAAGAGGCAGAAAGGAGGGAAATGGATTGGTAGAAGGATACAAAAATAAAGAATAAAGGTTTTATTGTTTGTTTATAAGCCCTAAAGAGCTCAGGACCTAGTTATCGGAGAGACCATCTTCTCCTCTGTAGGTCCACTCAGGGGTTTTTTTCTTTTCTGGAGCAAAGCCCCTGACATTGTCACACACTCCTAAGTGTGATCAGTGGTTGTTTGGAGCAGGGCGTTAGTGTGGTGGCACCTACAAAATGGAATGGTCTTTCCCAGCAAATGCAACATGCTTCAAGATTTTTGTTGTTAAAGTATGGTAAAAACATTTCTTTTTAATGCAAGCCATTCGTAATTAGTCCAACCTAACATCTGTTTCAATGGCAACATAAAGACTGTAGTTTTATGTTACATCTTACTGATGTACACCACTTTGAAATTTTTAGATCTAATTGATACATAAATATTTATAAATAAATAAAGAGAAAAGAGAGATGGCAAAAACAGAAGACAAATACGCCACTCACTTTTGGCTCTGGCACTACCCATCATAGACTTTGGCTTCACAGTTCTCTACATGCTGCATCTTTCTAGATTATCCCCAAGAGAATCTGATCTTTAACAGAAAAAACATTGTAAATGTATTTTTTGTTTGGTTTGGTTTTGTGCCTCAATCATGTTTTTCAAATGATATCCAGTGTGCAAAATGACTGGTTTTTTGACGTAATTATATTAATTTTTTACTACTGTCACTTTAGCAAGACCAGTACCATTCTGCTAATGAAGATCTCTTGACTCGTATTGAGACTCTACAGACTAATACCAAGCTGTTAGAAAGCCAGCTATTAGAAACACAAAGAGCCAAAGCAAAAGTTGATAAAGAACTTGAAGCTGAAAAACTTCTAAAAGAACAGAAAATAAAGGTAATCAGAATTGTTATGAAAGTGAAGATAAAATAAAATAAGATATTTTTTTTTCTAAATGAAGAGTCCTTAAACTGTTTTTTCAGGATCATGCTAGTGCTGTAAAGGAAGTTGAAGATCTCCAGGTACAACTCCAGAAAGAAAAGAGGCATCTTCAGAAAGTGCTAGAAGATCTGGAATTGGCAAAGAAGGTATACTGAGAGCTACATTACTTTTCTGTTGTCAATTTTTGACTTTCAGCTAGATATTAGTTGTCATTTTAATTGTGTTTCTGGATTTGTTTGGTCCAATGCCACATAAAGAATCATATCTTTTACTTGGGCAATATGTGGCATGGGATTGAGATTGAGAAGAAATGTCTACTAGTGGTTGAAAAGCAGTAGCATTAAGTCTACTAGATTATATGCTAGTTGTATATATTATATGGAAATGTTATGTTGAATTTTCTAATGTACAGGATGCACAGAAAAGTACTTTGATGGACATGGAAATAGCTGACTATGAACGTTTTGTGAAGGAACTTAATCAGAAAATTACTGACAAAAGCAGCAGAATTGAAGACCTTGAACAAGAGATTAAAATTCAAAAACAGAAGCAAGAAACTCTACAGGAAGAAATCAGTGAGTAAGATATCATCTCTTTGTGTCCAAAGACAGTTTGCTATATATTTCTGTATAGCAAGACAATGTGCATCCCCAAAGTAGAAACAAAACTAAAAAGTAGCTTAACATAAAAACTGAGCCTCAATCCTTACATAGGAATTTTGTTTCAAAGATCAAGAAAAATAGTTCATTAGGCATTTTACAATTTTTCCAAATGTCTTGTGGAGAAAATTATCCTTCTTGATCGCTTTTTGTTCAGGAGAAACCCTGGTTTGTGGATAGTAAAAGGGGATTTCCAAATTTTCCATTAAATTTGGAACTTTTTTTTTCCAGAAAAAAAAAAGCTTTAAAAGGAACATTCATTTAACTGTTCTAACTTTCTGGCATAATTTCAACTTAATTATATGTCTCCTTTGCTAAGCTTACAGAGCATGAGAAAAAGAAAATGTTTTATAAATGTTTCGCAGCATTTCCATTTCGAACTGTGTAACTAAATTATCCATATCACTTTGTTGTGTAGAGTCGTTTCAGGGTACTGTACAACAGTATGAGGAAAAGAATGCCAAGATCAAGCAACTGCTGGTAAAAACAAAAAAAGAGTTGGCAGATTCAAAGCAAGCAGTAAGTTTTGGAACTTCTACTGTGTGTTCTTCTTTGCTTTCTTTGGGTAGAGTAATAACGATGTAGCTACCTTGTTGTCTTCTACAGTGTTATGATAAATTATTCAAGGTAGCTCTTTTCCTACAGGAAAATGAACTTCTGAGACTTCAGGCATCATTAAAAGGAGAATTGGAAGCAAGTCAGCAGCAAGTGGAAGTTTATAAGGCAAGGCAATATTTTCCTTCTGATTTATTGTGAAAGATGATATTATATCTGGCAGAATGGTAGTTGAAAGGGCATACTAATGTTATATCCATATTCAGTAATTACCCTACATGTCACCTGCTTCAAACAGTACATTTTAAAGATTTAATTTTGCTCTTACTTGTAGTTAAGTTGCACTAAAGTTGTTAAAACTTCTGCTGTGGATAGGCAGTTCTAGACCCAGTTCTCTGAGAATTAGACCCACTGAACTCAATGCAAGCCATTGCATTAGTTCTAGACCCAGTTCTCTGAGAATTAGACCCACTGAACTCAATGTATTAACTTTTGAATGTATGCTGAAAAAGGATTTAGGGTCTGGTTATCATTATAGTTACTTACCCAGTCCATTCCCAACACACTTTATAAATTGTAAATTTTGGTAATAATGGTGACTATGTGTCTTACTCCTTTCATGCCTATGTGTGCTGTGGGTGTTCAAAAAACTGTTAGTGTATTTTATTGTGATTTTATTTTCATAACGGGCATGGAAGCTCCAGTTCTAGAAAACAAGGTAACCAAACACACATAGAGCACAAATTTGTGTCTGCTACAAAAACTATGAAAGTCGAGATATTAGTTAGTGAATATGATCCAACCAAATTAAGTACAGTCAGCCCTCCACTTTCATCGGAGTTAGGGGCACAATACCCCTGCGAAAGTGGAAAAACTGCTAGTAAAAGTAAAAATCATAAATGCTATTATTTTTACCTGAGAACACGTTTCTAGGAATCTCTAGGTCCTCCCGCATGATTCCATGGTCAACATGCAATGGAAGTGGACCACAGTGTCACTCTGGAAGACTGAGCAATGCCTAGGGAAGTGTTGTCTCTAGCAGTTGCTAGCCCTCCAGCACAACTCTGTAGTCTACTTCTGGCAGAAATGAACCATAGAATCACACTGGAGGACCTAAAGATTCCTAGGGAGAATGTATTTGTTTCCATAGCAGAGGCAAATACATTAAGAATTTTTTGATAAATAAATTAAACAGAATAATCGGTGAATCATCAAATCTGTGAATGCTTGAACCTACAAAAGTGGAGAGTCCACTATATTATTAAGTCCTGTTGATTTCCAGTGGAAGAAATTAAGTAGGTGCAAAAATTGAATTCCCGTGGAGAACCAAAATCGCTGTTCTACACATGCCTGGCTAATTGGTTTTAATGGGCATTTCAGTCCTGCTGTGTTTCCTACTTTAAGTACAAGGGAGAATGTACAGTGTTGCGTATGAAATTTGTGCGTATTATTGTTCTGTGTGTATATGTAGTGGGAAGCTACTGTGAATACCAGTTGCCTACCCTAAAGGAACCCAGATCCTGTCTCATCTTGAAAGAGAACCAGGGTCAGCCTAGTTAGTATTTGGATGGGAGACTGCCAATGAATACCCAAAACAGCTATGTTGACTTGGAGTTTCCTTTTTTCCACCTTTGCAGTAACAGACTTATATTGACTTGCCTTTGGGGCATAGTAACTGCTCACTTGAATTCATCCCTTGATGCCAAGTGCTCAGCTGGCTTTTCAGCTTCAGGTAACTGTAGATGTAGCACCTTCCCTCACCCCACAACTCTACTGTTGCCACAGCAAAATGGTGCTCCCTGCAACTGGAAGGTGAAATGATGTAGTAGTTACTGTACCTTTCAAGAGAAGTATTAATGTCCACAGCTAATTCTAGATTTATTCAAATAAATATCCTTTTATAGATTCAGTTGGCTGAGATAACCTCAGAAAAACACAAAATTCAAGAACACCTCCGGACTTCGCTAGAACAGCACCAGCGGGTTCTGAATACTTACCAGCAGAAATTGGCAACTCTGCAAGAAGAGTGCAATGGAGCAAAGGTATTTTTTTCTAAACAGTAGACCAGTTCTTGTCAAGAGGCTCTGCTCTAAACCTGTTTGGTTGCAGTTGCTTGGAGTTGGGAGAGTCTCCCTGGCATTTAAAACATTTGGGCCATATATAATATTTACACACTTGGAGTTATGCACCTCTCAGACCAGTCTGTAGGGTATTCTAGGAAGAGGCTGTGCAGAAGGATGCATATGAAGAAGGATTTCAGTTCAAAATACCAAAATCTATTCTGTGCTGAGCATCAGCGTTTCAGTTACTTTTCAAAGAGTTCATCCCCTATGTGTATGATGATAATTATGTCAACTGATACCCCACTTTGTCTTATGTTTCTACTCTATATCTATAGTTACATTTATTTGGCAAACTTTTTTCTGTAGTATGATGTAATAAGTACAAACGGTGCCTAAAACAGGACCACTTGATTATAAGAAGGTTACATTTACAGATACTGATCACTGGAATATGAAAAGGAGCATTGTGCACATTTTAAACAGTTAGAATTTTGGAAGCGTAGAATTTTAATGGATATGCTTGAAAAATATTTCTACTGGATTTTGATAGCTGAAATGGTAGAGCTTCTACATGTTTACATTTGCAAGCATGCGTTCTAGTTATGATCCTGGGAAAACTGACTTATATATTCAGTGGTAGGCACTGTATTGGTCTTTATAACAACAGGTAAAGAAAGATAGGTTATACTTCCCAGAAGGATGTTTTGAGGAGCAAGTGGGAAAGCAAGCCATGAGAAGATTTCTGTCTGTTGCTAAGGTCATTTGTACTGTGGCAATCCTTATGTGTATGAACAAAAGCTAAATGATTGATGTCTTGCTCTTGGGAAGTATGAGTTTCACAAAACTTCCAACATTTTAATATAAAATTGTCTATCTTCTCATTTGCTTTTGCAAAAGAGAGTGACTCAGAATCAGATGTAGTTTTAATTAGGTATTTGGCTGATGTGATTGCAGGAGGCAATGACTTATGAGAGATAGATATGTTGTGGCTTGTGAGGTTTCTGCCCAGGTTTTCACCATAATTCTTATATACAATAGTTGTTTACACTTTGATTGCAAAATAACTTCATAGTTTTTCATATATTAAAAGTGTATCTGCAAATCGTGAATAATGTTGAAGTTGACCTTGAGAAAGTAAAGTGCATATTGATTATTTTGTATTAGCTTATTCTTGAGGGAAGAATGTAATCTCGCTCTGTTTAGGAAAGTATGCAGGTGGATGTATGCCTATATAAGGATAACAAGTATATAAGGCTTTGTAAAATATATTCTTCTTCTGCAGAGTTAATTATCTTCTATCTCCTTGTGTCATTGCAGGCAGAACATGCTGCTGTTACCTCTGAATTTGAGAGCTATAAAGTCCGTGTACACAATGTTTTAAAACAGAAGAACAAAAGTTCCCAGTCTGACACTGATGTGACAAAACAAGAAAGGTAAGCAGTACATAGTTGGTTGGCTTTGTCAGTGCTGTTTTGAATCAGAATTACTATGCAATCATCAAAGTTTCCTAGTTTCCAATGCCTAAAAGGCCTTGCAAAGCAGAGCTAACATGCACTCAATTCATTTGCAATGTGGAGCACTATTTTTGTTCTACATGTCATATTGGCGTGGTTTGAATGTAATGTTAAACTATCTGCTTTTCTTTCTACTTCCTGTGTAGACACTGTAAAATCAGAAGCTTTTGTCTGTGTTTTCTCTTCAGCGTAAAATCTGACCTTATCTTGAACTATGGTTTAGACCAGGGGTGGGAATCATGCAGCCCTTCCACATGCTGTTGAACTGCAACTTTGAGCATTCCTCACCATTGGCTATGCTATCTAAGGCTCCTGTGAATTGCAAGCCAATACCCTTTGTTGTGTCTACTTACAATACTGACACTCAGATCCACACTTTATAGTCTGCAGTTTTATTACATTTTTATACCATTCAAATAATAGTGGTGCATAATTAAATCCAATGAAATACAGAAAAATTTGGTGTTGTGGTATATTAGTGGCACGCTGAAAGATTCAGAAACAGGTGTTTGCAAATATTTTCTGAGGTTTTCTTCCTTTTAGAGAACACATGGAAAAAGTAATAGACCAACTGAAGATCAAATTGCAAGAGACTCAGCATAACTTACAAATTAATGTAACTGAGCTGCAGGCATTACAATCTGAACACGACACCCTACTGGAAAGACACAATAAAATTCTTCAGGAAACTGTGACAAAAGAAGCAGAGCTCCGAGAAAAGTATGTTCCTGTGTTGTGTAAATCATACTGTTGTGTTTGCAAATGGTGTTTGATCTTACAGTTCTGTGTGTGAATGAATCATTTCATGTTTAACATCTAGACTTACCATATCATGGATACTGCTGTTGTGGAAAGATTTTTAAATACATTCTTAAAATTCTCCCAAGCTAGCTGTAACTTTTGAGGTTTCTGCCTCCATAACCTCTTGATTTCCCAAACTTCTGAAACTGTACTTCTAATATGGAAACGTGGGCTGGGGGGCTCTTCTAGGCTCTGCACAATACAGTCTGAAAACATGGTGATGAAGTCTGAACATGCACAGATTGTGAGTCAATTGACAGCCCAAAATGAAGCTCTTAGGAACAGCTTCCGTGATCAAGTCAGACATCTACAAGAAGAGCACAGAAAGACAGTGGAGACATTACAACAGCAGCTGTCCAAAGTAGAAACCCAGCTCTTTCAACTCAAAAGTGAGCCAAGCACAAAAAGTAAGCTACTCTCCATTGTTCACTGAAGAGCTAATGTTCAGCTGAGGCTACTGGGCAACTGTTTCTCTGCTTAAGACTCTCTTTACCCCAAACATACACATCTCAGATCTCAGAGTAATGTCTAAGGGTGGCATTCCACTGGTAGAACAGCAGTATCCAGTGCAACTGGGAGGGGGACTTGGAAACCTTCTGGTGTCAGTTTCAGGTGGCACGGAGGACTGAAGAAAAAGAGAAAAGTTCTCCTATAACCACTTGCAGAATATTGGATTTCATCTTTAGGTTCCTCTGAGGTGAATTATCAGTTTAGCACTAAATTGGGGGATATTTTTATATTTTTTGAATTTTGCAGTACTTGTATAATATTCGTACAGTAATCATTTTCTTGCATAATGGAATTATTTACTAGTGGTTTGTCTTCCAGGCCCTGCCGCTTCCAGCCTACCAGCAAAGAACTTGCGAGAACGGAAAAGCACTGACCTTCCTCTTCTTGACGTCCACACAAGCACTAGGGAGGAGGGTGAAGGAATGGAGACAACTGACACAGAATCTGTCTCTTCAGCTGGTACCCCTATACCATCCTTAGAACAGCTTCTTAATACCCCAGAAACAAAATTTGGTGAGGAATGTTTCTCAGATGGCCATACATACAGTCATACTTGCAATTGTGTTTTGTGCCTGGCTTAATACAGAATTAGTACTGATTGATAGTTTCAGGGTGGGGGTTCGTAAAGAAAACCTGGTGTTTGTTTATGATTCCCCCCATGGATTTTTCATGAGCCTCTTCCAAAATGGTGTTGTAACCTATTAACTAATGACATCTCTTGAGATGCCTCAGATGAGTTGTTAGGGCAGGCTGATGGTGCATAATAGAACTGAGGTGTTTGTTTCTGAATCTCAGAAGAAATAGCTGTATTAATAGCTAGAAATTAGACCAGAGCTTTCCAAACTTTTTGTGTTGGTGACACTTTTTAGACATGCATCATTTCATGACAGTAAGTAAGTGGAGGCAGCCCCTCCACCTGAGCCTAGCCCACAGTTAGCTTCACCTTGGCCCGGGACAGCAGCAGTGGCAGGAGAGGCAGCCTCTCCACTTGGGCCTGGCCCGCCACCACTCTCCTTGCCAGGGTCTTCCTTGGCCTGGGGCAGCAGCAGCAGGTGACATGCTAACGTATCACAACACACAGTTTGGAAAGCTCTATGTTAGACCATCCTAGAGTGAGGCTTCTTTACCTGGAGTGCCATGCTGTCTCATTTTTGGCTCCAGGTATCAGATGTATCAAGGCAACTTGTAGTCCTTCAGATGTTCTTGGACTGCAACTCCCATCAGCCCTAGCCAGTATAGCTACTAGGATTGATGCTAAAAGTTGTAGTCCAACAGTCTGAGAGGAATCTGCAGATGTTCTAACTACCACTCTCCCCAAAAATTTGAGTCACTGAAGATCTTGGAGGAGACTGACGTCAACTTCAAAATGGTTGTCAGTGTAGCCATATATTAATTAGACCATCATGTGACAGGGTTTCTTCATCATGCCAGAAACTAAAAGAGGTATGAGGATGAGCAAAGATATTAAGACATATCTTCTCAGTTCTCTGAGGGTCCAGCTGATGATGAAGCAACCTACTCTTCTATACCCTTCTGCAGCTCTTAAGTCACTGTTAGATTGTTTCTTAGCAACTTAAAAAGTTAAATATGTGTTTGTTGCTTTTAGCATAATTGAGACAACAGGTGGGGTGGAATCAGTACCAACTAGAACAAGTAGAAAGAAAGACAAGAAGTCTGAGAGTGAATGGAAAAAAATCTAATAATTCTTCATAAATATCTGGCGTGTTTTGGAGTAGGTCACTAAATTCAAATGCCAAATAAACAAGACTTTCGTACTTTCTTGTGGTAAAAGCATTAGTCAAACAGAGTTTCAGTGCATAAAGGGCTGATCTATTCATACGCATCAGCTACTTTATAAGCAATTACTAAGTTCTTTCTATTAAGCATTGGACTTAATCATTTTTACGTCCTTTTTTTTAACACAATTACAGTTCAGCTGTGGATTGTTGGTTTTTTTCCTGTTATTTTGGTACATGACTAATTTTGACTAATGATTAATTCTGTAAGCTTAACCCTCAGAGGGAATGGGTACTGTAGTAAAGGGTGATGGATTAAAGGATATTGCAAGTGTGTGGTTTGTTTGTTTTAAACCTGAAATGGTTTCAAAAAGGCATTCTTAGCAAAAACAAGGGAATAAAAGAGATAGCTCTAATTTGGAATATTTGGTAGAAGCAGAAAAATGGATGTATAACAGTATTTCCATTAAATTTGAAATCATCTTTTTTGTGAACAATTTTAGAACCTCCACAGTGGGAAGTGGAGCTCACAAAAGAACAACTAATCCAGAAATTAAATACCACATCGAAGAGTGCTGACCATTTAAATGGGTTGCTTCGTGAATCAGAAGCAACCAATGTAATTCTAATGGAACAAATAAAGGTTAGTAATTGTGTGTTTTCTAAATTGGTCCTATATATGTGTGTTACCAGGCCAAATCTCTTGCTACAGTTATCCTGCATAATATATTTCTTGTTCCAAGAGCTTCTTATTTTCCTGCTTGTCAAATTACATAAATGTTGTCTTGTGTGCTTCCTTATAAGTTTTTGCAGGAAACAGTGTCTCATGAGCAGCTTTCCGCACTTTGCCGGAAATAGCAGCCAGGAAAAGCCAGGGCAAATAATAAATAATTAACAGGAGAGAGAAAGGGGCAGCAGGTGATGCAGGAGGACCTGGAAAGGAGATAAGGAATCCAACCCCCTGCACTTCACAGAGGCTCAGATGTCCCACTCATCAGAAAACAAATATTTAGGCCTGCCACCAAACGTAAACAACCTGAAGCCACAGGGGAAAGACAGCACTCACAGAGTACCATTCTGATTCCTGCTCATAGATTAGTTCTCTGAGAATACCTTTCCAAGATCTTGCTCTCTGTTCTTACAGATGCTGTTGGAAGGGATTGTGTATACTTCAGTTATTGGAATAATTGTAGCAGGTAGTTTCTGGAACTCTCACCTAATTCAGGGCTTCTTAAGCTGTCTGATGTGATGGACCTGCATTTTTTTTTCCAGCACGCCAGGGACGGGTACCATATTTACCTCCATTGGTTATAGTAGTTTGTGTCATTTATGGTGGTTCATGGACTAGCACTATCCACAGCTCAACACCTTGAGTAGTACTGTCCTCACTGACGATGACTTTCCCCTATTTCATCTTTTAAAGATCTAGTTCATATTGCTACATTCTTCTCTCTGAAGAAATTCTGCCATGTGCACTACCATAATTCTGTTCTTTCACTGTATTGTGCCATGTCCAGTCCAGTAGTGTAGATCTTTGACTTGGGTAGAGCTCTGCATGTTTTATTTACTTACGTTTCTTGTCTAGTGGGCTTTATTGGCATCTGCGCATCCAGTTATGCTTTTGTTTCTTTTGTTTTTTATCTTCAGCTTCTTAAAAGTGAAATAAGGCGTTTAGAAAGGAACCAAGAACGAGAGAAGTCTGTTGCTAATCTGGAATATTTGAAGAATGTCCTGTTACAATTTATATTTCTAAAGTCAGGCAGTGAACGAGAGAGGCTTCTTCCTGTCATAGATACCATGTTACAGCTGAGTCCAGAAGAGAAAGGAAAACTTGTTGCAATTGCTCAAGGTACCGTATATGAAGCTATTTTGCTACCTCCCTTGTCAGAGAAAGAAAAGTGGAGTGGCTGCAGAGAAGGAAAGCAGTGGGATAGATTGAAACAAGAGGCAAGTTTCAAGAAATGTGGCCTTCTTTTGACCTCTAAAGCCATTCACACAGTTGCTAATGTTGAAAACTAAAACATTTAACTATGGGTGCTATGACCATTTTTGTAACCCAAAACAGGGTGCATTAATACTGCCTATATGTTTAGTGAGGTATTGACCATGATTTTAGATGTGAAAATCTTTGTTCAATAGTTGAGAATCTGGGTCGGGCAGCTTGTAGTATTCCAGATGTGGTCAAACGGTAGCTCCCATTGGCCCTAGCTGCTTAATCAGTGGTAAAAGATAGTGGAAGCTTTAGTCCAGTATCACCTGGAGGGCCACAATCACATGGTGATTTTGCAAGAATGCTCAGACAGAAATGTTTGTTCCTCCTTGCTGAGCTATGCCTTTCATAGGCAATGCATCCAATTCAAGTCATATTTCACACTTCAAGGCATAATGAATGCATTGGTTAGTAAAAACACGCTTTTAACTCTGTGATTTAAATCTGTTGGCTAGTATTTAAAGGATGTTTGTGTTCTTGGTCTTTTGTAAGGTGAAGAAGAGAGCGCATCACAGCCATCTGGGTGGGCATCATACTTGCACAGCTGGTCAGGACTTCGATAAGACTCTCATTGTTGAAGCATTTAGAATCTGCAATTGCACTGGGAGGAACACTGAAGAATGAACTATACACATGTGTAGCAAGGGTACCTTGTTGATTCTTCTGTTGATTGTTTTATATCTGATTTTGACTTAAGACCTGGATATAATGTAGTCTGGGTGCAGATTCTCTCCTCTGTTTTACTATAGATATAGGAACTCTGGTGCAGCCATAAGGTTCCTTACGTGCAAGAGATATCCCTCCCCCTTATTCAAAGAAGCAGGTTAGCATGCTCATATTCTTCTGTGTTTGAAGCCCCATCCCCTGAAGATGAAGCTGCAAGTTTGCACAGACAAAATTTTTGTAACTACCTTGGAACTCTGAGTGTGGTATTATCTCACTTCAGGAAACATACTAATTTTTGTCCAAAAAAGTGAGCTATGCAATTAAGTAATCAGAGGTAAGGATAAAGTCAAGTTTGCAAATCCAAGTACACAATTTTGATTTTTTCCCCCTCCTTAGCATTGCTTCTGTAATGCCCCTGCATCATGTAGATATTTTAATTAGCACGGTACCTGAAAAAAAAAGTTTTAGAATTATTTATCCATTTCAAGGCAAGAGAGGAATACAAAAATAAAATCTGGGATTTTTTGCGCTACATTCAGTTTATTCAACACTAGAAATGTTGCCAAACTTATTTAATTATTCTTTCAGTTAACAAGGTAATAGCTGGTGTGGGGGACACTGCTGTGTCAGATCCTTCGGAATGTACGTTAAATCACTAATTAATGAGTATTGAGACAAGCTGCTTTAATAACTTTCAAAAATAAAACACGAAAACTTCACTAAAATAAAGATTAGTAATTGCATTGTGTTCTGATACTTAAGCACCTGTTGACATCACTTAAAGATGATGCTTAAAGATAGAGCAGAGGAGATAAAAAAAAATATAGCTTGTTGTAAGTTGTAAATCTTAAATAGAATGGTTAGTAGTCATCAATTTGAGTGCCTTCTGACAAGCAGAGGTGTTAAATTTCCAGCTATGTACTTGATTTCTGAGCCCTGATTTAACATTTAACCTCTCTTCATATAAAATAGAGATGCAGAAGGGCATAGGGCTGGATCTAGATTTATTCATACAGTAAAAACCAAGGATGGGAAGTGTGTAGCCTTCCAAGTACTGAACTCAGTTTCCAGTATTTGTCACTGTTGGCTATGCTGGTTAGAGTTGCTGGGACTTGCAGTCCAACAACATATGGAAGGCCACGTAGTTCCTGGTGCTGAAGTAGACTTATTGAAATTTAGTCATGAGTAACTTAAGTCTCATTTATTTCAGTATGTTTACTCTAAACATAACTAAGTCTGGATCTAAGAACTGTTTGCAGTTACCTTCTACTCTCTCCTGCTTCCCTCTATATGCTAGAAGTTCAATTCCTCCCTCAATTGAATACAAATACATGAATTGGTCTGAGGAAAAGAACATCTAGATCAGTGGTTCTCAACCTGTGGGTCCCCAGATGTTTTTGGACTTCAGCTCCCAGAAGCCCTGAGCATTGACCATAGTGGCTGGGGCTTCTGGAAGCCGAAGTCCACAAGCATCTGGGGACCCACAGGTTGAGAACCACTGATCTAGATGAAGTTGCTGGCCAGTTGGGTAAGTTGGAACTTCTTCTTTGAAATTCCCGTTATGCGGTGGAGTAGAGATTCCAATGCATATTCATTGATACTATTTACAAATTCATTCCGAAGTTATCAAGAATCCACTTGATTACTTAGGGTAGTTATTTAAAGAAGTGTTCAGTGAGGAGGTGGTAGTCACTCAACGAAGGCCTGTAAATGGCAGATCTACTGTAGAGGTATGTAGGAATCTTTTGTCCAGGCAAATCAATGTGTTTTGTAACCCACAACTTCAACACCTGTTTTCAGATGTAAGAGTAGTGAAGCAGACTACACTAGGTCTTTCAAGTATTACATGAAACTAACTTTCAGCTACTGCTAATCTGCCAATTTAGTTTTTGTTTTGTTTTTTTACTATCTGCTACAACAACTTATCTTGAAAACATTTGGAAGGTGAGCTTTGAAGTGTTTGTCATCAGTAATGACAAGTGTCCAATCTCTATTGTTGTATCAGAAATACCTTTATGCCGCTTCGGTAGCACAGGTGGTAAGGGAACGATATCTAATTTATCTAATACCTAATTTATTTCAGCATTTGTAGTGTAACCGTAGCAACTCAGAGTGACATCTGCACTAACTTTTCAGAATAAGAGCCATTTTACATTTTGTCATTAAGTGTTATCTCGCTGCGACCGCAATGTAACTGGATTTTCTTTTTTAAAAAGTTCTGCAGTGATAAAGTCATGAGTCAGATATTATGGGTTATGCCCTGTCATGTACTTTTACATGTTTAAACTCAGCAGGAAAATGTCTTTGCACTTTCTTTAAAAGTTCACTTTTCCAGAGGTAGCATCTGTGAACACTGGCTACTGATGGAAAATATTTTCTCTGTCTAAATGATGCCATTAAGCAGCTGTGACAAAATGAACGTTTTGTCTTTTTAGTCATTTCAAAGCCTGTTTTATTCTTCCAAACTGTGAATAAATTATGCATATAGTTTAGTTTTGTTACTTTATAAATGCAACTGTATATTCAATATATTGATTAAAATAACTTGTGAATGTAACATTATTTGCATGTTCTAAACATAACCTTTTACTACACAGAAAGGTTAGAAATTCTGGGCAGGGGATGGAGAATTCAGATTAAAATGACAAGTACAAAACATGACTTTGTGTAAATGTGTATTCTCTGGAGAACAAAAGGAGCAATCTGTGATATACGGGTTTATCCACAAATGCCAGCAGCTTGAAGCAGGAATATAAAATTTGTTGTTCTTGCATTCTGACTTCTTACCATTTAAAGCCCCAAAAGACTTAGAATCAAAATGTCTAGATCCCGTCATGAATATTCCCAGAGTTCTAGGATGTTCTGAACCTCCCTTGTTCTGAGTTGAAAAAAAGGTCTGCTCCTGGAGACCTCCACTGCCATCCCTCCTCTGTAGTTGATGCACTTACAGTGAGGGATGACATACACAGGGGCAGGTTGAAACAATGCTATGGACCCAAATCACCTTCCTTCCCCCACTAAAGGGGGAGGAAGTACCCTTTCCACCTTCCATGTCCCAGTGTGGTTGTGTTCTTTCTAAAAGTTAGGTAGGACCAAATTACTGTATTTGCTGGTGTGTAAGACTCATTTTCCCCCCAAAAAATACTGTTTGAAAATGGAGTGTGTCTTATATGCTAGCAGATAGTATTTGCCAGTGTATAAATGGGGTGCATCTAATACGCTGGCAAATACAGTGAGCGTTGTGAAATAGTTGGAATTTTTTATGCTCGTTGGACTGTATTCATGCTAGATGTCCACTTGGGAAACAACAGAAGCCAGTGTAAATGGCTTCTGTCCCTCCCCAAGAGCTTCAAGGAGATGAGGATGAGCCAAAAATTTCAACACTACTGCAGGCATCACATTGGTTTTTAGCCTGTGTGTTCATATTCCCAGTGGAGAATTAGAAGTTTCCTTTTGTTGTTGTTGTAGTAGTAGTAGTAGATTATTTCTTTTGCTTCTAAAGCAGGGGAAAGGACTGTGTACCCCCCTTGGGTGGTGGTGTACTACAATTCCCATTAGCCCTAGCCAGCTCAGGCAAGGTTGAGGGAGGATGGATATTGTAGTCCAGCAACTTGTGGAGAGCTATATGTTCTCTGTATCTTTTCCAGAGAATCAAATTAGATTTTCCTGAAAAGCTACAAAATCCTGACGGGACACTGTCTGGTCTTTGCTATACCTACAGACATGGGGGAGCAGATGCAATTTCGCATGGTCTTAGGACAGCTGAGTACATTCTAGTCTGTATTCCTCCTGAGTTCCAATTCTCTCCAACAGGGAAGAAGAGTGCTGCAAAAAAGGAGGGGGCAATTATTGGATCCAATTTTAGTAATTCCAGCTACAGAATCCAGAAGCGTTAAAGCATTGCGTAGCACTCTGGTGAAACTTCTGTTAGTGTATTATCTCCATTTTTTAATTATCCATGACAAATTCAGACTTGAACAGGTACAAATAATATTTGTTAAAATGACAGAAACAGAGAACTCATTCAATGTGCAGAGGCTAAAAGGTATTAGAGGCACTGAAAACAGGAAGTGGAAAATACATTTTAGTCATATTCTATAATTAAATGGGGGGGCGCACTAAAAGGACAAGACCTGCTTAATTTAAATGATAGTTTTTTCAAACCATAGATGATGATGTATATCTTGTTATTCTCTGCTCTGATGTGTTATGAACAATTGTGGTTGGATTTTTTCTTAAAATTCCCAGCAGTTGTATAGCATTGTTTTTTATCTTCTAGGTAAATTCGTTTCCTTGAATCCATACGTTTCAAGTTGTTTCTGACTTGCAACAACCCTAGGGCAAACCTATCACAGGCTGAGAGTGTGTGACACACCCAGAGTCACCCAGTGAGTTTCCATGGGCAAGCCAGGAATTGAACTCTGGTTTTCAAGGTCATAATCCAGGGCTCAAATCACTTCACCATGCTGGCTCTGAATCCACATACTTAATGCTTAAAATGCTTTACTGGCAGAACAGAAATGTTCTCTACATCAGTGCTACGCAAAGTACTGGTCCCTAAACTGGTGGCTGTTGCTCTCTGGTGAGTTTTTAGGAAAGAAAAAAACAATCGTAGCCAATAGGCATAAATATGGTGCTGTTCCCTGGCATACTAGATAATAATTACCAGTCTTCCACATCAAATAGCCTGAGAAGCACTGAGAAATCCTATATAAATCTGAGAACATGATCATTAAATGTACTTTTTGTTTGTTTGTGAGACATCAATACAATATTTAACACAATTTGGGAAAGAACACAACAGTAATCGATTAGCAGACTACTCTTGAGGATTATGTTTTCTGTGTAAATCCCAAGTATTTTAGATGCACAGATCTTGAAGGCTGGCACAATAAATAGAATCATAGAAATGTAGAGTTGGAAGAGACCACACAGGCCATCCAGTCCAACCCCCTGCCATGCAGGAACACCCTCAAAGCACTCCCGACAGATGGCCATCTAGCCTCTGCTTAAAAACCTCCAAGGAAGGAGACTCCACTATACTCCGAGGCAGCATATTCCACTGCCGGACAGCCCTGACCGTCAGGAAGTTCTTCCTGAGGTTCAGGTGGAATCTCCTTTCCTGCAGCTTGAATCCATTGCTCTTTGTCCTGGTCTCTGGAGCAGCAGAAAACAAGCCCTCTCCTTCCTCTACATGGCATCCCTTCAAATATTTAAACATGGCTATCATGTCTCCTCTTAACTGTCTCTTCTGCAGACTAAAAATACCCAGCTCTCTAAGTCTGTCCTCATAGGGCATGGCTTCCAGGCCTCTCACCATTTTGGTCGCCCTCCTCTGGACTTGCTCCAGCTTGACCATGTCCTTCTTGAATTGGGGTGCCCAGAACTGGACACAGTATTCAAGATGAGGTCTAACCAAAGCAGAGTAGAGTGGTACCAGTACCTCCCTCAATCTAGACACCATACTCCTATTGATGCAGCCGAGAATTGCATTGGCTTTCTTGGCTGCCGCATCACACTGTTGACTCATGTCCAGCTTGTGGTCTATGAAGACTCCTCAGATCCTTTTCACAAGTACTGCTATCCAGCCACGTGCCCCCCATCCTATATTTCTGTATTCCATTTTTTCTACCTAAGTGTAGGACCTTACACTTCTCTCTGTTGAATTTCATTTTGTTAGCATCGCTTCTGGTTATTTGAACCAAATGGAATACATAAAGCAAGTCTCTTGTAAGGATCAAACAGAACCTTGGCAGTGAATCAAAAAGGAAATCAAACTGATCATGAACACATCACTGTCTATACTAAGCATAATCTTGCTCTGTTTTGCTTTAGCACAGGAAAATAAGCCATTCTACAATGTAGTTTTTGTAGAAGCTATTTTAGGAAACTCATAGATGAATCTGCCTGAAGAAATCAGTTGCTACAGATATAATGTGAAACTTTATACTAAGTATGAATAATGTAATGTCAAATTCGGTACCTAATTCTTTGGTGACCTAACTGTTGGATATTGTTTCTATGCATTAGCAAAGCGTAGAAGCCAAAAAAAACCACAAATATGCTAGTAATCCAGTGGAAGAGAGATATGATGATGCCCCTTGTGCCCTGCACTTCTCAAGCGATTCCCACCCAGCTATTCTAGAGGGTGACAGATCCCTCCGGAAGTAGTTCCTAGACAGCTGCAGAGTTCTGTTGTGCTAGCAGTACAGCTGTAGTGTCAGGTTAGATACAGGTCTGGATCTTAATCCAGCCTGACAGTCTAGGGGCTCGTAAGGCCCATTCTTTGCAGTTAAGTGTTATGAGGACAACTCCTCAACACATGCATGTCCTCATGCTCTTTGAGGAAACCATCTTGGAAAATGATTAATGTTCAAGTGAGGCATAGTACAGACATTATCCCTTTCGTTAAGAAGTATTTTTGTTCCTGAATTTTCCTTCAGCTGTTAATGAATCCTATTTGTATGTACCACAACCCCTGAATTGGACAGGAACTCCAGTTGTGATGCTTGTTAAAATCTCCTGCTGGCAATACAAACCTCCCTACACTAAAGCTTATTTCTGTGAACATAATAAAAATTCCAAACTGCTAGTCAGAGTAGCTGAAAAGAGAGAGTGGAATAAACACGACTGTTAAATCTGCACAAGGTACATTAAAAACTTACCCAAATGAAATAGTCAACGAATTTCAAGACTTCTATGCCATCCTATACACCTCAGAACTGACATCTCCCAATGAAATCAACTCCCTTCTTCATTCACTCAATATTAAAAAACTGTCTGACTCACACATGTCTCTAGTGGACCAACCAGTCATGGAAAATGAATTTAATCCAAAAATTAAAACCAGGGAAATCTTCGGGACTGGATGGGTTCACAGGAGAATTCTATAAACTCTGCTATAACCAAATGCAGTAGGTCCCCACGTACTTGTTCTGTTTAATAAGTTTTTAAGTCAAGGCTCATGTCTGAAAACCTGGTCTACATCAAGAATTATCCTGATCCTCAAACAGAAGAAAGTCACTCCGGTACCTTGGCATTTAGATCAATTGCATTCATACACCAAATGTCAAACTCACCTCCATCCTGGCGAAGGAATGTTCATTCATATGTGGCTTGATTGTCCTAGAATTAATATATTTTGGCTTGCTATTTTAAAGCAAGTCTCATTAATCACCATATAAAAAATAATGTATTGTCCTGAGCTCCTGTTACTATCAATCTACTTGGAATAAAATGAGCAGTAAAAGCATAGAAACTTGATTGCTTTCTTTCTGACAGCTGGTCATGTCAAAATCACTAAACGCTGGAAAATGGAGAGTTTTCTTTGGATGCATGGTGGAAAAAAATTGGGATTTGTGGCTCTTAAAGAAGCTATCGGACAACATGAAAATGAACAAAGGACAAGCAAACCAAGAATATTTTATAGAAAAATGGTATGCATTTATTGACTGTGTTAATACATGATTGCAAACAGTGATGAAACAGATGAAATTCATTTCATCTGAAGCTCTGGTCTGATTTTTTTACCGTCTAGTAAAATGGCTAATGATCCTTCAGTGACTTTTAATGATGACTACATAACAGAATGCCATGATAGACCTCTTGAAATATTTGGACACCCTCAAATTGCGTCATGATAATTTTGTATTTTGATATTTATTTTTTCTTACTTATGCCTTTTTTCTATTATCAGATGTACCTGCAATCAAAAATGATTTTTAAATCTGTTGGTCTCTTATCTGTCTGGATCATAGTCTTGAACTTGAAAGTGGGAACAGAACAGCACTCATATTTTGTCAGTACAAAACTCATTGATGAAACAGTAACGTTGAAAATTTTGCTTTAGGGTCTCTTGTTAAAAGTACTGATCCCGTTCCTAAGCTGCAGTGGGTTAGCTCTAGCTGATTCTCTCATGTACTCTGAGCAGAAATAAGCAGAATAGCTGGGAGGCACATTGGTTATGTGACTTGTGTGTGTTGGGGGGGTGCTGAGGTAGCCCCAAAAGAGTAGTTGAACAATGTAGAAGCAGACTATTGACCCATATAGTGTTCCTTAAGTAACTCAAATGCCCTTGCATGTGGAACTGCTATTGTATTGTCAAGTTACATGCTGGATTCAAACCAGATTCTGTGTGAGGCCACAGCTATTCCACCCATTTTAGGCTGCCCTTGCAGCCAATATGTTTCTAGTGAATATGATCTGAGCTTTAGACTGGAGGAGGACAAATGCCACATGAGCTCTGTTTTCTCACTGGGTTTGCTACAGTAGATAGTATGGTTTGGATTAGGATGAACAGGACTTTTTGTCAAGCAAACTCCTTAAATTACCATCACACTTGGTTTAAGAAAGTGTCTTAAACATTTATGCGTCTGTCTGTCCATCCGTCTGTCCGTCCGTCCATCCATCAAATAGCTAATAGTGAGTATCTCTTACATAACCCACCTCTTACAGTGAAACCACAATATTTTGCTTCTGAGAAAAGGCAGCTCATTAGCAGTACAGTGAATTCTTTATTACTTTAATTGCTTTGTGGTTCAGAACACTCCATCGTCTACAGTGACAATGCGCTTACCTTCAGTTCAGTATGGTTTGGGACTAGTTTGGAACTTCTTGCTGCCATACAAATTCAACCCATGCACTTAAACCTTCTGGTGAAGTCTTTCTCTGGGATGCTCTATGTACTCAAAACCTGTTCAGTGGGGATTGGAATTTTATTTTTTTATTTTTTTTTTGGTAGTAGAACTTCAGTTGCATAATGCCCTCACCACCTTTCCATGTCCAAGGGAGAGACTGTAACTCAGTGTTAGAACAGACCTCCTGTGTGCAGAAAGTCACAGGTTTAACCCACAGTATTCCCAAACACGGCTGAGAAAGAGGGCTGAAAACTTCAAGCAAAGAAACGCAGCCCTTGGAACGGAAAACATTTGTGTTCACGTCTTTTAAGTAAAGCCATGACCACCGACATCCTTATGTGCAACTGCTACCACGATGCAGCCCAGTAAGGGATGGGTCTACCCACTTTGTTCCCATGGGGGGACAACACTCTTGCACTGTCCCATGGATTATGCCCTCCCTATTTAATACTATTGGTTGCAAACCTATGTTAGTGGCTGGAGATAAAATCACAAGTTTTAAACACAAAGATATTTGAATTAATAAAGAATTTGTTAGTATGTTGTAAAATCCAAATATCTCAAGAGGCAACATGGAGCATATATGCATGTCTGACTCTTTGACAGCCACGTTCTACATTGGTTTCCTAATTCAACACATTTATTACACAAAGTCATCAAAGGTAGTGTGCTGTTAGTTACATGCCTTCAAGCTGTTTCTGACTTACAGACCCTAAGGCAAACCTATCGCAGGGTTTTCTTGGCAAGATTTTTTGGCAAGATCAGAGTGTTTTGCCCTCTTCTGAGGCTGAGAAAGGATGACTTGCCCAAGGTCATCCAATGGGTTTCCTTGGCTGAATAAGGATTCGAGCACTCGTCTCCAGCGTCCTAGTCAAACACTCAAACCACTACAGCACGCTGGCTGTATACAAACAAAATCTCGTTAGCTCAATCTAACAATCTTCTTTCAATTATCATAATGGAAAAACCCACATATGTACCAGTCAGAGGTACTACCTCAACAGCTCCTGAGACCGGCTCTGCATGCAGAGGGGATTTTAGTAGTGCCTACCTATCTCAGAGTCAGGCATGCATACCTTCTGTGTGTTTTTGTGATAAATGTGACCAATGAACGAACACTTACCCTCATGTACTCCCATACACTTTTGTTAACTTGTCCATGCTCTTATTCTGTGTTTTGGTATGGAATATTGGCCTTAGCTGAAAGGCACTTCTGGCAAATTTTGATTCTCTGGTAATGATGTGATACATTCATAAGTGATACATGATGTGATACATTCACAAGAGAGACAAAAAGAATACACCCAGGATTGTTATTTATTGCCTATTATACTGAGCAAAAGTGCCTTGCCCAGCTTTTTTAATAGCTTGACTAAAGCAAAATATGAATGCCTCAGGTCCATTAATGTACAAATTAAGTTCCTGTGAACTACAGGGGGATTAGGTCTCTTTGAGGGTGAGGACCAATCTTCAAAAATGTGACTTCTCAACCATGGAAGCACGAACTCAAATTCTTGTATATGCTGCATTTGTTTCCCCCAGGACAGCGTGGGAGGGAGGATCTAACTGGCATTCATCTCTTATAGAGCCCTGTCATGTGCTTCATGGAAAATACTTCTGTGTAGAAAATAGCATGTGATCTGTGCACAAATAATCAAATATGATAACCACGCAAGCACACATATGTATGCTACAATTTGTACATGCTCGTGTTGCCTTTTTTCCCCTTCAGAATAGCTATAAGGGAGAGTTGAAATTCACAGCCAATGGGTGACCCTGGGTGCATCACACACTCTCAGCCCCAGAAAACCCCACTATAAGTTGGAAACAATTTGAAGGAACACAACAACAACAAAGGTTTGGTTAATAGGAATTAGCTATTAACAAGTTTGTGCTGTACCCAAACTTCAAACAAAAATATTGATTTCAGTTAACTTACTCATTTATTTCCAGTGATGTATTTAAGTCTTTTGCCCAAATCTTAAGTCAAGTCTCTACCTTCAGGTCTCGAGTTGAGTCTCAAGTCCTTGCACGATACTTTCAAGTAGGGATGGGACAAATCCAGAATTTTCCGAATCTGGATCCGAATCCCTAGAAGGTTCTGGGAATCCACAAATCTCGAATATTTTGAATCTTTTTTAAAAAAAGGGTTTAAAAAGCAAGGGAAAGAAGGATAATCTTGGGCAAGACACAACTCTCTCAGCCTTAGCAAAAGCCTAGGCAAAGGCAAACCTGCCTCTGAAGAAATCTGGCCAGGACAATTGTCATAGCTTTGCCTCAGGATCTCCCCAGATTGAAAATGACATGAAGGCCCTTTCTACACAGGCAGGAAAATGTGGATTAATCCCACATTTTCCCTGCCTGTGTAAACGGCCACATACTACAGTACAGAGATAATCCAGTCAAAACTGGATTTTCTTTACATAGCTCCTTATGGCATCCTGAGGTTTGTAGTTTGATGATGCACCAGCACACTTTGGCAGAGAAGGCTGTGACACCTCGTAAAACTACAAACCCCAGAATTGTGTATGAAAGAGCTTTGCAAAGGAGATATGCAAAGGAATCTTTCAGCTGTTCTTGAACTCTCAAGAAGACTGTACCTTCCAGCCAATCAGGCCTTTGGTGGGCCCCGGAGATGCCAATTTTTAAAAACAATTTTTCCTTGCTGCTACATGTAGTTTGTCATGTGACTCATGAGAAACTATGACAGACATTTCATTTCTCACCCTATTCTAGCTATAGGTTTACAACCAGGCACTGGTCTTGTGGAAGGAGGTACACTGGCCTATGTGTGGCAATGACTGGATGAGATTTTGTGACCTTGCCCTCTGCCCCACTACTTCTGATAGGCGTCAGACCCACTGACCCCAGCATTTATACATGTCATTGATTTTCAGCATAGAAAATAGCGCTGAACTAAAATATTAAATGTTCAATTTAAATATATTAGAATACAACCCCAGATATAATTACTGAAATTGTTAGCAAAGGCCATTATTACTCTCAGGCAGTGGTTCTCAACCTGTGGGTCTCCAGATGTTTGTGGACTTCAGCTCCCAGAAGCCCCAGCCACTATGGTCAATGCTCAGGGCTTCTGGGAGCTGAAGTCTAAAAACATTTGGAGACCCACAGGTTGAGAACCACTGCTCTAAGGGAAAAATTCACTTACTTGCCACCTCCCCTTGTATATCTAATCTCTCAGGTTTTCAGCTGTCCTGATCGCCCAGGTTTTCAGGTGTCCCGGTCTCCAACAAACTATTCGGTTGGTGGATTTGAAAGATTCAGTTTGCCTATTTTAGCACAGGGATTCAGATTCGCAAATCTCGAATTCTTGCTGAGGATTCAAGGATCTGAGGATTCACTTGGCCCATCTCTACTTTCAAGCCAAGTCTCGAGTCAAGTTTCAAGCCTGGATGCCAACTCCATACCCCAATCAGTATTCCAGAATTTCTGGATAGAGTCAAATAAAGTCAGTTTTAACAATTTAAGCAGTGACAGCCCTTTACTTTTATAATTTTGCCATCTGCAGGTTTGGAAGTGGGGAAAAGATCCTTCTTACTTCCCATTTGCAAAGCTGAAGGCTTTTTCACAAGTAGAGAATAGAGTCCTTCTTATTCCCCATTATTGAAGCTTCAAGACCTTTAGAAGGAAGAATCCTTCCTTATCAAGCCCCATTACCTAACGTATTTTCTGTTCCCCTCTGAGATATGTTCCCTGTATTCTGGGCATGACTCTTGCCTTCTGCTCTTAGGAAAAGTTTTAGAAAGCTTCTCCTATATGTAGTGGGGACAGGCCACCTCAAGCCCACTGTCTATCCCATTTGCTTTTCCCTCTGAAGAATGGGTCCACACTTTGGGCTTGGGACAGATTGTCATGTGACCAGTAAGTTGTAAGGTTTCTGGATGAATGTATTACATTACTGAACCAAGTGTAGCAAGTAAAAATACACAAGTCTCAAGTCAAGTTGAGTCAGTGTGTAATTTTCCCCCAGTCAAAGTCAATGAAGTCTGACTTGAGTCTGAGTCTATGGACTTGAGTCTACATCACTGTTTATTTCTCTATAAAATTAACGTATTTTCCACATTCATAAATTATATGATGCATATGTTTCTTTTTTCAGTATCTCCTTCAATCTATACAGAAGGAAAAGCTTTCCAGCCCCGTTCAAATAGGGGACAACCCTTATAAGAAAGGACACCTGGCAACCCTTGTATAAACCACTGTACATGTTAGTGATGACAAGGTGTTAAACTACCTAAAGGTAGAGAAGAGAAAGGTAAAATGATGGCTTGGGGGAATATGCAGCTGTTTGCCTGAAAGACAAGGGAAGTTAAAATTTGCCCCTCTTTGCATCGTTAGTTAAGGGATTAAAAGAGTTTCCTAGCAGAAGATCCACAGCAATTACTCCAATGACTCAATCCTAACCCCATCTCCCTCCTAGCAGCCACAATGCCTGACTGGAAGGAAGCGGGTGAGAGGACCTGTTTGGGTAATAGGTCTCATCCACCTAAGCAACCACAGCTAGCACTAGGACTGTCTCATAGGGGCTCCCCCAACCATGGGTTAAACTGGAACTCCCATCAGCTGGGATGTTTTTCGAAAGTGGAATATGGTGCCTTGGAGTGTGGTGGAGTTTCTTTCTTTGGAGGTTTTTAAATAGATGCTGGATGGCCACTTCCCGGCGGGGGGGGGCTTTGAGTGTGCATTCCTGCATGGTAGGTAGGGTTGGATGGCCCTTGTGGTCACTTCCAGCTCTATGGTGGGGCTGATGGACAGGGCAGTCCAACATACCCGAGGGTTAGGGGAAGACGGGGCAACACAACTGCCAGGTGCCCCAGGCCTTGGTGGAAAGAAACTCACATGCTCCAAGCTATCAGTGGCCAGTTCCGCGCTAGACTGTTACAGCGCTATGATTCCACTTTCAACATCCTATGGAATCCTGGGGTTTGCAGTTTAGGGAGGGGCCGGCCCAGGGTTCCATAGGATGTTGAAAGTGGAATCACAGCGCTATAACAGTCTAGTGTGGGAATGGCCAGAGAACTCCTGACAGGGGGCGGGGGGCGGAGAGCCCCAGGCGGCTAAGGGGTGTGAGGCGCGCCAGGCCGGCTGCTGGGAGAAAAGCGGCGAGGAAAGGAAAGCGGCGCCGGAGGCATCGAGAAACTGGCCTGCCCTCAGCACCGCTCCCGCCCATCCTTTGGGGGCCCGTTTCTACTATCTCGGGGCCATTTTTTCACTCGTCCTCCGTCCCGGTGGCTCCCGACGTGATACCTAGCGCGTGGGCGCAAGAAAAGAAAAGAAGAGAACAACTCAAGGAAAGAAAGGAGGAAAATCTGTGCGGAAGAAACGTGAGAGAAGGGAAACAACCTGGGAGCCGGGAAGCCCTTTCGCCGCGACGGCATCGCCGCCCCGCCGCGCTCACCTTCCCGACCCCCTCGTGGGAGCGCCGCCGCCTCTTCCGCCTCCTCCTCTCCTTGCTTGCGGGGGCGGCGGCGGCGGCGGCGGCGGGGGGGCTGGAGGAGGGCTGGCTCGGCTGGTGACGCGCCACTGCCGGCGCCCGCCTCCCTCGCTCGCTGGCTCCCCCCTCGCTGGCTGGCTGGCTCGCCCGCCCGCCCCCCGCTCGCCCCCGCCCGCTTTGCCTTCCTGTGCTGCCTTGTGTGGGCGGCCCCGCCTGCAGCTGCTGCGCGGAACTTCCCCGGAGACGACGACGAGGAGCCAAGGAAGGAAGGACGGCAGGAGGGGAGTGGCGCGCTTTTCCAGAGCCCGCGCCTGGCCAGCGAGGTGCGGAGACCGCCCCGCCGCCTTTGCCTTCGCGATGTTGGGGGTCGCGGCCGGCATGCCCAACAGGTAAGCTGAGCCCCGGCTCGGCAGCTGACAGCGCCCGGGCTCCTTCCATTCATTGCGGGGACTCGGCTGCTGCCCGCCGCCTCCGGCTTCGCCTTCCCGGTTCCTCCTCGCTCTGTGCGTCCTTTCCAACTGCCCGGTGCACCTCCCCCTCGGGAGTAACTTCCCCGCCGCAGAGGCGGCGCTCCCCTTCCCTTTCCCGGGTGGAAGGAGGGGGGTGCCGGCGATGAGCCCACCGCGCCCTCCCGAGCGGGAGGAGGGAGGTGCTCCAGAGGGCGCGCCGAGGTTGCGTGGCTGGCGGGCGGGCCGGCGGGCTTGAAGACTGGGGACTGGGCGGGGGCGGGCCCTGCGGAAAGCGATGGGGGCTGGGCTGGGAGCGGCCCGGTCTGGCGGCGGGATCGGGGGACGCGCGCCCGCGGAATCGTCGCAGAGCGGGAAGAAGAAGATGTGGCCGAGTTCCACGAGCAAAAGTTCTTGGGAGGAGCAGTGCGGTAGCAGACATGCGGGGCGGGCTCGTGGGTGGTTACTCTCTCTTGCACTCATGGCACAAACCTCACGTTGATCACACGGAGGAGGAGCAGAGAACGAGTCCTCTCCCAGGAGGAAGGAAGAAGGAAAGAAGCTCCCCTGCAGTGTTCTCCTCCTATTTTTGTCTGTTTTCCTTTCCATAATTCTACAGAAGCTGAAAACTCTGGTGGTTGCCTGTCGGTTTCCCAGGAGTTTCAAGGGAAGGATGCCAACTGTCACTTAGTCCTTTAACGTGGCACAGTGCAGCGGGCAGTGGTTTGCCAAGAAGTGTGCGTTTGATCTGGAGTGACAGTCAGCCTTGCTTGCTTGACAAGTTCATCTCTGTGGCAGCACGTTTTTCTGAACACATTTATGTCTCATATGTGTATGGTTGTTCCTCTGCGTTCACAGGCTTAACATTCACAGATTTGATCATTTGCCAGTTTCTCCACCATCTGCCGCCCTGTACCTCAAGCACTTCTTGGCCGGGGGAACTGTCTCGGTGGCTCTGGTTAGCCCTTTATAAAAACCCCCTTTGATCCTTTTCCTCCTCCATCTGCTGCCTGCCCAGCTGAGGAAGACTCCTGGTCTGATTTCTCAGCACATGAACCCTCCCAATGTTCCCCACACGCCCAGGGAAGGAGATAGGTGAGAAAGAGGAAGTATGGGGCCGTCATGTCAACCCCCTTTCCTCTCCTTTACCTGATCTGGTTCGGAACCTGGGTGCCCACTCTCCCCACCGTGCCTCCGTGGGCCTTCCCACAGACACACGCATTTTGATATTTGTGGCTTTCCACTTTATGGCGGTCCTGAGCCCCTAACCCCAGTAAATGTGGAGAGCCTGCTGTATATGCATGCACAGAAATCTTGGGCATATGCAGAGGGCAGAGCCTCTGACCCTTCAAATATTGTTGGACTACAGCTTCCACTGTTTCCCAGTAATTGGCCATGCTGGGTGGAGTTGATGAGAGTTGGAGTCCAGCATTCCAGTGGCAACAAGTACCTCACTCCAATATCATTTGTGAAGCAATGCTGAGGATGTCTTTAAATAGGATGCATTATCTGTGTGAGGGTATTGTACTTCTGTGTATGATGCAGAAGTATTGCACATGATGATTTGTGACAATAGTGTGCACCTGTTTCACTGGAAATTCTATACTGTGCCCCATGTGCAAATGCTGTCTGCAAATTCACTGCTATGTAGTGGTCTTACAATTCACTAAAAAAAAAAAAAGTTTGTTGTTGTGTGCTTTCAAGTCATTTCTGACTTATGGCAACTCTAAGGCAACCCTATCAAGGGGTTTTCTTAGCAAGTTTTGTTCAGAGGGGGTTTGCCTCTGTCTTCCACTGGGGCCGAGGAAGTGTGACTTGCCCAAAGTCACCCAGAGGGTTTCTGTGGCTGAGTGGGGATTTGAACCCTGCACTCTTGGGTCCTAGTTCAATGCCCAGACCATGAACCATGCTGGTACTAGTCTTGAGAACTGTGTTCCATCTAATCTAATGTAACCATGATACATAATGGCAGTGTGTAGGAAAATTAAGAACCAACTTTTAGAATCATAGAGCGGAAGAGACTGCAAGGACCATTAAATCCAGCCCCCTGCCGTGCAGGAATACACAATTAAAACATACCTGACAGATGGCCATCCAGCCTCTCATTAAAGAAGGAGACTCGACCACACTCCAAGGCAGTCTGTTCCACTGTGGAACTGCTCGTACTGTCAGGAATTTCTTCCTGATATTTAGATGGAATCTGTTTTCTTGAAGTTTGAGGCTGTTGCTGTGTGGCCTAGTCTCTGGAGCAGCAGAAAATAGGCTTACTCCATCCTCCATAGGATGTCCCTTCAAATATTTAAACATAGCTATCATGTCACTTCTTAACATTCTTTTCTCTATTTTGTTTAAACATGCTCTGTCTATTTGGCCAGAAGTAGTTCTAATTCAGGGAAGTGCATTTTTATCCAAGTGAGTAAGAGGCTTCCTCCATTGTGGAGCTTTTCAGGAATGAAGTTTTCTAAGTGGTCTTGCTAACAAAAATGTCACAGAGGGGCTCAGTCACTCATGGAAGGACAGGACCTGTTCTGTGAAATGGTTTCAAACAATTGAAGCCTGCAAGAACTTGTGGAAGAATTTGTTAATCTCTGTCTTAATTTAAGCCCATCATTTCTTCCTAAAACTGAGACTTTGAGCTGTTGGTTTCCACTCAGCTTGCTTCTTTGCAGCCATCCTGTTTGTTACAGGAACACTGCCAGTGACATTGGTATTCCCAGAGGCGAACATGTAAAGCAGTGGTGATTGTTGGACTGCAACTCCCAGCATTTATCACCATGGCTCAGCTGACCACAGCTGATGAAAGTTACAGTCCAGCAGCATCTGAAGTGTCGCATCTTCTTCACCTTGATGTCAAAATGTTAGGGACAACTACATATTTATTCTCCATGTGTGTGCACCAAGGAGCATAAACTAACCAGGGCTCCTTAGTGCTTGTGCGCAGGGGCTTGAGTCTGTAATGTCTGTTGCCGCAGGAAATTCTGCTGGACCATGCCAAACGCAACAAACTATAGAGTTGCCCTTGGTGTCCTGGAAAATTTATTCTGGTTGTCCAAACCTCCTAAATATTTTTCTGTATTGAAAGTGGATGTGGCGAGCATCCTTTTCACACACTCCTAAAGAAGCTAGGGAGAGATCTTAGGCATAATTTCTAGATTCCAGCTGTCCCAGGATCCAAAGCAGTTTGCAGATGTTCTGAGGTCAAGATGCTTTCCCAGAACATCTGTTCTTCAAAAATAATCACAGCTACTCTAAGCTTGTGATAAATGAGACAATTCTGAATACATGGAAAGGATCTGAAATGCCAGGTTTTTTGCCTTCATGTCTCTTCCCAGTTTTGTGATTATCATGAACTCATGCTCCTGGATTAATACTTACTTTGTAATGGGCTTGCGTTGGGGTGCAGCTTTTGGTTCTTAAGCATAAGCACACTCTTTTGGTTATGACTTCCAGGGCCCAGCCCGCGAAGAAATTACTGTCATCTCAACTGTCTAATCTGTTCCAGTCTTGCTTATGGTACCTTCCTCTGAAAGACGGAATAATTCAAAGGCAGGCAAACCTGTTCTTCATGGTCTATTTCCAAAGCCATCTTTGGTCAGTTTACACCTCTTGCAAAAATGACCTGTTCCTGTCGCAGCACTGTACTTTGTGGGGAAGACCGGGGACAGAGAAAGGAGTATCCAGGGGAGAAACAGAAAAAGGGTGGCTGTGCTCACCACAGTCTTCATCCCCACCCTCTGTCAGCACACATCTTTCCAAAAGATTACCCTCAAGGAAATCCACCCCTTGTTTAACATGAAAAAATGAAACTGTAACATAGGCCGGCACAATGTGTGACTCACTAGGCCAAATGCAGCTCACTAGCCATATACGGTAGCTTAGCAAGGTCATGATGAATTCCCCTTTTTTTGCTGCATGCAAGGAACTGCTGAAACAGGGCAGACATCCACAACCTGGTTGACCATAACATATAGCTGAGGCATTTTATTAGCCTTGGTCAGTTGCAATTTGCATAGGCACAAAAAGGGTAAAAGACAGGACTGGTCATCCCAGGAAACAAGGTGAAGCTCTTATGGCAGATAGTAAGGACAGGAGATAAGTCACACCTTTTCTGGGACAGCTACCTCTCTTCTGCCACCACCAGGCCCAGGCTGATACCTTGTTCTTAGGATTCCTCATAGTGAGGCATCAGTGCGGGCAAACACTCCAGAGAATCCTGCTGGCCACCCTCTTATTGCACCAAACTCAATAGGGAAATTGTCCTTCTGAATCAGAAGTTTACACCTACATGTTACTGTAGCTCCCATTGTCCAAGTTATTTTGTTTGAAGCTACCAAAACTGTAGGATTTTATCCAATTCTTTATACACATGCATTGCCTGCTTTTAGTGTACAGTGTGCCCTTGTTATCCTCTAGGGGTTTGTTTCCAGGCCCCCCATGTATACCATAATTCATGGATGCTCAGGTCCAATTATATACAATGCTATAGTAAAATGGGATCCCTTATATAAAATGGCAAAAATCAAAGTTTGCTTTTCGGATTGTTTAAAAAAAATTCCAAGCCATGGTTGGTTGAATCCGTGGATACAGGATCCATGGATATGGAGGGCTGAGTACAAGATTATCTCTGTGGATATAAAGACATATGTTAAGTATGAGGTTTAGATACAACTGCCTTGAGCATTTCTTGTTCTTTTTCAGCCTTGTTTTTGGAATCATGAGGAATATATGCTTGATTAAGATTAAAACAAGTTTAAGATTAATGGCAGGTTCTGTCTTTGTAGAGCTTTAAAGATAAGTATGTGCCAAACTGATTGTGTTGAGAACAATGTGCAAACACTTACCTGTAAACACTTAGAAAAAATGACTAATGTTTTAAAGAAAGGAGGTAGTGTGGTATAGTGATTTGAACACTGGACTAGGACACTGGGAAACCAGAAGTTGAGTCCCCACTCAACCATGGAAAATCACTGTGTCGACTGGGCAAGTCTCACCTTCTCAGCCTCAGAAGAAGGCAAGAACAAACTCCCTCTGCCAGGAAATCCACATTAGGATCTCTATAAGTCAGAAATGACTTGAAGGCACACAACAACAACAACAACAACAACAACGGGAAAATTGTTTGCTTGCTACTTTCACCTGTGTGTATAGTCAAAGGCCTTATCCACATGCTTACTGTCAGCCACCAGACTTTTTTCTCAGTTCTTTGGGTTGTTTGTTTTACTTTAACTGAGTGTAAGGGACAATGTTGTAATCCAATGTTTGTAGCCAGCTTCAGTCCTCTGGGGATTGTCTTGGGATTGTGAGATCTACCAAAAGAAAAAGACATTTTTTTCCTGCACCTAGTCCTTGAGCAGAGTATTTCTCTTCTGTCCTCTGTCCCTGTTCCCATAGCAGTAGACCAGTTCTCCTAAGGACAGTAGTTTTGAACCCAGGCCCACTTTCAGCAGCTTGAACCTAGAGTTTGAGGATGATGTTTGTTCACATTAAAAACAAAACAAAACCAGAAGTTACATACTCTTGAGGAATGAAATTAGAATGTATGGGAGAATGTATATGCTTTCATCTTGTTAGAGGGCTTGAAGTCTGTGTAGAAGAATGGTGGGGTATGAATATTTTTAATGAAATAAAAGCTTTAATTTGGCCACTGAGCATTTGGAACAGCAGCTTCTGAAAACTGATTGTGCTTTTGATATGAAATATTTGAGCCAGCTGACGTGATTCCCTGTCTCCTGTGCCTTGCCAAATATTCAGCTGGCTGTCTTTTTAACAGTGGCTTGAAATCCAGCCATTACCATTGCATTTGTGCAGTGAAAGCCTTCATTTGTTGACTTCTGTAGATCTGTCATCACCAGTGATGAGTGCTTCAAAAGTAAGTAACTGTGGTAGGACCCATGTAGGCCTCCAGATGTAAGTCCCACTGGGTAGCCAGTGGTAAGAACTGCTAGGTGTTGCAGGTCAGCAACATCTGGAAGGCCATAGATTCTCACTTCTGGGTCATAGGCATAAGAGCAAATAGGCCAAACCTTGGGTTTCTCCCCTTTTCCCAGACAGTATGGCCATTTCCACACGAGACTGTTATCGTTACAGTGCTATTATTCCTCAAAGGCCCCGCCCTAAACTGCAAATCTCAGGATTCCATAGGATGTTGAAAGTGGAATAATAGCACTATAACAGTCTAGTGTGGAAATGGTCTCTATCCTTTTCATGCAGCTTAGACTTCATTGGTTGAAGCCTTGCACGGCAACTGTGGCACTTCACTACCAGTGCCAGGCTTTACTCAGATAAAAGCCTTGTTATGTTCAACAGGGCTTGTTCCCAAGAAACCCCCTTTGCATATGGGTGCCTTTAATCAGGTTCCCCACCACTGACACAGGCCTTTGAGGCAATCATCACTGATAATAAAACTCTGTGTGTGATTGATTGATGTATTCTTTCATTCAGAGCCACCTTTTCTTCCAGAAAGGTCCCCTTCTCTAATGTTATCCTCACAAAAAAAGAAAACCTATTAGGTAGGTTATGCTCAGTGGTCCAATGACACTGAGGGAATTTCGTCACTGAGTAAGAGTTAGAAGTTCTCCAGTCACGGGGCCACATTGGCTCAGGACTAGGCTCTGTACTCATAGCGAGAAGAGTTACAATGCTGAAGTATAGTATCATGGACACAAGACAGGCCTTCACAAACTGCCATTTCCCCATCATGGACATATCTGTACATCAATCATGCACTGGTGCTTGGGAAACCTATTTTTGCAATCTTTTCCAGGCAGCGAAAAGAAAAGTTTTTTGAGTCTCTTGCAGGCTTACAGGATTAGTGCAGGCTGTACCAAATTACCCTGGCTAACAGAATGTGTAGACTGTTCCAAACTTGGTGTCTGTAGTATGGAGGATAAAAAACAAAAAACAATGATGTGGCATCTTAAATCAGTGAAAAATCTATTGTGGTTTCCTGTTGTGGTTTCAAAACTTATGTGCTTTAATTTGTCCCTAAAATATTACATTTGCCTTTATGATTTCTTTTTATTAAATTCTTATCATGGGTTTTTCAGTCTGATATTGTTGATATGCAAATATATATGAGCAACTGTTTTCCTACAATTGTAATTCTAAAAGTGTTACTTATTTATTTTTATTGAAACATCATGTATTTGGTCGATTGAAAGTTTGATGCAGTTTGCTTTATTTATTGGTTCAGCTGAAAGGTAACAATTCTTGTTACAGTGAACTAACTGAAATATTCGTGGATGGGGATTGCAAGTATGAATGCATCCTTCTCATGGCAAAATTCTCTTGTTTGTACATATTTAGCACATCAGGAAAAAGACTAGGTTAAAAAATCTTCAATTAGATAGACTAGTTTTGTGTGCACAAAGAGATTTTAATGTGAGAAACAATCCTCATTTCCATATCTGAGATGATCTAGTCTCATAAGAATTGAACATTATTCACCACTTTAAGCTCTGGCTTAAAACATTTTCTGCAGTAGTGCCAAAGGTTTGACTGCCCCTTTTTAAAAAGCAAAGTACTGCTGCCCTGTGGATTGCTTGCCTAATTGGAAGGATGAACATTTGAGCTTTGATTAAAACAAAAACAAAAAACTCTGATTTGGAAAAGTCTCCGAAATGGAAGTCTCTGGAATTCAAAGTCATATACAGAAAGCTAGTTCATTGTTGCTAAGCTGTGGTATGCACCACTGGAGAATAGGTAAATAATGTAGTTGAGGCTAGACATAGCTAAAAGGAAGCTAGTAATAAAACAGTATAATTGGTAACATATGGCACCCACACACTTGAGAAAATCATCTAGTCAGTTGAAATGTACAACAGTACTGGAATTCTTGTTGGAAAGAGGAGCAAGATTCCTTTTCTGGAAGCTTTGAAGATTTCCTAGGATTTTGTATGGATCCGTTGTAAAATACTTACAAAGAATATTTGTGCCACAGCTGATGTAGTCACTATGCTGAAAGGGGCACTGGAATAAGGGCTAAATGTAGAGCAGTTGTGAATAGTATTCTTGCATTTCGGAAATGCAGAATACACAGTGAAAGCAAAGTCTTGCTGATAATTAACTTCAGTCACAGTTGTTGTAAATGCTGGAATGAAGTTCTGGTTATTTTCATTTTAAACCACAGCCTTGGGCCTTGTGGGGGAAGTATGCTTTTAGTAGAAAAACATTAGCTGAGATGAGAAATGTGCAACCAGGTGTTTGCAGATGAATTCCTTTTAAAAGAACACTTCCGTGGTTTCTGTGTATGTCCTGGATTACCTCATGTCTGTCTGGGTAGTATCTCATTTACACCATGTATGGTGATCATTCAAGAGCAAATAGCTGTATTCTGTGAAATTGAAGCGCATTGTTTGGAGCCAACAGACTGTAAAGGAACTGTCCTTTTTAACATCCACCTGGTTGGAACAGATTGTAAAGTAAGTGTAGTCTTCTTAGCATCATACTAATTCCTTGGTGATAAATGTTACACTTGCAGTTATCCCTTGTTACTCTTACCTTTCATCCTTTGATATTTCCCATGGATGACATACATTTTGTAGGCTACTTGGAGAAAGCCCCTGTCGTTTTGCTGTTTCTGCTGTGTCTCATACGTTGGTGCTTCAATTCTACTAATAGCAGCACATGTTGCCACTGCACAAATTAGTGGTTTCACCATCCTGCATTCCTAACTTGATGCCGCCTGGTTTGCTATGAGGGAGGAGAAACAGGCTCACCTTTGAAGTGTATGACACTGGCTTAGAAATGCCTGCTGTGTGCCTTCTGAGGAAAATTGTTGACCCCTCTGTTCAGCCAACTGTAGGAATACAATTCTACCACCATTTTAATATACTTGTACTCTCCCAGGCGTTTTGAGTAGGTCAATATTGTTGTTGCTCCTCAGAAGGTGGATAAACAGTGCAGCTGAGAGCTTCTCCTTCATCTTTTGTTGTACTCTTGGGAACACTTCTGTAGCATACAGGCACATTACCATACACTTAAAATGGAGCTAAGATCCAGGAAGAGCTGCACCTTGTTTAAAGCTCAAGCTGAGTGATGATGTTTCTAAAATGGCTTCTGTTTTATTCCTGCTAGGTTTTTGCCAAGGTTCGTTAGAGTGTAGTGCATATTGCCAGAACAGAAGAAGACTTTAGTTATGAAAATTCTTCTTCATCTACTTACAAAGATGCATGCTTTTCAAAACAGCTAGCAATGCACATTTCGCATGGATTAAAATGTATATCCTTTACACATATAATATTATAAGAGCTGCAGAAATGAAAAAATGTAGCCTGTAATAATATATTTCAACACACTAAACTTACTTTGTTTCCTTTGGCTGCATATTTTGTACATACAGCCTCCTTTTGCTATTATCCTTTGTGTATAGTCAAATATGTTTTTTTCCCCCAAATAAAGTAGATGTTTCTAGCATCTCAAAGTCATGGACTACAAAGGAGGAGACTTTGGTTGCATTTTAAGACATTTGTTGAAATCCTTAAATAAGTAAATGTGAACTGTTTAATCCAGTGATTCTGGCACATTTTCTTGGTCTGGGCCCAGATTAAGTTCCACAGAATTCAAGATTTAATTGTATAGTTGACTGTATGTATCAGTCTGTGCTCTGGGCTGCATCCTTTGTGATGAACTAAATGCACTGTGTCTTTTCTTAAGTTTTCATTTGCAAGCAAAATGAAGCAGAGCTCTTTAACTTCTGCAAACATATTATGAACAGGTTTGTAGACTGCATACTTTATTAACACACCTACCTGTCTCTTATAAAACAGGGATGGGCATCCAGGTGTTGGACTCCAGTTACCATCAACCCCATCCAGCAGGGCCAATTGAGAGTCAGGAATGTGGTTATCCATCGCTCTCTGAGGGCCATGCTTTCTCATGCTTGCTTTTTTGGTACATCTGTTCTGACACTGCATATGCTTATGGATAACCAGATTCCCGAACTGGCCAGAATTCTTAACTTACATGAGTTCATCATTAACTGAGACACCTAATTTAGCCATCACTAATGCCAGAAATTGTGTATTCCTTAACTTCACCTAAGGCAGGAAGGGCGAATTTACTCTGCAAAGGAGGCATTTTGTAGGGAGAAAGCATGTACATCTGTGGCTTCCTCCTGAACACTTGTTGATAGTTAAGAGTTTAGTCACTTTGCAGCTGTACTGAATCTTAGAGTACTAAGTTTAAAGTTTTAGTGCTCTACTACCCGTATAATTCAAATAATTCTAAAAAAATTAAAAAGATGGGGGAAGATCAAGAAACGTGGTCTAATCAACCTTATAACGTATAAGATGTTGTCCATAAGCTGCTGCAGAAACTTAATTCCTTCCTAGGTAACTTTCTAGTCAGCTGAATTGCTCAAATATGGAGGCACAATCTGGGAAAATTCTTAGCTGCAGGCCTTGCTTATTTTCATCTCTAGAACCTATGCAAATAGTTGATGTGGCAGCATCTTCATGTGGTGTGACTCATGACAAATGTGGGTGAGGCAACAGCAAACCTCTCAGAGTTCCTTGTGAAATCTGTGAATATACTATTAGCATGTGGTGCTAGTTGCTAAAGATGAGCAGAGTCTCAATGCTTAATTTCATGACAGGATAAATGGTGGCATTTAAACCACTTCAAAGGTAATGTTCTCTGCCCTAAACCGCCATTGTAATGAGAATTAGTTATGGTTACTCACTGATGAGAAAAACACCTTATATATCCTCAGAGATAACTTAATTTTGTTACTACTTTACAGCTAAGGCCTAGTTCTCACTGAAGTGTTAAAGCCTATATCAGAATTTTGCCACTTTAACCTACAAGTGGTAGGATCGTATGAAGTGTAACACTTCTTAGTACAACCTCCCACATTTCTCTCACATAGCTTTTTCTTTGACGTGCTAGCTTGCAGAACATGACCCTTCATGTTAGTCACATCATGTTCTATGTATGAGTATTTGTGTGTGTGTACCAGAGCCTGTCTGATCTTGGAAGCTAAGCAGGGTTAGCCCTGATTAGTATTTGGGTTGGAGACAGCCAACAAATACCAGCTGCTGTAGGCTATATTTCAGAGGAAGGAACTGGCAAAACAACCTCTGAGTATCCCTTGCCTAAGAAAAACATATGAAATTAATGAGGTCACCATAAGTTGACAGGTGACTTGAAAGCGCGCACACACATGCATGCACACACCTGCTGGGTATTGAAGGGTCATGTGAGTCCCTCTCTGGAGTGGTACAGCCCAGAACCACATGTGCCACCTTGATTAAAACGAGGCTAGAAAGAGGCTTAAAGCACTACAGAGTTTGCAGCTAAGAAACATCTTGGTTTGATGGCCTGTAATGCAAGAAGTTGTTCACTCCAAATTTTGGTTGATCGCTTGCTTGTCATGGGCAAAAAGGCAAGAGACAGCATATGTCTTTTCAGAGACAAAAATCATTGTGCCATATTCAAATATACAAATTGTCAGAGCATGGCTTCTTTCTCCACCCTATTCATTCAAGAATTCCTTCCATAGCTACTCTCCAGTGACTGATGCCAATCCACTGTTAATAAGAAGGGAGCTAAACCAAAAACAAAGAACCAGTCCTTCCTTTCTTTGCTGGCTTTTCTTCAGTATCCCTTTATAATGAATTCCAGAGAGGGTGTTTCTTCAGGAATTAGGTTTTTCTCCCAGTCCTGGAAATGTTTTTGTTTGTATTGGTAATATTACCTTACACTAGGCATGCTGGGAAGCTCTGATTGCCTTTTGAAGCCTTTAAAACTACCACTGCCGTTAAACGGATTGTGGAATAGGGCCACTGCTAATGGACTGACATGTTCTGAACTTGCTTTCAATTTTCAACTTCCACAGCAGGCCCACATTTTCTCTCCTACTGCTGTCTGATGTTAGGTGTGGGCCAAAAAGATTTTAAAAACACCAACAGAAAAATAAGTTATATAGCCATCTGGCATTGGTCTTTTTTCACAAGATTCTCTGTAGCTGCCCCACCTGGCTGCACATCCTGGTTCCTACATTGTTTGATGACATCATTTTCCTTACGCTCTGGAAATGTATAGCTCTCAAGACCTTTTGGGATGAGCTCAAATGGAACTGCCTATCTTCAAAGCCCAGACTCTTTGTATGATAGTTTAACAGTGAAAAAGCCCTAATGGCTTCTTTTCTCCACAGCTCTGTTTCATCACTGTAGATCTTGTGCAATTTTTATCCTTGCATTTCTAGCAAGTGTTGAAGGCGTGCCCTGCATCTTTTACTTGTATCTATACCCATTGCATCTATACTCATTTTTAAAATTTTCTCCATTAATTTTCTTCCAGGTTCTTCCCTGCCTCTTGTCTTTATTTGTTTTGGCGGCGGTAAAGTCTCTAGTTTGGAAAACTGTCATGACTTGTTTTCTCATAGTGGCAGAATTCAGAAACCAGTGGTTTTCATGGTATTGACCTTGAGAGCTGAGCATTATACAGCACATATTTTCTAAAATTGTTCTTACACCAAATTCACAATAGGCAACTAAGCAGGATTATAGAAGCATCTAGCAGGTAACTTGAGAGCAGCATGAGAGAGCTTGCCTTTTGGGCATCATATTTGCATGTATCAGCTCTCAACAAGTGGGAACGTATGAAAAGAAAAATATATATATATATGAGGAGTGAAGGAGGTATGCCAGTTAAGGCTAATTCCTCACCCTTTTTCAAATTGTGGGGAATGGTGGTGATAGTGTATTAGTCTGAGTTGTAATGTATTTAAGGACACACATATTCCAAATGTGCACATACATGCACCATATTAGAAGAAAGAAGTGGCAGTTTTCATTCCTCCCTTCAGTCTAACTTCCAGCCCTGATACTAGAGATTGACTCATGTATCATTTCCCCCATTTGAATCCAAGAAAATACCTGTGGCATACCAACTTATTTATTAATAGGGAGAATGGTGTGGTAATAGGTATTACTGTGATGGCCATCAAATTACACTGGGTTATCTTTAAAAAAATTACTTTGTTGTATATGTACTTTCATAGGGTCAATGCTATTTCTATACCACTAGTGCAAGAACACTTTCCCATTTGTCATATGAATTGGTGTTCATTCAGCAGTTACTTGTCTGAAGCTCTGATGTCCTATCAAGAATGTTATAACAAGAGTTTGAAAAAGTTATTCTCATCATCCCTCAGCCAGCATGGCCACTGGGGATTGTGTTTTAGAAAGTAACCTTTCCAAGCTCTGAATATGCATCCCATGTAACATTGTGGAGGCTGTAATTTCTGTCTGAAATCCAACAGCTTCCTTGTCTTTCTCTCTTAGGTTCTCAAATTGCCTTAGTTTAGTTCAATATTGCTTGCAGAATGTTCACTTTTTTGCAGTCTATCGGTACTAACCATCGGGCTTCTTCTTCCTAACTCTCAAAGTTAATGCATTCCCAATTCTGCCATGCCTAGTGTGGATTAAATTGGTTTTATTTGCCACCCTTCTTTTCCAGAGTTCACAGTGGCTTAAAAGATGCTCTTAGACCATCACCCGTCTAGGTACAAGCCTGAACTCAGGTCAGCTTAGCTGAAACAGCATCTGAGCTAGCCCCAAACATTTCCTGCTTCTTGTTGTGTGCCTTCAAGTCATTTCCAACTTATGATGAGCCTAAGGCAAACCTATTATGGGGTTTTCTGGGACTGACAGTGTGTGATGTGGCCAAGGCCACCCAGTGGCTTTCCATGGCCAAGTGGGGAATTGAACCCTGGTCTCCACAGTCATAGGCCATTTCCACACTAGACTGTTATAGCGCTATTATTCCACTTGCAACGTTCTATGGGATCCTGGGGTTTGTAGTTTCGGGAGGGGCTGGCTGGCCCCTCCCGAAACTGCAAACCCCAGGATCCCATAGAACGTTGCAAGTGGAATAATAGCGCTATAACAGTCTAGTGTGGAAATGGCCTTAGTTCAGTGCTCAAACTGCAGCACCGTGCTGGCTCTTCAAGTGGCAAAGAAATACCTTACTCCCTCCATACACATCCTGCCCTTTGCCTAAGGGTAGGATTATCACCAAACATTATTATGTGGCCATGCAGCATTCACATTTTTCATCATAGATATTACAGCTGCATGGAAACAAGCTTAATATTGTAGAATCTGTTTTTGCGGATGTATGAAGAGCAACATGAGCTGTATATGTCTGTCTGTGTGGCCAAATTGGCATGTTGCTGGGGTGTGGCTGTTGAACCATTCTGCCCATGCTCCTGCTACATTACAACCACAACCACTACTTGGGTGGGGCCTTCACTAAAAATTTCTCATTGCTATTCTAAGTGCCTGTCTCTCAAAAAATGTTCTTCTGCTTTTAATACATAGAAGAAAATCAGTGGTACTTTCTGTCTGGAGGTATCGTCAGAGGTTTGAAAAGAAAATCTGTCTCTCATACCTTTACTTCATACTATTTATCGCTAAATGGGTTGTGTTCAGAGAGGGAGATGTGATTTGTGTGTTGCATTTTTGCCACTTGGAAATAACTGAAATAAAAACACCCTTTTTCTTTTTTTACTTCTCCTGCAGTTACTATTTCGCACGTAGGAAATAGCTTTTCATCACAGTATTAAGAAAATCTGATGCTGAAACAGCTTTGCTTGGGAACATTAGAATGAATGGGTGTGCCTGTGGATGAAATATGTTGTAGCCCAAAGGAATAGTATGTTTTAAGAAAACATCTACTCATATTAAGCAACTACCGGTAAATCTATTCTGTTTTGACATTGTAAAGTGGGAGAGGTTTAGTTAGGAGCAACATAATAGATGGCAGTTTTCAAGTATAATTGTGCCATACTTTAAAGATGTGGTTGCGCAGCCCAAATTATACACTGTGCAGGCATATGGCTTTAAATTCATCCTTTTTTTTTCCTTTTCTGGCTGAAAATAATTATTTACCATTACTCTTGTTGCTCTAGTTATTTTGATTTTCACTCCATCAGTGATTTGAATAAATCTACATAAAATGTTATAATAAAAGTATCCCTGCATGAATGATTATTTATCAGAGAGTTTCCAGCTTGATAGATGCACTAAGGATATTCTTGTGTCTCTTTTGATACTTCTCCTTTGTATTGCACCACTTGCCCTTTTCTGGGAGAATAAGAGAAGTGAAAGTGGGCTACGTCTTTACAAAAATATTTTATACACAGGATGACAGTACAGTGGCTGTGGCAGCCACATTTAGACCTTTGCGCAGAGAGAGGACTAACTCCACATTGGAAGAAACCCCCAACAGTGTTCCTTCTGATGGCCCCCCTCCCTGGGTCTTGTGCTTTCCTGGCAGCAGCGCTGGAAAGCTGAGAAGCCACCTTGTTAAATGTCTAATAGAGCCTCTGACTGCCCGTTGTTCCAAGGTATTGTGAAAATGTTAGAATAGTAGCTTGGGCATAAACTACTAGCTGCACCCAGTCTTCCCAAGGGTGCCAGCGGGTCCAGACTTGCACAGAAGCCATGTTGTGAGTTCTGGCCTCTTGCTGACTGTTTACACTGCAGTGTTGTGTCCAGCATATAGCATATGGGGCAGCCTTGTCCTACTATTTTGAGAAAGGGTAGAATCTATTACTGCACATAGGCTAAATGATCACCCACTCCTTCGCCAAGAGAGAACTCACTCTGTGATTGATTTTTGTTACCCAGCAAGACCTTCCAATATAATCTGTGGTGGGTTTCGGGAACTCTGGACGCACAAGATATTTCTAACTCTCATAAATCCGTTCTACTAACTGCTTGCTGTGTTGAAACCCGAAACATCTGAAGAGCCAAAGACATCCCCACACATCCCTGATCTGTTGGTCCTATTTGTTGTGGTTGTCAGACGTAACTGTTCACTGACTGGCTCTTTAAGGATAAGGGGTAACCAAATGAATGCAAGGGCTTGGAGAAGGGGAGAGCAGACATAGGTGGTAGAGGCATGGCCTCCATGTAAAACAGAGCTTGGAAAAGTTATTTTTGTGAAGCACAGCTCTCAGAATCCCATAGGCAGCATGGCCACTGAGCATACTGTTTGGAGGATTCTTAGAGCTCTGACAAAAACAGTTACAATATAGGCCATTTCTGCACTACACTTTTATAGCACTATTATTCCACTTTCAGCATCCTGTGGAATTCTGGGGTTTGTGGTTTATTGAGGCCAAAGAATTCTAAAGGCCCCTCCCTAAAGTGCAAAGCCCAGGATTCCATAGGATGTTGAAAATGGAATAATGGCACTATAACAGTGTAGTGCGGAAATGGCCATAGTGAAAGGGTAGAAAAGAGAGCTGCTACATGGAAGGGAATTCCAAAGGCTTCCCAGAAGAAGCTGTGAGGAGAGAAAGAATCGGGGAGAAGGGAGAAAACAGGTTGGCCAGCAAGAGAGCTAGACCAAGAGACTTGATCTCTGAGAATTGGGGGCCAGGCCACAGACTGGGAAGATGGCCAGGATCCTCTAGCTGGACAGAAGGAAAGTCTCTGGTAAGCAAAGTCATCTTCTCTTAACTGGCAAGTAGAGGGGAGGGTCAGAGAAGGCTCCTTCCCCCTCACAAGGCCAGAACCAGTGGAGAAGAAAATGCACCAAGAAAGATGAGTGAAGCACAAATGCAGCATTGCAAGTCTGCCTGAGGAAGAAAGTACTTCAGTTAAGTAACTAGAAGTCCAGCCTCTTTTCATTGGGCCTTCCTAGAAATAGATTTGTTTGAATAAAACTTCATTAAGTGACAGAAAGCTAATAGGAAGAAAATCAACTCATTTGAGTTGTGGAAATGTGGTATTTGAGGAGAATTCTATAGATATCATGGAGTGATAAAAAGATGAATGGATCCAAGAGCAAATCAGGCCTGAATCCTCATTAGAAGCAAAAATAACTAAAATAAGGCTGTTGTACTTTGAACATACCATGAGACAATGTAAATCTGTGAGAAAGAAAACTATAATGTTTCATAAAGTGGAAGGAGGTAGGATAAGCGGGAGACCTCACTACAGATGGATTGACACAACCAAGAAAGCTGTAGCCTTTAGTGTGCAAGACCTGAGCAGGGCAGTTGTTGACTGGGGCTCTTTGAGGTCTCTCTTTCATAGGGTTGCCGTAAGTCAAAGCTGACTTGAGGGCAATAAATCTGAGCTTTGTTCCTGATAACCTATTTGGAGGAGACAAACAGATGGGGGAATAGTAGGCTACATGAGACTCATTCCACCTGTGATATCTTGTGGCCAAATTTGATGTGAGACCAAGTATGTCAATTTTTGCTGCGTTTTAAAACACACAAGGACCTAGAGCAGTGGTTCTCAACTTGTGGGTCCCCAGATGTTCATGGACTTCAGCTCCCAGAAGCCCTGAACATTGACCATAGTGGCTGGGGCTTCTGGGAGCTGAAGTCCATGAACATCTGGGGACCCACAGGTTGAGAACCACTGACCTAGAGAGTGGGCAGGGGGCATGTGTGAGCAGGGGGCTGGTTTTCAGTAGAAGCATGAGAAGGAAATTGACCTTCCTTCTTGCCTTTTTCACCTTTTCTCTCTTGCCCCCAATCCATTGATTATGAACATTGACTTGTAAAGCTGCTGTTAGGCTGGAGAGGTAAACACCTCACTAGCAGCAGTGGGACGTCCTTTGCCATGGTTAATAGCAACTGTGCGGAGTGGATGTGGATTGGGTGGAACTGTTGCGGGTGGCCCCATATGTCTGATGATATATGCATGCATACCTGTACACATATACGTATCTATACAATGATCAGTTAATTGATAGCAATGAATATAGGGCCACCAGAAAGAAATATCCTGGTGTGAAATTAAATGTGTCCTGTCTTTGTAGTCTTGGATCTTTCCCAGGTTCTGTCTTTCTCTTCCACACTCCACACTGTCCCCCTTATCATTCCTGATCCTCATGTCTTTCTCTGGATGGGTGATGTGACACATCAGGCTCACCTGATGTTTCTCATTCTAATTGCTGTGGAGGATCATATCTGCCAAAATCTCTGGCATGTCCTGATGTTCTCCCAGCTTCTGCAGATTTGCTGTCTTGGGTCTGTTTTTTCTTCTTCAGTAGAGCAAGTAAGCATCCTCACTGCTATCTCTCTGCATTAGAAAAAGGAAGGATACCAGAGAAGCATGTTTTGAGGTGGGCAGACATAACCTTCCTTTTTTTAAAAAATAGAAAAAATACAGAATCAAGCACCGCTCTCTTTTGTTGTATGCATGGCCCCTAGTCTCCAAACACCACTATTCCAGATGGGTTAAAAAAAGAAAGAAAGTCCTTGATTTGGGATTCCTCAGAGAAGGCTTTCACTTACCTGAGAGTAAGCACCACTGAAACATCCACAGGACTCTTCTGGGAATATTCCTTATTGTAGAATCCTGACTTCCCACTTTTTGTGGCTTAAAAACAACAAGAGTGAATGGACTGTCCTTCCCTAGACTTGTACTCTGCAAATGTGTTGGAATACAGTTCCCATGTCCTTGCTGTTTGGGGATGATGGGAGTTGTATTCAACAGATCTGCAGAGCACCTAAGTGAGGAACACTAACTTGTGAGAAAAGGATGTTCAAGGCAGTTTCTTTGCTCAGTCCTTGAATTATACAAAGAATAATGTGCTGGAATATGATAAATGGAATATGTTTGTTTATATGCTTAAATAGCATATTTGGTTTTAGCTTTGGAAAAGTCTACAGCATCTTAATTTTATCTTTGTGATTGTCCAGGTTTCCAGTTGAACATATGTCTGTTGGATAAATATGTTCAAACTTAAAAGTACCTTATTTGTTGGCGTATAGGACTCACTTTTTCCCCTGAAAAATACTATTTGAAAATGGGGTGCGTCTTAAATGCCAGTGTGTCTTATACACCAGCAAATAGTATTTGCCGGTGTGTAAATGGGGAGCATCTTACTATGCCGGTGCATCTTATACGTCCTTTGAGGCATCCTTAAAAATCTGTTTTAAAACTGAACTCTGAGACTGGAGTAAAAAGATCTGAGCTAAATCAAGATAGAGAGTATTAATTTGTGGTTTCTGGCGTGATCTTGAACATGTTTACTCAAAAGTAAATGCCATTAAGTTCCAATAACTTTGTTTAGGATGGTAGCCTTTTCTCTTTTGGTGATGACATGATTTAAAGGAATACGAAATATCTCTGGTTCCCTCTGCTGGGGAAAAACTGATAGCAACGAATGTAGATTCTCATCAGTTTGCTTTTGGCTATTTCTGCACTCGACTGTTATAGTGCTATTACTTCATTTTCAACATCCGATGGAATCCTGGGGTTTGCAGTTTATGGAGGGGCCAAAAGGATTCCATCGGATGTTGAAAGTGGAATAATAGCACTATAACAGTCGAGTACAGAAATGGCCATGGAGATATAGTTGTCTCCAGAATAGCCACTATGTTACAAACATCAATGCGTTATATGGAATTTTACTCTTGCGTATACTCCCAGGGTCTCACATGTGTACTCAGAATGTACATGTGGGAAAACAGACACATATGCTCTCTTCAGTTGGTTGGTCTACAGAGGACATGCACAGTTTTCCTACACAGGAGTGATGCTCAGCCATCATCATAATCATCTTTAGTTATACACTGCCATTTTCCCGAAATTGGGACTCAAGGCAGCTAAAAATAACTGTGCATGAGCTGGCCTTGGAAAATATAAAAGGTATTTGAGAAACAGAGCTGAATCAAAAGGCCACTTTATAGAACTTCTGTGAATCTTCTTCATGGGGATCATGGTGATGATGGTGAGGGCAGCAGCAGTAGTGATGATGGCTTGAGATTGCCGCTATCATCTTCCTTTAACTCCAGTTCCTTGGGTTGATCCTAGATTGGGATATTGTAGAAAAGGCAAAATGGTGGACAGGCTGCAAACACAGTTACAGTTACAGTGGATGCCACTTGGCCATGCCAGCAAAAACTAAATAAGAAAAGTCTGGAGAGAAAGACGTTCTGCTCCTAGGAAAGCAAAGTAATTCTGAACCATACACTGTGATAGGCCGTTTTAAAAGGAACATATTTTCAATCAATTCAAATTATCTCTTAATCAGTTGACTTATAATATAGCAAGCAGCCTGCATTCAAAATGAAAGACAGTTGTGAAGACATTTGAAACTAGTGATACTGTGTATTGTGTTGTTGTTTTTTTAACAAAATCAGTCAGTTTTAACTTCCAGTTACAGCTTTTGAAGATATAGTTCAGGATCAGGGGAAATTGCTGCCTCTGATCTATGGAGGACATTGGTGGAGATGCAGTCTTCCGAGATCTGATAGAGGGCCTGTGCAGCCCCTGTACCTCAAGATAATTGCCCAGCCAATGTTACACTATTTCCATCTAAATCAGAACTAAGAATAGATAAGGCAGGCATGTTCGCAAACATATTTTTTTTACTACTTTATGCAATAATTGAATTTAATTGAATAACTGAATTAAAAATAAATTATACCCTGCATTTGTAGGGAAGTTTTCAGCATCTTTCTGCCCCATAGCACAGTTTCAAAGTGTATCTTAAATATCTACTCGTACAGACAGGAAATAGACAACCTGTGTTTTTTTTTTAAAGACAACTTGAACTGTGTCTGTGAATGTAACTTCCCCATGATAAAATACAGAAACTTTAATCTTTTTTGGAGAACAGCTGTTGGCATACCTTGGAGATAAAATCACTCAGATCTGATCTGACTTGGATGCTATAATTGATACAGATTCAGTGGATATGACTCTGGCTCCTGCTTGTCCAGTAACAAAGGATACTTTTCAATTTGTGCCACCCTGGGATGTGGATAGGATTCTTGGAGATGGGGAGACACCACATGTGTTCTGTATCCTTCTCCTTCCTAGCTTATTAAGAAAGCTAGAAGGGGACTGGCTGAGTGGTTGATTAATGCCTTGCTAAAACAAGGCCATTACTAAAAAAACCATCCCTGGATTTCACCGTTATGGATACTTATTGACCAGTCTCTAGAATTCCATTTTTTATCTAGATCAATTTCAAGTTTCAGGCCTGGTTATGGGACAGAAATGGATTTGTTTCCCTTGGCAGATGGTCTATGCTGGGACCTGGATAGCAGGAGTATGTCTCTCTTGATTCTGCTTGACATCTCAGCAGCTTTTGACACCATCAACCATGATATTCTTCTGGGTTGCCTTGCAGAGATGGGATTTGGGGACATTGTTTACAGTGTCTTCATTCCTTCCTGGAGGGGCAAACTCAGAAGGGTGTACTGGATGACTTCTGTTTGGCCTTCGCCATTGGCCTGTGGGGTCCTTCAGCGTTTGGTTCTGTCCCCCATGCTGTTTAACATGTATATGAAACCACTGGGAAGGGTTGTCAAGAGTTTTGGGGTTCAGTGCCATCAGTATGTGGATGACACCCAACTGACTTTCCTCCACAAGCCAAGGAAGCTACTTTGGTTCTAAAGCAGTGTCTGTCATCAGTAATAGACTATATGAAAGCAAACAAATTTAAATTTAATCTAGACCAGATGGAGGCAGATCAGGGAATGGGGATTTAACTTGCTCTGGATGGGGTTACACTCTCCCCGAAGACACAGGTTTGCAGCTTTGGTGTGCTTCTGGATTCAAATGTGACCATGTTTCAATGGTGGCTAAGAGTGCCTTTGCTCAGTTAAAGTCTGTGCACCAGCTGTGCCAATTCCCTGAGATCTTAGAACTGGCCACAGTGACACATGCCTTAGTTACATCCTGGTTGGATTACTTTATTGCACTCTATGTGGGTCTACCTTTGAAAAGTGGTTGGAAACTTCAACCGGTCTAAAGAGCCACAAGGAGATTGCTAACTGGGGCTGGACACAGGAATCACACAACTCCCTTGTTGCAACAAATCCACTGGCTGCTGGTCTGTTTCCAAGCACAGTTCAAAGTGCTAGTTATGATCTTTAATGACACACACAGCTCAAATCCAGGTTGCAGGCATCTCACTCTTTTCAGTGTCTGATTTTTGATAATCTGCTCTTTTGACTCTTTTCAATTATATCCAGAAGCCGTATGTTCAACACATGGTCTGCTGTTTCGACATATTTTCCACGTGCTTCAGTGACCATGTGCTGCCTTTTTTTTCTGAATTCATGCTTATAGAAAAAGCTATTTTAAAAAAGAGACTGTGTTCCACATTTAAATGAAATCTGGTTTTCAACAGTGCTCTGGTCCCTAAGCTGTCAAATAAGTGGGTGAAGGACCATATTCTCCTTTACGAACATGCTTGTGTTTTGTGATCTGCTGGGGAGGCCCTTCTCTCTCTCCCATGACCCTCACAGGTACATGTGGTGGAAACACAGGAGAGGGCCTTCTCAGTGGCTGCCCCAAAGCTCTGGAACTCCCTTCCCATAGAAGTTAGACTGGCACCCTCTCTATATTTCACAGACTTTTCTGTTTTGAAAGGCATTTGATGAATTACTATATAAGGCCTGTCTTGCAAAGTTCACTGGATATTGCTTAATTGTTGTGCTGTTGTGTGTGCATTTTAATGATTTATATTTGAGTCCCAATCTGGGAAAAAGGCAGGATAGAAACGAGGAGGAGCGGGGAGATGATGGTGAAGAACAAAGAGTTTTCACATGGCCCAGATTTACTAGCACATAGTCTAGAAGCAACATAAAATATACTTACTGACTCACCAGAGCTTATAATGCTGTTGTTAGTTGTGACATTCAGATTCATTGGTTGCAATTATTTTATTGTTTATCTTTGCCTTTACTCTTTCTTTCTTTCTTTCTTTCTTTCTTTCTTTCTTTCTTTCTTTCTTTCTTTGATACAGCTGGGATGGTATACTGGGCAGGACTATGGGAGTGCCAATAAAAATGAATCTGCTTGGCATCAAGTATCATTTTGCCATGTTGCAAAAATGCCTTTGACTTTCTAACAAATCTTACTTCCCCTTTTTCTTTTTGGCTGTGCCTGGCTTGGTGCAGAATGCTCAAATGTGAAAGCGGCTTTTGATTCCCAGTTTTTAAGGAACATTTGCATTTCACTAGGATGGGAGAATGCCTAAAAGTGAGTCAGTGTGGTGTAGTGATTTGAATATTGGACCACAACTCTGGAGAACAGGTTCAATTCCCTCTTGACCATGGAACCCAACTGAGTGACCTTGGGCAAGTCATACTCTTTCATCCTCAGAGGAGGGCAGAGGTAAACATCTTCTGAACAAATCTTGCCAAGAAACCCTGTGGTAGGCCTCCTTGGGTTACCCTAAGTTGGAAACAACTTGAAGGCACACAACAACAAAGTAAGAATTGGGCCTTGTTGATCTTCGTACACAAATAAGTAGCATTTCTTTCTCCTCAGTCTCTTCCCCATCCAAATCTACTTACTTACTAGATGACATAATAGACCAAAGGTGGTTTTGTTATCTGTTTATTTGTCACATCTATATCCTGTCTTTTCTTAATTAGGCTTAAAGTACCTAACATGGCTCTCCTGCTCACTTTATCCTCACAGCAACCCTGTGAGGAATGTCAGGCTAAGAAGGAAAGACAAGAGCACCTTGCTCAAGGTTAGCCACTGACTTTATTTTTTTTTCCCCCAGAGGGGTCTGGAAGCTTTCATCTGCTAAGTTTCAATGTAATATGCTAATATGGCTTTGTTCATTCATACAACACAACTTCTTCCTCTTGTGTCTGACCTCTGAGATGTATCTCTATCATCATCATCATCATCATCATCGTTTATTGATTAGTCGACTGACCATATCAACAATAAAATACATAGTACATAATACAAGGATACAGATACAGAAATTACATACACAAATAAACTCAATTCATATAAAATTAAGTAAAATAATTAAAACATATAAACTTAAACTTAGTAAGTAGTGGGTTTGATATAGAAAGTAAAATACATGATAAACAAGAGAATATCTCTTTACAATCTGTATCTGTTTTGTAGTCTGCATACAGTTTCTACTTAGCTCTCAAGAAAGAGCTGGTTTTGTAGTAGGGACGTCCTTACATTCTTACTCGCTAAAGACTCATCAGCCCATGTGCTCTGCAAGACTAGCAAAAGCTGATCTGTTTACACAATCTGAGTTGTGCTGTTGATGTTTAGTGGCCTCCTTTGTGTCTCCTATTGGTGTTGATTCTGCCTCCCTCCTCTGCCAAAAAAAGTCTGACGTACAAATGAGACAGGCAATCTGTCATATAGTTTGCGTGACTGATACTCCGCTGCCGCAATTTTAGCATTCCAAAGGCAGCTCTTGCAGATCTCATTGTGAAAGCCTTCAGAGTGCTTCACTGACATTCTGAAACAGTCTTATGTACAAAACAAATAATTCTAACTCAAGTGCAACCAACTGTGCTGCACCTTTTTCTGTATGATAAGCCAGGAATTCATGACTCCAAAGTGAAGGAAGCTGTGGTTATTTGCTTTAATAGGAGGGCTGTATGGGCACCAAAGAGAAGCTGTCTGTTAGTGGAGCCAAACCTACGATTGAATGGATGGTATTACAAACAGAGGTCCTTCCAGTCTGGCTTCTGTGATCCAGAGAAGAGATGTGTACAAGATCTTTCATATTGCTAATTTCACTGTAGAAGATCACTAACAAGTGGCTTGTCTCTCTAGCAGCAGAAAACTCCTGAGGTGGAAACAGCATGGTTCTTGACTACGTTGCACATGCACTGAAATAATATACACATACCCAAACGCTGGTTTGCCGTTCTGTCTTTTTTATACCCATTCAATAGTCATGGAATGATAAGGCTGGCAGGGTTGTTCCCTCTGCCCAAGAATGATCAGAGAAAATTAGATTACTAGTGTCCTATGTAGTTAGCTCCCTCAGGAATTATAAATCAAAAATGCACTAAATGGTGAAGTGCACGTGCTCACACTCAACAACAGGTATTGTAGTGGAGTCCTCCCAGAGTTAAATAAGGCTGCACCTACTCTACCCTGTGAGCTCTTACTTGGAAGTAAGGTACACTGAACTCATGGAAGGGGCTTTTAAGTAACACATCATACTTGTAAAAGTGTTCATGGTTAAGGATGATTGAATGATAATGTGAGAAGCAATTTTCCCTCCCCCGATTGTGACCTCAGACACTATGGCCATTTCTGCACTAGGCTGTTATAATGCTATTATTCTACTTTCAACATCCTCAGGGAGGCCCCTGCCTAAATTGCAAACCCCAGGATTCCATAAGATGTTGAAAGTAGAATAATAGCACTATAACAGCCTACTGCAGAAATGGCCTATGATATCTGTTACAGTGGCCTGATTGAAGATTCCAAATTATAGCAGGAGGTAACCAGTCCTGCCTTCAGGAACCTATACTCTTGGAGTTGTTTCATTGAGCCAAGGATGGGTTACCTCCTAGAATAGGGCAGGGGAACTTGTAGGAGCTTCTTTTTTTTTTTTTAAGGTAAATTAAGAACAAAAGAAAAAAATGGTACTAACTCACTGTAACCAAGTCATCTCTGAATGAAGAGCATCCAAAAAGTTTGGAGGGTTTTTTCTGTAATTTTTCATTAAATCCTACGTATGCTCTAAAGCTGGTTACTCTCAATATATTAAGCTTTAGAACACTGATGACTCAGATCATAGAACTGGAAGGGACGCCAACGTTAATCTAATACAGTCTTCTTCCCGCACAGAAATCCACAGTAATGCATTTCTGAGAGGTGGCCATCCAACGTTCAGTTGATCTTTTGTAATTATCATCATTATTATCATCATCATCATTGTTGGTGCTGCTTGCAGATTTTGGAACTTTGTTCCCAGAGAGGTTAGATGGTGCTGTCCTTCCATAGGCAGCTGAAGACTTTGTTCTGTCCATTTGAAGACTAATTGTTCAGAGATGGAGGACCTTGTAGAATGTGCTGTATTTTCAGCTTGTTTTCTTTTTAATGGTAATGTTTTAAACTGTTTTTAATTACAGTTTAAACTTCTCTATTATGTGAATTTTTAGCTATATTTGTTTCAACATTTGTAAGCTGTCTTGAGTCCTGAATTGAGATAAAAGGCATGAATTATTGTGGTTGTTAATATTATTTTATTTGTATGTTAATGCAGTAAATTCTGTTTCCATTCTTTTGCAAAAATGAACTTCCAAGTAGGCAAAATTAATAATTGTTTTGTAAAAATGTTATCTTGCAAGTAGGCCAATCGGTTTTGTGCTCCCCCATGTTAAAACCAGTTTTGGAGTCCCTGTTAGTTGCTGAATATTTTTTAGTTGCAGTTAGCTACCTGAAACATCATACAGACTGCTTCATACTTTCTCCAAGTCTGCTGTGGATAAAAGGCTGCCAGTTACTTAGCAAGCTGTTTGCCAGTGTATTTTTAAACCTAATTTAAACTCTTAAATTATTTGGACTTGAAGGACTATCTTCCTCCATAACAGAATACAGTACTTGGTAATGAAAGCCGTTCCTGCTTCTCTGCCTCTGAAATCAGCTAGATTAGAGGTTACATCGGAAAGAGGGACTTTTTTGTAGCAGCCCCGCATCTCTGGAAAATAGTGCCCATCCCTGGCCTTACAGAAGGCTTTCAAACTCTCTTAATTTTCTTGATCTTCTTTCTGTGTGTAACAGCACTGATAATGATTTTGTCTGCAGTGTTTTTGATTTTTGTATTTTTGTCTGTGTCACATCTATTTTATTATTATATGGGATTTTATTAATTTTAGTGTTTATGGTTGTATTGTTGGGAGAGACCTTGACAGAGTTTCTATCCTCATAGGCAGCCTGAAAACCTTATGGAGAAAAATAAAAATACCAATTTTACATTTTGAGCCAGGAAAGCAGTGCCAGTATGTTCTGTGGCAGATTTTTTCGTTGCTGTTGTTCATTTATTCTTGGCAAACAGTGCCATCAGCTAGGGTTGAGGCAGATGGACTTTGCACTGTGTAGCAGGCTAAATGTTTGCCTGTTTCTGGCTCCTGTCTCACAGAACTTGATTTTGTCATTTGTGTAATCAGCACTCAGATCCTTCAATTACTTAACAAATGGTGCCACTAGCTTCAGAAAGACTACAGTCTCTGCCTCTTTGTGAAACCTGCTTCAAACAGGGTGGGTAAAAAAGGAAAAAAAAACTACAGAAGTGGAATAGTTGTCACACAGGGTAAATTTGTCTCCATTTTCCTTGAAGCCACAGAAAATGTTAAAAGTCATCGTGAATTAACATTTTGTCTTTCCTTCCTGCTTTGCTAAACGCTGTTAGTATCAGACTTGCTTATAAGGTTCAGGAAGCTTGAATTTCGTAATATCAAGAAATATGCTTATTTCAGTCTGCATGTTTGGAGACATTTCACCTTAAGAATTATAGGGAGAATATAACTACAGTTAAAGCCTTCTAAATTCCACCAATTCAGAGAGGTAGATTTAAATATAAAATAATAATATAAAAATTCCCCTATGAACTGTATGATTTTAACTGGCTTGTGTCCAAATATTTTAAAAGTATTAATATGGGAATGCGTTGACAGAACCTGTTAAGTCCTTTATCCGACAAACAAAACAACATTCAACTAAAAACAAAGCTGGGCTGGATTCTGAAAATTTTTTAAATGATGCTATATAATTCATATTCTGTGTGTTGATGTTGTTGAAAGCAAGTTATAGCAATTTCAGATCAGAACTACAATATAAGGAGCAAATATATATTGTTGTGTGCGATCAAATCATTTCCAGCTATGGAGACCCTAAGGCAAACCTATCCCAGGGTTTTCTGGGTCCTGAGAGTGTGTGACATTCCCAAGGTCACCCAGTTTCCATGGCCAAGCAGGGAATCAGACTCAGTTCTCCAGGGTTGTAGTCCAATGCTCAAACCACTACACCATGTTCAATTTTCACTACCCTAAGATCTTTAAAATGTAACTTCTCTTAGTTCCACCTGGCATAAGGGATATGCAATCAGACAACATCTGGATGGTCATAAGTTGCTCATCCTTACTTTAAACCAGCTCAGGGCCATTAAATGCAAGAAGGACCTCTGCAATTTGATTTAGGCAAATACAGCAGAAGCAAAGTCAATGAAGAACCCCACAAAGGAATGGAGCTCTGTATAACTACAGTATCTTTGTTTGCACTGTAGCACTAAAGCATGAAAGATAAAGAATAATATATTTTTTTTTTAAAAAAAGACATATATGTTGCCAGGTAAACTTGAAAACTTTCATGATATAGCATAAGCTAACATGTGAGGGGAAGTACGTTGTATGCTGTATGTTGTGACTCTGGACAGTGTGTGTCGGTGGGTGCATTTGTTTCTTGGCTTGTTTACACACAAGGATCTCCTTTACAAGATGATCTTTGGAACTTGCTTGTCGTGAAATATCTGACAGAGGGCATGTTTTCTTCTTCTGCCCCAACTGTGGATGTGAAAAACCAGGCTTGAGATGGTAAGGCTGGCAATACAAAATTTAGAGTTAGTCCAGAATGTTGTACTACATCAAACAGCCATACGGTAGAGTTAGAGAGGTATGCCCCTCCATTGCAGGGGATTTAGGTGTATGACACTGCATGACATGAGAGGTTTTTCCAAGTCCTGTGATGGATCTTCTGCTTCATATGCTTCTTTATTGGTAATCCTGAAAACATTGCCAGGGAACTGTTTAGAATACTTTTGGTGGACTAACCTGTGCTGAACATCCATCGGATTCCCAAGTGAGAAGACAGGAGAGGAGAGAATGGAAACATTGTGGATGCAGAGCATCCCAGTGTTACTTTTTTGAACTGCAATTACCAGACTCTCCCAACCAGCATAGCCAATGGCTGAAGGACAGGGTACAAAGCTATTAGCTTACTAAATCAAGAACAGAAAAAATTTACAGGTCTATTAGCTAACAAGAAAACATAATTCCTAATAAATTATTTCTACCTAGATCAGTGGTTCTCAACCTGTGGGTCCCCAGATGTTTGTGGACTTCAGCTCCCAGAAGCCCTGAGCATTGACCATTTGTTATCAATTTTTCACTGAAAAATTGATAACAAAAGCTCATTTAGCAAGGGGAGCAGGTTAAAAGACAGTTTTGTGGAAGATAGTATGCATTTGTATCTCCCATTTTGGATTTAACATCACACCAAGATCTACCACTGATTCATATGGTGCAGTTATCTTCTAAAATTAGAAGAGCATTGACTCTAAGGACAGCCATGAAGTAACTTGTTCAAATACAACAATGGTTGTATAAATCTTTGGTGCTGTTGTAGAATAATTCCTCTTTAATAAAAGCATGGGGAGGAGTCAATCAACTGAGACTGGACAATCCAGAAAGCTGTAATTAAAACAAAGGTTTCCAAGTTCTGAGTAGATTAGAAATGCAGCAAGATGATAACATTGCAAAAAAAAGGAAAAAAATGTGGGTTCAGTTGTGTGTTAAGAAGCAGATGAGAGTCATACGTATCTTTGTCACATGAAGGTATTGTTAAATGGCTAGCCTTAAAGAGTCTTGCTACCTCTGCCTTTTTACATAGGCCACTACATAGATCCAAGTCCTTTTTAGCACTATTTATTTCAATTGTCACATCAGTACTCTGTAACTTTCAAGCAATTTGGTGTGAGTGCTGTATATGAGGTTTTCATGATTTCTGAGCCTGTAATGTGTTTTGAAATATATTTCAGTTGAAGAACAGGGAATCGCAAAAATGGCACTTTAAAAGTACTGTTCCTCAGATCCGAGCACAGAGTTTGAAAGGGAGTTGGGAGTGATGTGCCTACTGTTGTGGACTTTGGTGGGCTGTATATCAGTTTTTATTTTTCAAGAGAAATTCATGGTGAAAAATAACAGGAAGTGGTTTACTAAGTCATGCTGACTTTTATCACCACGGCCAGTAATGACCACAGGGAAGATGAACGCACATGGAATATTCAGCACATTCTGTGTTCAACATATTCAGCTGTAGCGTCTTCAGCAGTGCATTTACTGGTAGGATACAATGTGAGTATTTCTCCCTTCATATTTTGTTCTTTCAAGAACACCATCCTTTCACATGCTTGCAAGCAAAATTCTTTTTGTTTATACAGTTGTATTATTTAATGTACAACTGTAGTTATTTCAGAAAGTTATCTAATGAACACACTCTTATGTGGATATCTGGAATGCACTGGTGAAGATAAGTCAGATTAGCTGAACTGTTTTTGTCTAATTTGATGCAGCTAAGCCCTTTGGGTCTTTACAGTGTAGGTTTTAGAACTGTATTCTTAATTCTTGTGTTATACCCTATTTGCCAGCATGTAAGACTCACTTGTGTATAAGAGCACCCCATTTATACACTGGCAAATACTATTTGCTGGTGTATGAGACACACTGGCATACAAGATGCACCCTTTTTTAAACAGTATGTTTTTTTGGGGGGAAATGAGTCTTATATGCCAGCAAATACAGTAATTCTGCCATCTGGGAAAATAGCTTGGAAGAATTTGTCTCTGCAGAATAGCTTGAAGCAATTACAAACCTGCACAAATCTACTGAGAATGCATACATGCCACCACTTCTGAAGACAAATGGGAATGACCCCTCCTTCTTTGGGTCTCTATAGTATAGCTTTTAAAATTATGCTCTTAATTCTTATGTTACAATTTTGCCATTTGGGAGAATTATTGGAAATTATTTGTCGCTGTAGGTGGGTAGGCACACTAGTTTTAACTTTTGTGTACTTTTTAATTATTTAATGTTGTCTGTGACTTTAAAAGTGGCAATCTTTTAATAGTGTTTTAAATTTATTGGTATGCTTTTTAACTAATTTTGTATTACTTTTTGTGAGCCACCTTGGTTACCACACTGGGAGAAAGGCGGCATATGAATGCAATATATTACTACTACTACTTCTACTACTACCATTGTTGTTGTCGCTGCTGTTGTTATTATTCCACACCCAGCCAAGAGAGCCATGGAGTGGACTGAAGTGGCTCTGAAGTAGTTTCTGGTCCAGCCAATTTCACTTTGAAGGGGAACTAAGCCTGGCTGGCTGGTTGACTTGTGGCCTCTATTTGCCGGGAGGAATTGGAGGAAAAGGTGAGAGGTACATCAGTCCTGCTTTTTGTCATTCTCCTTTGAAAGGGCTTTATGTGCAGATGTGTGGCTGCATGCTAATTTTTATGTACCTGTAGACGTGTTCTTTAATTATTAAAAATCATTCCAAAACTAATCCAAGGCAGGTACAACATTGCTATATCCATTCTGGACACTACCTACTCAAAGTCATCATAGTCACACGCTATTTACGTGATTCATTGCAGCAAGGTCACTTGTCCTGATGAGAATTAGTTTTGGTTTTCCCTTGGTACAGATCAAAGCAATCTTATATGCAGTAAGGTACAGTTAAGCCTTCATTTCGGTGGGATTTGGGAGTGAGTATTTTGGTAATTGTTATAACTTAAGGGTATTTGCTGATTTCTTTGTAACTTTGAAGATGCTGCAACTCTAGGACAATGATTTATTGCTTGGATAACTTTTCATGGGCAGTGGTTGTTGAAGTGGAAAAAATGTATTTTCCAGAATAATGACAAAGATTTGAATGAACCACAACTATTTGTGTTCTGCTAGAATGATTTTCTTTACACATTTTTTCTCTGTTAGTATGCTTATTTGCTAGAAGGTTGCTGTCAGTGATTTCTCCAAACAAATAATGTGTCTACATTGATCATTTATTGTAAGGAAGGAGTTGTTCTTGAGTGATCTTGGGCCTCTTGTTGGTTGGCTTACCATCAGCCCTCTCCAACATGGAAATGAAAAATCTTGCCAAAAAAATGGGAGGGAAAAATGGAAACGACAACGTCTAAGCCAGCCTTCACTGACCTGGCATCCTCCATGTATGTTGGGATCCATTTTGACATTGGAAAAGCTGGTTGAGGATAATGGTAATTAAAGTTCCGCATGTATAAAAGATGCAGGGTTGGAGAAGGCTAACTCACATTTTGGCTTTTCCATTTTTTCCTCTCATTTTTCTTGACAGGATTTTCCATTACAGTTGTGCAAACTATTTGTTTTAAAAAAATATTTCTTGTTTTGAAAATGGATGACTGAACATAAGTAGGGCAATTATAAGCAGAACCGCTACCTAGTATGATTCCGAGTTTCCAGCAACTCCTGCACACCTGCTCCCTTCCCTGAATTTCTAGCTCATTGCCATTCTCCTTAGCCCCAGCTGTCTAAAGAATTAACTCCTACAGGTTCCTCCCCTGCTTGTAAGCTGTGCTTACTTACTGTTGTCGAGTGTGGTGATCTTATACAGTTTTCTTGGCAAAATTTGTTCAGAGAAGGTTTGCCATTGCCTTCTGAATAGTGCCAAGTCTCCTTCCAAGCACTAATGACCTGTAATAGGCTTGTAAAATGCTTAACCTGTCTGTATTTAGACTGTATACAGTATAAACTTAGACTGTATTTGTCTCCCATTAAGTTACCAGAGTTAAAACAGAGCTTAGAAAAGATTTTTTTTTTAATTAATTGGACCAAAACTCCTAGAATCTCCCAGCCAGGCAGCTATTTCTGGAATAAATGTGCGTGAAAAGACCACCAAAGGTCAAGTTTCATATAAGCTGATAAGAATGAGAAAGGAAGTAAATGTGACTATATATTGAATTAACAAGGTGTATGTAAAATATACAGATTGATGCAAACTGAACATTGACTTAGAAAGATAGTACATGAGGCATTCCAGCAGCAGAGGGAGATGTTGCAAAGCTGAGTGCTTTGCATGAAGTACTACTTTCCGACTTTATCACAGTCAAGCAGACGGGGAGAGAGAAAAATATATCTATGCGTAGCCTTTACACCACTGTAAAATTGTATTCCTCTATTCAATTTTAGTAGAAGCTGTTTTGTTTGGAAAAGTTGCTGGAAAGAATTTCAATTGACTTCTTACGACAGGTAGCCTTTTTCCAAACATGCATTTTAAATCCTGCAGAAGGGAAGACGCTTGGGAGGATGTGTGGATACATACAATGGGCCCTCCACTAGGTTCCAGGAATCCCCATAGATACCAAAATTTGTACGTGTTCAAGTCCCATTATGTACAATCATGTTGGAAAATGGTGTCCCTTATATAAAATGGCAAAATCAAAGTTTGCTTTTTGGAATTTTGGGGGGAGGTAGGGAATGTTTTCGAGCCATGGTTGGTTGAATTTGTGGATACAGAATCTGCTGATATGGAGGGCCGACTGTAATTTTGCCACACACCCCTGACATTATTGTGCTCTAAATATCCCACAGAGGGTTTTTTTTTTTTTTTTACAAAAGATATCAGGCTGCATTTCCACACACTGAAGTACATTGTTAACCTGTATTGTGATTGTTAAGCAAGCAGCTTTGTAAAATGCAGTGAGAAGGTTCTTATGAACAATAAGCAACAAGTTCAGTCCACAGGGTTGGTTACTATTCCATCAGTTACAAAATGCTGTACTTGGTGCAAGCCATACTTGCAACACATGTCGTAATATAGCATAGCAATAGCATGTATATTTCTATACCGCGTATCAGCTAAGTGCTCTCTGAGCAGTTTATAATGTGTTAGCTAATTGCCTCCCGCAAGCTGGGTGCTCATTTTACTGACCTATGGAAGGCTGAGTCAAGGCTATGGGAGGCTCAGCTTTGGCTACATAACAGTCCAAAAATAGAGAATAAGCTTGCCATTCTTGTATAGGATGAATATAGGATAACTATTTGTCAACACTATTTACATCCATGCTAGTCTGTGAAGGTGATATAAGAAAATAAGTCAACATTTGACAATTGGGTAAGCCTTGGAAGAACCCAGCTACCTGGTTGCCCAAAAACATAAAAATATAGGGTTTTTTAAAAATTATTTTGTATAGTATAGCAGCCAGATTGGGAAAGGTCATATTCAGGGAGGATTTAAACATACCTGAATCGGAAGTCTAGTCTGCCTTCTTCATTTTTGCAGTCCTTCCATTAATGAGAAAGTTGAGAGCTTCTAACAGCCAAGCCATCCTTTCTCCAGTGAATTAATGCTCAAGTCTGTAGTCTGGTATGAGTCTCACTGGCAAGTATCCGGCTGGACTACCCCTAGCCATGCTGTTCCCCATCCCTGCCATTGATGCCAGAAGAGCAAACCTCTAGTGGCTTTTTCATCTGATTTGGTTGTTGATACTCAACTAGCAAGCCTCTTATTAAAACCAGAGAGGGCACTGTCTATCCTGCTATTCATTTCAATTGAATATAGCATTGTTCACCAGGGCTCACTTCACCTCCTAAGGCACTGTGAGCACCAGAACCAGGTGTCTTCTGCAACTTCAGGTCTACGTAATATGTGTTTGGCTTGGTTCTGAAAAGGCTCATACATTTTTCTCATGTGAAATCCACAGTCCTAACCATGTAGTAATCACTTCCTAGCTATGTTGCTCAATTCTGTTGTAACAAACAGTCAGGTAGTACTTTTAAAGACAAGAAGATCTATTATAGCATGAGTTTTCATGAGCACACAACCCATTTTGGCGGATGCATAGAGTGCAGTTTGTGGGCTTAGGTGTGTGAGTGTGTGTAGTAACTACAGCGAGGCTGGGATATACACAAAGAAGTACATATGAAGCTGAAGAGGAGAAAACAAGATAATATTTCTGGCAGACGTAGCAATAGGTGTTGGCTGATTCTCTGAATCTTCTTAGATTGAGCAATCTCTTCTATTTTTTTTTCTTTGAGACAAAAGAATGTAATCCTTTAAAAAATGTTTATTTAGAAGTTTGGTCAACATAGGTATATCAGAACAAGTCAGCTTAAAATGGTTTGTGCCAAATACTAGTTTGCACAATCAGTAATTTTTGAAATAATATGTTTCTAACCTCACTCCAGTCTGACTTGTTTACATACCCAAGTGAACCAAAAGTCAGCAAAAGTCCCCCCATCTTGTAATTATGGGTTACAGGTCCTTTTTTTGTAATTTCAGAATAAATAACCATGTAAATCAGTGCAGAGGTGGATGAAAACCAAGATCTCAAAAACAATGTGGAAGACAGCTTAAATGTAATGAGATTTCCTGTCTGTGTTTACAACTGGATCATAAAACAGACTAAAACAGTCTTAGGTACTGATAATTGATATACATTCAGGGAGGGTATGAAACTTGTTCCTCCTCATTTTAAGTGTAATAGACATTTTTGAAACTGGCAGGCATATCAGAGGAGAAAAGGCCTTTTTCATCCAAGGAAGACTGCTACATTTTTATAATTGAAATATTGAAACTCTGGATACCTCCAAATGAGGCTTTTATTCTGCTTCAAGCATTAGATTTTACAGGAGGTCCGGATGGCTAGGTTTTTAACTTGTTCTCTGCTTTTCTCCAAAGCTTCTTCCGTCTTGTTTTCCTTACCAGAAAAGTCTCTTAAGGAGGGAAGAATGGAATAACTACCCAGTGCCTTTGGACTGTCCATCGGGATTAGCCTCTTTGTCTTCTGCAGAGAACTTACAGAGCGGCAGGATTTTTTAAGCATTAGAAACAACGGAGTTTAGGAGGCAAAAGACACCTGAAAATTTTACCTTTAAAAAAAAATCTCGAGAACTTCCGGCTGATATGTCGGCATGGATGGCAGCCTGAGTTTTACACTCCCGGCCTGTCGCTGAGCCCGAGTAGTGAAAAAGATCAAAGAGGATCAAGAAAAGGGATCCTGGCACCCCCTCTCGGGTAAAGGGGATCTGGAAGCGGCCGACCAAGTCAACAAAAGACCCAGCGATGACGAGGAGAGGAGAAGGAGAGTCGTCAGCAGACGGGATCAAGTTGGCAGAGCGGACGCCATCGGGCTCAGACCAGGGAGAACCTGCCTAGTGCCGGCGACAGCCTTGCTTTTAATCTTAAGGAAATAATCATGAGTAACCATTCCAAGCTCTCACTTTAAACCTATCTAAAACCAGCCTTCCACAGACATTGACAAAGTTGAACCAAAGAGAAACGAAAAACAAGTAAGCGGAGGACTTGCAGTTGTGGGGACCCATAACGGAAAGACAGTGCTGTAAAAGAAAACGTGGTGGATAGAGACAGAGACAGAGAAGAGGAAGACGGAGAGAGATTGAAAAGGAGGGAGAGGAAAGATCAAGGGGGAGAGAGAGGAAGAAACCATTGGATAAAGAAGAAAAGGTTTGAAAGAGGAATAAAAGGGACTGTTTACATCAAATGTTGGAAAGACGAAAATAAATTAGAAAACTACAGTAAATAGCGACAGAAGGCAAGGACTAGAACAGGAAAATGGCGGAGGTGTAAAGACGGAGGGCAAAGACACGGGGACATGGAGTGTTGGCAGGCAATAAGGACAGAGAAATAAGTAAAGGTTGAAAAAGAAAATAAACTTTTAAACCTTTAAATACTTTTTTGGATCTACTCTCAAGACAGAGATTGGATAGAAGAGTATAAGGACTGGAATTGTTGGGTGAGAGAGAAAAGAAGATTGACGGTGTGAGAGTAAGACTCAAGATTAAAGGAATTAAAATTAGGACAAGGGGGGTTCGAAATTAGCGTATTGAACTTATATAGGTACAGTAAGACTGTGGGGGGAAAAACGAGCGAATTGTGGATGTTATGATTGGAGCGGACTAAAAGAGACTGTACAAGAATTGTAAGTAAAAAAAAAAAGACGGGGAGAGGAGACGAGTCTAGCGGCAAGAAGGGAGTGAGACGTCAGCTCATCAGTTTAACAGGTTGAAATTTAGAGCCAACCCGCCGGGAAGAAATCTTTTCCTTTTTTTTTTAACCTCCAACACCGAAGTGAAGAGAAGGAGAGGAAGAAAGTAGAAGACATCAGAAAATTTTGGGTTTGGGGAAGGGTGAAAAAGACCAATTAATTGATAAGGGGGAGGCAGAATTAGTAAAATAAGGGAGGCAGGAGGGGGAGAGAGAAGAGGTTTGGCAGGTTTGGATATGAATGGATGAATTGCTTATAAGTTTATAAGAATTGCCTAAATATATTGCTTAAATATATTAATAAAGGGGGTAGTATATTTACATACATATATATTTATTTAGATAAACATATAAAGTGATATATTGATTGGTTGATTAAGAACAAGTACAATTGAGGAGATATGAAGGGTCTATTAGCTCCTAAAAGGAGATATTTATCCCTGTATATGAAGATTGTCTAAAATATTAGTAGTGTATATTCACAGGATATACAAATATTCTATTTAGTATATAGAAACATATAAGTGAATATATTGATTGTGCTGATAATAGATTTATAGATTTTATACAAGATATTTATGTATAGATGAACTAATAAGCCTCTTAAAATAAGTAATTATTGTATAAAAGATTTGTGTTGAAACAACAATAGTAGGAATTATAGAATAGATTGTTAAAATTGATTTAAGTGATTGAGTGGTAGGGTGGGACCGAAAGGAGAAAAAGAATAAGGATAACAGATAAGAGTATGGAGGATTTTAGAGGAGGAGAAATAGAACGTGAGAAGTGGTGAAAGAGGGGTCCGGTCTTTAGATAGAGGGAGTTTTGGAACGGGAGAGACTAAAAGGGAAATTGATAAGGAGTAAGGAAAGAGAGTGCAGAGATTAAGACTGTGATAGAGTCAAGGGTAAAGAAGAAGAAGAATATAAAGGTGAAGAAAAGAAAGTTAAAAATTAGAGGAAAGAAAGAGAAATATAGATTGAGGTAAGAGACAAAAGTAAGGGGGAGCAAGGGAGTAAAGGAGAGAGAGGAATTAGGAAGAGAAGTAGGAGGAGGGAAGAGGGTGTTTAAGAAGTGTTAAAAGAGAAGAGAAGACACAAGGAGAGAGGAGATAAGTAGATAAGGAAAAAAGTGATCAGGATTAAGAAGCAAAGAATTGAAGAAGGAAGAAGGAAGGCAAGGGAGAAAGATTGAGGTGAAAAATAATTAGAGAGAAGTAAGGAAATGGCAACTGGACAGAAAAAGACAACACAATTGCTTCTACAAACACAAGTACAGGGGAGAAGACCATCAACAGAAGGGAAAACATTGTATATTGCAAGAATATTAGGCTATTTGTGGAAGAAATCCAAAAATTGAGAAGCGAAATAAAAGAAGATCTCAAAGCAACACGTGTTGAAATGAACAAGATTTCAAAAAAGAAATTGATAAAGTGAACCAGAATTTGAAAAAATTAACTCAGGATTTGGCTGTTATTGATAGAAAGGTAGAGACACTACAAGAGAAGACACACAAAATAGAGACGGAAAATGAAAACTTAAAAAAAGAACAAGGAAAAGAAACAGAGGCTAGATTGAAATTGGAATTAAAATATAGAAATAAATGTGTGAAAATAAGAGGATTACCGGAGCAAGCTGAGGAAGATTTATATGAGAGAGTAACGGAAATATTGGCCACCTTTGTGGGACAAAGAGTGGGGAAATTTGAATTAGAAATAGATAAAATGTTTCGAGTCGACTCACCAATTGCTAAAAAGAAGCAGCTTCCGCGAGACATAGTGGTATACTTCACGAGAGAGAAAACTAAGGACCTTATATTGCAGCAGAGTTATAGAGAAAAATTGATAATAGAAGATCAAGAACTTAAGATATTTAAAGACATTCCAGCGGTATTACTAAGACAAAGAAGAGAATATTCTTCCCTGACGAGACAATTGCACAGATTAAATATAAGATATAGGTGGGAGATCCCAAGAGGCATTTTTATTTTAAGGGAAAACCTCAGAAGTGACAACAATAGATCAAGCAAAAGAATTCTACAGGAAATACATGCAGGAAGAGAACGGGGACGGAAAAAAGAAAAGAAAAAAGGAAAGAAAAACCGGTAAGAAGTCAGAAAGATAAAAAAGGAAGTAGATATTCAACAAGAAGAAGAACAAGAGAGAAGAGAGGAAATTATAAATTTATCGGATCAGGAAGAGAGAATTCAACAAGAGAGGAGAGAAGAATTAGTAGTGGAGTCATTGGAGTAAAATAAATAAATAAATAACAAAAACTAGAGATTGAAGATGAAAATAATAATGTGGAATGTCCATGGTATTAATTCACAATACAAAAGAAGACAAATTTTTCACCAGCTGGAGAAATTAAAGGGGGAAATTATATGTATACAAGAAACCCATATTGACAAGAAAAATGAGAAATTCCTGAAGAATAAAAAACTAGGAGAATGTTATACGACATTATTTGAAAGAAAAAAAAGAGGAGTGGCGGTGTATGTTCATAAAAAGAATACCAGCAAAATTATTATTCAAAGATGAAGAAGGAAGGATTAGAGGAATAGAAATACAGATAAACAATAAGAAGATGTTATTTGTGGGTATATATGCTCCAAATGAAGAGGAATAATTTATAAAAATTTAGAGGATTTAATTCAAGATTATGAATACGAGAATTTGATTTTGGCTGGGGATTGGAATGGGGTTTTGGATACAGAAAATGATAAACAAACAAGAAGAATAAAAAGAAAGATCAAGGAAGATTGCCGAAGACTTTTTTTGAAATGATTCAAAATTTAACATGGGTAGATTCTTGGAAGATCAATACACCCAATGGAAGAAGATTACACATTCTTCTCGGATGTGCATCAAACTTTATCAAGAACAGACATGATCTTAGTATCAAAGAATTTATTAAAAGACATCAAAAAAGTTGCAGAGACCTCCCAAAATTGCCTCAGATCACAACCCAGTAACTTTGTCCTTTAAAGATATGAAGAAACAATTTAATTGGAGATTGAATGACAATCTTTTGAAAGATGAGGAAATTTTAAAAAAGGTAAAGGAAAATTTGAATTTTTTTTTTCAAGAAAACATGAAGGAGGGGATCAAAATGAGTACGGTATGGGATACAAGCAAAGCAGTAATGCGAGGATTCTTTTTACAGCAACAATATCTACAGAAAAAGAACAAAGGAAAAATTTGAAACTTGTCATTACTGCTGCAAAAGAAACAAGAAGAATTAAGAGGGAATATGGATAAGAAAAGAATAAATTATGAATAAAAATAATTCAAAAAGAAATATCTCAATTAACAATGGAGGAGATAGAAAGGAAATTGAACATATTTGAAGTGCCACCACTTTGAACATGCCAATAAAATTGGGAAGTGGCTTTCACATAGACTGAAGAAGAAAAGGGAGAAGAATATAATTACAGAAATAAAAGAGGGGAAAAATACAATTACAAATCAAGAAAAAATTATGAAGATATTTGTAAAATACTATCAAAATTTATTTACAGGTAAAGAGGTGCAGATGAATCAACAATATAATAGAATAGAGAGATACCTAAAGAAGAAAAAATAAAGAAGATTTCAGAGGAACATCATAAATATTTTGAATTCTTCAGTCACCATGTCTGAAGTGATAGAAGCATTTAAAGAATTAAAGAGGGAAACCCCCAGGACCGGATGGATTTACGGCAACATATTATAAAAAATTACAAGAAGAATTGACGACACCATGTTATCAAATGATAAAGACATTATTAATAGAAGGTAGACCAAAATCATGCGGTGACTCAAATATTATTTTAATTCCCAAAGAAGGAAAAAACACATTAAAGAAACTATAGACCGATATCACTTTTAAATATCGACTATAAAATATTTACAGCAATATTAAATAGAAGATTAAAAGGAATACTCCAAGATTATATTCACGAAGATCAAACTGGTTTCTTACCGGGTAGAAAATCTCAAACAAAATATAAGAACAGTTTTAAATTGTATAGAATATTATGATAAAAACCCCGGAAAAAAATTTGCAATGGCTTTTCTCGATGCAGAGAAGGCCTTCTATAACATTTCTTGGGAATTTATGAAAAAGAGTCTTGAAGAGTATGGTTGTGGAGTAAAATTTAAAGAATGGATAGAGGTAATATATCAAGATCAAAGGGCCAATTTGGTGATTAACGGAGAACGATCTAGAGTGATTAAGATTTCAAAAGGGGTGAGACAAGGATGTCCACTCTCGCCGCTTTTGTTTATTCTGACATTGGAGATTATGAGTAATAAAATTAGAGAATCAAGTCGGATAAGAGGGGTAAAGAGTAAAGAAGAATGAATATAAAATAAAGATCTTTTGCGGACGACATGGCGGTATTTTTAGAAGATCCAAAAGAAACACTGACCAATTTGCTAAAAGAATTGAAAGAATATGGAATGGTGGCGGGTCTTAAAGATCAACAAGAATAAATCATTATTAATAACAATGATATGACCAAAAAGAAGACGAGTTGAAAGAAATCTCGGGATTTAATATTGAGAAAAAGGTTAGGTATTTGGGCATTTATATTACAAAGAAAAATTTGGAACTTTATGAAAATAATTATCTAAAAACTTGGAATCAAATCAAATCAGACATGCAGAAATGGAATAAATTGGATTCTCATTATTAGGACGGATAAATACTATAAAGATGACAGTGCTCCCAAAGATTTTGTTCCTGTTCCAAAATCTCCCAATAATTAATAATAAAAAACCATTTGCAAGTTGGAATAAAGAAATATCTAAATTTGTATGGGCAAGGAGAAACCAAGAAGAACCAAGGTATTACAAGATAGTAAAGAGAGAGGAGGATTCGGACTACCACATTTAGAAATATACTATCAAACATGCTGTCTAGAATGGATAAAAGAATGGATACAATTGGAAAATGATAAATTATTGGAATTGGAAGGATTTAACGTAAATTTTGGATGGCACGGATATTTATGTTATAACAAGGCAGAGATAGATAAGAATTCAGAGATCACTACAGTCGAAGAGCCTTGATGAGAGTGTGGCAGACGATGGACAAGTAATTTTACAATAAATTACCAATTTGGACATCACCCCAAGAAGCATTTAGAATAACAGGACCAAGACAAGGTGGAATAATACGATATACCGATATAATAAGATGGGGAAGGAAGAATACCTAAAATGAAGAGTAGAGAAGAATTTAAAGAGCAGAATATAGAATTAGATTGGTTCCCATATCGGCAAATAAAAGAAAGGTATAAAATGGATTTGAAAAATAGAGGATGGAAAGGGAAAAGAATAAATTGGATGAAATCTTAATGAAAAAGGAGAAAAAGACAGTTTCAAAAATTTATAAAATTTTATTGGAAAGAGAATTGGAGCAGGAACAGATTAAGGATTATATGATAAAATGGGCGCAAAACCTCGGTCGAAATATAGAATTGGAAAAATGGGAAAAAGTATGGAAGGAAGATATAAAATTTACACAGAGTGTAACATTAAGAGAAAACTTTTACAAATCAATGCATAGATGGGATATGACCCCCCAGAAACTAAAGAAAATAACAGGAAAAGGAAGTGGGCAATGCTGGGAAGTGTGGAAAAACAATGGGAACCTACTTTCATACATGGTGGCTATGCCCCATAGCAAAAAAATATTGGAAAAAAATCCATGATAGTTTAACCAAGTTGCTGGAAATGAATTTTGAGATGAAACCGGAGATATACTTATTAAATATGACTGGAAGAGAAGAGTGAAACGAAGAAGAAAAAGAAAGTATTGTTAAATTTAATAACAGCAGCGAGGTTGAACTATGCGAAATATTGGAAAGAAGAAGAAGAGCCCCCTCAAGAAGAATGGAAATTAAAAGTGATGGACATCATGGAAATGGAAAAACTATCCAACAGTTTAAAAGGTAATTCAATTCAACAATTCGAAAGGCAGTGGCAAGGTATTATTAGATGGGTGAAAGAGAAATGAGAAGAGATGTAAAGAATACAATAAAGGAGTTGTAGGGTAACAGCTAAGGTAAGATGGGAATTCAGAGAGAGGGAGGAAAATATTATTAATTGAAGTAGAGACAACAACAAAAAAAGACTTCACATGAAGGAAGTTTAGTTGAGACTCTGCACGTTTTCCATCTTCACTTCCCTCTCCCTACCTTTCCACTCCTCTTCACGCTCTCTCCATTTCAAACTCTTTATTAAGAGTTTGAAAAGGAGAAAACGTGGAAGAAGGAGTGGAAAGGGTAGGGAGAGGGAAGGGGGAGGATTGGGAGGGAAAGATGGTTTTTATTAAGATAAGGGAGGAGGGTGGGAAAGGGAGGGAAGGGAAGGCAGGGAGGGAGAGGAAAGGGGGATTGGAACATAGAAATCAATATGCACATTTGATAATAAAACGGGAAAGGAATTAATGGAGAATTAATGTAAGATTGTTGTATAATATAGAAATAATGTTAAACACTTGTATTGTGCAGAAACTCCCTCAAATAAAAAAAAAATCTCAGTCTTCTGTAAAGAGTTACTTTCCCTAAACCTGGTTGTTCATACGCATTTCTGGCTTTCAATTTATATCAGGGGAGAGGAAAACATGCTATGAGCTGCACACAGCCCTTGAACCCTGCTTTTGAAACCCCTGGCTTATCCCCCTGGAACCCTAGCCAGCCCCTCCAAAGTTTCATTTTTTTTCTGATTTGATTTTGGCAAGTTTTTATTCTAAAACTACACCTAGCATCCAAATTATGCACAGATGTGGTGGTTTCCCTCCATCCATCCACCCAGAACCCTTTATTGGCAATAAATGCCTCAATCTTAAGCCAAACTTCTCCCCAAAATGTTTGCCACAAGTAATTGTGATTGTATGAGCCCCGCAGAGGCACAACAGTCCCTGCCTCCTTTGTAATTGCCCGCCCCTGTTTAAATGTGTCGAAGTAAAATTCATGGTGGTGGAGGTGGAGAATGTCATTGGCTTGAACCACTAAGGAAGGGTGGACCAAAAAGAAGGCCCCAGGAGCAACAATAGAAGTAGAAGCCTAGGGAAGACCTAGGCTAGACCTGGGCCAGAGGAAGGAGCAACTGAAAGGAACTGAAAGGAAATAGAAGCTGCAGAAGAAATTAGTTGTGACTGAGAAGTGGTGCCGGTTAGAGGAGAAGTCCATGAGGAATGGAAACTTTGTAGAGATGAGAAAAGCAGATTGGACAAAATCTGTATCTGTACTCAGAAGTAAGTCACATTGATTTCAGGATGCTTACTCCCAGCTCTGTGTGTGTCCTTGTGTATATGTGCTTGGGAGCAGGGAGAAGATGTAGAATAGGAGTTCTCTGAAAAGCTGTTGGTTTTCTTGCCATTATTTTTCATGGATGGGCAATCCACAGAAAGACTGCAGACTGAGTTGCTGAAAGAAGCCAGCAAGATTGGAGGAGGACTGTAGTAACTGCAGAAGTATAAGATGTCCTGGCAAGAGGAGGTTATGATGTGCTATTTGTCATTAAAAACTGTTTTCTTTTAAAGGTTCATGTCTGGATCTGTTAGAATCTCCTGTAAATTTTTCTGCAAGCCAAGGATTTTGACCTTGAAACTACATTAGCTTGATGTAGATATGGTCACACAAACATCTGCTGATTTGCAATCTTGGTAATCTTTTGTGTGAACAAGCTAGAATGTGCTTTCGAGAACGTACTCCCATTTGAAAGAAAAAGAATGTACTATAGCCTTTCTCTCTCTCTGATTTTGACTGTTAAGTTTAAAAAATAAATATTAAGGATAACACAATCACCCGCATTTGAGGAAAAACATGTCTACGTTATTGCTGGCATAGCTACCATGGTGTTAAACCTTGTGATTTATCTTTTTTAAAAATCTTTAGTATCTCCTTCCTGGGGTTCACTTTTTCTTTAACAGAAGTGGAATCTTACGATGTGTGCTGCTGATGTTTTTAAAATGGTTTTGTTGGTTTCCCTTAGTGAAAAAGTAAAAAACCCATAGTCACATGACACATTAACATTCTGACTTAGCAGATATTATGGAAACACTGTAGGCTATTTCCATACTACACTGTTACAGTGCTATTATTCAGCTTTCAACATCCTGTGGAATTCTGGGGTTTGTAGTTTCCTAAGGCCCAAGAGCTCTCTGGGTGAGAATTCTGAAGGCCCCTCCCTGAACTGCAAACCCCAGGATTCCATAGGATGTTGAAAGTGGAATAATAATGCTATAATAGTGTAGGCCTTGAGTGTCTTTTAAGCACTAATGAAAGGCTTTAAAATAATTGTGGCTAAAAATATTGTTGTGAGTTTGCTTGCTGCATGTTAGTTGATGTTCTCTGTTTGAAAATAGAATGTTGCATATTTAGGTGATTATGAAAATATTTGCATGCCCATCACTTCTTACTGTCAGAGTTTGGAAATAGGCATTTTTGGACTACAGCTGCCTGATTCTCCCAGTGATCGTGCAAATTCTGTAAAAATTCCGTGAACTGTTACTCCAAAAAGAAAACTTCCCCAAGTTCTGCTTATCATGGATATGGGCAAAATATCATGGATATGGGCACAATACTGGCCTTAGAAAATGTGTGGATAAGGACAGATTATTAATATGGTATTGGACATCCACATAAAATGCTGCAGGGACCAGGTTAGGGCGCCATTTGAGTTTGGCCCTGTTAGCCTGTAATGGGCAACCATCAAACTCTATATGAGACAGAGAGGCTTCCACACTGGCACTCAGGATTCCCTGCCCTACTTGCATCCACAATACTCAGCAGAGGTAGATTTGCTGTGGCTGCAGCTTGATGGCTGTGTGGTCCCTTGCAGGAAGGAAGCTGTCTTCTGCTGTTGTCTCTGAACAGCTACCAAAGTTGCCAAGAAGACCTAATTTCCTTACTAGAAGTTGATATAAGTGGGAGATGCACTGGTTTAAAGAATCACCCACAAACATAGCTGTCATCATGGTAAATAAATTAGGTAGCTTGGTTGCCGATGGTACTTCAGGTTGACATTATCATTTCCCATTAAATAAGATCTTTCTGATATTGGTAAGAGAGGCTCATAGGAGTACATTCTGTGCAGTAGTGAACTTCATGCTGGAAGTGGACCGTAAAGTCACCCTGGAGGAGCTAGAGAAAACACTTCTCTGGGCGTTGCTAGGTTTCCCAGCATGACTCTGTGGCCAGATTCGACTGGAAACTGATGACAGAATCATGATGGAGGCTCTAGAGAATCCTAGAGAAGTATTCTCAGGTAAAAACAAAAAACCAAGCCCCCCCAAAAACACACAGTGTTTTGTCATTTTTATTTTTATTCCCAGTCTTTCCATTTTTGCGAGGGTCTTGCCCCTCTAACCCCTGCAAAAGTGGAGGGCTGACGTACAACACTCCACAGTAACACTTTACATTAATTTGAGAGTCCTAGATAGATGGAGGAATAAACATTTATTTATTATTTTTATATCCTGTCTCAGCATAGCTTACAATGAAACAATACATACCAATAAAATAATTAAATATTAAAATATTAAAACAAAATTCAAAAACATGCCAGTAAAAGAACAATATAGAAATTGTACCCATCTGATCTAAAGGCTTTTCTACTGCAAGCAAGGTCAATTGCCAAAGACCTGCCTGAAGAAAAAGGTTTTTGCCTCCCAATAGGAAGATAACTGGGAGGAAACTAACCTGATTTCCCTAGCTAGCGAGTTCCAGAATCCAAGAGCAGTCACTGAGAAAACCCTCGGTATTACCAGACACATCATTCTTAAATGTATACTTAAAATGCAATCTGTAGAGTGCTTTAGTTCTCCAAATCCAATTTTTTTTCCCATTTAATAGCAATCATTTTGGAGCCACCTGTACCAACCCTAACAAATAGACCATTGAATTTTGGCCAGGTTATAGTTTCATAAGCCATAATTCTATCCCATTCAGCCATGAACTTGCTAGATAGTTCTGGGCAAATGAACGGTAGCCTAAATGACTTATGAGGGGACTGGTATGAGGAAGACTGAGATGAACAGTGCAAAGCACTTAGCAGTGTAAAGGTAATTTATAAAAAAACCAGACTCTCATATGTGCATGCTACACTCCATAGTAATGCTTTACATTAGTAGTTGGGGTGTCAAACTAATCAAATGTTTATATAAAAAGACTTTAGATGTTCTTGGTTTTAAATCCATAAAAGTATGTTCTTGTGTAGATGTTTTCATTATATATTGATCACTAGGTGGCACTGGCTCTAAGTTGTATCTGATTGGACCCAGGACTTTTTGTTTGGTGCTGATGATAGAAATTTATTGATCTAATAATACATTAGTAATGTACTAAATGGTGAAAATCTTGTGAACTTTAAGATTCCAAAGGATAAATGAGTAGACTATGCTAGACAAAAATGTGGCTGAGAAAAAAGAGGTTTTGACTGTAGATGTAGCAGTCCTGAGGGACAGCAGAATGAAAGAGAAAGAGGGTTTATGAAACACCCAGACCTACAAACTGAGATTCAGCGCCTCTGGGAAAAGAAAGTATCCCTGGAAGCAATTCCAAACAGATTGATACAGCCTCTGAATGGAGTTGTCATAGATAGGATCACAGTAGCACAAAACACACCTCATTGTCTGACAGTATACTCCACTGACTCATAGACTCTTGGTTAAAATCTGAATCAGTGATGGTGTATAGCTGCAGCCAGCAAACACTTGGTAGGCCGTGAAACCAAGAATAACAGTAACTTATTAATGTAATAATCAATTAATAATCAAATAAATAAGAGCAATCATTTCGTTATAATTTCCTTAACAATTGATGGAATTCTCACCCACAAGATAAGCTAGTGGCCCCTGGAATTAGGTGGCTTTAAAAGCAGATTAGAGTTTTGGACTCTGAGAATAATTAACAACTAAATGGATCTCTAGAGAACCAGTGTGATGTCATGGTTTATGTGTTGGAATAGGACTCTGGAGACCAGGGTTTGATTCCCCACTCAGCCATGGAAAACCCACTGAGTGACCTTGAGTGTGTTACGTACTCTCAACCCCAGAAAATCTAATGATAGATTTACCTTAGGGTTGTCATAAGTCAGAAATGACTTGAAGGCACACAACAACAACAAAAAGATCTCCGTTTTCAGCAGCTGATCTATGGTCAGATCAAGCAGGATTGCTGTTAACATACTTATCTGATTGAGTGGTCTTTATCAAATACAAAATTGTGTTTACAATTTGATACTTTTAAAAAATCTTTAATATAAATGTAAAGTTCAGACTCTTGTATATTTGTATTCTACACATTTGCCCTCCTTTTCTCCATTGTCTTAGATTCTATGTATGGATGGCAGTGACAACTTGTTGTTTTTTAATATTTGGTCCAACTGCAAATTGGTTTATATTTATTGCCAAGCACAAGAACTAGACTTTTGTTGCAAGATTAAATGAGGCATGTATGACTTGTAAATCCCTGGTAGTCAGCTTCCTCTTTTACAGGAAACCTTTCATTCCCTTCTTGTTTCCATAGTCTCCAGTGGACCTTGTCCCAAGGCACAATGAAAAGATGAGTGATGAATGACGTAATCTTCAGTGCTTATAACCCAGACGAGAATATTGGAAACCAGAATTTTCTCCTTACAGTTTGACTTTTATTTAGAAAACATTTTATTCCTTAACATTAGTCCTCATTGTGCATTTTGAAGGAAAGTTTTCTTTCATTCCTTTTCCTGTTTCTCTTTTTAGCGTATATGCTGAATAATTTTCTAGATTGACAGCCACAAGCCTCCCCTGATCAGTGAAAGGCTAATAAGTTTTGCTTTTGTTAAGAACTCATGGTAGTGTAAAACTTTGTCAGTCTGAGATTTTTCAAGCTGATTATAGAAAGTGGACTGAAGAGGTTATTGTTGTTTTTGTTGGTGTGTAGATCGTCCTCCCTTCACAGTGAGTAGTTTGGTTTGCTTCTGATCTGGGCACAAAACAGCTGACCCTGGGTTGTCACAGAAGCATCCCTTAGGTGCAAGACTAACTGCTAAAGGAAACGCAGTGCCCTTCTAGAGGGTGTGTACCTATGAGAAACAGGAAGCAGTGCAGCAGCTGCCTGTGTGAAAAGGACGTGTGATTCCGATCAATGCAGGTGTGCAGGCACTCTGCTCAACGTGCTCTCTTCAAGCATCTTGGCAGCCGTGCTGCTCCACAGAAACTGCTTTTTTTTGTGTGTGTAGGGGCGAGAGGAGGGGAACAGTGGGTGAAACAAAATGACTGCATTACAATTGAAAGAATTATCGCATTCAGGTTTGTACAGGAGGAGACGGGATCGGCCAGATAGCTTGGGTCTGCACGGGCTACCTGAGCAGAAGCTAAGGTGAGTGACAGGGCGGTGGTGGAGGAGGAATTAATAGCTAGTGAGAATATGGGACTGGCTTTCGAGTTAACACAGTTTAACCTAGTTTTACAAAGACGTTTGTAGAAAACAGAGTACAAGGTGGTGGATTGCAATCAAGTTAGGTGCAGAATATATTGGAAATAGTACTAGCATAATCTAAGGGAAGTTAATCTTGGTGGAAGCAGCTGTTCTCAATTTATTCCACTTGGAATGTTTCTCAGTAGCTTGATTACCATCTGTAATGCTTGTGGCTGTAAAGGGAATGACAGGGAAATGTGGCTGTAACGTTTTCCGCAGATTTTTAAACATTGCTTAATCTTTCTGAGGATTTCTCACTCTTCAGATTACACTTTAAAAATAAATGTTAGTCCTCAAAAACACAGTTGTGCTTTGGTAGTCCAGATACTGTTGTCTTTAGGGGAGGGTTGTTTTCTTTTTTTAAAAAAAATGATGTGGTATAACTTGTTTGACCATGTTCCTTTTTTTTTTTTGATATGATTTTTATTATTTTTATTGAGATATGTCTTGTGACAGAAAAATGCAGCAGAACCACTTTGTATGACCTTAAAATGGGAGAGTAACCAACCACATACACAAAAGAAAGGATGTTTAAAAACATTAATGACACTGGTTAGCTCCCCAAAGTTGAGTTCCTGTTTTAAAACTGGATGAGTCCTCCTCCCCCACTGAAATTTAAAAGTATTGATTTATAAAGTAGAGCCCAATGAAAATGTCATTTTTCTTAAAGGACTTTGATTTTTGGAAGCTAACCAATCTCATTGCTGTTGAATAAAGAAGGAAAAAGAGAATGAATTCCTTGAGCAGATGCTGTCAAAAGCGTTAGCAGATGAGGGGAATGCAGGGTGTTTCCTTTCATGCTATGACTAGTACGCTGCTTTTAAGACTCATTTTAACTTCTACTGTTTTAGCACGACAAAACAGAACATCTTGACCAGAGTTTTGAAACATATTTTTTTATTATTTATTTATTTATTTTTGTGCTGCAGTGCTGCCCTGTCTCCTTGGGGAATAAAGGAGTTGTGTTCTAAAAAAGTTAACTTGCTCTGGGCTGCTGATTTGTTATCCTGCTATTGGAGATCAAAATCTGAGAAATTAAAAATGAGTGTTGGCTACCTGCAGTGCTTAACAGCAGGGAACAAGTTTTAAACATAAACATAAAGAACACTCCACAGAAAATTGTATATACCAGTTCAGAGGGGTCCCATGAAATACAGCTGAGTGTCATTCCCTCTGTATCTGATATTCAGAGGTGAGTGCTGTTGTTCACATAACCAAAAGAAGTGCCATCCACAAACAAGAGGGGAATATCAGCAAACTTGTAGGTTTATAAAAGTACTTAAGGGCCAAAAACCAAGTAAACTGCATCCCCCCACAACAGGAGAGGATCTCAGAACTGTCCAGCGTAGGTGAGCATGCTTTTTCGCCATAGAATATCGACTGGGAAAAGAATGCAAAAAACTGTGAAGAAGAGGAATTGTAATAACCGGTCCTTCATAGAACCTTTATAGAATCAGTTTGTTTCAAGCTATTCTTCTGCTTCATCACACTGTCATCTGGGCTATAGAAGCAATGAACAATCCTGACCTTTGTTCGTTATGGACCTATTAACTTGCTGGTCCATTGACCTGGAGTTACAAAGGTCTTGTTAAGGGAATAGCGACAGAAAGTCCTTTGTTTTTCTCTTGTTTTTATGGCTAACCATTAGGGAATTTACTATTTGACCTTAGTCACCAGGCTGTCTTGTTCCTGATAATACAAATAAATAAATAAATAGCACCGTTTTATGAAAGAAGGATGGAATTCAGAGCTATTACATATTTAAAACCAGTATGATGTAGTGGTTAGAGTACTAGAAAGACCAGAAAGCTGGATTCAAAGAATCACACAGCCATAAAGTTTCTTGAGTGGCCAATTAAGTTACTCAACCTGACTTACCTCACAGGGTTGTTGTAAGATTAAAAGTGGCAACCACACGTACTACCCTAGGCTCTTTGGAGAAATAGTGGACTAAAAAACAATGTAACTTATGAATAAATATTTGGGAAATTAGCTAAATTGAGGATAGAATGAGCCTGTAATCTTTATCACTCTGTACCTCATCCAGAGAAGTGGATTTATATCCACAAAGCTCATGCAAAAATAAAAACTAATTAGTCTTAAAAATGCTGCCATTTTTTTTCTTTCTTCTCCCTTCCTTTTTCCTTTTTATCCTGTAATCTTTGACAGATTTTATCAAAATCTTCACTATGACAGTGATGCTTAAGATGTTCGTTGGGGACAAATAGCCTGAAAAATTTCTGGTGCATCTTGGAAAGAATCTGTAGTCATGTCTTTGAATTTTTCCTTCTTTGAAGCATCCCTTCCAGGTTGTTTCCCCTTTGTCCTTTAATTAACATACTGTGGTTATTAAAAATTTGTGCTAGCAGAAAACTTGTCAACTCCTTTGACCATTCAGTTTCCTATACCTGAATTAAATCCTCTCTTATGAGTCTGGAATAAGCTCCCTTGGTTTAAGCAGGCAAGTTATTGCTTAAGCAAGCAATAACTAGAATTCCAAGCCTATGCACCTCTGCCTGTAAATCCTACCAATTCAACCCCAGTTGATATCTGAATAAACATTCATAGGATTGTTCTGCACAAGTGCAGCCTTTTGGTGTGGCCTGATCATACACATCTATATAACTTGGAACAGCCAAAAACATAAAGTTGTCTCTATACAGTTAGAGCACAACCCTCTCTGAGTGGCAGACAGGGATATTTCCTGACTGTTAAACCACTATGCAAACCATTTCCAGCTAAACCAAACATGCTGTCTCAGTGCTGGCAGAGAATGAATATTGGGGGGCATCACTGAAGAGTGATAGATTGTTATCCCATATAGTCTTCTTCTGCAGTGCCATTGGAGGTATCATTCAGACGATTCCATCTTGGGTGACAAAATGGTTTCAATCAACTGTGTCTATAGCTTAAAAAGTTGTGAATATTCTGCACAGATGACACAGTTGTTGCCCAGTTCCCATGCATCTCCAGCAACTATCTGAAGAAGTGGGTTTCTATCCACAAAAGCTCATGTAAAAATAAAAAAACGATTAAAGGTGCTGCCACATTTCTTTTTTTTTTCCCCCCTTCCACCTTCCTTCTTCCTTTCAATATTCTACATTTCATCTGGTGCTAACCAGAGCCCTTGTGCATTGCAAGGGACACACGGGGCAGTGTCAGTGTACTATCTTGTAGTGATCCACTACCCCTGTAGAAGATTACTGCTGTGGTGTGTGTATCATCCCTGGCCCTCCTGTTGGTCTTTTAGGAAGCACCTTGGGCTAAATATGCTGAAATGTGATCTGCTGGTGTTTGCTTCAAAGGAATTTCCATGATGCCTTTTGTTCTCTCAAATAAAATCATTGTTTGAATCAGAGAGAGAGAGAGTTTTAAACACTGCATCTCCCTAGCCATCTTAAGAAGAATTGGCATGTTCTCATTTCTGTTAAGTTTTTCCATGTCTGTGTATGTTTATGGTATTGACATAGCATATTTGTTCTTATTTTTTTCTCCTTAAAAATATTGCCCCCTTTTTTTGTTAGAGTGATCTTTCGAAGTTCAGTGTGAGTTGCCACTAGCATTGGAGTTCAAAGTTAAAATGGTTTTAATGTAGCTTCACTTTGTTGTTATTATAGGAATTTCAACAGTACCTTCAGGCTCCGACCATGTTCATGATACTGCCGTGTTAGATGGTGTGTGTGTTTATATGTGTCTGTGTGTGCATCCATATAGATGCAGATGTATAAAATATTTTATATATATGTGCCACTACAGCTGTGAGAATTCTTCTTTGTTATTTCTGAGAAAACACAACTATTGCTGGTTTCTTTTTTAATTAGGAAATAATTGCTCAAGTGTTGTCTGCCCATGTCACCACATAAAATGCAGGATATTTCCATTGCTTAAAGCTTTGAATATTTACAGAATGATACACCCTTTTTTTCTTCCCTGTCTTGCTTGCCCTCGCCTTTACCCTTATGCTTTTGCAGGCATGTTGCTTAATCATTCTTAAGAAATGCCTTTTGGTTTACTCACTAGCCCCAGAGTACAAAATGACTGGACTGGGGAAAGCATACGGCAGGCACTGCAGTCTCTTGACATTGCATACTACTTGCAATGCCAGGGGCAGTTCCCCTGGCTATGTTATGTTTGGCTCCACTTAATGGGAAAGGTAAGCAGGAGGTAACACATCTTCCTCTTGCACCAGGGAGAGAACACTAGAAAATATGAGGCTGCAGCCAAATTGGTTGGAGCTTGCTTATCTCTTCTGCGACATCTGGCCAGCACATTTCATGAGGGAGTCAGGGTGATGGGTAGAGCTAACCAAAAGAGGCCTTTTGAGTGCAGAGTTGGAAAAAATGCATGCCTGACAAGTTACTTGACAACCTGCTTATGTGATTATTATTCTCACGTGCCCTCTCTTGGAAGCAACTTCATGCCAGATTCTCCTCCTAAGTTCCATGTATCACAGCCAATTCCAGCCAGCCAGCAGCAACTGTAGGTCAAGGTTGCAAACAAACATTCAAGGAATGAAATGGAACCTACCCTCCAGTCTTCTCAGCCTAGTTTTTGCCCTCTGCTTCCCACAGAATGAGCCACAAGCTTTATTTTTCAGAGCTGCATATTTGGTGGCTGAAACGTGAAATGGAAGCCAGACTATGCAGAGCCAAGGCTTTCTTTGCAACTTCAAGGCCAGATGGGCTCTGAAGAATCAGCAGTTGGAGCCCTTCCCATTGCGCACAGGCATTCATGATACCTTTTCTCATGCATTCATTCTGTGGTGCAGCTGCTACAGCATAGTACATGGAGGGAACAACTGTAGCTCAAGTGGTAGAGTGAATGGTTTTTCATCCAAGAAATCCTATTTCTAGCATCTCCAGTTAGCAGCCAGAAAGAGTAGGTGATAGGAAATACTACCTAAGACCCAGTGCCAATGTCCTGGGATACATGGATAAATAGTAGCTTCATATGTGAGCATGTTTCCTCCACTATACTGTTGCTTAGATAATAGAGGAATGAGTAGAGGTGGTTACAGGAGCTAGGGAACATGACTAGTGAGGATTCCAGATGCAGGGGGAATAGACAGGTAGTCATTCAGATATCTTGACCTTAAGTTATTTCGCTCTTTATAAGTGAGCAGTTCTTTAGGAATGGCCACAAAGGGTGCACCAGTCAAAGCTAAGGGGGAAAAAGTGCTGTCCATGCCTACTGCCTATCTACATAAGAGAGCAACTGATTCCATGTGCAGCTATAATGAGAGGAAGTGTGACTCTACCTAAAACAGGTTGTGCTCCCAAGTCCTGGATTAGACAGTGTACTAACCACTAAGGCCTCTGCCTCTTTGGGGCTGAGTCTCAGTTTATTAGTCGATGCACAATCCATTACTGTATCTGAGGGTCTTTGGGATCAGGTGAAAAAGAGGTAGTGCTGGACATTGTGAGCAAAGTGATGAGATTAAAACACAGACCTTTGAATACTTTCTCCTAGTGACTTCATGTAGATGTTAAAGATCAAAGGAGGTAATATATACCAATAAGCCAAGCAGTACCTGGCAACACCATGTTTCAGAAATGTTTGCCAAACTCTTGGTCCAACCCATAGTTGTCACTTTTAATTGCTATCAAGAAGAGGAGAGGAGGAGAAAGAGACATCTGAGAAAATATCCTGTATATTTCAGTGTGTTAATTTCATGTGTGTTCATACTGTCCTTGAAAGAGTTTGTTTAGTAAAACCATTTGATCCATGTTCCTTAAACAACCACTGAAACCTGTTATCGGTCAGCCAGCCTGATTACATTTTGTTTGTGTAAATAGTGAGATTCTCCTTTCATTTTACGCCATTCAGTGGGGTATCTCTATATGCATGCTTCTGTTTGAATAACTGACATAGTTTCTAAAGCACAATGAAAATTCTTCCCACATTTTACAGGTTGCCAGGAGCTAGAGTGGGGCTTCTTAGTCAAGAATACTGTGATGTCACTACTCTTAAAATCTGTTAAGAAATTAATATAAAGTTAAATTGCAACAGAGCTTTCTAAATCACTTTTGCAACCTGCATCAGAAGTCTGATCACAAATATGCAAAGAAAGAACTCCTTCGGGCATGTACTGAATGCCTTTCGTTCATCCTTCAGCACCCCAGCCAGTGAGCGTACACTTCCGGATATGCTCTGGTTGCAGCACTTTTCATTTCCAATGATTACTGTTGCATATTACACCATCTGTGAATATGGCACTGTGTAGCAGACTACCAGCACGTCCCATGGGCCCAGATCGACTTGTTTTTAAACTGTTTATATCTTGTGCTTTCCCCACAGTGTGGGGAAAATAAATGTGTTAGCCACTAAAAAGCCCCCCTACTTTACACTGTAGTATAGGAAAACTTCCCCTCCACCACCACCCTGAAAGCAACAGAAGAGACACAGTGCAACTGCAATTTAAAAGATTTAAAATGCTGAGAACAGAACAAGCTAAAATTACACACTGGAGGCCTTCCCAAAAGGGGATGATCTCACCAGCTTTTTGAAAGCTGTTAGGAAGTGAGATGGGTGTCTGATGGAAGGGAGTTCCAAAGATGAGCAGCATCTATCAATAAGGCACAGCTACTGAAAAGGCAGGGGGAGGCTGTCCTCCAGCATAAGCATAAAGGCAATGTCTGCTGTACACTAGAGGCATAGTGAATACAGTGGTTTGACTTGCATCTTGTGGTCATAGTTCAGCAGTATATCACAACCTGCTTCACAAGATTAAAAATGTTGAACAGCTAGATTTTTCCAGGAATGCACCTCTTTGTGCTAAAGATGTGAATAAATACATATTTCATGTTCTGCTACATTTAATAAACATACTTTCTGTGCCTAGTAATCTAGCCATCACTGCTAGCACCTCTTTCTCTCTGCTTATTTTCTACATGTTCAGAATGTTTTTCCCCTGTAGAGGAGCATTCATAAATGGAATTCCTAATGTGCAGTCTGAAGAGCATAGTGCATAAAACTGTGCTATGAGATATTGGTTGAATTCAGCTCAGACTTTGTCTAGAATCCATAAACAGAGTTCCTTGACAGTCACCTCTGCACGGTCTCTATCTTATTTTCATTCAGGTTTACACAGAAACCGTCTACCAGAAGTGGTTGATAAAGGGAAAGTTTACACTGCCAACATTCTGTGCTGAGTTCTATTAGGGTGCATCTCTTGGCAGGGTTGTGACACAAATACAGCTTCTGAATAGAAAAAGGCACAACCCCAACATGTCATACAGGGCAAACACACATGTATGTTTGATCTTGATTTCAATATACAGAAGGATTTCACATATGTTGGACTAATGTATAAACCAGGGGTGCAGTTCTGGAGCCTCTTACGCCTTCCCCTCTCATAAGCTATTTTTACAGCCATCACCTTCTCCAAGCTTTCTCTAGCTGAAAAAGGAGGGAAAGAGTGAACTGCCTCTAAGGTTGCCAGTCTGAAAACTGGAAAAGGGTCTTGTACATAACTAGCTAGCAGGCCACACTTGCTGATGTTCCTTCTGCTACACAACCATTAAAGGTGTGGGAGCCACCTACACTTTTCACTCTGGCTTCTTGCCTTGTATAGAAGCCCCCAGAAGGGACAGTTCATCTTTGAAACAGATTTCAGGGGACCTCTAGACTATATAACCTTTAAAAAAAAAAGTTTGGCAGAATCAGAAATGTGTGTGTGGTGGCATTTTTGGAGGTATTGCAGAGGCAAAAGAAAAAAAACCCCTTCTGTCTGATCTTGTCCTAGTAATCACAGCTGGAGATACTTAAATGATTGAAACATGGAGAATCTAATTTTAAGGGGGGGCGGGATAGATATTAAAAAAAACACGCACAGGAAAGCTAAAATTACACTCGGGTGGGAGTGATTCTTTAATCACTGTCTTCATGCAACCAAAGCATGCCCATTAAAATAATATACTTTAACCCAGTTGATATAAATATCAGCATGATTGTTTACTTACAAAGGGAACTCCAAAGGACTGACGTGCTATTTAGTAAAGGAATCAACACTGGCCGTGCCACCTTAGCTGAAGGTCAGTCTTCAGCACAGCATTTGCAATGGAGTCGTTACTATAATAAGAATGTTGTTCAGAGCCAGAAAGTCTGGTGTTGACAGTTATCCCAACCGTATAAGGAACTTCATGGCCATACGAGAAGTCTTTCACCGGCAGGCTGGATGTTTGTCTCTTCTTCTCAGGGTATTAATTATAGTTACTGGATGAACTGTTCAGGTCATTGTCTTAAAATAATAAAAAAATATTAATGCTGAAGCAGAATTGCCCATACAGTTAACTTCCTTAAGTGTATTAGTGTGGACTGTTTATTGCAACAAGTGTGTCCTTGTAAGAATGCTATTTAATGCTCTAAACATTGCTAATTAGAATGGGGATATGTTTATTACACTGTATCCTGTAAAGGCCACAGCACGTGAATTCAGGCAGATTATAGCAAGATTCCTGTTTACGCAGACTAGGACTAGTCTCTGAATCACAAGTTGCATTTTGCTTGTGTAGTGAATACTCTTAATCTTAAGGGTAGAAGGAAGAGCCTTGCCAGGATCCATGCTAGCTTGGCAATTCTGGTAAATGAGGTCCAAAGAAGTAACTTCCCCAAGTTTTGGAATCCTAATGCAAGTTAAAGTGTCTACAAGGACAGAATGTACAGAAGGACTGCAAACCAGGAACATTATTTGCAGTGCTATCTTAAGAAGTAAATCCCACTGAATTCCTCTGAACTGGCTTGCAGAAAAGCATGTGTTGGTTCACAATCTTATTTTCAGAAAGCCACCTTGACCATCCCTCCCCTACCCCTGCCAAGTTCAAGCCATATACCAATTAGCCACTGGCTTAATTGCATGTAGAAAAGATGATTTCCAGCCATTTTTCAGTTTGCAATCCAAATATATGCCAGAAACAGCTAATAGTTATATACCTGTTAGTGACTAGCTACATCTAAGTGAAGTGTGAACAATATTTTGGTTTTGCTTTCATTTAAGAAAAATAAAATCCTTTCCACTATGAATATGAACACATTTGCAAATTTTGGTTAATCCTTCAACCAAATTTCCTTCATCTGGCTAAATGTAACAGGTGCAACTATTCCTAGCATTAATAGGACAGCATTCTATATCTTTCTGCTATTTTAGGTAAGAGGCCTCTCAAAAAAAAAGAAAAAAGAAAAAAAAAGAAGTGGTAGCTCTAAGTCAGAGCTAATATGATTGAATACACAGGGATGCAAACCCAGGCATTTGAATATTAAGCACTCAAAGCCCTGAATCTGGATGAACAAATTTGTCAGTTTCAGTTTTTTCCACATTCAGCTTTTTAAAATGTCAGGTTCTTTTCATCTCAGATATGAAGTAATCCATCAACTCTAGTAAATTCATATTAAAAGCAATTTCTACTTCTGAAGACTAATTTACAACCCTACCCTTTGCCAGGTGCTGTAGGCTAAGTTTTAGAGCACAGAACAGGCAAAACCACCTCTGAGTATTCCTTGCTAAGAAAATCCCAAGTAATTCATGGGACCACTGTAAGTCAACAAGCGACTTGAAGGCACACACACACACACACAACCCCCACCCCTTTATTTTACATGTCTGTCCCTTTTTACTTCCTGCCTCTGTTTTCTTCGTGTCAGAACCGCAGCATAGTTGTTCCTTTAACAAATGTTTATCTAAGCTAAAGTAAAATACCACTTTTGGGGGGTTCTATACTGACCAGTCAAATTGGAGGAAAACTGTAACCCATCCACTCTTCCACAACACACCCTGGATAATGATTTCATATGCTCCCTCCAAAAAAAGGGTGTTAAGACAGGCTTTAATCTGTGAATATGCTGTGAGAGATAATTAGAATGTTTGGAAGGCTGGGCTGCATGGTGGGATGAGTGGAGGAGAATTTTAAGAAGCCAGGTTATTTATTTATTAAACTTATCCCCCACTTGTATCTGGAGGGCACACAAGAGTCTTGTCTTCTTTTACCCCCATAAATTTCATCCTTGCTGAACGATCAGAGCTTTCAGGAAAAGAAAGAACAGCATATAGCCAGATTGTGTGTTATCTTAAACACAGTGAAGCATGGTTAAGACCTCACACTTTTATTTCTTTCTTTAAAAACTACCACTATGTAGAATAAACAGACTGAAACTGGGATGAGGGAAGATAAACCCCTTTCCCTGTCTCATTTTCCTAAAGCTGCTGTTTAACCCCCAAGAAGGTATTTGAAGCAACTTTCAAAAGAAAATAGGGGTGTTTTGTTTTTTGTTTTTTTGGCAGGGGTGAGATTTGAACTGAGCTTCTGAGTATGAACCAGCCTAGCAAACAAAGGACCATGTTCCACTGAAAATAACTACCTTGATTCCACTTAATAATTTTCAAACAGTTGCATTTTTTTAATAAAAGAGGTTGTGTAGGCATGTGGAGATCCTGTGTGAAGAATTTCTGTCTTGCCCATGTTGAGCACCTATGATAAAATGGAATTTCAAGGAGATTTGTAATGGACTGACGTTAATTTTGGGCACTCTTGTCGCACTTTGCATGAAAAGGAAGGTGGGGTTAAACTTGTGGGCTCTCCCTTACTATCTGTGTGTGGAGGAGGGTTTGCAAAAGGGAAGCTCTTTAATGGTGTAGCTTCAGGATGTGGGATCCTGATCATGGGTGGGGAGCCTACACACACACATATATATAGCAGACTTCCTTCTATAGATGTTCTTCCAAAATGAAGTGACCAGGTGGGGGTGTATATTCTTCCCTTCCTGTAAGATGCTACAGGAGTGATTACATATGGACTCCTTCACATTGTTCAGTTATAACACTATGATTCCATTTATTTGTAATGGTTCCATCCTGGGATTTGTAGTTTCGTGAGGTATTTGGAATTCTTTGCCAGAGAGCTCTAGTGCCTCATCAGACTACAAGTCCCAGGATTCCGTACAACACAGCCTTGGCAGTTAGCAGAATAGTGCTGTGATTGTGTATTGTGAAAGGGACTGGTTTTGTGCGCTCCAAACTGCTACTTCCATACTTATGTGAGCCCAGTACAGAGCTTAGAAGAGCTTCATTTTTTTGGATGACAAAAGGGCCAACAGCTCAATATCTGAGGAATATTCATCTGCTTCCTTAATAGTTGTGCTGTTGTGTATTGAAGAAAAGAGGACCCAGCCTAGACAGGTCTGAGTCGTGTAGATTCTTTAATCTGGGGAGAAATGGTTATCAGTGACTCTCAGAAACAAATTTAAGAAAATGTACTTATTTGTCAAGGGACTCCTCCCCCCGTTTTTCTGAACAAGCTGTTTCTGCTTCCTCATTATCTTTCCAAAGGTATTAACATTCATGAGATCTATATATTTAAAAGCACCATCACAATGGAGTAAGTTTTTCCACATTAAACTGCCAGTGACAGTTAGCCTGCCCTAGCTTCCTTTTATCCAAAATAACATTGCCTTAGCAGAACCCTTCTCTGACAGTGGTAGATAGCAGGGATCATATGTTCCACCCAAGTCAGTGTTACCACCTTGCTATGGAATGTGTTGCTTTGCTTCCAGTGACTCTCTTCCAGTCTCACTACGACATTCGAACTGCTCTGCATTTGAACTTTTCCCTTGGAGCTCTTAATGCAGCACAAAACTAGTCCTGAAGACTGCTTTTTCTTTGTGCTGTTATACCCTCTGTGGCTTCTTGGTACTTTCTACTACAGTGGGGTTTTGACTGTAGCAAGTTAAGGATGGCATCTCAAAGCAGAGGGCACACCTATGCAATTCCAGAGAATGAAGAAGTCTCACACACTCACCAAAATGGACACAGTGACTATGGAAATGAAGGCGAGAGAGCCGTGTCAAAACTGCAGCGTAGGCACAGTGATGTTAAAGTGTATAAAGAGATATGTGACTTTTATGCAAGATTGTAAGTTCACTTTATCGGAGCTGGCTTGTTTCTCAAATGGCTGTCATAATCCTGATTGTTGTTCCAATGGTGATAAATTAGAATTTATTGTAATCTGCATATTAACAAGGTGGTTTCAAGTTAATTGTATTTGAATCTGGATGCTATGTTTGTCTATGTGCATGCTTCTATTAGGAATGGTTTTCAGGATCTGTGATAATGGGTTCCTCTTTGGAAACATGTGCAAAGTTGCTCCATTTCACATACAAGCACTAACCACTTGCTTGCAATCGCAAAGACATGTGACTCGTACTTTTCTGTGTTCCATCAGTATAATCTTGTGGACATTCTTCATTTCATCAGCTGAAATGAGAGATAGATTGCTGGTGTAGACACAGCCAGGCATCACAGTCTTGTCTGTGTTTACTCTGAAGTAAGTCACACATGAGTAGGAAAGTGCTATTAGGTTTATATGCTGTTTGTGGACTTCTCATAAGCATTTGGTTGACCACTGTGGGAATAGTGTGCTACGCTAGGTAGGCTTTTACTTTGAGGCAAATATGTGGAGGATTGTAGCTTAAGCTGCAGTTCTGAACACACCTCCTACTACGTAGGCACCAGTGAACACAATGTGTGATTATGTCTAAAGGGAACAAATGTACAGTATTTCAATTTGGAGAGTGCAACATTTGCAATATATATGTCAACATTGCATTCAGAGCTTAATTTTGTTGCAGAAGGAATTGTTCTGCAGGCAGGGTACCAACTGCCAAGACTTTGCAGATCTTTGATGTTGTGGGGACATTTCTTTGGAACTGTGGGCTGGGGGAGATGTTACACTGGGGCAGTGCACTTGTGTGTGTGTATGCACGTGTGTGTGTGTGTGACTGTGTCTGTCTGTCTTGCAAATACTGTGGCTTCAGTCCAGTGCTTCACTTGCAAGAAGCCAAACATGGGTTTTGCTGTTGTCTAGCTTTTGTACTTGCCTATATTTTCAGCCTTCTAAGTGTGGAGAAGCTTGTGTGTTGTTCTACTTCTGCAAATGCTGTAGTCAGTTTGGATTGTCACTCAGGTAAAGAGAAAAAGATTTGAGAGAAAGGACCCACGAGCTGTCCAGCTTGTTGTATATGGCTCTGGGAGCAATTTGTAGGGATAGGGCCATGGCAGGACTCATGAGGCCTGTGAGCTCTGTGTGGCCTTTCTGGAATGAAGCACTTGGACCCACTGATCCCTCCAGTTTCTAACCACCCCCATGACTTCCACTTAAAAACTTTAAAACTGGTTATTTGAGAATCCTCCACTCCCAGAAAAACAAGATCTCCCCCTCCAGAAGTGAACAGGAGTGACATTGTGGCACTTCTGGTCATCAATAATGCCACACTGCAGAGCTGAAAATGGGCTGAGGTAACCCTTGGGGCTCTGGAATGCAGATAGCTTACCAGCACAGTCAAAACTAAATCAAATGTGCTTAAGAGCTGCTTCAGATTAGACCCTTAAATTGCACATACAGTTGGTTGTCCACATTAGCGGGCATGACTTTCACAGATTTGTTTATTTGCAAGTTTCTTCAGCCTCTGCCCTCCACCTCAGGCACTTCTTTTCTGGGGGAAACTTCCCTCTCATTACTCTAAGCAGGTCTTTCAGCCCTTTAAAAGCTCACTTCTGGTCCACCTCCTCTTCCGTCAGCCAACACCTGAAGGATGGCTCACAGTCTGATTTCTCAACACCACAAACCCTCTCCTGATGCACCCGCCACCACACAAGGAAGAAAATAGGAAGAGGAAATATAGAGCCACCATGCCAACCCAACCCCGCTTCTGCTTCCTTTCGCTGAGCCAGTTTGGACTCTGAATGCTCATTCTGGCCATTATGCCTTGGCCGCCTTCCCACAGAAACTCACACACTGTGATGTAGTGGCTTGACTGTTAGATTATGACTTTGGAGAGTAGGGTTCAAATCCCTTTTGAGTCACGGAAACCTGCTGGGTGACCTTGGACAAGTCACATTCTCTCAGCCTCAGAGGAAGGCAAAGGCAAACCCCCTCTGATCAAATCTTGCCAAGAAAAACCCCACAATAGCTTTCAGTTAACATCACCAGAAGTCAGGAATGACTTTAAGCCACACAGCAAAAGCAATAAGAATTCCTATAATCCCATGGCCATCTCTGCTGTGCTGCAGGATTATGAGAGTATTAGTCAAACACACTTAGAGAGCATCCTGTTAGGACAGGTTGCCATAAATCATATAGACCAGTGGTTCTCAACCTTCCTAATGCCGCGACCCTTTAATACAGTTTCTTATGTTGTGGTGACCCCCAACCATAAAATTATTTTTGTTGCTACTTCATAACTGTAATTTTGCTACTGTTATGAATCGTAATGTAAATATCTGATATTTAGTCCACCATAAATGATATAAAGTTTGAAGATTTGGTTTCACTGCATTCAGACTGAATTAAATCCAAAAATAAATCTGGCATGGGAATAACACTAGATTTTGTAGGCTTATTCCTTACAATTGATGCAACATTCTTGTTTTTATCAATATCTGAAGTGGCACTCTCCAGACTGTCCAGTCCCAGAGTTACCAACACCTTTTTCAGCAAATTTTTAAAGGAATCTGAGGAAAATAACCTCACTTTATTATCATCTTCTGCATCCTCCTCCTCAGAAATAGAACCATCTGATTTAGAGTCATTATCCCCATCAGTATCTGCCAAATCTGGTTCTTCATCACTTTCAGATTCAGTGTTGATTTGTTCAGTGTGACAAAGCAGATTCCTCAACTCTAGTCACTTTGGACCTACAGGTAGACTTTTTTGGTAAACACACACCAGCATCATTTGATTCAGCTTGAATAACTTTTGTATCATCAGGAAAATCATGTGAAAATGAAGGATTCATTGAAGTAGTTTGTTGACTGCTTAATAATGACATTACATTCAAATTCAATGAATTGTCCAACTTGCAATACATTTTTTAAACTTGCTATGTATTTTATGAAATCATTTCACTAAGATTGTTTGCCTATTAACATGCACCTCCATTTCTTCAGCAGTCATTTGTCTTATCACCTCCCTGCTACACTCAGACACATTCCCCTGGGAAGACATTGAGGACAGAGGAGGTTCAAATCTTACTTCTTTACGTTCCACAGGCGCTGCAGTTTGACTCCTAGTGAATAATGACACCATACACAATGCTAAATTGCCCTGCGCTACTGTATTCGCGAACACAGAAGGGCAAGGAACTGCTGACTGAGAGGCTGCCATTTCTCCTGGCAGAGGCTGCTCGCGGGCTTGAGTGTGACTGGTTGTGTTGCTGGCGAGCTTGGATTGGTCAGGAGAGCTCCTTCCTCTCATAGCCCCCTCCCTTGCTTTCTGAACGCCTCTTTTCAAGATGGCGACCAGAAGTTAAAGGAGCGGTTGGGAGCCCTTCCCCACCCTTAACAGACTTAACTGCATTACCAGGTAATTTTCCTTTCACCTTCTTTTTAATTCTTGCCTTCTCAGACTTCCTTATACTAGATGTTTTTAGCTTTGTTTGAGCCTCGGAGTGGCTGGTCGGAGATTGCCCTTCCAACTCACTCTCGCTCGATGCCAAGAAAATTTTCTTTAGTAAGAGACTTCAAAGGGGGCAGGAGGACGCGAGCACGTGGCTCGCGCTTGCGCACCACCACTGAGGAGGGAATGGAGCCTAAGACCATCGGAAATACGTATTTTCCGATGGTCTTAGGCAACCCCTGTGATAGGGTCATTCGACCCCCAAAGGAGTCGCGACCCACAGGTTGAGAACCGCTGATATAGACAATGCCACACCTCATGTGGAGAGCAGTATGTTTGCAACCTCAATAAGATGTGAAATTGCCCATGTACCTTGATATGAGCTCAGCAGCTGCAAAATCTGTGATGATGCTATAAATGGTTGTTGCATTGTGCAGAGTCTGGTGCTTCCAGTCACAAAGGGGTTGGGAATCAGGGTTCAGGAAGGGTAAACACATGCAAACCCACCAGCACTGCCACAGAACACAAACCAGCACTGCCACAGAACATAAACCAACCCCTATAATTCTCCTTCCATCACATTCCCTGAACATTTACTATAGGCAGCAGTTGCACACTCACACTGGTGAGTGAAAAATCTTGTCAGTAATAAATACAAGAGCTATGCTGAAATCTATCATTCCAGACATAAACATTTTATTTGGAAGTAAGTTCCACTGAACTCAAGAAGACTGAAGATTGAGTCAACATGTTATATTCACTTCATATAGTAGCTTTAGAAGCCTGGTGCTTTCTTTTTCTGCCAACGAGCTAGGTTTTGAGTTCCTGTGTCATAGCCCTGAGGTGGACTCCATAAAGAGGGGGAAAGCTCAATAACACAGTAATGCCTGGTGGATGGTGTGGAAAGACCCTACTAGTGAGTTAGGCACAGAGACATTTACCTGGAACTTGGAGCAGAGAACAGACTCAGTGTCCATTTAATGATGGAGGGTGGTTGCTCTGTGATCTTCCCCCCAATATAGTACTGTACTCCAGATCACAAAGGAAAAGGTGAGGGCAAGCTACAGAAGAATAAGAGAATTAAGGCTAAAAGGGCATCTGAGTTCTCTCAGACAGGTTCCAGATGTCTCTTCAGTGAGAGAAAGCTTCCCTTCAGCCAATTCATCAAAGAGCATTTGCTCTCTGAGAACTGCAGCCAAGATGGCTGTTCCTTCCCATGCCTTACTTGCTCAGAGGCTGGTCATAGCAGGTCTTGTATGGTTGCTACTTCCACCACTGCCACTTTGCCTTTCCTTCACCTCATCCCAGATGCTTCTTGAAAATGGTGGCAGGACTTTTTGAAAAGAAGGCTGGTTTGCTTTTCTCTCTCTCCCCAGTTTTTGGAGGCAAGGCTTTATTTGCCACTGGTCTTTGGGTGGGGCCAGCAAGCTACAAAATGCCTTTCACTGAAGCAGATAGATGCAGATGTTATTGTTGTTGTCGTCGTCATCATCATCATCAGTTTTAGTAGTATTACTACTATTATTATTGTTGTTGCTGCTGAATTGGAAGCAGTGCCTCTTGAGTATATGATCAGCAAAGTTATCTTCCCATGTATAACCTGATGTTATTTTTGTTACAGCAACATGGCAAATGCTCTTGCAAATGCCATGTGTGAGCGCTGTCGAGGAGGCTTCGCACCTGCAGAGAAGATTGTGAACAGCAATGGTGAGCTGTATCATGAACAGTGTTTTGTGTGTGCCCAGTGCTTCCAACAGTTTCCAGAGGGACTCTTCTATGAGGTTGGTTCCCTGAAGCTGTTGTTTCTCTGCTGACAATTCATGAATCTGCTGACAGTTACTTGTATGCATGGCCAGAGATATGCACTCAAAATTGTTTTCTTCTGCACAGTATCCTCTTAGAGGCTGCTGATTTCAGATTGCTTTTCATTACTCAAGACTGAATGCAAAATACATTAATGCTTGACCTGGCATCAGCCTCAGCCATGGAGCTCTAGATTTGAGTTCCAGTGCCCACTTCAACTACAGATGAAATAATAATAAGAAAAATACCAGCATGGGAACCACTCAGATTCCACTATTGCCATTATACTATAACCACAGTCCTCTCTAACATATGTGGGGTTAAAAAGCAAATTCTTTTCAGCAGATCCTACATTTTTCAGTGCCAGCATGCTACTTGTTATATACCAAACACTAATGCAACAGAATTTAACTTACAATCCAGGAGCCCATCAATGAATAAAGAAGTTGGTATACAAAGTGATAACTTATTACTTTTTATTTTGTTTATCAAATGCATTGTTATCCCATTCCAAAGGTCTTAAAGTGACACATACATAACTGTTATCTTTCCAATAATCCTGTGAGGTGGGTTATGCTAAGAGACTGTCATGAATTTAAGGGGTCACCCTATGAGGTCTGTGACTGAGAAGGGATTTGAATTTAGATCTCTTGGTTCAAATCTGGCACTTTATTCAATATATCTCACCCAACCAGCACTTGGGGAAAAGTCCTTTTTAAGCTGCAGGCCCCAAAATCCTCCAGCCAGCAGGGAAAACAGCTGCGACAAGTGTGAGAAAATGTAATTTTTCCAGGCTCTGCATATATGAGTAGAAGTGGTTATCTTCCTTCCCCACTCCTGTAGCCTAACATACAGCAGTACACAGACAGGGACTAATAACAGATTACTTAAATTAGGAAGGTTGGTGCCAAAGTGTCCAGAACAGCAGTGAAACTCAACACTAAGACATACCAATTTATGTTAGCTGGTTGTACCCTAGGAAGTTAAAGGAACATTGGCGCATGATTAAGAGATGCCTGTGATGTCCAACATTGCTCCAAGATTTAAGGGAGTGAGAAATTACGCTGTTCAAATGGAGGCTGTGATAGCCTAGACCGCCCGAAGGGCTGCATAGCTAAATGATAGAAAGCTGCAGTTTGGAACGGAGGTGATCTTAGCAATCAGTAAAGCGCAGGGCACATTACATTTTACAAGAGAAGTCTGACTTTTTAAAGAAGCGCATGCTCTTTGTGTGCCTGTATTTACTCTATGGTCACTTCTTAATGGGGCATACAAAAATGCAAAGATACTGTTGTCAAGCCTAGATAATTGCTTACAACAGCTGCTGCCAATTAAGTTGCTACCCCAGCCAATCATTTGTCTCTTTTGGACTTGCCTTTTTTCTGGAATCCATCCCCTCGTAATCTTTTAAGCAGCCTTGCTTTTTGTGTATTGTGCTGCATCCTAACAAACTGCCTGCCTGGTTTCATCAAAACACAGGTGGGCCTTTAAACACTGTTTGCAAATCATGGAGGTGGAAGGACCTAAACTACGCCCAATCTGAAACTCCTCAGCTGTTTTACTTTTTGCTCATGTTTTTTAAAAGGCCTTTTACAGGACCTCTGCAATGACAGTGATACTGAAGGCATGTAATAACACGATACTGAAGGCAGGGCTGGAGAAAGACGTTAAACAGTATATGCCGTAAAAGCTGGTTGGTTGGTTTGTTACATTTCTATGTTACCATTTTTCCATGGAGCTCAAGATGGTGTACGTATCTCTTCTTTTCCCTGCTTATCCTTACAATAACCCTGTAAAGTAGATTAGGCTGACCAAAGGACTGGCCTAAGGTAACCTAGTGAGTTTCACAGTTGAGTGAGGATTAGAATCTGGATTTCCCATATGTAAATCAGGACATTTGTTTACATTTTCAGCATTTCCCCATAGGTTCTGGCTGGCTCTCCTTCCTCCTAATAATGAGGCAGTGGCCTTGAACCTGATTGGGGTTGAAAGCCTTTTGCTCGTGTCCATTGTCAGTCCATTGTGTTATCTTCCCTGAAGTGTCACGTTGCTGAACACTGATAGCTCACCACACTGTGATTAAATGGGGATGGGCGATTTGAGGCCCACTACAGGTTGTTGGATTGCAGTTCTCACCAGCCATAGCTTGCATGACAGAGTGTGGGATTGGCAGTCCACCAACATCTGCAGGGCCAAAAGTGTTCCCCTGTCCTGTTTTAGAATATTATTTATTTAAATAATGTTCTCATTATTTGATGTTCTTCCTGAATGCCATAATACACTATTTATAGTTAACTGTAGTTTTTCAATTTCAGGAGCTCATACTCTGGTTACAAGTCTAAATAACAAACAGCCACTGTTATGATATAAGAGAACCCATAGTTATTTTGTATTCCGCTTCTGACAAAACAAGGCAGCAATCCTAAGTGTTCTTACTAAATTCCACTAACATAATTAGATTTGCTTCTGAGATTTGTATTCTGAGTAATTTTTATTAAGAGAGCCAGCGTGGTGTAGTGGTTTGAGCACTGGACAACAACTCTGGAGATTGGGGTTCAATTCCCCACTCAGCCATGGGAACCCACTGTGTGACCTTGGCTGCGTCACACACTCTCAGCCCCTAGAAAGCCCTATGATTGGGTTGCCTTAGGGTTGCTATAAGCCGGAAACAACTTGAAGAAACACAACAGCAATGAATTTTTATTAGGAGTGCACTGCATGTCTCTCAGTCACAAGTGGGTGCTTCTCTTATGAATATGTTTATTCATTTTATATATATACTGAAACATAGCCTCCAAGACACTTCTGTCACTTAGGGGAGCTATTTAATGCACAGACCTATTGGAAGGAGGGAGGGAATTTCCATCATGTTGGTAAAAGTCTTAGAGCTTTGCAACTGGCTTAGGGCATCTTGAGATAAGATTCCTTCTTAGGAGCCTTTAATACTGAGCACTGACATGTGTCAGTATCAAATAAATGTCCCTTCAAAGTATGCATTTGTTTCAGGTCTTTGAAGTGTTTGCTGGTTGATCAGGAAGATGAATGTACAACTTGGCCAGAAAATCAGGCATAATGAACCAGAAAAACTAAAATGTAATTATAAGAGATACTGGGAATAACCAAGATCTCTATGTCATAATAGCTGGGAGGAATATTTTTTAATAAGTCTTTCATCACATCATGCTACAAGTATCTAGGCACAGTATCGTATATAGGAGTCTCTTGATATTTGAATAACTCTCTTCCCCTACATACAATTTTTTAAAATTCCTTTTTTCTTCTGCTTGAGGATTACATAATATCAGTGGCTGCTGAGCTATTTTGCAATTTTTCCCTCCATTTCTCTTGGAAATATAAGTCTTCATGCATTGTGATAAGGGAGGTGGCCCTCTTGAAATACGATCAGGGACATACATATTGGATGCCATTTTGGTCCACCTCATTGTCAATCCCTCTTATCTCCCAGTATTGGTGATTTGTATGTAGTTCCATTATGACCCATCAGAATATCTGAATGTATTTAGAAAGCCTTCAAATGCTATTTCAGCAAAAGTACACTTTTTTTTAAATCTGAAGTTGATCGTCAGAATTACAGTTGGCCCTCCACATTCATAAGTGTTGGGGGCACAGGATCCTCACAAAAGTGGAAAAATTACAAATATCAAAATGTGTGTGTGTGTGTGTGTGTGTGTGTGCGTGCGTGCAGAGGGGACTGAGGCATGGTGAGAAGAATGGGCACTCAGGGTCCAAACCAGGTCAGAAAAGTAGAGGGAAGGGGGTGGGTTGGCATAGTGGCCCTATACTTCCTCTCTCTTGCCAGTCTCCCTTCTTGGGTGTGGGGAACATTGGCACTAAATTTCAGCAGGGCAGAAGAGGTGTTATTGGAAGATAAAACAAGGGAAAAGATGGGAGGTGAGGGTTAGGGGTGAATCTTGCCATGGGAAGTAAGAGAAGGGAGAGGATGTGCTTTTGGATGATGAGAAAGGGGAAAAGATGGAAAAAGTTTAAATGTGGACAGTGCGGTGGGAAGTAAGAGAAGGTGCTGCTGGAAGAGGAGAAAGGGGGAAAGATGGAGAAAGGTTTAGATGTGGATCATGGAGTGTGGGAAGTAAGAGAAAGTAGAGAAGCTGCTGCTGGAGAACAAGAAAGGGCAAAAGATGGGAAGAGGCTTAGATGTGGATCATGGAATAGGAAATAAGAGAAAGCAGAGGAGATGGGCTAGAGGACAAGAGATGGTGGAGAAGGGGGAGGGGGATTGGGGGGATCAGGAATTGGATGAGCCGCTGCCACTGCCATGGCTGGTTAATTCTAAGAATGGAAAGGGCTTTTAAAGTTCTATTCATGATCTTTCTACTTTTCCGTGCCCTTAACTCTCACAAATATGGAGGGTGGACTGTGGTATGTACATTTAACTATTTAGTGTCTTTGCGCAGTGTGGGGCTTCTGAGTATATCTGTGTAAGATTAAATGCTCTCATTGTTTTAAGAATGGCCCAGTGGTACCTAGTTTATTTCACACACACATGAAAACAATGCACTTGACAATCATACTCTAAGGTGGGAATCTGTATTTAGAAGAAGGCTTTGTATGCCCTTTTACATAGATTTCTGGCAGGCTCATTCCTGTCTTTACATGTGTATTTCCTGTAGCTTGCCTTCAGGAAATACAGAAGACCAAGCGAAATAGATGAGTAAGCAGAAAATGCTTCCTGTTGTCAGCAACAAAACAGGTGTTCATAACCTGGATTCAGCAAAGCAAACATCAAGACCAGCTGATCTGTGCCTAGATTTTTATTGTCCCATCAGAATGCAGCCACCTTACATGATTTCCTTCTAACTGTAGAGATTTCTACAAAAGGCCATTCCCTATAGCATAACAATATTGTTTTGTTATTACATATGCCAAACAAATAAAGTTTTCTTTACTACAAAATTAGATTGGATCCTCTTCACAATTCAGAAGATTACCCCCTTCCATTTTATATGTGAAATCTAAACACTGTGCTCTGTACTCCTCTAATATTGTGGTATGCCTTTCTGTTTTTCAGTTTGAAGGAAGGAAGTACTGTGAACATGACTTTCAGATGCTTTTTGCACCTTGCTGTCATCAGTGTGGTAAGTTTTAGAAAAATGTTCTGTGAACATCATTTTTGGCATGTTTTATAGAAGAAAAGGAATATTACAATGTGCTGTTTTTAACATAATATATAAAGCAGGACTATGCTAGCACGATGGCAATATGGTACATTATATTCACTGACAGGTAGTAATGTTATCATGGCATTTTAAACACTTTTCGGTCTCACATCCTGTTCATAAAAGACATATGGGTTATTCCAAAGTCAATGCTCTAGTATTTTGTGTGTTTTTAGTGCCTGATGGTCTTCTGTAGTTTACTACAACAATTAAGGCACATCCTTATGTCATGCAAAATTGGGACTGTCCATTGTGCAAAGCACATATTTTAAATCTTTTAAGTTTTTGTCACTTAAAAACAAAGTGAGAGTTGCTGGAGAAAAATCCTAATCTCCAGACACCAGATCAGAACGTCTGTCTCCCCTCTTGCTGTGCCCTTGGGCAAAAGGATTGTGTCAAATTAGAAAGAGAAGACAAATATTCCATTTGTCAAGTACAGGCATGCTCTTTCTGGAAGCAACCAGGGAAATTCCTGCAGTAGCACATCAACGGGATGAAATTACAAGTTCTATCAATAATTCTCTAAACAGAATTAAGTAGGAATTTTCTTTCTATGTATTCATGTACCTGGGTGGCCATAAGTTTATCAGTAACTGCACCTCTAGTTTGAGAAGACGAAAATAGGTCAGAAACATTTGATCTTATTAGTCATGATTTGGTTAAGCAGTTACACACCCATGTGAACTTTCTTTCCTATCTGCTGTCAGCACAAGGTGAAAATATTTTATGATCTACTCTTGCAAGCTGTCCTGAGAAGAAAGCAGAGCACAGGTAAAGCAATAGAATGCCTTGAGGCAGAGGGAATGGCGCCTTTTTCATATCCAAATTGGTATACAGAATCCAATGCCAGCGAAATTCTTTTGGCATATAAATCAGGGAGTCCCATAAACATCTGCCCACATATTTAACAATAAAAATATAACAACAAATTAAATAGCATAAAATGTGTTTTCTTTAATCACACCCTCTTCTTAATAGTAGTGCTGGCCCTGTGAGCTGTGGAAGGAGAAAGTGCTCCCTCTGTTCACAGATAATCCATCTTCCAAGTGTACTGCAGATGTTTGCAGCAGGAAAGGGAATCTGTTCTTTCACAATATTTACATTTTCATATTAAAAGCTTCCTTCTCACAGCATAAGAGGCATCGTACACAGATTTTTAACCTCTGCTCTTTGTATGAAAACTGGATCTCCATCTCCAGTGAGCAACATATTCAGCTAAGAGTCTGGACATGGCCATCAGAGTTAAGTATCACAACTGCAGAGAGCAATAGAAAAATAATGTTGATGTTCTGATCTTTTACTCAGCAGAGAACACAGATATTTTCTCCTGAATTTTAACATTTAAAATTAACCCACTTTTAAAAATCCTAATTTGTTGTTGATTTGCAGGAGAGTTCATTATTGGTCGCGTGATTAAAGCTATGAACAACAGTTGGCATCCAGAATGCTTCTGCTGTGATATTTGCCAACAGGTACTGGCCGATATTGGATTCGTGAAGAATGCTGGCAGGTAGATGTTTGTTTTCCTTTTAGTTTTGTTTCCTTTCAGTTTTCTGACTGGCAAGTGTTCCTAATGTAATTGTCACTGTTGGTACTTTCTACACGTAATTTTGTTCTGACCTCACTGTCTATAATTCCCCACTTCCACTGAAATATACAGTTGACCCTCTACTTTCGCAGAAGTGAGGGGTGCAGGACTCTTGTAAAAGTGGAAAAACTGTGAATATCATAATCCCTCCAAAGTATCTGTACTGGTCGGGTGGCTGGGCCTGGCTGCACATGCATTCTTTCCCTCAGGTAGGCAGGAGGCGGGGAGGGGAGGGGAGAGGAGAGGATGGGGGATGTGGAAGGAGGAGGAACATAACTCTACATTTTTACAAACATAGAGTTAGTGGCAACATAACACCCCAAGACTATGATGTGTGTTAATCTGTTCAGGATGCTAGATCATGGTTTACTGCAGATTGTAGGATTAGATAATGTTCAGGTCTACTTTGTTACCGTTCAGTAAATTTGTTATTGTTGTTGTGCACCTTCAAGTCGTGTCTGACTTACGGTGACCCTAAGGCAAACCTATCACGGGATTTTCTGGCGGTGAGAGTGTGTGACACACCCATGGTCATAGTGGGACCATTTCTGCACTAGCCTGTTATAGTGCTATTATTCCACTGTCAACATCCTATGGATGTTGGCCCCTTCCTAAACTGCAAACCCCAGGATTCCATAGGATGTTAAAAGCAGAATAATAGCACTATAACAGCCTAAGGCAGAAATGGCCTGCATTTCCATGGCCAAGCAGAAAGTAAAACCCTGGTTTCCGGGGTCATAGTCCAGTGCTCAGACCACTACACCATGCTGGCTCTTGAAATCACACAAGATCAGGGCTTACATCAAAGTTCGGCACCAAAGGGGTTTTTATAGCATTTCCTCGTAAGTCTTAGGTTTAAGAAACAAACAAACAGAGAAATAATTCTAAACTGTCCAACAGAAAAGAACAGGTTGCTTACCTGTAACTGTGGTTCTTCAAGTGGTCATCTGTGCCCTCACACACTAGGAGCTTTCACGCATGCGCGGTACCGTTCGGAAAATTCTAGAGCTTAGTAGCTTGGGGGGAACCCCTCCCCCATGCCCCTACTGAGCATGCTCAGCCCGCTGAGCAACGGTCTCCCTTCAGTTCTAAAGTCCACCGATAAGGGACCTAGAAAGAGGGGACGGCTGGGTGGGTGTGTGTGAGGGCACAGATGACCACTCAAAGAACCACAGTTACAGGTAAGCAACCTGTTCTTCTTCGTGGTCTCTGTGCCTCACACACTAGGAGATTTTGTAGCTTATCAGAAGGACGGTGGGTCAGGTCCTAGAGTACGGAGGCCAACACCGCTCGTCCAAACCGGGCATCTCTCCAGGACCGGCAGTCCAGTCAGTAGTGGCACACGAAGGTCGATGGTCTGGACCAGGTCGCCACTCGACAAAGTTCTTGCAGGTCCACACCTCGCAGGAGGGCTGCTGAGGATGCCACAGCTCTGGTGGAGAGGGACCAAAGCAGGGCAGGTGGAGGCTGTTTGGCCACCTCGTATGCCAGTAGGATTGTCTGGGCCACCCACTTAGAGAATCTCTGGGTGGACACCTTGTGGCCTCTGCGACACTGACCATAGCAGACAAACAGGTGTGGAGTCTGCCTTAAGGTCGCAGTCTTTTGAGTGTAAAAGGCCAAGGCCCGCCGGATGTCCAAAGAGTGTAGGGACCGCTCCAGAAGCGTTGTCGGGTTTGGGTGAAAAGTAGGTAAAATGATGTCTTGGTTAAGGTGGAAGTGTGACACAACCTTAGGCAGGAAAGAAATGTTTGGGCGAAGGACTACCTTGTCCCGATGGAACACCAGGAAAGGCTCATCGGCTCGCAGCGCTGTCAGCTCACTGGCCCGCCTGGCAGAGGTGACAGCTACCAGGAAGGATGTCTTCATGGTCAGGAGTCTGTCATCGGCAGTGGCCATGGGCTTGAAGGGTGGTTGCATGAGCTGGGAAAGGACCAGGGACAGTGACCAGGGCGGCAACGGCGGTGATACCGGTGGGTATAGATGTTGTAGGCTTTTCATGAATTGCTTCATGGTGGCGTCCTGGAAGAGAGCTGCCGATGGAGAGCCTCGAGGTTGGTAAGCCACGATGGCGGAAAGGTCGACCTTCAAAGAAGGAAACGCAAGTCCCTGCTGTCGAAGATGGAGCAGGAAGCGGAGCACAGTACAGAGACTGACAGGCGATACCGGCTCGCCTCGCGCCTCAGCAAAGGCCACAAACTGCCGCCACTTATAGCCATAGTTGCGGCGGGTTGACTCCTTCCTGGCCGCAGTCAAGACGTCCTGGATGGCTGGGCCATCTAGGGTGTTATCCTCCAGGCATGGAGTGCCAGGAGCGGTCAGGATGGAGAACGCGACTGCCGGAGTGAGACAACAGATTGGGCGCTGTCGGTAGCCTGAGAAGTCGACCCCGAGTGGCTTCGAATAGGGGTCCGAACCATTGCTTCCTCGGCCAGTACGGGGCTACGAGGACAATGTCGGCTCGGTCCGCCAAGATCTTGGCGACCACTTGGCCCAGAAGAGGAAACGGTGGGAAGGCATAGAGGAGCCTCTTGGTCCACTCGAATTGGAAGGCGTCGCTAGAGAGCCCGGTCCCCTGCCGGCTCTCGAGCAGTACCGGCAACACTTCACGTTCGATGCGGTGGCGAAGAGGTTGATCATGGGCTCGCCCCAGCGCTCCGGTATCCTCCAGAACGCCTCGTCCGAGAGGGACCACTTGTGGGTGGAGGTGTCCCTGCTGAGGGTGTCCGCTGTGGTGTTCTCCTGGCCAGCCAGGTGGACAGCAATCGGGTGGACCCGAAGCAACACGCACCATTCCCAGAGTTGAAGGGCAATGGTGAGAAGCGTAGTGGAGTGGGTCCCTCCCTGTCCGTTGACATAACAGACGGCCGTCGTGTTGTCCGTCAGGATGAGGACTGTCCGTCCAGCAACTAGGTTGCAAAATGCCCTCAGAGCTTTCCAGATGGTGAGCAGCTTGAGGGCATTGATGTGTAGTTCAGTCTCTCGCCAGTCCAGTGTCCCCGAATTCTGAGGTTGTCGCAATGCGCTCCCCACCCGAAGAGGGAGGCATCCGTTGTGACCGTGAGTCGGAGAGTTGGTTGTCAGAATGGCATCCCCGACAGAAGGTGGCGGTAGGAGAGCCACCATAGTAGGGAGTGGCGTACCTGTGGTGGTAGTCGAAGTCGCAGCCTCTGGTCGACTCGAAGTGGGTTGAAGACTCTGATGAACCAGTGTTGAAGTGGGCGCACTTGAAATCATGAGAGGTAAGTGACGGTCGTGCTGGAAGCCATGCACCCAAGGAGCTGCTGAATCCTCCTCGCCGATGTCATCGGGGTGTCAAAGATGGCAGATGCGGCCTGGCGGAGGGTACGAGCTCGCTCCGGGGCAGGTAAGCCTTTTCAGAGACCGAGTCCAGAGTCGCTCTGATGAAGTCGAGCACTCTCGCCAGCTCGAGGTGGGACTTCTTCGGGTTGACCTGGAGACCCAGACGGGTCAGGAGGGACAAAGTCCTGTGAACGTCCATGTATAGTTTACGTTTGCAGGACGCAACCAACAGCCAATCGTCGAGGTAAGGGAAAACGGATATGCCCTTCGTCCGCAGATGGGATACCATTGGGGCCATGCACTTCTTGAAGACCCTCGGCGCGGAGGACAGGTCGAATGGCAGCACCCTGTATTGATAGCAGGTGCCGTCGATCGTGAAGCGAAGGTATCTCCTGTGCTGCGGACACATGGAGATGTGAAAGTAGGCATCCCGCAGGTCAATGGATGCAAACCAGTCCCCTCGACGAAGGAAAGGAAGGATCGTCGACAGCGTGACCATCTTGAACCTCTTGGGGAGGATGTATTCGTTCACCCTCTGAGGTCCAGAATGGGTCGCAAGGTCCTGTCCGACTTCGGTACAGTGAAGTACCGGGAGAAGAAGCCGGTGGTAGTGGCCAAGGTCGGGACCTCCTCGATTGCTCCCTTCTGCAGGAGGGACTGGATCTCTTCCAGCAGCGCCGGGCTGGCCGGGGTGGAATAGAAAACGCCTCGCGGTGGAATACTTGAGAACTCAATGGTGTAACCAAGACGGACAATGGTTAGAACCCAAGTGTCTGTGGTGATTGAGTGCCATTCGGCGAGGTGTTTGGCCAGGCTGGGACAATCTCTGAGGGCTGCTGGCAGATGGAAGATTGGCCGTGGAGACGTCCTGTGCGACGCATCAAAAGCGGGACTTGGTCCTGGACGACGACTTCTTGGAAGAGGTCTGGTGGCTTCGAGGAGGTTGTCGTGAGGAGGATGCAGTTGAAGTCCACGACGGTGCTGACCGAGGCGAGTGCGGCTGGAAGCTCGATGACGAGGACCTGCGCCAAGCGGGTCGAGAGCCAAAGCCGCAGTGGGACTGTTGAGGCTGACGGATCCCCATCTTCTTGGCCGTTAGCCAAGCCTTGACGATGTGGTCCATGGCCTCATCAGTGGTCGCATTGAAGAGTCCCTTGCCATCAAAGGGGAGGTCCTCAATCCGTTTCTGGGTGTCTTCTTGAAGACCCGACGAGCGTAGCCAAGAGTATCAACGCAAGGCTACGGAGCCCACCATGACACGGGCGGCGACCTCAACGGAGTGTCTGGAGGAGAGGATTTGCTGGTTGGCGAGTGCCACCGCCTTGGTGTAAAACTGGTTGGCACTTGCCTGGTTCTCTTCTGGGATGGTGGACAAGAGAGGGTGGAACTTGTCCAGCAGACTCCGGAGGTAGGCCGCCAGGCAGGCTTGGGTATTAGACACCCTAGCTATAAGGGACGAGGCTGAGTAGAATCTCCTCCCAAAGGTGTCGAGCCGGCGTCCTTCTCTGTCGGGCGGAGTCGTATGTGCCCTGGTGCCTCCCTTGGTCTGGGCCGACTCAACGACCACCAAGTTCGACAGAGGATGGTTAAACAAGAACTTGGTGTCCTCCGTCTGGGTTCGATATAGGTGTTTGAGCCTGTGCGGTATCGGCTGGGCGGAAGCCGGCTGGGCCCATGGGTGTTTCAGGGCCTCCATTAGGGCAGGCAGGAACGGAAGTGGAGCCGTCGAGGGTGGACGGGTGTCCACGTAGTGGAAAACCAGGTCCTGCACCGCCAGGGCACCACCTTCAGACCCAGAGCTGCTGACATTTGAAGGAGGATGGCCGAGAACTGCTTGACATCTTCTGGAGCCGACTCCCCGAAAGCCAAAGGCGGGGATTCATGCAACTCCAGCATCAACTCCTTGGACTCCGAGTCAGACTTGTAGTCCTGGGAGGATGCCATGGAAGATCTGTCCGGCGACCTGTCCAGCCGACTCATGGGATGGTATCGAAAGGGTGACCGTCAGGGCGACAGTGTTGGTATGCCTGGCTGGCGGAGGCATCGTGTTGGTCGTCCGAGGTGGGGCAGCCCTCGTCAGAGGAATGACTGCAGGCACCGGTGTTGGATCGCCTGGGTGACTGTGGCAATGGCGGCAGTGGTCTGTGCCAGAACAGCCTCCAAAGTCAGGTGGGACACTGTAGAGGTGACCCGTGGAGGTGGAGAGACCGCCCGGTATTGAGGCGTGCAATCACGGGATCGACGATGGAGCGGCGATCTTTGCGGGGAGCGCGAGTTGAGCGCTCACGCCGTGAGCGGTAGGCTCCGTGCAATGGCGAGCGGGAGCGACGGAACGGAGACCACTGCTGCGCATTGGAATGGTACCAATCCCTGTAGGAAGGTGAGTATGACCGGTACGAGGCCGGGTACTCCCTCCAGGTCTGCTCCTGCGCGTACCTCATGGCATGAGAGGCGGAGGAATAGGGCGAGCCTCGGGGGGGTACAGACCATTCCAGGTAGGCCTCCCGGTGGCGTGGAGAAGGCTGTCTGACCCTGCGCTCCGGATAGGCTTTCCTCCATTCCAGATAGGCTTCCCGATGGTGTGGGGAAGGCTGTCTGACCCTTCATTCCGGTATCAGAGAGGCGCTTCTACCCTCGGAACCTCAGTCGTGACGCAAGGCCTGGGGAGCTACCGGAACAGCCTCCGGGCGGGCTGCCATTTGTGGGCGTCCAGGCGGAGGTACTGCTGCTCTCAGAACAGGCGGGTCGAGGTGTGCCGCCGAGCCAGCGGTCTCTTCCGTATCAGAAACCTCCAGGACCTCCTGGGGTTCTGATTCCTCCTCGGGGCCTTCATGGAGTTGAGTCGGAGGAGGGGTAGGAGGAGCAGGTCTAGCTGGAGAACCATGCTTCTCCTTCCTCTTCCTCTTCCTCTTCCTCTTCTCTTTTTCTTGGGGTGGCTCCGAGGGGCAGGCCGTTTGCACTGAGCTGTGGTCAGCGTCTTCAATGGTTTAGCACCCTGCGAGCCCGCAGGGGCCTCTCTCAAAGCCGAAGCCGATGAGATCTTAGGGATCCTCGGCAGGGCTGATGTTGGAGCCTGGTGTGACGGTACCGAGCCCAGTACCATCGACGTGGTCGGGTCGGCAACTGCCGATTCCGACGGGAGAGTGGTCACAGGTCGGCTCGAGGTGGGTTTAGACATCCTCGAGGTGGATGGGGTCGACTCCTGTGCTGACAGAGACTGCTCCCAGCAGTGGGAATTGAGGCAGGCTAGGCAGTTCCTCAAGGTCTGCACGGTGAACTCTCTGCAGATTGGGCAGGCCTTGGTGTTGTGGGCCTCGCCCAAACACAGGAGACACTGACTATGCCCGTCGGATAGCGCGACCTTATGAACATGCTTCTCACAAGGCTTGAAGAGAGCCGATGTAGAAATCAGAAGCCAGGAAGAGAAGAAGGGAAGCGACAAGTTGAAGACACGAAGATGAGGAGGGGTGTGTGGCAAGTTGGGGATTAGGGGTCCCAGAGAATGGAAACAATCACCAAGTCATCAAAACCAGTCTGCAAAACCAAAGACGAAATCCAATACCGATCTGAATTGGAAAAAACCAGAAAGACTTGCAAACGAACGCCAAAGGCAGCAGCTAAGCTCAGAAACTCTGTATGCAATGGCGGACGAGAAAGAACTGAAGGGAGACTGTTGCTCGGCGGGCTGAGCATGCTCGGTAGGGGCATGGGGGAGGGGTTCCCGCCGAGCTACTAAGCTCTAGAATTTTCCGAACAGTACCGCGCACACACGAAAGCTCCTAGTGTGTGAGGCACAGAGACCACGAAGAAGAATCACTTATTTCCCACAGTGTGGAATTTGTTTTTCCCTATAGATCATTGTTAATTTCTTTTGGACATACAAAACATGAAGCAAAAGCTGCCATTTTTGGTTTTTAGGAATATTACTACTACTGCTGCTGCTACTACTTGTTATTGTTGTAAGCACGTGTTTACCATTATTTTTCTATTCTCTTAGACACCTTTGTCGCCCTTGCCATAATCGGGAGAAAGCCAGAGGTCTTGGTAAATACATTTGCCAAAAGTGTCACGCCATCATTGATGAACAGCCTCTCATCTTCAAGAATGATCCATATCATCCTGATCACTTCAATTGTGCCAACTGCGGGTAACAAGAACATTTTTGAGAAAACCAAAAATATTTTTAAAGTTTTTACCTTCTTGGTTCAGAGTGATGGATAATCAGATCTTATCCCAAATACATACCTGTCAAACATTTAACAATGAATGAGATGCTCGCAGTCTGGTCCTATGTAAATTTCCTCTGAATTAGTTCTCACTGTGTAAGTCTTACTGGAAATTATTCCCTGGTGAAGCATGTGTAGGAATGAAGCCATTTCACCCATTTTCCTTATACCTATGGAGGGTCAAAGCACATGTGGAACAGAATCCTGTATGTCTAGGTTATAGCAGAGCAGTTCTTCATGCAGGACTACCTACAGCTGACCATTTACCACCACTCTGACTTACCAGAGAACCACTGCAGTCTCCCCCAATGGTGGAGAGCAGAGAGGAGACTGGAGAAGCAGCTGGCGATGTCCCTTAGCCTGATGTGAAATGATTACATCATCTGCTGGGATCTGCCAGATTCCTCTGCAGATACCAGTGGATGATGATATCATTTCATATATGGGTATGGAGACATTGCCTGATACTTCTCTGATTCACACCCACTCCCCATCCCCCACTTGCCACCAGACACAGAATAGCCATGAGTGGGCTACAGTGGCTCTGAGGTAAGTTGAGGAGGGGGCTTTGTTCGTTGCAGAAAGAAAAAGGGAATACAAACTTCCGCAATGACCAACAAAAGGTTAACTTATGTGTGTGCATGTGACAGGATGCAAGCCTGTGGTTTAAAGATGTAACTAGCAGCTATGTATTTTCCTTATTTATTCTGAAATAAACACAGGAGACCCTATCTGGACTGGTTCTTTACTCTGTGGGTGAGTGCACAGACTTTAATCCTTAAAGAATCTGTCCCTGTGTTTTCATAATCTGAACTGAGGTCACTGCACTTACTACTTACATTGTCAGAAAGTGAGATATTGGAACAATTGACTTACTTTTTTGTGAAGTCCAAGCTTCAACTGTGGATCAGGACTATAGTAGGGGATAAGGCCTGCAGCCCTACACCCATCCAAAGTCCGGTACTTAGGACCTCAAGACTCAATGCTTACTTTTGAGCAAGAACAAACATAGCTGCAAACTACACCTTTAAAATAATTTGATCCTCAGAACTGAATCCCAAATGAGTTCAGTAGGATCCATTTCTAAGAAAATACAGTAGCAATGTAATTCCCTCTACAAGTCCTTGATCCTTCAACTGGTCTAGCTGTGGCCTGTGCCTGCTGATGCTGACACAGAGCTAGCTGCCCTTCTTCCTTGGCTTCTTTATCCAGACAGACCTTTTTTTCTTCTTCAGGCCCACTATGGTAGAAAGGGTATGGTACCTCTGAGATAGGAAAGAACTGCTTCCGGTTCTGCAGACCTCTGCTCCATGGACCAATCACTTGTGGAACAGACTGGCCTAAAAAGTCGTTTGACAGTCTCCATACTGTTTGAAAATTCTGGCATTCTCTCTCCTCCTCTTGTTCTAGGACAAATGAAATTTAGTTAGCATAGGGTTAACTGTTGCTTTGTGTTATTTAAAATTATTGGCTATGGTATGCAGACCATGTGACTCAGGATACACCCTGAAGTCTGTCATTGGCCTTCCATAGAAGACCACACCTCTCTCTCTCTCTCTTTGTCTCTTGCAATCTTGCTTCTGGCACCTTCTCTCTACTAGCTCTGTCCACCAAGAATTTGGTGAGTTAAGAATGAAGCTACTATCTTCATTAATCCTTCTATTAGTTAGTTAGGATCTAGTTTCTCCAATGCATATATAATTGTAAAATTTATTAGAAAATCTTTTAAGTTTGGAACCTGAAACTGCCTGCCTTGTTTTGTTTTCCAAGTCAGCCTCCAGTTCAGGGAAGCCACACAGAGATTGAGACATGCTTTTTCTGCAACTCTGCTAAAAGAAGGCTAATTCCTCACAGCTCTAGCTTTCATAGAATTTCCCCAAAGAGCTAACACCCTGGGAAATTCTCTCAACACATACTCATACAGCACTAGCAACAGCAGTGAAGGAATAGAACTGTACTTCAAAGTGTCAAAAATTCCCTAAACAGAATAATAGTTTCATTTTGATGGTGTGATTTCTTTTTCATTTTGGTTCAGAAATAATTACTAACAGTAGTTTTGTGACAAGTAACAGCCTCTCATATGCTAAGTAAATTTCTTATAGATGTTTACTGATTCTGCTTACCAACTAGAAGCACAATGCACAGTCACCTTTTAGTAACACAGTACAAATCATGTTTCAAATGCATTCAGCATCTTCCCAGGCAGCTATTTTTCAGGAATGATTTCATATGGCTGTAGAGTCCATGTGTTCAGTTTTTTACTGCTGGCCCAAAAGTTCCCAAATATTGTGCTGCTGTATTAATTCTGGTTTATACCTAAGTAGCATATATATCTGGCATTGCCCGGGGTTTTATTTTCTCATAGGTAATACTTGTTAGAAAGATTTGAGATCTTGTGTCTATAATTTCCCAAACTGCCTTGTCCAGTATCTGTAACTTTTCCCCATATTCCCCAATCCAATCTGTATTCAGAATTATTAATATACAGAAGTTGGGTTCCTGAGGGAATACACTGCCCTCGTCCTTGCTGCTAGGCCTCATCTCCGTAGCAACCAGCCTATTCAAGACAGACACAGTTGACTGAGGTCCAAGAGCTCTCTGATTGAGAATTCTAAAGACCCCTCCCTAAACTGCAAACCCCAGGATTCCATAGAATCTTCTTAGGCAGCCAATCATATGAGGTCTTTGCCTGACACAGACAAACAAACTCTGACTTTTATATATTAAATTCAGAACAATACCAGCTTAATAATCCAAGCATTATCTTTCACAGTATGCACCAAGGTATGTCTATATTACAACTGCTGTCTCTTCACATTTTCTTTTACAAACAGAAAGGAACTTACTGCTGAAGCTCGGGAGCTGAAAGGGGAACTGTACTGTTTGCCATGCCATGACAAAATGGGGGTGCCCATCTGTGGAGCGTGCAGGAGGCCAATTGAAGGGCGAGTGGTGAATGCTATGGGCAAACAGTGGCATGTAGAGGTACATACATTTTCTTGTCCTGTACACTTATTCCCATTCTTATGTGTTGTTTATTACTTTACTGTTCTCATTTTACTTTATTTAATTTCATTCTGGGTTATTTTAATCTCCATCCTGTAGTGGCAATTATTTATAATTTATTAAATTCACATTATTTTATATTAGTTTCTCACTTAACCTTTTAGAATAATGCAGTCCTGCTCTTTTTGGTAGCAAAAGCAGATGCAGCATTGGTAAAAGCATCACTGAGAGAGTCATAAAGCAGTAATCTTACTACAATTGCCAGAGCATTTCCTGGAAGATGTTCTGTTTTCCAGCAGCGAGAGGGCAAGGCCTCTGGCAATCATTTGTAGAGTCCTTCAAGAAACAGAAGGCAATAGCTCTGTGCTTCTTAGGATAATGGTGTTCAGCAGCGTGAAGGCAGAGTAGGTGGCAAGATATTGAGGTAAGTGGCCAAAATATTACCAGAGGATAGAGAAAAAAACAGCAGTTCTGGCAAAAATGGCAGTAAAATCAGTGCTGCCAGGGGCAAGGGATGCATTGCAGCCATGTTCAGGACACTCCTGTATCCCCTCGGATGCTACAACATAGAATGGCACCATTAAAACACTAGTGAAATTCGTAGCCCTGCTTTGGTCATTTCCATAATCGAAGATAAGATTTTATTTGTTTCTTGGTAGCTCTTGAGTATTTATATATCTGTTGATTTACCTTTCCATAGTCTAAAACAATTGTAGATTATGATGAACTGATTTATATGATAAGCTAATTTATAAACTAATTTATATGATAAACTAATTTAAACAGGATAAAAACATAAAAGTCCTGCATCAAAAACTTGGCGTGATAGTGTAGCAACATTTTATCTCCCTATCTGATCCCTGAAAAGCCAGTCAGCCATCTAGAGCAACAGTGGTCTGGGCGCTACCAAGCAAGGTGCTGCAGGATGACATGAGCAGCTCCTTCCCACTAGCAAGTGATGTTGCAATGAAAAATAATGACCAGTCCCCACATGGGTCCCTGCTTTTGCTCCTTGCAGCCTCACCTGCTGGTTGGACAGGGCTGGTCACATTCTTTATGACCAGCAGAAGAGAATTCTGTCACTCCAGCTGGCTGACCAACTTTTAAGGTGGGTTTCAGGGTTATTTGCAGTCGTGGCAATAGTGTAATGATCAGAAATGAGAATACAAAGCCATTACAGTGTACAGAGCCTAACTTAGAACATCACAACTGACTAACAGGATGCTAGCCCCATCAAATAAATCAATAGGCTAAAACAACTTAAAAGGAAGAAAAAGATTTGCATGTATTTTGAGGCTTGAATGATGAGACAATCCCAAAAGAGCTTTCTCCAGTATAATGTGTTAAGAAGCAAATGATATGCTCAAAATCACTTAGGGATATATCCTTCAGATGAAATAACAGAAAAATAAAGTTAACAGGTATTTCTTTCTCTTTCCTAGCATTTTGTTTGTGCAAAGTGTGAGAAACCATTCCTAGGCCACCGTCACTATGAGAGGAAGGGGCTGGCATACTGTGAAACCCATTATAATCAGGTATGGTTGCATCTTGCATAGAATAATCATCTGTTCTTAGTATGCTACTTTTATAGTTCCCATTCTGCTTTTTCATGTGAAAAAGCAGTTATCATTGAAATTAAGAGGTTTTCTATGAGAATCTGTTTGGAAAGCCAGTTTAGTAGGCTGATGTCTGTAGTTTTAATTGCTGTCTATTCTCAAAACACTCCTGGGGTGCTGTGTTGAATTAATTCCTTTTGCAATAATAATGCATAACTAAGTTATATTGCAATTATGCGTAACAAAGGATAACAAATCTACTTGTAGTTTTAAAAGTTGTTTTTGTTGGTAAGAAGGTTTGTGATCTCTTGGGTGTGTTTTACAAACAGGGCAAGGGTGTTCAGCATTCTCATTTTTTTCCCCTTAAAGTAACAATTCTAGTTACTCTTTTGAAAGTGTAACTATAATGGAAACCAGCTACTCAGGGAGCTGGAACTGCAAACAATTACTTTTTAAAACTAACTTTCCAAGTTCTGGGTTTATATGCTATTTTTTCAGTGTCTTACAGTGGTGCAATCAAATGTGTGAATTCAAAATGCATTTCTGTTTATCGTTCAGCTTTTCTTGAATATAGAAATCAAAACTTTGCCATCAGATTAAAAGCAGCAGGAGAAAGATATTAAAACTGGACTAAGATCTTCACAACAGAGTTAGTTTTCAAACCCAGCTTGTTTTAAAGACTTTCCATAACTTGTGGTTGGTCTTATGTCACTCATTCCTTGATTCTGTTGACACTCTCACATTTCTTTTGTCACTGATAAATTATGACTCTGTTGCTGTAGTTTAAAAACTGTGTTTTTTTCTCTTAGTAACTTTTTTGTGTTTGTGTTTAACAGCTCATATCTGACAATTTTGAATTAAAATATGTCTGGAGATCATAGGCATTGAATTGCTCCTTTATTTTGCACCACCAAATGCTTGCTTGGTGCCAAAGCTCAGGAGAATGTGTGTTGAATGCAGAAGGTGCTAGATTGAATCTGTGGCATCCCTGGCTGCGGCTGGGAAGATGAACTGTTTATCTGCACTGACTTTGCTAATCAGTGCAGATAGCACTGAACTAAATGGACCAATGGCCTAACACAGCATAAAACAAATCCACTTCTATATATTTGGTTCAGTGTTTTGACAACACATGTGTCAGTTGGGTGTAACGTTACGCAGATCTTGGACTGGATCCAAATAACCCTTCAGTGTGGCAGTCAAGGAAGAGAAGAGTTGCCAATTGGTTCAATGTCAAATCCTTTTTGAACTCAGTCCACCTCACTTACACACACTATTGCTAATATACCTACACACTCCAATAGCATCAGAATCTCCCCTTACAATTTAATCAAAATATGTGAACTACTTTACTAAGGAACACAGAGAGAGAGAGAGAAATTAGATGCTAAAAATGGGAAAGAAGCACAAAACCATTAACCCAAAGATCCTGCTTGGACATATTCTTCATTTTTCAGTTAATCTTTTTACTTAATCCTCTAGCAGTCATCTGTTGTTGTTTTTCACACGTCTCTAACGTTGATGGCTCTGAAATAAACTCTGAGCTTATTGTTTCTTCATTTCAAAGATGCAGTGAAACAAACTCCAGACTACTTCCTTCACTCAAGTGAAGCTTTTTCTGTGTGCTCTCCTCTTTTATAGTAGAACATCATTTTCCTGCTCTATTTTCTTACAGATTTTTGACTGATACAGAGCAACAGTGACTTAGTAGGGACAGAGAGCTTGAAACTGATTGGAAATAGATGCTGCTGAACGGTGGTTTGATCTAATTAGATAGGTCTGCAAAAATAAGCACTCTAAAATAACTAGATAATTTAACAGCCCAATCCCAGGTCCTAAGCATCAGTGAAGAATACACTGCACTGAGTGCTTCGTTGTCTCATATCGTAGTGTTTTTTTCACATTACGATGATAATAATGTTGTGAACAGATGAGGAAAACTATGTGAGTACTACATTTCACCAAGTTTAAAGTGATGGGTACTTTATTTACAGTGTAATCCTATACATATTCAGCTCAGGGCAAGTCTCACTAAGTTCAGTGGAACTTCACCCATGGTGTTTCCAGAGGCGCAGCTCCTAGCACTGCCCAGTAAAGAGAATAGTAGCAGGAAAGAAAAAAAGAAAGAGAGAGAGAAAGAAAGAAAGGCAGGCAGACAGGCAAAAAAAAAAAAGAATTAAATCATGGAAAACTTAACAAGTGGATATGATGTCTTCTCCTATGAGGCAGGCAGTTTCATGATAAAAGCTTTATCTGGAAACATCTTCAGACATGATAAGTTTCACATATATAATTGGCCTATGTCATTTGAGTAAGAGGGTGTATTTTAATGTATTCAGCTGGTAATTTTCATTTCTGAATGTTCTATGGATGTGTGCCTGACTTTGAAATATTTTCTGTTTCCACAGCTGTTTGGTGATGTTTGCTTCCACTGTAATCGTGTGATTGAAGGAGATGGTGAGTTTCTATGCATGTTCAATTTAGTAAAAAGCTCTTGGCAAAAGGTGTGCGAGAAAGGAAATGATCCCTATAAAGAACTGGTAAAGGTCAAAACTAAATAGCTCAAAATATCCATTATGATGAAACTGAGCTGAAATTGGTTTCTTTATCACACATTTGTTTTAGGCAATGATATTCTATCTGTCAATCCAAGATATCAGTTTCAGGACTTGCAGTTCTGCCAAGCTATAAATGCTTATAGAACACTGACAGTTAAAAAAGAAAGAAAGAAAGAAAGGAAGGGAATATATACTGCCTGCCTGAGAATTGAGGTCTATAGGAGGGGTCCTCCTCTGTGTCTCTTCAGGCAATAAAAAGTGGGAGGATATGTGGAAGGGACTTCTCAGTTGTGGCACCCCAATTGTGGAATGACTTCATTTTGGCATTACAATTGACAGAAAAGTCAGTTTCTTTCTGGCACCAAGCCAAAAATGACTTTTTAAATGGGGAGTAATTTATTTAAGATGTATGTGTGCATGCTTTTAAACTGTAGCTTTTAAAGTGATTTTAATTGATGCTCTGTTTAATGTCTTTATCATGTTTAAATTATCTAGGATTTTAATCTGCAAATATTTTAAATTGTTTATATAGTACATCACCGTCAGATCCCACGATAAAGAGTGGGAGAGCATGTTTTAATGATTATTAAAATAATGGCAAGGCTGCAGTCTGATTACCATTGCCAAACAGTTGTAGTGCTTGCACTGGTACCATAAAGAATGGTAAAGACAAACTTGAGGCAGGCTGGGTGGGTCAAGGGGCCAAATTTCAGGGGCCTCAGAGACTAGCCAAATGATTAAACAAGAACAACAAATGACATGGCCAGAAGTTTGGTTTTGGTTTTTTAAAATGGGGGGTTTCCTTGTAATATTAACTAGTGTGGGGAGAGACTTTGTCCTGTTTAAAAAGAGAACCACCACTCCTGAAATCTTCTAGGACAGGCAATTCATCCCTTTTTGCCAGAAAAAGAGTAGAGTGGTGGCAGTTGGTGTCATAAATTGGTGTTAGGCTGGAATTGCAAAACTAGTCTGAGGAGAAATAAGGGCCGGCCACAGTTGGGTATGCAGAAACAGGCACAATTTGCTGTAAGGAATCCAAATGTCTAATCCCAGCGTTAAGATGTTTGATTCATATTGTGCATTGGCAGTCATACTCATTAATCCAAACAATCCATATAAAATAGCAGCCATATGATTTCCTTTGAGACATCCCCTCCCCAGCAAAGTGCCCATGGTAGCCCCCCTTCAAAACCAGTTCCCACCCCCACCCCCACCCGACCTACAGACAGAAGGCAGAGACAATAGCACAACTCACTGTGGGAAACAGTTGTATCCTACCCACCATAGCTACTACCCAAAACACCCAAACTTATTGTTGTACTGTAGCGTTGTGGATGGTTTATGATAGCTACACAGTCACTAAGTTTAGGCTCTAGAGAGTGGAGGTGGTTGGAGGGGTTCAGCCCCAACTTCAGCAGCCACACAAGGAGGTGAAGTTCTGAAACTAGGTCTTCTGTGCAGTTATATAAGGGTTAAGCATGGTGCCCCTAATCAGTGCATCCATATGGCATGTAGAACAAGGGCATTACACCAAATGTGCTTCTGCTAGTTGTGCTTGCACAGTTCCTCAGTTTCAAACAATATATAATGATTTGGAAAACTTTGTAGCTGTCTTTTTAAATATTACTATGGCAACATATGCTATGAAACTATAATAGTGAACATAAACAACTTTGCTGTTAGTACTGGCTGGCTGAGCTGCCTAAATACTTGAAAAGGCATCAGATCCTGTCTGATCTTAGAAGCTAAACAGGGTCAGCTCTGGTTGGTACATGTATAGGAGACCACCAATGAAGACCAGGTGCCTTAGGCTTATTTCAGAGGAAGGAACTGGCCAAACCACCTCTGAGTATTCCTTGCCTAAGCAAGCCCTTTGAAAAATTCATGGAATTGCCATAAGTCAACAGATGACTTGAAGACAGACAGACAGACAGACACACACACACACACACACACACACACACACACACAATGGCTGGCTACCTTTGGCTAATCCTGTTATTTCTCCATTCTTTCATAGTTGTTTCTGCCTTGAATAAGGCATGGTGTGTGAACTGCTTTGCATGTTCTACTTGCAACGCCAAGTTAACGCTCAAGTAAGTGAATTAGTCGTTTGTGATCATGAAGTAGGTGATGTTCTCTGAAATTTCTGATCTGCTTGGAGATGGACTGCACTTCCCAGAATCCTTATGTTGGCTAGGGTTGATGGAACTTGCAAGATCTGGAAGGCGTCTGATGGAGCCTTGGTGATGCAGTGGTTAAATGCTGGTACTGTAGCCACAAGTTTGTGAGTTCAGTCTTGCTGGGCTCCAGGTTGACTCAGCCTTCCATCCTTCTGCAGGTCGGTAAAATGAGTACCCAGCTTGTTGGGCAGAATTAGCTAACGCATTGTAAACCTCTTAGAGAGCACTTAGCTGATAAGCGGTATACAAATACACATACTATTGCTATTCCTCCTCCTAACACGTATAAAGGCTTGCACTTACTGAAGAGGGGAAAGTGAGGACACACCAGCCATTGGTTAGTAGATCAGCGTGATAATCAGGTTATATTCTTCAGTCCAGTATAATCCAGTACAGAGCTTTAAATGACCAAAGGAGCTCATGGCCTATTCTTTCTTTGCTTTGTGTAGGATAATACAGGCAATATGGTGTGATTGCTGCAAGCTGATTATAGATTATAGATAAATTCTCTGTTAAGCTCTACATCTGGAAGAAAGAAGCTCAGTCTTAAATGGAACTTCAGTCTGTAGGCTGCTGTACATACTCTAAAATTAGCACACCATATATATATATACCGTATTTTCCGGCGTATAAGACGACTTTTTAACCCAAGAAAAACTTCTCAAAAGTTGGGGGTCGTCTTATACGCCGGGTGTCATCTTTGCGGTCGCCGCATACGGTGGGGGCAGCTCAAAAATGGCCGCGGCCGCATCCCCACCATATGCGGCCACCGTATGAAACCACCCAGGGTGGTGCTGTGCACTTACCTGAAGATGCGGGGGGGGAGGCTCCTCGCGCTCGCCGCTCTTCCCCCTCGCGCGAGCAACGGTCGCGCTGCCTCCCCGCTTCCACCCCCACCCCCACCCCCGCCTACAGCTCCCAGGCCAGGGAGGGCTGAGGCGGGGGGGAGCGGCGGCGTTTTGGGCGAGGCGAGGCTCCTCGCGCGAGCGCCGGTCGCGCTGCCTCCCCGCTTCCACCCCCACCCCCGCCTACAGCTCCCAGGCCAGGGAGCGCTGAGGCGGGGGGGAGCGGCGGCGTTTTGGGCAAGGCGAGGCTCCTCGCGCGAGCGCCGGTCGCGCTGCCTCCCCGCTTCCACCCCCACCCCCGCCTACAGCTCCCAGGCCAGGGAGCGCTGAGGCGGGGGGAGCGGCGGCGTTTTGGGCGAGGCGAGGCTCCTCGCGCGAGCGCCGGTCGCGCTGCCTCCCCGCTTCCACCCCCACCCCCGCCTACAGCTCCCAGGCCAGGGAGCGCTGAGGCGGGGGGAGCGGCGGCGTTTTGGGCGAGGCGAGGCTCCTCGCGCTCGCCGCTCTTCCCCCTCGCGCGAGCGCCGGTCGCGCTGCCTCCCCGCTTCCACCCCCACCCCCGGCCTACAGCTCCCAGGCCAGGGAGCGCTGAGGCGGGGGGGAGCGGCGGCGTTTTGGGCGAGGCGAGGCCCCTCGCGCGAGCGCCGGTCGCGCTGCCTCCCCGCTTCCACCCCCACCCCCGGCCTACAGCTCCCAGGCCAGGGAGCGCTGAGGCGGGGGGGAGCGGCGGCGTTTTGGGCGAGGACGGAGGTGGGGAAGACTCCGGCCAAGCTGGCAGAGAGGTGGGAAAGGAGGGCTTCCCTCCAGGCCGGTGGGTCAGGTGAAGGGCAAGGGCCAGCGCTGGCCTCCCCCGCTCTCCTCCCCTCTGGGCACCCACCCCCCAGGCCCCCCCAGCCCCAAAGAGCCGGGCGCGGGGTGCTGCCCTCTTCCCTCTTCTCCTCTGCTTCCCTTGGTGGAAGCAGCTGCGGTGGCTCGGGCAAACATTTTGTTTCCTTCCCAGCCCCAGCGGAGGAGGCCAACGAGGGGAAAGCGGGCGAGAGCCGAGGAGGGCGTTGGAAGAGGGGTAGTCTTATACGGCGAGTATATCCCAAACTCTATATTTTAACTGGAAAAGTTGGGGGTCGTCTTATACGCCCAGTCGTCTTATACGCCGGAAAATACGGTATATCTTTAGAACACACAAGATGTGCAGTCTCCTTTTTGTCTTTACTGCCAGCCCATGCTACATTTGGCACTTTTCATCGTCTGCTTTATATGCAAGTGGAGTTTTTTTAGAGTGTTTTCTCTCCCTGGTTTCTGCAGTGTATGTAGCATGTTTTCTGCCTTTGCAACATATGAAGTTGTCCTTAGGAACTTCAGCTATGTGTCCTTGGGAAGCACTTCATTGTTTTCCTGTTCTGCAGTAATGAAGCCATTGTTATTGCAATGATACAGCCTCTGGCAAATCACAGGAATGTCCTTTCCTATTAGTATACTAGCTATTTTCACTTCATTTCTGTTTTCTGCTGAATTTTCTTTTTCTACTTGACCTAAATCTTGATGCTTTCCTGTTCTCCCTCTATTTCTTCTTTGCTTTACTTGAAAGGGACAAGTTTGTTGAAATCGATCTCAAACCTGTGTGCAAACACTGTTATGAGAAAATGCCAGAAGAGTTTAAGCGGAGACTTGCGAAACGGGAGCGTGAAGCAAAGGATAAGGACAAACACAAAAAGAAAAAGCCAGTCTGCCTGTAAACGTGTCATTCCTGTCTTCTGCCATCTGTTCTCCTTCCTTCCTTTTTGGTTAGTTTGAGGGAACAGCTTTTCTTTTAGATTTTGTAGCATGCATGCTTATAACAAAACAAAGACTTACTCCCAGTTTCTAAGGCATTTTACAGGAGTTATGTATGGGATACATCCTGCATGCATGGGAATACTGTTTTTCTTTTATATCTAAGAGTTCACTTGCTACAGTAAATATGAAGATGGGCACTTCCCTGAGAGGCTTGTGTAATGCAGGCACCCTGCCTCATTCATAGTATTTTAAAGAGGATCCAGATGTCATCACCTTGCAGTTATAACTTTGTTTGTTTTCTGTTTCTTCAGTCTTTTTTTTTTCCTCACCAGAGAAAATCAATTAAGAAGGGAAAGATGGAGTAGCTGCATTATACTTTTGGATTTGTAGTACTTGGAGTCTTTTGTTGGAAAAACTGCTGGCCAAGGTTTAATAGTACATATCAGTATCTAATACCAACACAATTGGAGGATTCTTCCTTTCCCCTTGCTGTAACTCTCTTTGGTACCAAAAATCTGTTTGAGGGTGCAAGAAGGACTGCAGAAGGGAAGAAGGATCACCAATTCTGACAGAAACAGCAAGACTCCAAAAGATCCCACTACTAGATACTGGCCTCCATCTCTCTCTTGATATAATAATTGATGTTAGGTTAAAATGTGCCTGTTTGAAAAGAATCATAAGAATATACTGGGAACTAAAGACTGCATCCACATATGTTCTTCATTGATCTGGGAGATAACAAAGTTAGTTTGTTCTTCTCATAGACTGAAAAGTATTAATAGAATGAATATTCACATTTTTTCTCATCCTTGACAAAAAGGGGCATCTTGACACATTGAGACACCCCAGTGAAGAAACTATAAGTTGCTGTGGGAGGTTTTTTTTTACAAGTGCCTGTTTTCAACACCAACAGCACTAGTCAAATTTTTTTGCATATGCACTTATGCAAAAAACCTTTGTGCAATTATCACAACAAAGCCCTGAACTGAAGAAAAAAATCATTGTAAAATATATAAGAACTCTCCCAATCACACCCAGTAAGAAGAGAGCTTTAAGAGTTCTTAATTGTCCTATATAAGAGTGAAGAAAGTGGAGAATTATGTCTGTACTGGAGAGTGATCTACATGTCTTCACTGGAATATTTTGGGCTGATAATTCTTTGTCTGTCATGCTATTTGCATAGATCTAATCACTTTTAAAACATATTTTGGTCTTGAATGCTGTCAGAAAGAAGCTGTAGGGCCATATATCCTGTTGTATTACCTGAGCTTGAAAAAGCTACATTTTGGGACTCTAACTCCCAGATAACCCATTTTTAGACAACTCTCATTTTTTGACAACTTTCAGAATGGTTGATGAGTTCTGGGAATTATAGTCTACAACATAATTTTCCTAACTTTAAAGTGCACTGTTTACTTATCTTCATAGCTGTGATTTTTTTTTCCACCCACAACTCTCTTTATGATGTGGAGCAACAAATCCAGAAAAATAAACTCAGAAGGAAATGTGTAAAGTGATTTTTGATACTAATTTTCTCTTAGTGCATCATATTCTAAATTGCAAGCCCTTTTGGACTAAAAGTAATCTCTTTACGATTATAAACTTATAAAAATTATAGAAAGAAGAGTAATTTACACTGTTGTTGAGATTAATTTAAACATTTTAGTTTATTTTGAGCTAATTGTATTCATATAAGGATTTTGTTTGGATTATCTCTGAAAAAACTCTTCTCTTCCCCTCTAGAAACAAGTTTGTGGAATTTGATATGAAGCCTGTCTGTAAGAAGTGTTACGAGAAGTTCCCACTGGAACTCAAGAAGAGACTAAAGAAACTGGCTGAAACTTTGGGAAGGAAATGAGACCCTCTGCTTCCAGATTTCATCTTGCTGTGCAACATGTAGGAAATTGTATAGGTGTTAACCGACTTACTTTTGTTGAGTCTCTGAAACCTTAACTCAAAAGAATAGTATTCTGCAGCATGACTAGCTACATACTAAAACATTAGCCTCATCTTGAAAATATACCTCTAAAACTCCTTCACATCATGGAATCATGTGGCTCTCCAGATGTAATTAGACTGTTGTACCCTTCAGTCTTAGCCAGCATAGCTAATAGTAAGAGATGATAGTATTTACAGTCCAGAAATACCTAGAGGCACCATGTTCCACAGCCATGCTTTTCATCTTATGTAAACTCATATCCAACCATTTAAATTATGTATTCTACACTTATATGACTTTGTAGAGGTAACCCACACACATATCTTGTATTTGCTCAGTGGATGGCAGATAAAAAGTTAGTGGACTGATGGGGAATGAGATATAAGATTTCCCTTGCCAAATAGGCCAAATCTCATTGTGAACTAAATTCCAGCATGATTTGTCAAATTATTGTCTGCTGGAGCAAAACAGGGCAGAACCAAAACAGAGGTGTAAGACATCCAGTGTTAGGCTGGCTCCCAATTGGTGACAAAACTTTCTTCCTTTCACCTCTGAAAGTGGTTTCTACAGTTTCCCATCTCTCTGAAACAAGGTTAAGGATAAACTGAGGGAGCTACTATATGAAAATGACTAAACTAGAAGCTGTCCCATCAGTGGAAGTACTTGATTGGACCCAGCCATACTGGGTAGTTAGTTTGAGGCTAGAATCCTATACACACTTACTTGGGGTAAGTCAGTGAGCCTTATTTTGAGAACAGCCCTGTTATGTGCCAACAAGAAATTCACTGAATCATGGCCATATAATTAATTACCAGTATGTATACAGTGGTCCTCCTGCTTATCCATGGGAGATACATTTTAAGTTTCTCCTGTGGATGCCTGAAACCATGGATAGTACTGAACTGTGAGAAGAGCTGAATGATTCTGTGGATGGCAGGACAAGCAAGGCAGCTAGCTAAGGAAAATCATGGTGGAAGAGCCTTAGGAAGAATACAGGTGACAGGTGAAGCTCAGCTGGAGCAAAAACACAGAGATGATTAGCCATTGCAAATGGAGGAATTTGGGAAAGAGGAGGAATGGGGACTGAAAGGGACAGACAGAGGGACAGCCCAGAAACTTATCTTCAAAGAGACATGATGGCATCCTGTGTCTCCTTCCCTCTTCCTTCGTCTGCTTGCCTGCCTGCCTGCTCAGTCATTCACTGCCTTTCACTCCTCAGCTTCCAGCCATTTCTGGAGAGTGTGGTGCTTCCCTGCCCACACTTCAAGTACATGTAGTAGGTGATACCCAGTACCCACAGGAAAGCAAATTAGAGCAGCAGCCAAGACCTGCACCACATTTTCTTTCCCACCCGGAGCTGCAAAGTGTGGGAGGGAGTGAAGCGAATCTGTGAGTGGAGAGGTTGACCATGGATAATAGAAACTACAGAAAGTGAAACTACAGATAAAGGGGAATACTGTATATAATTTTGTTTTAATCATTCTTCAATTCAGTATTAAAAGTTGAGTCCATTATAACAAAGATCTTGTGATATAAATGAGGATTTAAGGATGACTCTAGATGTTAAGCAAAATCAGCTATGGGTCCTGAATTGGGCATTCTTATGTTAAAATCTTTGAGAACAGCACCTACAGATCATGAGATTTTTGAAAAACTAGCCATGTTTGTGAACCAATGGGAAAGAACAGCCATATTTTCATACTTTATGTGGTCAAGTTCATATTCTATCGGGAGTTTATATTCTATCAGACAGTCTTGTTAAACTTGCACGTTAGTTTATTGGAAAGAAACTGATGTATCTAAACTATGGAGATCCTAACATTTATAACATCGTGGATATGAATTTTAAAGAAGCCTTATTTGCCTGCTTTGTTCAGAGATTAATAATTTTTATAACTGACTGGTGTACACAACATTGAAGGCTATGACTGGTACACAGTTAGAGCAAGAAGAATCCAGAAGGCATCATTAGAAGACTTGCCACCCAAATCAGAAAATGGCAACAGAATTCTGTATCTCTAGAAATCTATATACACAGAACTACTTGAATATTATGGGAATCTTCCTGTGCAACAGATAAATATTCCTGTGTGCATTTGTATTTCATTTCCTTATTGTGCCTTATTCTGCCATATGTATGCAATATTAGCCAAAATAGTTATCCTATATATACTGTTACTTTGTATTTTTATGCAGAAAATATATGCCAGGCTTTTCAAAATACGGTATATGCTAAATCTTTTGAACAGACATATTTTTAATGATGGAGCATTCTTTTCAAAGCACGTTTCCTTTTTAATTTCTCAGCTTACTTATTTTAAAATAGTACACAAAATAAAAATATGAATATATACCAATTCTGACTGAGAGTATAGTGTAACTGGAAATAAAATACAATGTAATTATTGCAGCTTCTGCCGTTGTTGGATAGAGAGCACATTTGATTGTAGGATTAACTGCAGTCCTATATATGTCTACTCAAAAGTTTCCCATTCAGTTCAGGGAATTTATTTCCAAATAAATGAGTATAGGATTTCAAAGCTGAACTTACTTCAGAGTAGAAATATATAGGATTGTATTATCATAAACATGGTTTGCTAGAGAATTACAAAGGAACAGCTAATCTTCTCACTAATAAATTAGTTTGAAATTTACTCCTGTGCTGTCCTGATGGTTCAGGGAAGCTCATACTAGAAAAATCAGCCCCCTCTCCTGGCACAAAGTCCACATACACGAATGTGAGGTCGAGCAAAGTATCACTTTCATTACAGCCAATGGATACAACAGACATGGGCCTGGGAGCATGCACTTTGCATACACTGACTCCAGTGTGACACAACACTTGCATTGTTTGTTGTATGCGGGCACTCCTGGAATGGCAGGCACACTATGTAGTGATAATAATAATACTAATTCTGTGTTTGCAGATACTTAAACAGAAGTGGGTCTAAACCAACACAGCATAAATCTTAATCCCAAATTTCCACCCAGTCCCAAAATTAAGATGCCCAAACTGTCCTATCACCTCTTCTAAGCAAGCCATTATCTTCTGTATTGCATACATTTCAAAATCTATTTTGTAGTAGAAAATAAAATGCAATCAATAACATTCTGGAAATAATACATTGATTTGTCCTTTCTAAAGTGGGTCATGGAACAAAGAAGAAAAATTTATATTGTCAGATTTCCCACTTAATCCACGGTCAGAGTAATCCAATGCACACCTTATGCCAAGGTGGAGGAGATGCCATTGCTAAATTGGTAGTACAGCTGGTATATCAAATGTGGGAAAGGAGAAAACATACAACTAGAAAACAGAACTAATGATGGAAACTAGAGAATACAAAAATAATGTAACCACTGCCACGGCCCCCCTCATCAGGAACGGGACCAGTAACGATGTCCCACATGCCACCCATATATGGAGGGAGCCAGTGAAACAGCAACAGCCTGGATGATCACCAAAACTACTATCACAGCCATCAGTGACCTCACTATTGTCAACCTCCAGACATACCTATACTTTTATATAGTAGACATAATCTACTATATAAGAGTCAAAGTTTGTCTGTTTGTGAGTTTGTCTGTCTCAGGCAGGCAAAGACCTCATATAATTGGCTGGTTGTGAAAACTATGGAATCCTGGGGTTGGCAGTTCAGGGAGGGGCCTTTAGAATTCTCAGCCAGAGAGCTCTTGGGCCTGGGTGGTTGCTACGGACATGAGGCCTACCAGCAAGGAGAAGGGCAGCGTATTACCTCAGGAAACCAAACCTCTGTATGTTGATAATTCTGATTACACATTAGATTGGGGAATATGGGGAAAAGTTACAGATACTGGACAAGACAGATCGGGGAATTAGAGACACAGAATCTCAAACCTGTGTTTTTCAACCACATCTAATTCCTAAAGTAAGGTAAGGAACTTAATACCTAAGCTGTTACCTAATTACCCAAGGTATTTCTAACAGGCATTACCTATGACAAAATAAAATCCCGGGCAACGCTGGGTAAATAAGCTCACAGCCCCTGCTTTACAGCAACACACACACACAAAAGAGAGAGAGAGACTTATATAACACTACCTTGGGCCAGGAGTCTACTAAAAGTATAGCTGTGGAACAAAGGCTCAAGACCCCTTCCTGATAATCAGAGATGAGACCAAGTTCTCATTCCATGTTGAAATTTATTACTTCTAGAGGTGGATACTACAGTATTTGCACCTTCTATACCTCCCCCAAATATTTCTGGGTGAAAAATACCATATCCCAGCAATTTACTCATGCTTCCCATTGCCATGTAGATCATGCAGACAAGTTTCATTATCTTTCAGTGTCTTCTCAAAACAATCCAAGCATGTTGTGGTTTCACCACCTGCAGTGCCACCTGACAGTGTCCTTCTCAACTCTTTTATCAAGTATTATTTTCTACCTCCTCCAACCTTAGTCCAGATGCCAAGGTCTCTCACAGGCTGTCACTCCGCTTCAGCAAAAGTCACAAAAGTAGCTTTTCACAAACCGGGCTCTTCCATTCTTTTTATGTAATTTTGTCCACCATGGCTGCTGTGATCTTTGCTGCCAAACTGTTCCTTTGGCCTGACAGGGAGAGTTTTAACAAAAGGAGGCAAAGAGCCTTTGGCCAGGTAGCCACAGGGAAGTGACAAGACATACTGCAGGAGCTTTCTGCACAAATCACAGCATTAGAAAGCAGGAGACAAGAGTTTGAACACAGGAAAGGAGGAAAAAGTTTGTGTCAAAGGCAAAAAAGAGCATCTTGAATCCCCATACATACACTGCAGAATGATTCCCTAATCACCCAGCCAAGGCAAGAGAGAAAAGAAGAGGAAGAAGGTTCAGTGGTTTCGTGCAGAGCAGAATACTGTTCCATTAAACTGCTTTTGCATCCTGGTGCATATGGAGAACGAAGGGGAAACTGCAGTCACAGATTTGCTCCCCAGACTTCAAATATCCTTATTTTCACATGATAACAGAGACTGGGGTGTTGAGAATGTGGAGAAACATGTGCACCAGTTACATTTCATAGGAGGTAGCACATCCCTTGTTTTTCTCTGTGAACATTCTTCCTGATATCCTAACTGGTGGTATGGATTCACACTAAATTACACAAGTATAGCGCTATGATTCCACTTTATGATTCCAAGAGTCTATTCAAAATATAGTCATGGTGGTACAAGGGCTCAAGACTAGGCATTCTAATGTATAGCTGGATACACTGTGTTCAGTAGGAAAATAAAATGTGCCGTAAGAAATAAGATTTTTGTGCAGTTGGCAATATGTTTTTTAACCAGGAGCAAAGTTATTTCTCAACACAGATGAGAAATAGATAAAATAGAAAATTAAAATGACTACTGTAGCTTTTCATATTAAAGACTGTATTACTGAGGCAGTTTTAGAATGACTACATTGTGCATGATCATGCAAAAATTATTCCTGGTCCCAGGACAATTGAGACAGTGCATCTATGCAGCATCAATCCTTGGTTTCTGCAGTAGGGGAAAACGCTGAGAATAAACTCTCACCCAAAGCATTTGGGGATGCCAACAGCCACAAACTTTTACAAATGTTTAGCTCCTGTTGGTGAAGAAAGCTAAAAACACTTTGTGTGCGCATAGACATACACAATATAGGTGAACCAACTCCCTGTATTTTGGGACTCCCCTTGGGGTGTTGCTACCAGTAACTGTTGCAATGGTGGTGCACACTCCGAGATTTACCATTACAGCATGGTGCACACTCCAAGATTTACCGTTACACCTCAAAGGCCTCTCCCTAAACTGCAAACCCCAGGATTCCATAGGATGTTGAAAGTGGAATAATAGCAGTGATGTAGACTTGAGTTGATAGACTTGGACGCAAGTCAGACTTACGTCACTTCAGTGACTCGACTTGGACTCAATTCGGCAAGAAATGATGCACTGACTCGAGTCGAGACTTGTACATTTTTAGTGACTGACTTGCTGCCCTTGGTTCAGTAACAACACGTTCACTGAGAAACCTTATGACTTTGAACACCTCAACTCTTTTTGCCTACTGGTGGCATGGCAATCTGTCTGAAGCCCAAAGCTTGGGTGCATTTCTCAAGAACAGCAAATGAGTTTGGCAATGGGCTTGAAGCAGGCTTGGTGTCTGCTCAGCAGTCTGTCCTTGCTGCATATTCAAGGAGCCTTCTAAAACTTTACCTAAGACCAGAAGACAAGACTCACCCCTAGAGTGCAGGTTGCATTTCTCACAGGTGAACAGCAAATATGTCAGGCAGCAGGCTTGAGGAGGAAGGATCCTTTCTTGTAAAGCTTTTGAAGTTTCAGTAACGGAGAGTAAGGATCCTACTCCCCACTTTCAAAGCTGCAGGTGGCAAAATCGCAAATGTGAAGGACTGATTCTGTTCAAATTGTTAAAACTGACTTTATTTGGCTCTGTCCAATAATTCTGGGATTTTGGATGGGGTATAAAGTGCACTTCCAGACAGGAGACTTGACTTGGGACTTGAAAGTATCTTCAAGGACTTGAGACTTAGAGTAGAAGACTTAAATATATTACCAAATAATAGCACTATAACAGGCTAGTGCAGAAATGGCCAAAAAGAAGAAGGAAGCGCTTTAATGAAGACGTCGTTTTACTTCTATGGCACTGGGATTCTGAACGAGAAAGGGGAGAGACAAGGCCGGGGTTTCTCACATGGTTACTCGGTTCCCAACTGACGCTCGTTTACTGCATCAGTAGGCTGGAGTAAAACTTGCAGATAGAGTTTCCACCTTTTTAAAGATTTTTTTTTTCAGGGAGTGGATTTCGGATCTGGAACTTCCCCTCCTCTGCACGGGAGAAAAAAAGAGTTGAAAGTGAAAGGCGCCTAATAAAAACAGCAGGAGAATCTGTGGTTCCACAAGAGCTTGATCCTCTAAAAATAACAGCAATAGAGGCCATTCCCACACCAGGCTGTTATAATGCTATTATTCCACTTTCAACATCCTATGGAATCTCGGGATTTTAAACTGCAAGCCCCAGAGTTCCATAGGATGTTGAAAGTGGAATAATAGCACTATATGAGGAAGTGGCCAAAGAAACTTGCGACCAGCTTGCTGTGGTTGTGTGTCTTCAAGTTGTTTACGACTTGTGGAGACTCTAAGGCAAATCTATTATGGAGTTTTCTTGGCAAGATTTGTCCAATTTTTTGCCTTCCTCTGAGGCCGAGAGAGTATGACTTGCCCAAGGGTCACCCAACTGTTTTCCGTAACTAAGCAGAAATTCGAATCCCGGACTCCAGCTTTAAGCCAGCGCTCAAAGCACTACACCATGCTGGTTCCTGTTAATGTTTGAGTGGACCTCCTAAAAGGTATTGCCTGTCTGATTTTTCATTTGTTTAAATTTACAGTCCCCACGCCCTCCTCCCTGTTTTTGAGCAGTAAGGAAAATGCTCTTTCTAGTGGATGAATTTTTTTTCTATGCTGTACTCTGTCTGGAGCCTTGGTGAGAGGCGGGTAACAAACAAAATTTATTATTACTATTACTATTGTTAATGTGTGGGATTTGGAGGATGAAAGAGACCGGCCTTAATTAGGATCGGGACGAGTTCTTGTATATGGGATTTGGGGTGGCAAATCCTACAGTTTCAGCCTTGTCTTTGACTTGTTAGGTCAACCGACCACTCAGTTTTTGGACTGTGGTCTCTCCATCTGTCAATCAATCTGCAAAACGATGAGGACAGACTGGTGCTGACATTGTCAAAGCAATTTTTTAAATATTTAAAAAAGCATATCAAACCGAAGTACCCATATTTTAATACAAGAGGGACAAAAGAGCAAAGGAGAGTGTTTTCTTACTCACAGCTAAAAACGATGCCCTTCGATGGCAGCTGAAAGTCCTGAATTGTGACACTGTTTTCTACAGGAAGCCTCATTTTGACCTATTAGGGGAAAAAAAGGTAAGTTTATAGACCGCAGTGTAAAGAACTCGAATTTTTTTTGTCTTCATAGAGGGAGGTCATATCTCATTTTCTCTCTATGAACGCAAAAGCAAAATTAATGCCTATTTCTATCTCTATATGAAAAAGCACGCCTTTGCGTCACTTCCGCTCCGCCTCTTTTCGCTTCCGTCGCGATGCCGCCGACGCAACAGCTATATTTAGGTCGCGCCTAGTGGCGTCATCGTTCTTCGAGAGGCGCAGCTACGACACCGGCTCGGACGCGGCTGGGGTTCCGACCCTGCTTCTCCTTTCTCGAGCCTTGCGAAGGGAAACTACGGCCCTTTCGCGCCAGGGCGCTCTTGGGTGGCCACCATGATGAGGCGCAACAGGGCGGAAGTCGATCGCTACGTGGCCTCATTGCAGGCCGCGGCGTCTTCTCCCCGAGAGGCGAGTAGTGGTGGTGGGGGTGGTGGGTGGGTGTGAGCAAGCGGGGGCTGCCCGTCTCCTCCGCCTTTTGTCCGTTATTCCTTCAGGGGTTCAAGGGCGGCCGGTGATTGGTTTTCTCCGCGGTCTGTTTTGAAGCTGCTCTCCAATGAGCGAAGGAATTTAAGCACGCGGCGGGCCCGATGTGGGGGGGGGGCTCCCACAGAGGGAGTTTGTTGGGGCCGGGAAGCGGCCCCTGGAAAGAGGAGGGCGGGCTGGGTGCCGTTTGCGGCGTAGCTTCCCCTTTGCTCCAGCTTCCCACCCCTGTTTGTAATTGGCGGGAATGCTCTTAGTTAATGAGTACTCTTTCATTATTGTTGGTTAGTAACGCTTCTGTCCCGCCTTTCCACGGGTAATCACCCCACTCACACGCACGCTGTATCCTCACAAATACCTCGTGAAGTAGGTCAGGCTGGGAAAAAGGTAAGGACTGGCTCCAGGGCACTGGTGTGAGTTTCGCGCCCCAGGGAGGACCAAAGGAGTAATAAATGTTGGATGTGAGTTCCCATAACTCCCAGACAGTATCCCCACTCAGGAGGGATTCTCGGAACTGGAGCCAAAAGCACCTGGAGCCTCCTTGGTTTGAGAACAGCTGCTGCAGTCGTTGCACCACCCTGAGTCTTGGTTGCTAGAGAAGAAAGGAACCTGGGCTCTTTAAGGTCGCCTTTCTGCACTATGCTGTTATAGTGCTGCTATTCCACTTTCAACGTCCTGTGGAATTCTCGGGTTTGTAGTTTACTGAGGCCAAAGAGCTCTATTCTAAATGCCCCCTCCCTAAACTGCAAACCCCAGGCTTCCACAGGATGTGGAAAGTGGAATAATAGTACTATAACAGTGTAGTTCAGAAAGGGCCTAAGTTTGTAGTTCTGGGTCATGAATTCATTGGGATTTATTTCTGAACAGATAAAGTATAGGACTGTGCTATAAGAATATTAAAAAAACAAACAAACAAACAGCAAGTGGTACTTTTTCCTTTCCTGTATCATTGAGGAGTACCTTGTGAAAATTCTGCCTGTTTGATTCTTAAGAGCACAACAGTCCTTTTCCAAACTCTGCTTGACAGCTGTACCACTTGCTGCTGTTTCTGTCTGCCTTTTCTCCAGCCGTTCTGTCCACCTGGATGTAAATGAGGGAAGCACAGCCTGTAGCCTTCTTTGGAAGTTAGAGGCGCCCCACTCACTTCACCCTGCATTTTAAAAAGAGTCGTGTGCTGTAATGAGAGACTTAATAACTACAGTGGGCTATCACTGTTTGCTAGGGTTTGGTTCCAGGACCCCACCCCTTGAATATCAAAATCCATGGATACTCATATACAGTGGCATAGTAAAATGGCATCCTTTATATAAAATAGCACAATTCAGGTTTGCGTTTTCCATTTTTTAAAAAATATTTTCAAGTCATGAATGGTTGAATCCATGGGTACAGTATCTGTAGGTACGGAGGGCTGACTGTGTTATTATTAGCTAGGAATGAACCACTTCAATGATGTAAAAATAGTAATTGGTAAACCACAGTTAGAACTGTAATTTTAAGCAGACTATCAATAAAGTTCTGCAGATGGGACCTCAGGAAACAAGCACAGTATTTATTCCCGTTTGCTTGACCGTAGTTTTAACAATCGGGGTCATTACATCCACTTGGGCAGAATGACATATTACTGAAGGGGGATTTAAATGCTGCTCTAGTGTTTAATGACCTATATCATGGAATGGCAGAAAGCATCTGAAACATTCATAGAATCATAGAAATGTAGAGTTGGAAGAGACCACAAGGGCCATCCAGTCCAACCCCCTGCCATGCAGGAAAACCCTCAAAGCACTCCTGACAAGTGGCCATCCAGCCTCCGCTTAAAAACCTCCAACGAAGGAGACTCCACCACACTCTGTGGCAGCACATTCCACTGCCGGACAGCCCTGACCGTCAGGAAATTCCTCCTGAGGTACAGGCGGAATCTCCCCTCCTGCAGCTTGTATCCATTGCTCCTTGTCCTGGTCTCAAGAGCAGGAGAAAACAAGCCTACTCCCTCCTCGACATGACATCCCTTCAAATATTTAAACATAGCTATCATGTCCCCTCTCAACCTTCTCTTCTGCAGACTAAACATACCCAGCTCTCTAAGTCTGTCCTCATAGGGCATGGCTTCCAGGCCCCTCACCATTTTGGTTGCCCTCCTCTGGACCTGCTCCAGCTTATCCATATCTTTCTTGAATTGGGGTGCCCAGAATTGGATGCAGTATTCAAGATGAGGTCTAACCAAAGCAGAATAAAGTGGTACCAATACCTCCCTCGATCTAGACACCATACTCCTATTGATGCAACCAAGAATTGCGTTGGCTTTCTTGGCTGCCGCATCACACTGCTGACTCATGTTCAGCTTGTAGTCTATTAAGACTCCTAAATCCCTTTCACATGTACTGCTATCCAACCACGTGTCCCCCATCCTATATTTCTGCATACCATTTTTTCTGCCTAAGTGTAGGACCTTACATTTCTCTCTGTTGAAGTTCATTTTGTTAGCCTTGGCCCAGCTCTCCAATCTGTCCAGGTCCTTTTGAATTTTGATCCTGTCCTCTGGCTTATTAGCAACCCCTCCCAATTTGGTGTCATCTGCAAATTTGATCAGCGTGCCCTCTATTCCTTCGTCCAAGTCATTAATGAAGATATTGAACAGCACCGGGCCCAGGACAGAACCCTGTGGCACCCCGCTAGTCACTTCTCTCCAGGATGAGAATCTGCCATTGGTGACCACCCTTTGGGTACGGTCAGTCAACCAGTTACAAATCCACCTGACAGTAGCCCTGTCCAGCCCACATCTTACTAGCTTCTTTGCAAGAATGTCATGGGGAACTTTGTCAAAGGCCTTACTGAAATCAAGATATACTATGTCCACAGCATTCCCTTCATCTATCAAGCAAGTAACTCTATCATAAAAAGAGATAAGATTAGTCTGGCATGACCTATTTTTGAGAAATCCATGTTGACTTTTTGTAATTACGGCATTGTTTTCTAAGTAATTAGAAACTGACTGTTTGATGATCCGCTCCAGGATCTTTCCAGGTACTGATGTCAGGCTGACTGGGCGATAATTATTTGGGTCCTCTTTTTTTCCCTTCTTGAAGATGGGGACAACATTTGCCCTCCTCCAGTCTGCCGGAACTTCTCCAGTCCGCCAAGAGTTTTCAAAGATTATAGCAAGAGGTTCCGCAATGACCTCTGCTAGTTCTTTTAAAATCCTAGGACGCAATTCATCTGGCCCTGGAGACTTGAATTCATCCAGTGTGGCCAGGTGTTCCTGTACTACCTCTCTACCTATTCTGTGCTGCATTTCCCCCACTTCCTCACCTGCTCCCCAACCAGGTGAGGTAGACAACAACATTGTTGGTAGACAACTCGAGTATGGTGGGAAGTAGCATATATTCTCCATATTCTAACATTCTTAGCTCAAATGGTGAAATATCTCAGAATGCAGGTCCAAGAATTGTTTTTGTTATATTATTAAGATAGAAAATAATATATTTGTTTAAAACACTGTTTCTGTGAACAAAAATGAATAATTATTTCAGATAGCAGTTCAGCCCTGCAGTGGTTGATATAACCTATGTAACCAAAACTTTTATGAGAAATCTTCATTTTTCTCCCCCATTGCGATGAATATTTTTTCTTGTTTAGGCTTTTTTTTTGTTCTGTCCACCATATTGGCTCGTGATTTGATAGCTGAGCCATTGTGGGTCAAAAATGCAAGGAAGCAGATTCTAACTCCTTAGAATTAATTAAGCATTGGGTATTCTAGTTTTCCTCACCTATCATAGTCTTTGATAGTGTGCATCGTTTCTGCTTTTTAGGAATGGTATTCTTGCATTTGTGATGTACATTCTCCAGACTCTTGAGTCCTAGTTATCTTATTGGCATCTATCTGTCTACTTGTGCATTTGTTACAATGGCCACCAGTGGTATGTTTTTAATCAGGTGTTCTCTTTTCCACATATTCTTAATTAGAATTCATGTTTATTAGTTCAAATCCAAAGTGAATGCATAGCATTTGAAGAGCTTCTTTCTGCAGATTCTCAAGTGTTACAATGCAGAGAATATAGTAGCTTTTCCATGCTGAACTCTGTCTACTTCAAGAAGGGCCCTAAGAGAGAAAGTAGTATATTTAAGTTTCATTTTCAATTTTGGTTATTAGCAGTTGTGATTTATGAGCTGGCAGGGTGAAGAATAATCTGTGCGCTGATTGTAGCAAGTGTTGGCTTTTATTGTCTAAACAAATCAATCTTATTTGTTGTAAGTTTTGGTTTTAACACACTCCTTACTTTTTTAACCCTTTAAAATTTATAAATTGGCCTCAAACCCTCCCCAGATCACCGAAAGACTGAACCAAACCAATATTTTAAAGTAACCAAGTAAATGGTACTCTTTACAGCAAAAATAAAAAGGTGATTGTGTTACTTTGTAAAAATAATGTCATTAGCCCCTGTTCCCCCAGGGTGGTATGTTGTGGGCAGTGTTGTTGTTTGAATTTCATCACTTTCTGGAAAATACTAGGGCAAACACTGAAAGAAGATTCTTTTATCGGAATGCTGGAATGAAAACCATTCCCCTGACTAAACATACTTGTCAGAAATTAAAGGAATTACCGGGCAGTTTTTGTAACACTTGTGCATAGGACATGCAGTTCCACCAAAGGGAATAAAAAGGTCCCTGACTTAAGTGGAACTTATATGCTGCTTTCTTGGCTGTTTTTCAATATAGAAAGCCTTTAGTTATTTTTTCTGATACAGGAGCTGCTCCTTTGTCTGAAAATCCAGCTTGACCTTTGCTAGCCATGAACACGTGAAACAATATTTTGGTTTTCCTTAGGTGCTTTATAAAATCTATATTGGTTTTTCAACTAATGCAGAAAAGCTCTGTTGGGCCTAAGAAAAAGTCTGTTTGTGCATCTCTACTCTTAAAGTAGAGAATAGCACATACAAAAAAGATATAGTAGGTCACTATTATACCTTTTGCTTACATTACTCTCTATTTTAAGAATAGAGATGTGCAAATGCACATCCTTTTCATAAAAAGCTGTGCACAAAAGCTTTGATTTTGGTTCTCATGTAGATAATGAGGAACTAAATTCTTGCTCTGAGTTGTAAATTACCGCTCAACTGGTGAATGCTGCAGAGTTTGTAGCTTCTGCAAAATAATGTTTCTCCCAACTGGCATTAGCTGAAACTGTCTTAGTGGTCTATTTGCTTGTCTTTCAGGGTTCCATTATATAATTTTCCCAAGGACAGACACCATATAAAAAAAAGAAAAGAAACAAGAAATCGATCCTCAGATTTAGCAGGAGATAAGAAAGACCTATAGTAAATGGGGCATCCCGGTTCTAATCATGTATTAATGTTATGTGAATGTGCTATGGAATAGACCTTTATAGCTGACAGTTACTTTCGCTTCACGTGTTAACTACTGAATGTGACACTTAGTTTTGCAACCCCAGACAATATCCCCTGCATTTATAACCATTTTAACTGAAATTCATTTGTAATTTAACCCATCAACTGTGAACTTTAAAATGCTAGACCAGAGCTTTCCAAACTTTTCATGTTGGTGACACACTATTTTTGACATGCATCATTTTGTGACACAGTAATTCAGCTTTACAGCTTTACTAGCAAACCAGAGGTACCCAGAGGTGTATCTAGGGTGGGGAAAGGCTGCCCCCCCAATCCTGGCCTTCTGCCATCGCCCTCATCAGGAAAGGCCCCAGTGAGAGCAACGGCAGGAAAAAAGGCAGCCCCCTCCCAGCCAGTCCTTGCTCACTGCCATTGCTGTTGCTGGGGAAAGGCACGGCAGCGAGCCAGGCTCGGTTGGGGGTCTTTCTCAGCCGAGGAGGCAATACACCAACACACTACAGGTAAAACACTAATGCATCATGTCACACCATTTGGAAAGCCCTGTGCTAGACTTTAAGCACGACACTGACTTGTGTTGCATATTGATACAATTCTAAGTTTAAATACAGTGGTCCCTTCACTTTTGTGGGCTCAACCCTCATGGATTTGAATATTCATGAGTTATTTTATTTTATTTCAAATTCTTACTCTGTTTGCCCCTGCCCCAGAAAAAAAGTTCTCTCTAGGAATCTCTTAAGTCCTCCAGTGCTTTTCTGTAGCCCACTTCCACCAGACCATAGTGTTGTGGTAGAGAATCTAGAGATTCCTAGAGAAGTGTTTTCGGGCAAATTAAAATAAATTTGTGGTTTTTATTGTTATTTGCACTTTCCACTTTCACAGGGGTCTTACACCCCTAACTCCTGCAAAAGTAAAGGGCTCACTGTGTCCAGAATAATAAAGCTAGTGGGATGGGATTAGCACAATGCATTTATAAGAGAGCTAAAGTTTCTATCATAAAAGGGCTAGAATAAGATAACTAACCTCTTTCTGAAGATGGAGAGACATAATGATTCAAAGAAAGCAGTCTCTTGCTGGACCGTTTTTGTAAGTCAAGTTGATACGATGGGACCAGTATGGCTGCAGTTACATAAGATATGAATCAGTGAAAAATTTTTTCCCTGAAACATTTCAGTGACCCAGACCTTTGTTGGAGAGGGAGGAACTTCCTGTAGTACCTGGAGTGACTAGTTCACATCTCACTGTTTCCATAGCTTCTCTAAGTGTCCTTAAATAGCCATCCTATCATTCTTGAACCGTAAGGTATTTGGATTTCAGAAATGGCTGTCTTTTGACAAATATTGCATGAATAATCATGTCAGAAATAAGTATCTGCGTCTGAAAAAAAAATAGCGTATATCAGACCAGACTTTATCACTATGTTGCATTTGCTGGCCTTCTCTTTGGGCTGTGTGAATTAGCAGGTTCTTAGAAATTTTGGTTTCACATTAAGCAGTTTTTAAGAAAATGTTGGTCATGTGTTAGTGAAAGCCGGTGACTTTCAAACCATTGACAATGTGGAATATTTTGAACCATTGCTTTTAAAGTGAGAAGCTGTTGCCTCCAGAACGTGGAAGTATTGAAATCTGTCACATTGTAAGATGCAAACTACAGTTCTCCTCTCCACATTAGCGGGTTTGACTCTCGCAAGTTTGATTATTCACAATGCCCGCTTGCTTCCCTCCGCCATGTGCTCTCCTGCCCGCAGTTGCCAGTGTGATTGCACTGGCAGCAGGCAAGAGAGTGAAGGAGAGGAAAGATGTCCCCCATGCTCTCCTACCCCTGCTAGCCGTGCGCTTGCGCAGGCAGGGGGCAGTGAGAGAGTGAAGGGGGAAGATCTCCCCTCATGCTCTTCTGTCGCCACTGCCCATGCAATTACGTGTGCAAGGGGCAATGAGAGAGTGAAGGGGGTAGGTCTTTCCCCGCCCATGCTCTCTTGCGCCACTGCCTGTGTGATTGCGCATATGGGGGTGGTGAGAGAGTGAAGGAGGGAAGATCTGCCCATGCTCTCCTGCCTCTGTTGCCCACATGATCATGCAGGTGGGGGGTGAGAGAGTAAAGGGGAGGGAAGATCTCCACCCGCATCCTCTCCTGCGCTGCTGCCTGTGCCATCACGCTGGTGGGGGGCGACAGAGAGTAAAGGGGAGGGAAGACCTCCCCGCAATACTCTCTTGGCTGCCTGCAGTTATTCACAATTTTTTGACTTTTGCAGGGGTTTTTGTCCCTAACCTAACTATATAAGCAACTTGTGTTCACATTTTTTTTAAAAGCCATATTTCTCTCTTCTTAGAAATCCATGAAAGGATTCTTTTTTGCTAAGCTGTACTATGAAGCAAAGGAATATGAACTTGCTAAAAGGTAATAGATCTCTAAAGGAACTGAAAAAATGTTTATGCTGTGATTCTGAATGTCTTCTTTTTAGGTTTTGAGCACCTTCTGTTGAGAAATCTTTGATTTCCAGTTTTGTGTGTGTCAAGTAGAATGCTTATACTCTTGTATTTTTCGTGCAAATTTAATATTGTATGGAGAACAAATCCTGGGTATTGCTTAACACTAAGTAATGTGGTTTTGAAACAATATGTGTAAAACTTTGCACTCCTGCCTCTCTTTTAATGAGAACCATAGAATGATTACTTTCATCAGTTATTAACTGCTGGCATGTTAACTTGCTATGCTGTTTTTGCAAAGGTACATATCTGCCTACCTTGGTGTTCAGGAAAGAGATCCTAAGGCACACAAATTCTTGGGACAACTGTATGAAGCTGAAGATAACATAGAGAAAGCTGTCGGCTGTTACAAGGTGAGAAAGGGCGGACATTTTTCTTTGTCTATGTGGCTGCTAGATATTGTGATTGAGATTCTTAAATATATTTAGTATTTATTTTAGAACACACTGTAGAATATTAGAGAATATTTTCTAAAAAGGTGTAACAGTGTAAGACTAGACTAAAACTGGATCTTACATCTATTGACCAAATGCTAGCCAGGGACTGCATTTCACACATACAGGACTTGTATGTGGATAAAGCTGTATAGCAGGAGTAGACAACTTCAGAGGGCATGGGGGCATATTCTGCCGCCTCATTAGTCCCATCATAGACCACACCAGCCCCTCTAGGGGAAAACTGATTATCAGCTAAAACAGAGGGGAGATTGCCTCGTTCTTGAGGATTTTTTCCTACTTGAAGGTGTGATTCTTCTCTTTTACTCAGTGTGGATAAATAGGCTGTGGCTGATCAGAGAGTATTTGGGGCCCTGGCAGCTGCCAAAAAACAACAAAAAGAAATAGTTTTGGAATAGTGTGTTGGATTCTCATCCCTTTTCTGAGAAGTTTCATGGTTGTAGAGCCTCTATGGAGAATGTTTTTGCAAGGTAGTAGGTATGTTTTGGGTATGGAGATGGATGTTGGCTTATCCAGATAACTGGATCATTACATGACTAGTTTTCTTTCCTGTTTCTGTAAAGTGTAGAAGGAAAAAGAAAACAATTTTAACTCACTTGTAGTATGATCCAGCTGGTATTCTCAAACATCAGGAAATGAGAAGGGGCTAACTTCCTATAAAGCTTTTAATTCTTCTCTCATGGACCTCTGTGCTGTTAGCCTGATGAAAGGTAAAGCTAGGTGTGCTCACTGCGATCTTTGGCCAAGTTTTTGAGCTTAAGCTCATCTAGGGCCTGTGCTTGAATTTCAACCACCCTGGTTTGTCACACAAAGAAGCACAGTTCCTTTTCTCTTCACAAGTCTTCCAAGCTCTAGCAGCTTTGCATGGTCTTTTCCCCTTAGATCAGCAGCAATCCCACTTGTTAGTGACTGGTCAAATAAAAGTCACTTGTCACTCTGTTTTTGTTTTATCAAATATAAATGGAATTATATTGGTTCACTCAGATTTGGAATGGTAGCTGCACTGAAGCAAATCACTAACCCAAACTGGAGAGAACTCTGAGGTAATGCTGCTAAAATTCCTGAGGTGGGGAAAGGGCAGGAAAACAGGAAGGAGTCAATGTACTGCTACAAAATTTCCTGAGGTTAAAAAAAAACTGGTGGGAAAATGGCAAAAGGCTCTTTAAAAATACTGCTGGTAAGATTACAAGGGGTGAAAAAAAATAGGCTCAACAGGTTCTCTTCAAGTATGAAGTACAAAACCAGACAGCACTGGGTGCTCTTTTGCTAGTTACAAATATGACATTAAAATAACTTCTTAACTTGTGCTGATGTGTTATAGTTCTCTGTCTTGCAGAACTCTGTCATACATAAACCCAGAATTAAACTTTATGTGTTTCTTCTCTTTAATTGGGTCTTTAGCGTTCAGTGGAATTGAACCCAACACAGAAAGAACTTGTATTGAAAATTGCTGAACTACTATGCAATAATGACATTACTGATGGAAGAGCAAAATACTGGGTTGATAGAGCAGCCAAGCTGTTTCCTGGAAGCCCTTTAGTTTTCCGCCTAAAGGTAAACCTTTCTTGAACTTTATATAGTATGACAATGTGCACAGAGCTTGGAACACTGTTAGTCTTTTAAAGTAATTTATTATTCATTGCTTTTTCAAAGTAATTTATTAAATGTTGCTTATTTAGAGAACAGCATGTTGCCTTTCCATTCTTAATTTTATTAGGCTTTGATGGCTAAATAACAGCCATTGGTTGGAAATCTTACGTAGAATTGACAGCATCAAAAATTAACCATGGCAGTAGTATTGTAGAATTAATTTCATTAGTCTTCTTTATTCTCAGATTTTTCTTCTAATCTCAGGAATGGATGCCTCATAACATGCAGTAATATCTTCTATACTTTGAAACCTCTGATAACAATAAAAAAGCTGAGGGACTAAATACATGTCCTGATCATTCTTATGTTCTTGAGAACTTATTCATATGTTGCCATTTCTTAAAAGGAGAGTAAAAATGAGGCGATCCATTTTTTGATGTTAAAATTACACGCAAACACAAATATGTCCATTACTCTCAACTTGTCTTATATCTTCACCATAGGAGCATCTCTTGGATTGCAAAAGTGAAGATGGATGGAATCAACTTTTTGATTTGATCCAGTCAGAACTGTATGCCAGACCAGATGATGTATACGTCAATGTCAGATTAGTGAAGCTGTACATGTCAAACAAAAGACTTAGAGATGCTGTGGCACACTGTCAGGAAGCAGAAAAGAAGATTTCCTTGCAGTCAAGCTTGGAATGGTGCTCGTGTGTTGTACAGACACTTAAGGTTTATGTGGTTGTATTTTCTTATGTGTGTTGTAAAATGTTCCCTTTGGAAAGTATTACAGTGTGCATCCTTTAAATGACTAAATGCTGCTTTGGCTTCTTCAGCATAACTGAGACAAGTATTTGTAGAACAACTTTCCATTTGCTTTTCTTCATTTACTTTGCCAGTGGTGGAACATTGCCCCACTGATCTGCAATATGAATGTAGCTGTTAAGAGAATATATTTGTTATAGACCTCAAGCATGATGTAGACTTAGTGCAGTAAGTAGATACGGCGTATTAAGTATATTGACATTCTTGGTTCTGCCAGTTACTTACACTGTTACATTATATAGAGAGAGAATTGACTTTCCAGTCCATAACGCTGTTACTCCTTTTTGAATCTGCTGAGATGATGCTACTCAGTTTGTCTTCCAAAAGACAGTGTTAAATATCTCTGTCCTGTAAGTCCCCATGATATTGTTCTGGACAAGATTTTAACATTATCGTATTTGTTGGTGTATTAGATGCACCAACATATAAGACGCACTCTATTTTCAGACTGTATTCTCTAGGAAGATTTTTTTTAATACTCCGCCAAGGCGTAAAGGAAAGATGGGAGAATGAAAGGTTCTCCTTTCTCCCCCGTTCCTGTCATTTTGCCTTGGTGAGAAGTCCTCGCTGAGGCAAAGAGGAAAGGAAAGTGCAGGGAGGAGGGCAAAAGGAACTCCTTTCTCCCCTGTTCCTGTCGTTTTTCCCATGGCAAAGAGAAGTCGCCGCAGAGGCAAAGAGGAAAGGAAAGTGGGGGGGGGCACAAAAGGAGCTCCTTTCTCCCCCATTCCTGTTGTGTTTACCTTGGTTGGAGAAAGTTCCTGCAAAGGCAAAAAGAAAAGGAAAGCCTGGGAGGGAGGTGAAAGGAACTCCTTTCTCCTCTTTTCCTACCGTTTTTGCCTGGTGGAGGAGAAGCGAATTCTCCCCAGCCAGGCACTTGCACAAGCATTCCTTTCACTCCCTTGCTTTCCTCTGTATTTAGGCCTGGCAGGAGTTACTGTAGTTGCCGGTGTATAAGATGCACTCCATTTTCCGAAGACATTTTTTGGGGGGAAAGTGTCTTATACCCTGGCAAATACAGTATTTAGTTGTAGGCTGCAATATTTCAATAGAAAATAAGTTAATGAAATAGAGTCTCACCTTGCCTGATAGATATAGTGGTGATTTGATGGCCAAACCTTACTACAGTTTGACTAAACAATGACTTTTGATTCATTTCCCCCAGGAATATCTGGAATCTGCTCAGGAGTCTGAATCGGATAAAAATAATTGGAGAAAGATACATCGTGATCTTTTGTTGGCTTACTCCAATCTGGTTGTAATGACACTTTCAAACAGAGGTGTAGAAGAAAGCAGAGAATCCCTTGAAAGGTACCTTTATTTTACATAAATTATATAGAAATAACTAAATTGGAGTGGCCAGTTGGGTTGGGGGGGCATGTTGACCCCACATGGGGTCACATTACCTCCTGCCGTATGCCCACATTTTTAAAGTTCTGAATTTGTGTGTGTGTGTGTTTGAAATTTTATTAACTAAAAAGGCACATACACCTTTTTGGATGTGCAAGTAATTTCACCATGTTTTCAGGCCTCCCTGCGTTTAACCTTTGGAAGAGACCATAAGCAAGATGAAATTGCCCCCTGGGGGTGATGAACATTTTTTGGGTACCGTGGATTTCCTGGGGGCCTAAGAATGGCTTCGGGGGCACACTGTCTCTACTCTTACTCTAAATGATGCTCCTTAGTTCAGGGGAATAATCGTTCCTCAGGTGTTGTGGCTGTACCAACACCTTTTGGGTTTGTTGGAGTTTTGAAAATTGCTTTGAAAATTACTTTCAGAGATGCACCAGCTTGCTGGTTTTGTAGCAGTAAGTCCTGGACTCTGAATTTGCTCCTTGCTCATGAGTATTCATCTCTTGTAGTTTTGATCATGCTCTTCATTCAGTAAAATTACATGCAACTGGAGGTGATGAATTATCTGCAACTTTCCTGGAAATGAGAGGCCACTTCTATATGCACGCTGGAACGCTGCTCTTGAAAATGGCCCAGCGAAGCGACATGCAATGGAGGGCTGTTTCTGAATTGGCTGCTTTGTGCTACCTTCTAGCTTTTCAGGTAAGCTCTTCTAAGGTGACATGCTTTTCATTTATTTACATGACTTGTGTTGTAGAAAACAATGTTTTAAAATTGAAGCTGTCCATTCCTGTTCTGCCAAAGGTTGAGGATGGCCACACTAGGATTCCCTGAATCTATTGCACACTACTTGCAGTATCTCCTGCTGCTATCCTGTGGCAGAAGAAAAGACAGACATAATTTTGCTTTTATACAAGGTGTATGAGAAGCATATGTGATTTGTCCTGAAGCATGTTCAGGACATGCGTTTGTGTCCTAAAGCGTTTGTTCAGGACAAATCACGCTTTTGGGAACACAGTTTAGCTTAAAAACAAGACTATGCTCTCATTGTGTCTCATTTTAAAAACAGATAATAGCATTTTTACCTCCAAAGTAAATTCACTGTCAAGGTAGCACAAAGATTGGTGGGGCAAGGGGTACATATGCAGCTTTGCAGGCTGCATGTTTTCTACCCCCATGTAAATAGATATTCCCATATGTACAAATCTGTATAGATATGAACCTTAGGTCACTCTTTTCTACTCTGTAATAGTTAACTTTTCAAAAACAAATACAACTTGTTATGCTTGTAAACCTATTCTTGTGTGTAGAAATAAAAGGAGAAAACGCATGCAGTCAGATGGTGTCAGTCATTGTCTACAAATAACTTTATATAGTCTGGCCATGCCACTTCTTGTGCACCGTGGGCAAGCAGGCTTTATATTCATACTGCTCACCTTGATTTGCTTCTCGATTTGTCCTGCTTAAGGAAAAGTGTGGTTCCTCATGGGTACTGCCTTTCTGCATCCAGTTAGTTCCTGTTCTGATATTTTGCCAAACTTCTGGTTGTATGTTGTGGCACTATTGTAGTGGTATGGATCTACAAATATGGCCCTGGGATGCTTTTGCTGTGTTTTGCCATATCCTCTTATCCTCATACTAAACAGAATTTCAAGCACCTTAGCTTATCCTTTCCAAAAAAGATGCCACTGGGACTAGTTTGAGCAGAAGCCTACTATTGCATTTATTTGAAAGAAGACAGAATTTATGACTTGATTATTCAAGTTCTTCTTTGTGGTCTCTGTGCCTCATACTTTAGGAGCTTTCGCACCTGCGCGGTAGCGATCGGAAGATTCTAGAGCTCAGTAGCTTGGCAGGAACCCCTCCCCCATGCCGGTACTGCGCATGCTCAGCCCACCGAGCAACGGTCACTCCTCAGTTCTTTCTTGTCCGCCATTGCGAACAGAAGGTTCTTTTGGTAGCTTGTGCTTCTTGGCTTTATTCTTGGCTTTTGACCCAGTCTTTTCAGTTTTGGATTACGGCTTCGGATTGCGATTTGGATTTGGTGTTTCTGGCTTCTGGTTTCGACCCGGTTTTTGGCTTGACTTACGATTTTTGGATTTTGGACTGGTTCTGTCGAACCCCTCCCCCCTCTTCTCTTCTGCTGGACTCATTCTATGTCAGCGTTGTTTAAGAGCTGCATCTCCTATGGAAGGAAGGTCGCGCTTTTGGACAAGCATCGTGAGTGCCTCTTCTGTTTGGGCGAGGGCCATAACATCCAGGCCTGCCCTGAGTGCAAGCAGTTTACCCACCAGATCCTCTGCAACCGCTCAGTGAGACTGAAGTCTCATTGTTGGGAGGAGTCCCTGCGTGCGCAGAAACAGCCCGAGGCCCACGGTGTCATGGCCGAAAAATCTTCTCGTTCGGCGACCACTTCATTGGCAGCGGCAGCGGCTGCCTTACCTTCCACCTCATCAGTACCGGGCTCGGTACTGACCCTGAAGCTCCCGAGGATCCTGAAGGTTTCAGCTCCTCCGGCTCGAGAGGACCCTGCGGGCTCGCAGGCCTCCACTTTCTCCAAGCCATTAACACCGACTCAGAAGAAGCATCCTCCTACCCAGGACACTAGAAAGGCAAAGGAGAAGGAGAAGAAGAAGAGGAGGAAGGAAAAGAGACGCTCCCCTCAGAAGGAGACTCGTCTCCCTATATCTACACCTATCCAGCTCACTGGGGAACCAGAAGAGCTGTCCGAAGATGAGGAGATCCTCGAGGTGTCTGACGAGGAGCAGACTGCAGAGGTCCTGCCCTTGGAACCGCCTGAGTTGACGGCTGCGGTTACCCTGCCGGATCACTGTCCATCGGTCGACCGCCGGGAGGAGGCTGTGGTCCTGCATCGGCCTTTGCCTGCCCATAGGCCAGCCTCTAGACGGAGTGAGTCCCGCTCTCCTGACCAGAGAGCCAGGCCTCCGTCCCCGTGACATCGGCAGATGAGCCTGGAGAGAGCCTACTCTGGGGACACCGTCTACACCTCCGCCTCCTACCTCGGTAGGTACAGCCAGGAGCACCTCTGGCACGAGCCCGCGGGGTCGTACTACTTGTACTCCCCGTTGTACAAGGACCGGTACCACCCTGACGTATGGTACTGGTCACCACGACATCGGTCTCGCTCGCCCTCCCAAGAAGCCCATTGCTCCCACCATGAGAGGCTGCCACGCCGATTGCCTCACCGATCTGACTTACCGCACCATCGGAGGTCCAGGGAGCCCTCATCCCATTACGGGGGAGTGTCGCCTCCCCCAAGGATGACGGCAACCGCAATGCGTACTGTGCCCCAACCCACTGTGGCACAAGCGACGCGACCGGCGACGTCGATGACACAGGCCGCCCGCCGCCCAAGGCCCTCGGTGGTGCCCCTCAAGGTCACGTCGACCTCGGTACCAGTGCAGCCTGCGGCTCCCACGGTCACCCTGGCTCTCCCTGCCCGCAAGCCATCTCAGGAGAGAGCAGCGGAGGGATCTCCGACTCCATCTTCAGTCGTATGAGTCGGACTCGGACTCTGCAGAGTCGACTCCGTCATCCCACGAGTCACCTCCGTTGGCATTTGGAGAACTGGGACCAGAGACGGCACTGGAGGACGTGCAACAGTTCTTGGCAATCCTCCTCTGTATGGCCACAGCCCTCGGCCTGAAGGTTGCGGAACTGGCCCCAGCGGCTCAGGACCCTGTCTTCCAGTATCTGGAGACATGCCCACCATCTACTGCGCTGCTACCCTTTCTGCCAGCATTGCTGGACGCAAGGAAGCAACTGTGGGCGAAGCCGGCTTCAGCGCAACCGTTCCTGCACAGGCTTGAACACCTGTACAAGATGCAGTGAGAGGATGTGGAGTTCCTTTTTGCTCACCTGGTCCCGAACTCCATTGTGGTCAAGTCAGCCCAGACGAAAGGTGGAAACCGAGCACATACCACCCCGCCAGACCGTGAAGGTCGGAAGCTCGACACTTTCAGTAGGCAGTTCTACTCGGCTTCTTCCCTGGTGGCCAGGACCCTGAACATGATGGCTTGCCTCGCGGCATACCATCGAAACATCCTGGACCGACTTGCCCCACTCCTCGCTGATCTGTCGGAGGAGTCCCGTGCTGCCGCCACGCAGCTCTTCGGCGAAGCCGTTGTGGTTGCCAACGAGCAGATCGCCTCCTCAAGGCGTGCCATGGAGGCTACCTCAAGGGTGATGGTCGGTGCGGTGGCCCTTCGATAACACACCTGGTTGTGTTCCTCGGGCCTCCAGGAGGACAGACGCAGGAAGATCGAGGACCTCCCGTTCGACGGCCAGGGGCTCTTCCATACGTCAACGGACGAGGCCATGGACCATCTTGTTAAAGCCCGTCTGACGGCAAAGAAGATGGGCATAAATCAACCAGCCCAGTCCCGCCGCAGCTTCGGCAGCTTCAGCTCTAGGCCATTGTGGCAAAGGTCCTCTTTCTTCTCCACATACCAACCATGGTCACTGCGATCAACCGCGTCCCGGCCATCCACTTCATTTGCCTCACGAAGACCTCCTCGAAGACGCCTGTCTTCTTCTTCTAAGAAGTCTTCGTCCGGGACGAGGTCTCGGTTTTGATGTGTTGCACAGGTCTCCACCAACGCCAATCTTCACCCTCCCAGCAACCCTTCAACAACAACCGAGCTTGGCCAGATACCTCTCCAAGTGGCGGAAAATCACTACGGACCCCTGGGTACTTACCATCATCTGCCTGGGCTAAGCCATAGAGTTCCAGAATATTCCGCCGTGAGGGGTCTACTACTCCACCCCGGCCAGCTCGGTATTGTTGGAAGAGATCCAGTCCCTTCTACAGAAGGGAGTGATCGAGAAACTTCCGTCCTCAGCCAAGACCACCGGCTTCTTCTCAAGGTACTTCACTGTACCGAAGACGGACGGAACCCTGCAGCCCGTCCTAGACCTTAGAGGGGTGAACGACTACATCCGCCCCAAGAGGTTCAAGATGGTCATGCTACCCTCGATCCTGCCTTTCCTTCGGCAAGGGGACTGGTTCACTTCCATCGACCTTCGGGACACCTATTTTCACATCTCCATTCACCCGCAGCACAGACGGTACCTACGGTTTGCGGTCGACAGTACTTGCTACCAGTACCGGGTGCTACCGTTCGGCCTCTCGACTGCGCCACGGGTCTTCGCCAAGTGCATGGCCCCCGTGGTGTTGTTTCTGCAGACGAAAGGCATTTTGATCTACCCCTCCCTGGATGATTGGCTCTTGGTGGCGTCCTGCCAACAAAAACTGTACAAAGTCATACACCGGACTCTGGCTCTTCTCACCCGACTCGAACTCCGTGTCAACCCGAAGAAATCCCATCTCGAACCCACAAGGGTTCTCGACTTTATTGGGGCACCCCTGGACCACGGTATCAGCGAGGGCCTACCTACCGATGGACAGGGGATGGACGCTTCATCAGGCAGCGTTTGCCGTCTTCCCTGCTCCGACGGTGACAACAACTCTTGGCTACACGGCCTCGACGACCGCCGTGACCTACCTCTCCAGGCTTCGTACACGACCGCTTCAGCACTGGTTTGTCCGAGTCTTTGATCCTCTCTCGGACGACCAGTCACGCCACTACCAGCTTCCTCAACAGGTGCACCAATCCCTGCTGTGGTGGCAGTCTTACAGCCACCTTCTGTCAGACATGCCGTTCCGGGAACAGAATCTGAAGGTCACGGTAATGACAGATGCCTCCCTCTATGGGTGGGGAGCACACTGCGACAATCTCAGAGTCCGCGGCTGGTGGATCGGTCACGACACTACCCTCCATATCAACGCCCTCAAACTACTAGCCATCTACAAGGCTCTGTGGGCGTTTCGTCACCTCGTCGCAGGTCGCACGGTGTTGATCCTCACCGACAACACGACAGCGGTCTGCTATGTCAACAGGCAGGGAGGGACTCACCCAACCACCCTCCTCAACATCGCCCTCGACTTCTGGGACTGGTGTGTCTCGCTTCGGATCCATCCGATGGCGGTTCACTTGGCCGGACAGGAGAACACCACAGCGGACACCCTCAGCAGGGACACCTCTTCCCACCATGAGTGGTCCCTCTCCAGCAAGGCCTTCCAGATGGTTCGGGACCGATGGAGCGAGCTGATGATCGACCTCTTCGCCACCAGCGAGAATGCGAAGTGTCGTCGGTACTGCTCGAGGGCCGGCTGCGATCGCCACTCCATTGGCGACGCTTTCCAATTTCGGTGGAACGAGGGATTCCTCTATGCATTCCTTCCGTTCCCTCTACTCGGCCAGGTGATATCAAAGATCCTCACGGACCGAGCAGACATCGTTCTTGTGGCACCGTACTGGCCGAGGCACCACTGTTTCGGGCCCCTGTTCGAGGCTGCCCGGGGACGGATTCTCCAGTTTCCAACAGCACCAGACCTTCCGCTCCTGGCCCTCCATACCTGGAGGATATTGCCCTAAACGACCCCGTCGTCGGCAACGTCCTGACCACAGCTAGGAAGGAATCGACGCGCCGCAATTAGCATTACAAGTGGCGGCATTTCATGGCCTTCGCTGAACAACAAAGGGAGCCAGTATCGCCTGTCAACCTGCCTACCATGCTCCACTTCCTTCTACACCTTCGACAGCAAGGCTTGGCCTTCCAGTCGCTAAAGGTTTACTTTGCCGCTGTCGTGGCATACCAGCCTCCACGATCCCCATCGGCTGCTCTCTTCTGTCACGGCACCGTGAAGCAGTTTCTGAAGGGCCTGCAGCACCACTGCCCGCCGGTATCTCCACCTCTACCGCTGTGGTCTTTATCGTTGGTGCTGTCGCAGCTGACAAGACTGCCCTTTAAACCAATGGCGACTGCAGATGACAGGCCGCTTGCCATGAAAACTGCCTTCTTGGTAGCTGTCACCTCTACCAGGCGGGCGGGAGAGCTGACAGCGTTACGATCTGATGAGCCATACCTCGTCTTTCACAGAGACAAGGTGGTCCTTTGGCCTGACATCTCTTTCCTGCCGAAGGTGGTATCCAACTTCCACCTGAGCCAGGACATCATCCTGCCCACCTTCTACCCGGACCCGACTACGCCTTTGGAGTGGTCCCTTCCCTCTTTGGATGTTCATCGGGCCTTGGCGTTCTACTGCCTCTTATAGACAGACCCCGGACCTCTTTGTGTGCTATGACAGGTGTCAAAGAGGCCACAAGGTATCCACCCAGCGGTTTTCCAAGTGGGTGGACCAATCTATCCACCTGGTGTATGAGCTTGCCAAGAAGCCTCTGCCAGACCTTCTTTGGGCTCATTCCACCAGAGCCGTGGCGACATCTGCAGCCCTCCTGTGAGGAGCCGACCTGCAGGAACTCGGCCGTGTGGCGACCTGGTCCTCGCCATCAACCTTCATGTGCCACTACAGGCTCAACTGCTGGTCCCGTCGAGATGTTTGGTTCGGACGTGCTGTGCTGGCTTCTGTTCTGTAGGACTTGACCCACCATCCTACCGGTAAGCTACACAGTCTCCTAATAGATGAGGCACAGAGACCACGAGAAGAAGAACAGGTTGCTTACCTGTAACTGTAGTTCTTCGAGTGGTCATCTGTGCCCTCATACATGCTCGCCCATCCGTCCCCTCTCTTTCAGGTCCTTTTTCTCAGCGGACCAAGAACTGAGGAGTGACCGTTGCTCGGCGGGCTGAGCATGCGCAGTACCGGCATGGGAGAGGGGTTCCCACCAAGCTACTGAGCTCTAGAATCTTCCGATTGCTAACGCGCTGGTGCGAAAGCTCCTAATGTATGAGGGCACAGAAGACCACTCAAAGAACTACAGTTACAGGTAAGCAACCTGTTCATTTCTGTTTATTGTTGTTGTTGTGTACCTTGAAATTATTACTGACTTATGGTGACCCTACAATGAACTTATCACAGAGTTTTCTTAGCAAGATTTATTCAAGAGGAGTTATCTTTGCCTTCCTCTGAGGCTGAAAGAGAATGACTTGTCCAAAGTCACCCAGTGGGTTTCCATGGATATGAAACCTGGTCTCCAGAGCTGCAGTCCTGAGTACCACTGTACCATTCTGGCTCTCATTCTTCAGAAGATTTCTGTACTTCAAAGAAAAATGAACTTAAAGTCAACTTAACTTTAGTAGTGCTGTTTTATCCTCTTATTTCTTATACTTGATACTCTTCCAGGTTCCAAGACCAAAATCAAAATTAATAAAAGGAGATCAAGCTGAACAAGAGAAGTTGGAAATATTAGCCTGTGACCGACTAAGCCAGTCTGGTAAAGAAAATAAACATAGTATTTCTTTTTAAAATCAAAGTGGTAGCATTTAGTAAGTACAGCTAAGTAATGAATTACATAACGAGTTGAAATAGTAACAAAGCTAATGTTAATTCTAAGCATTCTAGGGATACTGTGGATTTAAAAACAGATAAAGTGCTGGATTCCTACCACAACTTCTTCCATAATCCCCTCAAATACAACAAATCATGTTTAGCTTACTGCATTTTCAGACCTACGATTCTTCTCCTTTGTGTTATAAAATTTTAAAGTTAAGAACAAAACTCTGTGAATTCAAGTTCTGTAGTACAGTAAGTTCTGCTATAACACATGTTTTTATAGTGCAGATTTGCAGTAACATGACTTATTAATACCTGAGCACTGTTCACAGCATACAAACTTTTAATTGTCTGTAGCACAGTTCCCATCTTGAGTGTTCAAAACTGACGAGTTGGTGCCTCTCCACATCTCAACTGCTAACCAGCAATAGCACTTCCTTTCATCTTAGTTGTTCAGTTTCTGAGCCACATGGGTTTGAGGAGGTGTTCAACAATGCTGCGCAACTTTAGGGGCAAGATGAGCAGAGAGAAACGTGAGGTCCAAAAGTCAGCCTACTTCTCTCCTCTCAGCTGCTACGACACCAAGTCTAGCACCAACAGTTGCCCAAAAGGAAGAGCCTTGTTGGCTTGTCACCTCTCCCGACAACCCTGCCCCATTTCTTTCTATTCCAAGCCCCCCTCCCATTCTAGTCAGCAACCACCACACCTTTCGTTGAGTCCCTCCAGATGAAAGGTTGCCTCCTGGGAATTCCGCTTCACTCCATCGTGCACTCCATCCTGTCTTCCTTTCCCTCTTTCTAGTTATCCCGCCAACGTGCTGAAACACCAACTCTTGCAATGTGGGGAGGTGTAACTATAAATAAAAGAAGGGATGGGTAAATGCATGTTGTAGCTTCTCTGCTGTTGCTGCTCCTGAGAGTCTAAGCCTAGCAAGTGTTATGAGGCAGGGGTGAGAGAGACAGCAAGCAAATTAACAAATGTCGTGAGACCCAGCCAAATTTATTTTATTTATAATGGATTAAAATTTGTGGTATGTTTAATAGCTTAGGTGTCAGTAATTTTTTTGATATTGGCACCTAACCCTGTTTTTCTTATAAGTCCTGATTCTTAGATCTCAAATTGTTGTAACACAGACTTTGTACAAGCACAACTATCATAGTATAGCAGAACTTACTGTATTACCAGTTGACAAGATACAGTCTTAATGCTGGCAGTGTTATACATGCTGTGTTTAAACTGCTGTTACCATATGTCGTTTCCCTTTTCAGGACATATGCTACTAAATCTGAGCTATAACAAGCCAGACTTCTTCAAGGAGATTGTTGAATCATTTGCAAACAAGAGTGGCCAGTCAACTTTATTTGATGCATTATTTGGGAGTGGTTCCTCTCAGAAAACTCATTCCTTGGCACTGATGATATTAGAAATATTGGTGTTCAAGGACCAGAATGCATAGAACTAACTAGATATGATATTGGTAAGCAATTTGGTTTGAGTATTGAATATGTGCATTTATGTTATATAAAGACATTGTACATTACATTATATTACATTACAAGTACATGTCTTTTAATTTAAGCATGAAATAGTTGAAGAAGCAGTTGGGTATGAACACTGTAACTATTGCAGAATTTTAAAATACATTTTTCTTTCTCTTGCCCCCAAGAGTGCTTTAGGCCAGGATATAGTAATGTACTTCCACTGGATTCTACTGTTTCTGCAAGTGAGACTTACAAGACCCCCATGCCTTCTACCTGTGGCTCCCATACCGTATGATCTTGGGACTGTTTTTAGGGTGTGTAGGTGAGGGAGCTTCTAGAGAGAAAGGGAGGTTCATTTCTTCCCAGTCTCACTGGTGGAAGCAGCAGAAGTACACAAAAGTAGGGATAGGCAACTGCAAGGGATAGGGACGATCTCTCTTGCCCCCCATGGTCTGTGGCATGGTCACTTCTAGTTCTGGGAATCAATCCAAATACAATCACTTTTCAAGGTTTTGGAGGCAAGGAGACTCAAACTACCAATTCCTTATGGCTTTGGGGACGGTTTTTTTCAACCTTTGAAACCCTGAGTCTGGACTTTTCCAACCCTGGCTCAGTTTATATGCTTATATTATCTATTATATTGTGATGACTAAAGTTTTATGTATACTTTTGATGCAGCAGCTCACCACCTGGGTGTATATAGATGGGTTAGCAGATAATATTTTTTTGCATCACAATTGACAAGGTGTTTATATCATTCTCTTAACACTTTTTCAGGAATGCACCACTTTTCCATGAAAAAATATTATTTAGCCAAGTATATAACAATTCGGCTATTACTGGTGATGGCTTTGTATCTAGGAGAACTGCATCTAAGTAATCTTAAACTGAAGTTACAGTTTCAGACACTTGCATTTTAAACCATGTAATTAATTAAGAATGTGTTCAGTGGACTTGTGTCTAATGTTGCAGACTGAAGTCAGCCTTATCCTAGTAATTGCTTTTTCCCAGTTATTTTCAAAGGTTCTATTGGATACTTTTGTGTATTTTAGTTACAAATGTGAATCAGGTTCTGTTTGGAAACCAAAAAGGAATATCTTTGTGGTCTGTTTGAATGAGAGAACATAAAACTCTATAACCAATATCCCAGCTTTGATTCTTGTCTTTTTATGCCATGTCATATCACTTTGTCTTTGGAAATCAAATCAGTACCTCTTTTTGTCTTTAGGTGCCGTTAGAGCTCACAATGGTAGTCTCCAACACTTGACGTGGTTGGGTCTGCATTGGAATTCATTACCAACACTACAAGTTATTCGCAAATGGTTAAAACAGCTTTTCCATTTGCCCCAGGAAACTTCAAGGCTTGAGACAAATGCTCCTGAATCTATTTGCATGTTGGACCTAGAAGTAAGAAAATGTTTTGTGTACCAGATTTACTAGAATATGAGTCTGTACAGTAATGTTTTCTGCACAACTTAACATGTATGTTTGCAAAACAGGTGTTTCTACTTGGAGTGATATTCACCAGCCACTTGCAATTGCAAGAGAAGTTTAATACTCAGTACTCTGCACATCAGCCTCGATTCTTGCCACTTCCTGTGTACAAACAACTTTGTACTGAGAGGCAGAGGGCCTGGTGGGATGCTGTATATGCACTAATTCACAAACGAGCTGTGTAAGTTTGGTCACTGCTTTTTTGTAGTCTGGCATGCGGTAGGTGCGTTGTGGTAGATGTAAGATCAATAACTCAGTATCTTTTGTCGTACACATTGACCAAATATCAGAAATCCTGATATTTGATGTGAAATGCTAGGCTTTCGTATCCATATGCTACATACTAACATGGGACTTTGCTAGAAAATCTCATAATACCTGTTGTTGGGAGTGATCTGCAATCTACTATTCTATATTTTAAAAGGACTTGTTAATATTCTCCAGGTTATAATTAAAGGCATTATCCAACCTTGGACTTCTGGCAGAATGTGACGATCCATTGGAGTTAGGAGGGGGACTGTTACTCCTTTCTGCTGCAGCTCAGTCATCTACTATATAAAAGTCAATGTTTGCCTGTTTGTCTGCATCAGGCAGGCAAAGACCTCATACGGTTGGCTGAGTGAGGCAAGAAAACCTCATATGATTGGCTGGATGTGAAGATTCTGTGGAATCCTCCGGTTGGCAATTTAGAGAGCGGCCTTTAGAATTCTCAGCCAAGAGCTCTTGGGCCTCAGGCCGCTTGCTGTGGAGATGAGGCCTACCGTCAGTAAGGATGCCAGAAAACATTTGGGAGGCATATGTGAGAGAAACTGAAGTGACATACACAATGTAGCCCATTATTACACTGTTATAGTGCTATTATCCCACTTTCAACATCCTATGGAATCCTAGGATTTGTAGTTTAAGGAGGGGCAGTAAAAATTCTCAGCGAGAGAGGTCTTTGGCCTCAGTAAACTGCAAACCCCAGTATTCCACAGGATGTTGAAAGTGGAATAATAGCACTATAACAGTGTAATGCAGATACGCCATAGTTACAAGGTTGTCTTGCCTCACACAGTAGATTGTATGGGTTCCATATGTGAAGAAACTTAAAGTTGAAATTCAAAACAAAAAATACTTCTAGGGAAACATAAAGCCATTGCACAAATTCAACAGAAAGCCAAAAAAAAAAAAGCCAGTACATCAGCGTCACTAGACATTGCAGATTGGATTGAGGAAGTTAAGTACTGGAATAGGCGGGTTGCTATGGAGATGATGCCTAGCAGAAAGGAGGAGGACAGTGCATTCCTGCAGGAACCCAACCTCTGTATGTTAACAATTACAAATACAGATTGGATTGGGAAATATGGGGATAAGTTATAGGTACTGGAATAGCCTGTTGCTATGGAGATGAGGCCTAGCAGCAAGGAAGAGGACAGTGTACTCCCTCAGGAACCCAAACTGTGGATGTAAGTAACTCTGAGTACAGATTGCATTGGGAAATATGGAGCAAAATTACAGGAAATGGAGAAGACAGTTTGGTGAGTTCTTAAGAGGAAAATAAAAACCCTGGGCAATACCGGGTAAACACACTAGTTACCTAGTACCTTATAAAGTTATTCTGAAAGGCTAGGAAACCCTCCGGAGCTGGTATTTGGGTGGCTTTGAGGGCTGGAGAAGAGGGGGAGGTGAGGGAAGTTATTTTACTTTGGCACATCATTGAAAGAAACTGGTCATCTGGGCAGTGTTGGGATAACTGACCTATTTCCATATAAATGTTATTTTCAGGCCTGGAACAGCAGCAAAAGTGAGGCTTCTAGTTCAGCATGAAATAAGTATCCTCAGGGCTTTAGGAAAACATGGTCTTCAACCAGCCCTGATTGTGCACTGGGCAAAAAGTCTCCTTAAAACAGTAAGTAGGCAGATGCCATTTTGTACACCTGTACAGCTTCTAAAGTTTATATTGCAACTATAAACTCATGTAGCTAGTGTCAAGTCGCATATATTTAGATTTTGTGGGGAAAACAAATTTAGAATGTAACTGACATTTTGTTTAAAGGCTGTAAGATTTGCTTAATACTAAGCTGAGAGTTGTCACTTAAGGCGGTTCAGCAGGTGTCTTGCCTTAAGCAAAAATCTTAGGGCTCCCAGAATTCTCAGTGTTTGTAAATTCATAAAGATAACTCTAATTACTTCACAGGGCTGTAGTCTTAATTCATTCTATGATCAAAGAGAATACATTGGACGAAGTGTTTATTATTGGAAAAAAGTTCTGCCAATGCTGGAGACAATCAAGAAGAGGAGGAGTATTGCTGAACCGATTGACCCCTTATTCAAACATTTTCACAGTGAAGATATCCAGGTATTTCAAGAAGGAAATGCAGAATTCTGTATTTCCAATAGCTTCTTGAAGTTTCTCTCCAACTGTTTATTTTGTTACATAATTACTTTCTCCTCCAAAGTACGGGCTTTCTTCTGCACCTCAGCTCTGGCAAGCAAATACTATCTATATGTTTCAAGTTTTGACCTTATGTCCTAAGGACAGACATGAAAGTGTTCAATTAAATCAAAAGTGGGAATCATGTAGCCCAGTGGTTCTCAGCTTGTGGGTCCCCAGATGTTTGTGGACTTCAGCTCCCAGAAGGCCCAGCCACTATGGTCAATGCTCAGGGCTTCTGGGAGCTGAAGTTCACAAACATCTGGGGACCCACAGGTTGAGAACCACTGATGTAGCCTCTTGAACATGTGTAGCATTTGGGGGTTCCTTTTGTTAGCCTTGGCCCCATTTTTTTCTGCACAAAAAAAAGGGGGGCAGGGAAAAAAACTTTCAGTGGTGCAGTCTGCACTTGGTAAATTGAAATGTACAGATCCCAGAATTTGAAATGAAGACATATATTGATCTGATGTATTCAGCAGACATATGTGGCGTGCTTTACCATTAATTTATCTTGGAGGTTATCAGGACAAAGATTACAGGAGTTAAATCCTTACTCTCCAGAAGGATGTATAATTGGAAAAACAATTTACAGCTGCTGCTTGAGCACATGGGAACCCAGTTGAGTGCAGGAATTCAGCCACCAATTGGGAACTTCATTGTTTACGGGAATTTTGGACTTGTTTATGATGTACATATACTTTTTCCCCCACATATATAAAATTGCCTGTTTTCTCTGAATTCAGTATCATTTATGATGATTTATCATGCACATGATGCTTCCAGCACTGATTTGGAGCCTTTGCTGCTGTCTTCCCTGTGACAAAATTGAATGATTAGCACCTTGAAAGCACTAAACTTCAAACTGTTCAAGGATTCCCCCTAATGGTTTTATATAGAAGTTAGTACCCAGATGAGAAGCTTTCAGTATAAGGATTGTTTGTCATTTTATGTGCTATCCCTTAAGTAACTGGGATGTAATACATTGGGCATTTTATATTTGGGGGTCTGTGTCCTCTGCAGGGGAGACCTTCCACATGCTGCTGGATCACAACTTGCATCATTCCTTGCTATTGGCCATGCTGACTAGATCTGCTAAGAATTGCAGTCTAATAATATTGAGAGGCTCGCAAGTTGCCGACCTTTGGTATAACTAATTCTTAGTATTAAAAAAAAAGCTGAATCTTTTGCTATATAGTAGACAATAGTGATAATGGCAATGCCTGACTTTTTGCTGCTAGTCATGAGAAGTGGGAAGATATATGCCTACTTGCAAATCTTGTGCTGTACACAGTAGGACAGCTAATGTGGAAGGGGAGACTCTTCTGTTAAGGAACAGCAGGGGTACATCATGGCAGGGAGCATGCCTAAGGATCTCTGCAGCTCTGGCATCACCTAAATAGGGCAGGCATTGTGTGTGTTACTGCCAGGTGTGCATCTTTGTTTGAATGCTTCAGTGTTATTAAATTAAGGGTTCCAACCTGGTGCAAAACCAGATGATTTTCTTAGATTATAGTGACTCATATGTACTTTAGTTTGAACAGTTTAAATTAGTAAAAGATTCTGTACAGAATAATCTGTTCCATAAAACTAATGGAGTAAATTGCATTTTTAGGTTTCTCAAGTTGATGAATATGAAGAAGAAGCACGCATAGCTTTTGCTGTTTTGGATGCTGTAGATGGAAGAACTGAGGATGCTACACAAGCATTTGAAGCCATTAAAAATGTTGTTGCATATTGGAATCTTGCTCTGGTAATTCCTAAATGTCTTTGTGATATCTTTTTTGCTGTTCTGTCACAACTCTGTGGACTGCATCCGTAACTTGATTCTTTCTCTTGGATAGATTTTCCAGAGGAAAGCTGAAGAGATGGAGAATGATGGCCTGTCACTAGAAGAACAAGAAGAATGCAGGAATCATCTAAAGAAGAGCAGAGACTATCTCATAAAGATAATTAATGAAAGCTGTACCGATACGTCAGTAATTGAAAAGGTTTGTGATATGGCTTGGTTTCCTGATTGAAATTTCTGCATAAGGAAAGAAACGTACAGTTATCCCTCCACATTGTCATATGTAACTTTCACAGATTTGATTATTTGTGGATTACTTATACTGCTTCAGTTACTGTCTTGCACCATTTTTGTTAAGGACTTAATTCCACCTCATGTTTGCGGTCTTTCTGCAAGTCTTATGAGACTGAGAGACTGCAAATGTGAGGCAAAACTTGTCCTATTAAAAGTGGTGCAAAGCAGTGGCAAGGCAGTGGCAAACCCCACCAATCACTCACTTGTACCTTGGAAGGGACCCCACTGCCTTGAAGGTAGAACTGGATGTCTGGTGTGCTCCCCACTGCATATTCAACATACACATCATCTGAAGATGCCAGCCACAGATGCAGGAAAAACGTCAGGAGAAAATACTAATAGAACATGGCCTCAGAACCCGAAAAACCCACAACAACCTATACTGTGTATGGATTGTATTTTTTTGTGTGCATTGAATATGGTTTAGGCAGCCTAGAAATATTCACAGCTTTTCCACTTCTCTGGGTATCCTGAGCCGCTAACCCCTGCAAAAGTAGAGGGTGGTTGACTGTGTTTGTTAAAATTGGTTGTTAATTACATGATAGTAAGCATGTTTGAAAAATAAAATTTAATTGCTCTAAACTAGTGGTGGGAAAAATGTGGTCCTTGAGGCACATTTCTTTGACCCTTGAAGTCCCCCATCCCAAAACCTATTTAAAAAAAAGAAAAGAAATCACAGGTTATTTTTCATCCCCAAGTGACCAAAAATTTTTTTGTTCTCACTGCCATTCCCTCCTCAGCTGAATCTTGGGTCCCTGCAGTATTTAGCCAAGATACATTCCTTAGGAAGTTAAGATGGTCAATAGCTGCAACCAGGCTCTATGCTTTGCAAGTATCTGAAGGATATAAAAAGTGTTCTTTAAGGAGCAGGGGGAAGAGACATGACTTGAAATGAATACATTGACAACTAGGGATGACATAGTTGCTGACCTTAAGTCTGAAAGAGCAATGGGCAGAGTACATCCCTGTAGCCAGATGCAATCCCACAAGACGTTTTCCAGTGCATGACCTCTCCAGATTCTCCAAGCTGCCATTTTTCTGACTTGACTCTCCTGTGAGCCTCTAGGAATGTCTATTCACCTTTTTAATAGGTTGCAGTCTCCTATCCAACTTGTTTGATTTTTTTTAAAAAAAAAACATTTTTCAGAACCAGAAGTAGAATTCCAAACACTTCTGATTTCATGTTTTCTTCTTTTTTGACATCTGGAGGAATTGCCTACTTTGGTCTAAAACAAGAGCTGCTCTAAACATTAACTGTTTGGAGCTGAGAATGGAATTGGTCCAGATGAAATTTGCATCAAAAACTTCCGGGTTTCTGCACAAGCTTGTCAGACAGCAGGAAGGGCCATCTTCCATGTGAGGGCAGGGTTGACAAGAGCAGGTTTGGTCTGGTGAAAAAAATGGGTGGGGTCCCAGAAGTTTGCTTGTTCTTGTGCCACATGCCCATCACCGGTGAATTTGGACCAACCAGAACTACTCTTAGAGACTGAACAGCTGAGGAAAAGTTGGAGGAACTGCTTTTCTGGACAGTGATGGTAGAAATCCTCCAACTCATGGCCACTAAGTCCACAGTGGACTGATTGGCCCCAGGTACCTGTTTCCATTCACCGTAACTGTGGTCAGCGGTTTTGTATTTTGTGTTTACCAGTAGCTTTTTCCAGCATCACTCACTTTACTGCCCCTCCTGTTTCATTCCTCCAGTGAGCTAGGGCTACTATGTATTTTTGCTCACTCCTTGCTTTCTTTTCCTCATGTTGATCTCAGTCCTCCTCTCTTCTTTAGCAAAGTCTTTAGTATTTTGCAATACAGAATTTGTATATCATTGGTTTTTGTGGGTTTTTCGGGCTTTGAGACCGTGTTCCGGTTGTATTTTCTCCTGACGTTTCACCTGCATCTGTGGCTGGCATCTTCAAAGGAATGGTGAATTGGAAGCGGAGTGGAGAATATATATGCCAGTCTCCTCCTCCAGAGGGGAGGGAGCAATTAGCATAATAGTCCTATTGTGTGTCTTGAATACTTGTTCCTGGAGGGAGACTTTCTGAGCCGAGGTAGGGCTCGTTAGTATCTTTTGTGTTTTGATTTTGGTGTTTTTCAATACTGGCAGCCAAATTTTGTTGACCTCACGAGTCTCCTCTTTCCTGTTAAAATTATCCAAGTGTTTGTGGATTTCAGTGGCCTCTGTGTGTAGCCTGACCTGGTAGTTGTTAGAATGGTCCAGAATTTCTGTGCTTTCAAATAACATTCTGTGTCTGGGTTGGTTTATAGTGTGTTCTGCTACTGCTCACTTTTCTGGCTGGATCAGCCTGCAGTATCTTTCATGTTCTTTGATTCGTGTTTGAATGCTGCGTTTTGTGGTCCCTATGTAGACCTGATCCCAACTGCATGGTATGCGGTAAACTCCTGCAGAAGTATATCATTATTTTCTTTGAGACGCACCAGTTTTACAATAGATGTCAAAAACAATTGACAAATAAAGATTTGATGGAAAAAAATGCAAGACATAGTCATGTTCCAGCCCCCTGCTGGACTGCTGGCCTCAGTAATTTGTATCAGCTCTCTGCCCCCTATTCCTGATCAGCTGTATGGGCAGGGGGACCCTAGCCTGGCATACGTCAAAGCTAGTGAAACAAAGTGATGGTGGTTGTGTTGCTTCAAATTGTTTCCTACTTCTGATGACCCTCCAGCCAGCCAATTGTGGGGTTTTTCCGGGACAGAGAGTATGTGACATGCCCAAGGTCACCCAGTGCATTTCCATAGCCAAGCAGGGAATCAAACCCTGATCTTCAGTATCATAATCTAACACTCAAACCACTGTATCATGCTGGCTGAAAAAAAGGCTAATCTAGCAATATTTGAATAAAGACAAGATGCACTGTTCATCTACTTAAAGGTATATGTTTTAACTGATTCTTAAACTTAACTTGTGTTCTCTGTTTTTTTTTCCTAGTTACCTGTATCCATAGAGACAGTTAAGGAAATGCTGGAATGTGTAATGCAGGAACTTGGGGACAGTGGTGAAGAACCACGTCTTGCTTTAAACAATGATTTGAGCCAACCAGCAGAAGCAGAAATTAAACATTCTACACCATCACCAAAGTTTTCTTTGTCTCCAAGTAAAAGCTACAAGGTATATCAAATGAAAGTGTTAAAAAAATTCTCTTTTATTTTGTTGGCTTAAACACCTAATAATTGTTTTTTCAGTTCTCTCCCAAAACTCCCCCTCGATGGGCAGAGGACCAGAAATCTCTACTTCAGATGATCTGTCAACAAGTAGAGTCTATTAAAGTAAGTAAACAGTAATGCATTATCGTTTATCTTGGTAAGCTGTATCTAGGAAAGAGATGTGATTTTTTTCACTTTAAATAGAAGAAGTGGGAGGATGGATAAATTAAATGATCCAGAAACTCATATACCTACTAGTAAAATAAGTAGATTAATCATGATGGTAGGATAACTGCTTACTTTAAAAGTGATTCTTTCCTCTACTGTGGGTATTCTTGTCATCCAGGGGCATGCTGACAAAAATATTAAATAAACTGTCATCTAATTATTGAGGATTTATCATAGTTTTCCTCTACTTTGGGTATTCATGTCATCCAAAGATGTGCTGACAAAAGTATTAAATAAACACCTCATCTATTATTGGGGATATTTATCATAGTTTTCACTTTTGCATAGGCAGACATTTGGTTTTCATTGCTGGAAATACTACTACAGTATTACTAGACAATTATAATATGTATGTGGTTGGACATTTACTTCCTTTCTATGATGAAAACATCATGGCCCCTTAAAAGTAAATGTCATATAACAAAACTTTAAAATAATTCTAACAATAAAACAAAGTCAGCAGTATCCAAACCCACTATTAATAAAAACCCAAGGAGACTAATTCAATTGTAATTGTCTCCAGTATTGCTATGGAATCCTGTCACAGGGCAACCCATTGTGACGTCAGTAAGTTTTCCCTGTAATAAAAAAAGAGATTTTTTTTCTTTTTAAATTAAAAGCCAGAAGATATACAGATTTTTTTTTTACTAACTATTAAAACCAGGTTTTTTTACACTTAAATCATTGAACATAGTAGAAGCATAAACAAACATGCTTAGGACTTTGCGTTTAAAAACATTGATAGAAAGAGTACACTTGATTTGTTATAATTTGGAAAGTTTTTAACTCCAAGCAGGGAAGTAAAACACAGAAGATTGATTTTAAAGAACTGTGTAATGGTGCATATGTCTCATTAACTGCTTCACTTTTTAACAGTTAATGGAGTTGAATTTGTCTCATAATGGCTTCCATCGAAACTGAGCTAATTTTCCAAGTTCAGTAATTCAACAGTGGGAATTAAACATTTTCACAGCAGTTAAGAAGCATGTAGTAATAGCACCAGTCTTATTTCTGTCTGGTGGCTTTTTCTCCTTCACTACTTTTAGGGATATTTTAGAAAAAAGCAGATATCTTGATATAAAATCTTCTAATGTTTCTATGTTTCTGGTAGAATGAGATGCAAGAAATGAAACTTAATAATTCAAATACAAACATGTCGCATCGGTGGCCAGCTGAAAGCTATGGAACAGAGACTGTGTCCGACAGTTATCAAGGAGCACAGAACTTTCATGGAGCACCGCTGACTGGTAACTACATAGTGAAAATGTTCTAGACTAGAAAATTTTGTGTAGAATGATTGTGTGATATCAGCTGCTTATCACTGAAGACTGTTAAATGGTTAATAAGTTGCCTGAAGAAGACTTTATGTGATTTTTTGAAGGATAATATTAATTTAAGAGAATTCATTTTCCTGGTTCATAGTCATAAAATCTTACTGAAAATTTACCACAAGTTTTGAGAAGAAGGCAGTGTCATCACACTGCAGCGTAGCATGATAACATACCAGAAGTGCAGAGAAATGTCTGAAGTATTTATATTTGGGGTTCCTGCAAGCCCAAGTATTCTTACCATTATCTCTTGCGTATTCAGTTGCTACAACAGGACCATCTGTATACTACAATGCATCACCAGCTTATAATTCCCAATATCTTCTAAGGACTGCTGCCACCAGTGTGACTCCTACAAAGGTAAATTATAAATGTTGCTTGATAACAAAGGTGTTGAAGATCTAGCAGCCTAAATTACATTGACTTTATTCTTCAAATATCTAGTCCAAACCCTCGTTTTGTCACCTAGTAAAGCTGGGGAAGAATGCATGAACTAGCAGTAGCTCTTGCAAACAGATTAAATACAAGTTAAAACATAAATTTAAACCTTCTTGTGTAACATTCAACGTTTGTTGAACTAACAGTAATACTGAATATTGTTCTTGTTTTAGGCTCCTGTCTATGCCATGAACAGGCTTACACCTCAGCAGCATATATATACTTATCAGCAACCAATGCATACACCTCCACTACAGAACACTTCTGCTTGTATGTTTTCACAAGAAATGTATGGTACTCCACTGCGTTTTGATTCTCCTGCAACTGGAATTTTGTCCCCCGTGGAAATGAGGACTATTACAATTATAGTGTACCTCCAACAAGCACTAACCCACCCCTCCCTGAACCAGGCTATTTCACAAAGCCTTCAGCAGCACCTCCAGTTTCCAGATCTGCAGAATCAAAGGTGATTGAATTTGGGAAGCCTAACTTTGGGCAACCTATACCAGCAGAGGGAGCGAAGTCTTCTCCATTGATAACCTCAGCTCAGTCCACTCAACCAACTACTTTCAAGTTTAATTCCAACTTCAAATCTAATGATGGTGATTTTACTTTTTCATCACCTCAAGTTGTAACACAGCCCCATAGCACAGGCTATAGTAACAGTGACAGTCTTTTGGGTCTTCTGACATCAGACAAACCTATCAAAGAAGATAAGTACATTGGACAGAAACCACTTGGTGAATATGCTACAGGGCAGCGCACCATTTTCAGTTTTGGTGGCAAGAATACTTCAAGCATTTCATTTGCAGATAAAACGAGTCCAAATCAACCCAAGCCTTCTAGTGTTAGTAAAGGTGAAGTATTCAGTTTCCAGGAACCTGGGAAGTCCATATTTGGTACTCCAAATTCAGACATAGCAAATAGAAGTCATGAGACAGATGGAGGAAGTGTCCATGGTGGAGATGAGGATGAGGATGGGCCTCATTTTGAACCTGTTGTGCCATTACCCGACAAGATTGAAGTGAAAACAGGTGAGGAAGATGAGGAAGAGATCTTCTGCAACAGAGCAAAACTCTTTCGTTTTGATACTGAGTGCAAAGAATGGAAAGAGAGAGGTGTTGGTAATGTGAAAATTCTAAAGCATAAAATCACTGGCAAAATCCGTCTTCTAATGAGACGAGAACAAGTGCTGAAAATTTGTGCAAATCACTACATCAATCCTGATATGACTTTGAAACCAAATGCTGGGTCAGAAAAATCATTTGTGTGGCATGCGTTGGACTATGCAGATGAATTGCCAAAACCTGAGCAACTTGCCATCAGATTTAAAACACCAGAGGAAGCAATGCTTTTCAAGAGCAAGTTTGAAGAAGCCAAGAATAGTTTGAAGGGCTCTGGGACAGATGTTAGTCAACAGGCTTCTCAGAATGTTGAGTCTTCAAGAGAAAGCGCTTCTCAGGATGCAAATGATTCTGGTAAAGCTGATTCTGGACTCCTGATCTCTGGATTCCAATTCAAGAGTGGGACCTCCCCTGTTGTTAGTAACTGTCAAGTTCCTGGTCCTGATCTGAGCAATGCAGCAAAGAATGCAAATATCAAAAGCACATTTACAATTACATCAAGTGGAGCTACACCTGTATCCTTTTCTTTCGGTAAAGACTCCTCGGGAACACAAGTTACACATGGATTTGGTGAACAGTTCATGTTAAAGAAAGATCAGTGGGAGTGTAACACTTGTCTTGTTAGGAATAGCATTACTGCACAAAATTGTATCACATGCCAGACTCCAAATCCATCTAATGGAGAAGCACAGCCTGTGCTGCTTCCAGCAGATTCAGGATCTTTCAGACCTAATCCTGAAGGTGCACAGAATACATTTGGACTTGTTTCTACCAAAAAAGACAATCAATGGGAGTGCAGGGTCTGTTCTGTGGGAAACGAAGCCAGCACATCTCACTGTATTAGCTGCAAGAATCCCAGTGGAATTAACACACCAGCCTTTGTTCCCCAGACTACGTTCAAATTCAGCCAAATGGATACTTCAAAGGTCCCACAGAGTGGATTTGGGTCTACCTTTATGAAAAAGGAAGGCCAGTGGGATTGCAATGTATGTCTAGTACGAAATGAAGGCTCTTCAGCAACTTGTGCAGCTTGTCAAGCTCCAAATCCATCCAGTGGTGCTCCAGTTCTACCCACTAATGCTTCACAACCTGTGTTTGGATTTAAAAACAAATTATCTGAACCCACTGGAGGACCACAGAGTACCGGTTTTAAGTGTGACATAACAGAGAAAGGTTTTAAATTTGGCCAGCCCACAGAACCAGGAAAGTCTCCCTTCACATTTCAGATTCCTTCCAGTACTGAAACTAAGCCTCTAAAAGGAGGATTTAATTTTTCAATGCCTGTGCCTACAGGAGAATTTAAATTTGGAATACAAGAGCCTAGTAAAGATGAACAGAGCAAAGAAGGTGGTTTCTTGAAAGGTCTTGATGAAAAATCAAAGATGCTTGAGGAAAATGCTGTAGCCAAATCACATGACGCGTCTAACAAACAGCTCAGTGATTTAGTTTTTGGCCAACACAGTAGCACTTTTACTTTTGCTGATCTTGCAAAAACTGGTGAAGGGTTTCAGTTTGGTCAAAAAGACCCAAATTTCAAGGGCTTTACCGGTGCTGGTGAAAAGCTCTTTTCTTCTCAAGCTGCTAAAACATCTTCCAATACTTCTGCTGATCCTGAAAAAGATGATGATGCATATAAGACGGAAGATAGTGACGATATTCATTTTGAACCTGTTGTTCAGATGCCTGAAAAAGTGGAGCTTGTCACAGGTGAGGAAGATGAAACAGCGTTATATTCACAAAGAGTAAAACTTTTTAGGTTTGATGCAGAAGTTAGCCAATGGAAAGAACGTGGTGTGGGCAACTTGAAAATTCTTAAGAATGAAGTGAATGGCAAACTACGAATGCTCATGCGGCGTGAGCAGGTGTTGAAGGTTTGTGCAAACCATTGGATCACAACTACCATGAACTTGAAACCTCTCTCAGGTTCAGACAAAGCATGGATGTGGTTAGCCAGTGACTTCTCTGATGGTGATGCAAAGCTGGAACAGTTAGCAGCTAAATTCAAAACTCCAGAGCAAGCTGAGGAATTCAAAATGAAATTTGAAGAATGTCAGAGACTGTTGCTGGATATACCACTCCAAACCCCCCACAAACTCGTAGATACTGGAAAAACAGCAGAGCTCATACAGAAGGCTGAAGAAATGAAAAGTGGATTGAAAGACCTCAAAACATTCCTGACAGATGAGAAAACTAAACTTGCAGATGAAGAGGGTAAAAGTTGTGCATCTGCCACAAACACTTCAGATTTGGTTATAAAGCCACATGCTGAAAGTACTGGGCCTACATTAGAATGGGATAATTATGACTTACGAGGAGAAGCACTGGATGATGGAACAGATAATTCTGTGTATGCATTGCCTCGGGCTAGTAGCCCTGTGAGAAAGAATCTGTTTAGATTTGGGGAGTCTACCACAGGATTTAACTTTAGTTTCAAGTCTGCACTAAGTCCTTCAAAGTCTCCTTCCAAACACAACCAAAGTAGGACTTCTGTGGGTACAGATGAGGAGTCTGATGCTACCCAGGAAGATGAAAGAGATGGCCAATACTTTGAACCAGTGGTACCTTTACCTGATCTCATTGAAGTAACAAGTGGTGAAGAGAACGAGCAAGTAGTCTTCAGTCACCGGGCTAAACTGTATAGATTTGATAAAGAGGCTAATCAGTGGAAAGAGAGGGGTATTGGGGACATAAAGATCTTGCAGAACTATGACACTAAACAAGTTCGTATAGTCATGAGAAGGGACCAAGTATTAAAGCTTTGTGCCAATCATAGAATAACACCAGATATGAACATCCAGCAGATGAAAGGCACAGAGCGAGCATGGGTATGGACTGCATGTGACTTTGCTGAAGGTGAAAGGAAAATAGAGCTGTTGGCTGTACGATTTAAGCTCCAGGATGTTGCTGACTCTTTTAAGCAAATTTTTGAAGAAGCAAAACATGCTCAAGAAAAGGACACACTAATCACACCACTCTCTTCACGTGCCAATACCCCAAAAGAATCTCCATGTGGAAAGATTGCTGTTGCTGTATTGGAGGAAACCACCAGGGAAAGAACTGATTTAAAGCAGGATGAGGAAACTGTTGTACAAGCTTCAGAGCCTTCAGCAGTGGTTGGCGCTTCTGAGATGCCAACAAAAGCTGTGGTTTCCCCACCTAAATTTGTGTTTGGCTCAGAATCTGTTAAAAGTATATTTAATAATGGAAAATCGAAGCCTTTCACATTTGGGAATACATCAGCCACAGGATCTCTCTTTGGCTTCAGCTTTAATGCTCCTCCCAAGAAAAGCGATAGCTCAGTATCTCAGATGATGAAACAAAAAGAACTAGAGAGCACACATGACACAACAACTTGCAAACCTGCTGAATATCAAGAAGGTGGTGCTGCTGGTCCAAAACCCTCAGATGGCAAAGGGGATGTTCAAGGGTCTACTTCAAAAGTGGAAGGACTTCCTAATTTTTCATTTAAAACACTGGAAAAAGGTGAGCACTTTAACTTTTGTTTTTGCTAAAATTGTCTCGAGCATGGATACATTTCCATTTCAAACATTTTCAGCAGTGCAAGGTGCTTGTTGATGTATGATTGCTAAACATAGAAGGGGAAAAATACTAAAAGACTCCATAGAATCTGTGTGATCTTGAAAGTCTTAGGAAAATAGGCTTTTTGAGGTATTTAGGGACTGCTACATTGAGAACTTTATTGATCAGCAGGGGTTCCTTGAATTAGAGGTGAAAGCCCATACTGGTACACTTGTTCAACAGGTGTTCTGTCTTCTCTGGTTTAGCCCATTAGAAGGTGGGAGATAGCATTTGGCAGACTAGTTAAACCTTCTGAATGTTCTTCATTAGTAACCCTGTGTATGCTATATTGCTGGAGTCCTAGGCTTAAAAAGCATAGATGACATAAAGTGTATGTGAGCTTGGCCAGAACAAATATTGGACCTAACCAGTGAAAAGAATCCAGATTCAGAATTCAGATTCTAAAACTTGGCCACTTAAACATATGATGGTAAATTTTCGAGTTAGATAGAAGATGGTCATCCTATAACAGTTATTAGCTCTAACAGCAAATGAGGAAGTCATGGACAGAAAGTTGTTGCTCTCATGCTGGGCCTTTGAGTTTCTTTATTACGGGATGTTAGGTTATATTGATATGTACATGGCTTAAGATGCCAGACAAAGGACCAAGCTACTGTCTCTCAGAGAAACTTAATGAAATTATTTCATATACCTACTAAAGTGTGTATATGTAGTAATGATATAGGTCAAATAAATGATGGTACAGTTTCTGCCAGTATATTTCAGTAATGTATTGGGAGAGCGAACCCAGCTGGATTGAAATGACTTGCTAATAGATCTGTGGGTTGTGTTTAATAGATTGTTTATGCAGCAAAGATTGTGCAAAATAAATTTACTGCTTCTCTGAACTTCCTTTTTGGGGCTCTAACACTCAGTGGCCATGCTGGCTGCAGGTGATTTTGGGAGCTGTAGTCCAAGACTTTCAACATCTTCTGCTTATTCCTCTCCAGTGTATACCTTGAAGCCTCTCTTGAGATTTAAATGGTCCTCAAGAAAGACTATGATATGACGCTACAGTGGGGTAGGGAGGATGGGGGAAAAGTTGAGTGGAAGTTGTATCATTACACATACGTTGTTAGTATGAATAGACTGCCACATCCTGACAACAAGATGAAAGAAGAGTTGGATAAGCTTTGACTACTTGCAGCTGACTCCTTTGTCCCTTATGTAATATATTACAGTAGATAATATTTGTCTTCGTATATTGAAAGTTAGTAGCAGCTGCATAATTAGTACAAGTAGAGCTCGATCCACACGTTCAGGCTAGGGTTAATCATGAAGAAAAGGGAGCAGGCTAGTCCTCTCCCCACCTTCATTATTTCTCTATTCATGTGGAAAGTGATAGCATGAAGAGAGCCTCAGAAACTCTGATTTTTCAGGGTTCTGTATCCATGGGAGAGCCTCCATGCATAGTAGAGGCTTTCATTGAAGACGGTTACTCTCCACATGAACAGCAGCAATGGAGAGGAGGACAGGACTAGTGTCTTCCTTTGCTACTCATTCACTTATTCCTATCCTGAATAGGGCTCAGAAAGACCTTTGGTACAGATTACATAAGCATAAAGAAGTGTTGTGTAAAATCAGTGGTCCTTCTTGTATTTTATATTTTTCTCTAGCTCTGTAGGAATGTTAATTTAATATTTAAATCCATGCATTCTTTATTTTGTAGGATTTAATTTTAGCCTTTTTAAATCTAATCCAATGGCCTTTTGGACCAGCGCATCTCTCTCTCAATCGTATAGTAAAGGTATTTGCACCCTGCACTGAATGTGGTGGTGTATCACTTCTTGGAAGGCAATGTCGGCTGCCCAACTTGAGCAAAATAACTGGCTGTTTTGGTAGGAAAGTGCAGAAAAATTAACTTGCATGTTGAAAAACAGTAATAACTGTATTGACTTTACAGCTGTTGTGGTAAGAGGCTGGTCTTGGAATCCCTTCATCTGTTGGAATGCTCAGTTCCTGCATCTTCCAAGTGTTCAGCTATTACTGACTTCCAAGTTTTGCTTTACTTTGCTGTCCTAAGAAGTTAATTCCACCTGCTGGATTCAAGATAGAGGAAGGGTTTGAAAGATTTGGTGCAAGAACTAAGTTTCCTGAGCTAGCATGGTGCAGTAGTTTGAGTGTTGGACTAGGAACTCTGGAGACCAAGGTCCAAACCCTGCTCAGCCACAGAAACCCAGTTGGTGATCTTAGGCAAGTAACACTCTCTCAGCCTCAGATAAAAGCCATGACAAACCTCCTCTGAACAGATCTTGCCAAGAAGACCCCATGATAGGTTTGCTTTACGTTCAAAATAGCTTGAAGGCACATAACAACTACTAAGTTTCCTGTGTCCTTGTAGAGCTGACCTTTTAAAATTGAGTGGTTGATTGCTTTTTAACATTGACAATCTAATATGCAATCAAAATAAAATATACGTTCAAAAGAAAAAAAACTGAAGAAAGGAAAAAAAGAAAGGGAAAAGAAATATAACTAAGACATTAGAGCTCTGGCCCCCTCGTCTTGACTGTAATGAAAAGAAAAAGAGGAAAAAAATTCTACCATTATAGAGCCAGCTAAATAGTCTTACTAAAATTAATAGTTAACCATAACCACATATTATTACATTGTTAGATTTCTTATTGCTCAAAAAAATCCATAAACAGTTTCTACTCATTCAAAAAAAAATTGATTTATCCTTCAAAACCTGCATTAATTCAGCAATTTGGGCCTGCTCAGCAACCTTAACAATCCGTTCTTCCACTGTGAGTTCTTCACTCTCTTTCCAAGTTTGTGAAAACAATATTCTTGCCATGTATCAAAGAAATAATCTGTATTTACTATCCAGTTCTTTATCTATTAAACACCCAACAAAAAAAGATTTCTGGTAACATTTAAAAATCTGTCTTTAATGATCAAAGTAACTCATCTTCAAATCTCTTATAATATGCTATAGATAATCCATTTGCTTCATTAAGCTCTGTAGCTACTACAGGCCCAGTCAAACTTTGCTTTTGTTCCAAGCATAATTTGTCCAATTGATCTAAGTAATCTTTGACATCAAAGATTTTCTCATTGTCCCTTGCATATAAGCCTCTATAATATTCCTCAGAGGCTTTTAATAGTTTCAAATTATCCATTCCACACTGATCTCCCTTCTTGATACTTATAACGGTTTTCTTTATTTCCTGTCCCACCTTATATAGGAAAGCCACTTCCCAGGTTTGTTTGTGAATTCAGAATTCTTTTGCTTACAGTGTAGTAGTTTGGCATTCATTTCTTGAACTATAAAAAAAAAATGGTTTTTGAAGTACGTTGATCTTTTGTTGAAACTCTTTTATCAGAACTTTCCTTAAATTTCCTTAAGTTAATTCTGTATCTCATCCACCCACTTAATATTTTTAGCTTCTTTTTTTTGTGATCTAGAACCATATTTTATGAATTGCCCTCTTATAATAAGCCTTGTTTACATCGCAAACTATTGTGGGCTCTATACCCTTAAGTTCAGCTCAATTTTTTTTAAATTCTTGTTTACATTATTGTAATATCTCCGTCTTCAGAAATAAATATTCATTATGTCTCCAGCTGAACTCTGTTTACTTTATTTTCAGGAACATCATAGTAGGGTTATGAGCTGAACTTTTTTTCCAGTGGGGAGAATCAGAGCATCTTAATTTGGGTTGGTTGTCACCTATTCCAACAGCACGCAGATAACAGAAGTTCTTTTGAGGGAGTCTGCTAAAGAGAGCAAGCCTCTACACATGGCCAGTTCTTGTTTCTGCCTTGCAACCAACAGTAGCTCACCAGCTTAGCTCCATTCACTCTCCTTTGTTCTCCTTTTGTTTCCCTTCTCTCCTGTCATCAGTGCGGGGGGCAGACTTCGGGGCTTTTGGATGCTTGGCAGCAGTCAGTCTCCAACCGATGGGTGCTCAATTCTCTCACCCACAGCTCCAAACTTGATTTCTCTGAAAGCCCCACCCCACCCCGTGACTTCTTTCTCCCCTCCCCAAGATCCAAGGACTTGTGAAGCACAGTCTGATACTGAAGACAGTTGATATTCTGGGACAGATTGGAGCCATAGGAGAATGGCCTCCACTACAGAGATTCAGGAGATCCCCATCATCCTAATTCCCGAGAAAAACAGAGCTTGGATGGCAATCCTGAACTCCCAAAGGGGCAACAAGTTTACCAAGAAGCACCACTTCTAGATGGAGTCACTGAGGAGCATCCTTTAGACCATTCAGAAGGGGGACTTCCTGTCCATTCTCAATTGAGCAGAGGCATACTTGCACATTTTAATCCACCATTCTCACCACAGGTTCTTTCACTTTTCCTATTCTGGCATGGACTTCCAGTATTGTGTGCTTCCCTTCAGCCTAACCTTAACACCCAGGGTGTTCACCAAGGTGATTATAGCCTTAGTATAAGCTTGGAAGAGAGCAAAGATCTTTCTCCGTACCTTGATCTCCAGCAAGGTCAATGCCATGTCGAAGAGGTCCTGCAATTTGAGCTTCACAGTTTCCTCATGAATCAGAGAAAGATTCTTCTTATACCAACACAGAGAATCAGGCACCTTGGTGCAGTGATAGCTACAGTCATGGGCACAATGCCCCTACCACAAGAGAATCCACCCATTCAAGATGGCAGTACATCATGTAAAAGACTCGGGATCTAGACCTGCCCATCCTGGTACACCTTCAGGGCTTCATGATAGCATCCATGAACTGTCTGCCCTGGGTGAGATTCCAGTCCAGTCCAGTTTCTGTTCGGTGTAACTTTATGTAACTTTTAATTCTAAGATCTGGTTAGACATCTCAGATAATGAGGCATGAATTTTAATAAGCACAGAGTCGGTTTCATTTAACCCAGCTCTGGACATTTTTCCAGTGGTCATGTTACTGATACCATATAGATCACTCTCTGCTTAAATTCCAGCATCAGAGACAATATTTATTTCCTCTTTTCTGCGATATGGCTTCCGTATAGACCTTTAATTGTTGAAAGCTTGAAGCCACCAAATCTATCTATTACTTCCAATCCAGTTGCCACTTAGTTCAATCTGCAATTTTTGTGTGCTTCGCTGTCTGTATCTTTCAACACTTAGTTTCACTATCCAGTACCATTGTCAGTGGAGACCACACTTTGAAAATTTATGAAGCAAATTGTTTGTATTAACTAAAGCATAATAAATCACTAATCAAGCAGTCGTTTCTTCTTCCCTATTCAACATGGCCATCAAAGTCCTTTGATAATATTCTAAATCTTAGTTTGGAGAAACTTTTGTCCAGCTGACTTTTACTAATCTTTGTGAATCTTCAGCTTGGCAGTGGGGAATGTGGTAATTTCCAGGACACGCTCTTTCTGCCAGATGACTCCTGAGGTGGGGGGTAATCCAGGAGACTGTGTTTCTGCCCTTTTGGAATACTTCCGTATCTTTATATGCTTAAAGATGATAATAAATCTGAGTGTGGCTGAAACAAGGGTTTCTTTCACCTTTGTAGGATCCTCCATTACCTTACTGCTAAGGAAAAAAACCCCTGAGGTTTGTTTTAATAGTTTTTACTTTCATAGTTTTTACATTTATAACTAAATTTTGAAATCATAATCCATAAACTGTTAGGATATCAGTTACCAATGCCTCTGAGATTTTTGCACATGCAATGCACCCATTGCTTGCGCAACCTCCACACATACAAATTTAAGGTCACACAAAGCTTTGTGTCCCATTATTATCAATGGATGCTAGCACGGATGCACTCATGTTGTGTCTGTTGGTGATATGGGACAAGAAGATTCACGCTTTCCGTTTTACACGAGGGTTCCTGGAACGGAACTCCCACATATACAGAGGGCACACTTTACTACTTCAAGCATTCCTTTCAAAGTGGTACTATCGGAGAGAGAGAGAAAAAGAGTAAATCAGTATTAATATTTCTTTCATCTTCTCATTCCACCCCCTTCACAAAGTGTTATTTCATACAGTCAACATGGTTGTGTGAAATCGTGTTCATAGCTTTGGGTGTGGAGGACGGGAGTACAATATTCATTAATGGAAGCCATAGTTACCAGTTATTTCAGATAAACATGTAAACAAAGAAAGCTAATCATTTAAATAGAAAAACATGTTTTAGTTTTAGAGGCATGCGTGTGTTTCAGCAGGCACTGTCTTAGTCATTTCCCATTCATTCTCTGTTGCATGTCAGGGGATGCCTCTTCTAAGTTTTCACCTGCCATCCAGGCACTATGCTAAAAGAATCTCCTGAAAAATGTGAAAAATCAATTGTAGAAGATATTTTGGGTAAAGTTTTCCATTTCATTTAACCAGTTGACTAAATAAATGACATACCAATGGTAGCTTTATCTTAAGATCCATTTAGGTACAATTTATAGTAGAAAATCTGATTTAAATTTGTTACAAATATATGATTACAAAGAATATCTTCACTTACTTGCTTGCACTTCACTAAATCTGTGAGCTTAACTATGTAGTTCTGATTTCTTTTTCCGAAATGCATTTTATAGAAGAAATAGTAGACCTCCAGAATACTTAATTCTAGCACTCATTTAGGATGTGGCTTGCATTTTTGTATAAGAATGTACACATTTATATAGTAAGCATGTGGAAAAAAATTTTAAGCATTCAGCATGATTACTTTGTGCTCTAAAGTGTGCATTAAAGATCCGAATCTTTTTAATGATTGACAGACTTGTGCCTTGCCTTGGAAAGCTGATCTGAGCTTGAACCCAGTTAAATAGGTTTTTTTTCTGTTTGTTTCTGCGACATTAATCAAACGTAGCAAGTGTTTCTCATTGATGTTTTTTATAGAAGCACTTTGAAAAGCTTTTTTTTAAAAAGCTATCTTATGAAGATGTGTGTTCTTATAGAAATGTGTCTTCTTTAAATAGTCTCAAGCTGTTTGAGGTTTCTTAGTCCTGTTATGCTCATACTTAACAATTCTTGTCAGTTTGTAAATTTCTGCTTCTGAAACTGATTCCTGTTTGTCTTTCCATGTGAGATCTTGTCTTTTTAAATGTTCTGGTCACATTCATCTTCTGTGCTATGAAGTACTTCCTGCTTTCTTAAGGTGTGTAATCATGGTAATTGACAGTTCAAAGAGGGGAAAAAAAGCTTTGTAGCTGTACAAAATAAGAAGTCTTTTATAAATTAACATAATCCAAGTATAGTTAGTCCTCCACATCCACAAGTTTATCATTTGCGGATTTGATTATTTGTGGATTATTTGCCACTGCATCAACTCATGTCCTACACCATTTTTGATAGAGACTTCTAAGTCTCACCTCATGTCCGCATTCTTTCTGCAAGACTGAGAGACTGGAAGAGACTGCAAATGTGAGATGTAGCTTGTAAATCTCTCTTTAAAATGGCATAAGACAGCAGCAAGCCCTGTCAGCCACCCACTTCTGCCTTGTAAAGGAATCCCGCTGCCAAAAAAGGCAAAACTGGGTGACTTGCACGCTTCCCATTGCAGCCTATACATGTTTGTGGTTTCTCCACTCTTGTGGGGGTCCTGTGTCCCTAACCTCCACAGATGTGAAGGGACAACTGTAAAGTACTAGTGACAAACCTATTCTCTCTCTCTCTCTCTCTCTCTCTCTCTCTCTCTCACACACACACACACACACACACACACACACACACACACTTCAAAAGAAGACTGCAGCAAAAAAGTAATGCTAGGAGCAATAAGCAAAATTCTTATTTAGGACTTGCTAAAAATAATACGTATAGAATGTGGAAGGTGTAGCCATTTGACAGAATGGCCTTGTCAACAAAAAATTTGTCCAAACACAGCTGATCCCATTCAGAAGGATCCCTTAGCCTTTCTATAACATTTTCAAGGGGCTGTTGTGAGGTGGAGTGGACAGGAAAGTTTTGTTCCACCTCCCTGAATCTGGATCAAACATGATAAATCTCCTGAAATGTGGTAACACTGGGCAACTAGCATCACTACAGCATCAATCAGGAATGTTAAATTATCTGATCTTCCTTTTGCTAGATGACACCATATGTTTTGTGCCTTAATTCAGTGGAAAAAGTTAAAATCATGTGCTAACCTCTCTCTGGAGTCAGTGGGCATCTTTTTGTTATTAACTGCCATCATATTGACTTCAACTTACTGGCGACTCTGTGAATGAGAGACCTCTAGATCACCCTGTCACCAAGAGCCCTGCTCAGGTCTTGTAGACTCAGGGCCATGGGGACTATGTCATTGAATCCATCCATCTCTAATGCAATCTTCCTCTTTTCCTACTGCTTTCTATCTTTCCAAGCATCTTTTCTAGTGACAGTTATAGACTCATAGAGTTGGAAGGGGTCTCAAGGACCATGTAGTCCGGCTCCCTGCTCAGTGCAGGATCTCCAGCTAAAACATCCCCAGCAGGTAGCTGTCAAGCCTCTTTTTGAAGATGTTCAAAGAAGGAGACAGCACCGCCTCTTTAGGCAGTTGATTCCATTGCCAAATCACTCTTTTTGTCAAGAAGTTACCAGTCTTGGGGAAAAGGCAGGATATAAATAAAATTAATAATTGTCATTTGTTGTTGAAAGAATCCTATGTCATAATGATTACATGTTCCTTGTTAAAGGTTTGTTAAGGTCTTGCTGCTTTGTTGTCTTCAGCATCAGTATATTTTTCCCTGCTCTGTAAATGCGTTAACATTAAAGTGCATGTGCTTCCAATGGTTACCTTGCTTTTTTTCCCCAGCGATTGAGGTTAAGAAAGAACCAGATGCAGACACATCAGATGATGTATTGATTGTATATGAGTTAACGCCCACTCCTGAGCAAAGAGCCCTTGCAGACTCACTTAGATTGCCTCCAACATTCTTCTGCTACAAAAACAAACCTGGGTATCTGAGTGAAGATGATGATGGTAAGAAACATTTGTTGAAAATTATTCATCTTGTGTGAATTACAGGATGGTATTGAAGGATAATGTGTTGATTCAGTCCAAACAGAAATTCCCACTAATGTATGGAAATGAGGTGGATAGAAGAAATGTCTCCTATTTTCTTACTAGTCATAGTGTATTTTTGATAGAAGATGGTCATAATAATAGTGCGTGAAAGTTGCTCCTGCTCGCAGTTTGAAACTGTTTATGTTTTTACCTCAAATCTTGGTTGCCCATGTTCCCTCAGGTTTTCCAGTAGTGGATCTTAGTAGTATATTCCTTCATAGGTGGTGTTTATTCAAGAGTAGATTTTTCTTCATAACTTCCCTTGCTTCAGATACTGGAGCTATGTATATTACTTCATATTTGATCCCTCTAATGGGTGGAGTGTGTTGTACTTCTGCTCCTACCTGCTTCAGAGCGGCATGTGTAAGACAGAACTCTGAATTGCTTTTAGTATGCTAATAATTTGCTCCAATGCTTGTTCATCTTACTGTAATGAAAAAAGCACCTGCTCCATGGAAGAGAGAGCTAGTAGAAGCCAAAGAGAAACACTGTGAGCTATTTTAGGCAAGAAGGGTACAAGCATCTCAGGCAGGGCATATGTACTTTTTCACTGACAGAAAGTGATGCTCATCTAAACCCAGTACTGTTTATGCTGTGGAGTTCTGCAAGGTGAGCTTGCTTTCCCATATTCATCTGCATGAAACTTCTTGGGGATTGTCATCCGAGACTTTGGGGTGAGAAGGTCATCTGTATTTATCCAGCCATATTCTCTTTTGTATTAAAGTCAGGTGAGATATTAGAAGTGCTGAACCTGTGCCTGAAAATGATAATGGGCTTGATGATCACACTGAAAATAATTTTCTGTCTCCTTTGAGGGAACCATCCAGGCATGCGTTGTGTCCTATCAGAGGCAAGGGATCATGTAATACAAAAAGCTGTTTCTTTGACTACCATAATGTGTAGCTTCTTTCTGGTTCTTTCCCTGCCTTTTACCAGTATTGGATGGCTCCTTCACTCCTTTTCTTGTGGTTCGTTTTTCCAGACAGAATCATTCCTCTTCAGTTTTTATCATCATTGCTGTTTTTCTTCTTCTTGGCTTTTTAAAACAGATTAATATTCAATTAATCCCATTTCTTTATGCAGTGGAGGAGACATCGTTCACTGGATTATCTCCTGCCACCATTCAGACTAGCCAAGGGTCAGACGATTGCATAATAGACTAGTGTTAGATCCAAGGCTCTTCCACCAGTTCTTTTCTTGCCTTTGTTCTTCTCTGCAGAGTTTATGGATTTTTTTCTACTACTTTACCTATATTCCATCTGTTTACACTCTCAGTTTGTATCCTTGTTGTTTTTTTTCCTTCTCACCCCTCCCTGCAAGTTTCTCCTGTCCTTCCTCCTCCTTCCTGCCCATGGCTGTGTTTTGGCTTTGCACTTGCCACATGCAAGCATTGAATAGTACAAAACATATGCAGTGCTAAGCAAAGGCATGTGGGCCTTTGCACTCAACAGTTGCTTGGAGTGCTGGTTGTGTACAGAAGCAGAATAAGTTCAGATCTAGAAACGGTGGAGCCTTGTGACCTTACCTCTGCACTTGGTGGATACTCATGAACTGAGCCAAAGCAAGCCAGGGCATTCTATCCTTTTCAAGTCAAAGTTGGCAGGGAGATTTGGAAATTGAAGAGCTTGCTCTATGCACAGTGGGCATTCCTAAGATCAGAGCTGCATTGGGCTGGATAGGCAGAATAATACTGTTGTCCTCCAGCTCTGAACTACTTGGGCAGGGCTTTATTTTTGCTCCCTGCTTCTAGCTTAGAGAAGAGTACTAGCCTTTCTTCTGATCTGGTGTTGCATTTCAGCCACATAGTGCAAGATCATCCTGGCAATCCTAACTTTGTTTGGCTTGGCATCTTTGTTGGCCTCTGCTCCCTGGCCACCTTCTAGGGTAAGCCAAATAAAGGCTAGGAGAAGGAGTACCTGTCTATGGAATTGCCTCTCGAGGATGAATTGTTTGGGCTTCACTTGTCTTACCCTGGTGCCCAGTAAAAATTATTTCTTACTCGCCCAGAATTTTTAACATTAATTTCTAGCTTGCAGTGCTTCTCATGTTTAAAACTATTTCTTCATTTGAACTGTAGCAAAAGAACAAAACTTGAATGCTTACTGTAGATTTGAATGTGTTTCATAATGCTTTGCTGGTATGATGCCAATTTTCATGATCATTTTTCAGATGAGGACTATGAAACAGCTGTGAAAAGACTTAATGGAAAGTTATATCCTGATGAACCCAAAGAGCACATGAAGCTACAGGACACTAACCCAAGTAAATGAAAAATAGTTTGCTTGGTTGATTTGGGTAGTGGTTTTTGTGGGGGCAGTGTAAACACAGGGATTTACTTCTTAACTTTTCTAGTAATTATTGCTGTTACTTTTTTCTGACTTAGTAAAGCTGGATTCCTGTACCTAGCTACCTGGAGTAAATCCTGTTAATCTTAATCAGATTTACTTCTGAGATATAGAGGATAGCTTTGTAAGATATGTGAAACATGCATTTATTTGTTTATTCAGAATATTTTTTCCTAGCCTTCAGTCAAAAAGGGTCCCAGACTATCTTACAAACAGCCAATTGATTCTTCCTGGTTCTCAGGCTTACAATTTAAGTAAGATAGGATACATAAGGAAAAAGGGATGATAGTGGGAGAGGGGATTAAGCCTAGCAGGTGCTGGGTGTCTCCCTCCCAGGCCAGAACCAGGGCAGTTGGAATCTGGAGAGATAGTCTCTCACCAGCCGCTGATGTCAAAGCATAATGGAGCTATGTCTAGCCGCTCTTCTTAATAGGGTAGTATCATAGGAAACTGTCCAGTAAAAAGGAGGATTGCTTAAGCTCATAAAAAAGCAAATACCATTAAAATGTGTTGCTCTAGTCCAGGAATGGGGACCAGTGGCTCTCCAGATGTTGGGCAGCAGTTCCCGTCATATTTAACCATGGTCAGGCTGGATAGGGCTAATGACATCTAACAATATCTGGAGAGCCCCAAGTTTCTCGCCCTTTCGTTTGAGTATTTTGAAATTAGAGTACATGAAAGCTGCCTTTGGTCTCACATTGGTAGAAAGGTGGGATATAAATTAAATAAATAAATGAAAACTACCTCCCCCCCCAAAAAAAACCTTATGCTAAATGTAGATTGATATCATATGAATTAATCCCAAAACTTCCTGCTGCCATTAAGGCCATTTCTATACCACACTGTTATAGTGGTACTATTCCACTTTCAAAATCCTGTGGAATCCTGGAATTTGGAGTTTAGGGAGGGGCATTTAGAATTCTCAGCCAGAGAGCCCTTTGGCCTCAGTGAACTACAAACCCCAGAATTTCACACAATGTTGAAAGAATAACAGCACTGTAGCAGAGTAGTGGAGAAACGGGCTAAGACTTTTTAGTGGTAATATCTTGATAAATGCTACAATCATGTTACTACTATAATAATACTACCACCAGAAAAAAGTAGTTATGTTACTGAGTTTGGGGGGGCTGGCTTTGGGGTCCCCAGGGAACCTGTAATGGAAAGGATGACGTATGATCTGGAAGTGAGATTAGTATTATCTCCTTCAAGCAATTTTACTTTGCTACTGTAGTCGTTGGGCTTGGTTGAAAGTAACCCTGTGGATCATATAAATCCTAGGTAGGGCCTGTGTTGCTCTTTGGCCACCTTTTAGCTGTGGTGTCAACAGGCTGAGCTTTTGCCAGAAAAGGGAAGAAGCCAAGTCAAATAGTGAGGTCAATTTCTTGTATTCTGCTGAGGGAATTAAAGGAGTCCAAGCAACATGTTCCATGTACATGTTGTAATAACAAGGCAGTGGATCTTGTGTTCATGCTTCTGTTTCACTGTATATTCTTTCAAATAAAATTTAAAATGTTATTTGCTGTGTATCATAGCAGAAAATGAAGCAGAAAGTAAAAATGAGTGTGTTCTCGTATGGGAGAAGAAGCCAACTCCTGAAGAAAAAGCTAAAGCAGAGATTCTGAAGCTTCCTCCAACTTTTCTTTGTGGTGTTGGCAGTGATACTGATGAAGACAATGAAAACTTGGAAGACTTTCAAACAGAACTTAGAAAAGTTCAAGAGGCAAAGGTAAGTAACAGAATAACTGGGTTTAAGTATCCATTCACCTTGATTTGCTTGCAGTTCTGATATACGACCTTAATTTTCTTCCACCAGTCGCACTTCAGTATACGATTCATATCTTGGTCTGTTAGAGTGAGGTCCTATCCATATAAAAGCTGTGTGCTCTACTAATTGTATATAAATGCAGTAGGTTTTTGTTTGTTTTGGGGGGGCTATTTTTGCATGTCCACATGAGAGGTTGGATATTTTGCCTTTCTCTGGGGTGTCAAGAATTGCCACAGCTGGGGACAGGTTTTTAAATGATATGGAGATGGACTTAAATTTCTAATGGAGTAACCTATAAGGTTTCAGGCAAACTAGCAGTGATCTTTGGCTTTCCTCTGTTCTACCTGTCTACAGGTTATCCCATAAGCATTTTTCTGTGTTTATTTTCTGATTATAGAAAATTTTGGTTCAGACGGGGTAGGCTTATGGAATAGCACTACATTGAACATTATGAATTATAAAACTTTTTGGTTGTGTTGAGGTGTAATTAATGCGTTTATTGAAATTAAAGTAATATGAAAACATCTTGAAGATGATGTAGTACCTGTTTATTCTTGGTTCTCACCACACATACTGCCTGAAATTTACTTGTTTCCTAAGTAAGCCAGCTCTGGTTTCACTGAAACAGCTATACCAGACATAGCATCCATTTAAAAAAAACATAACATTTGTGATTTTTTCTTCAGGAAGCTCAAGTAGAAGAAGTAACCAGTTCAACAGATGACACATGCACCACTAAAGAAGAAGAGCTTGTTGTAGGAACCAGTAGAAGTGAAGAGCCGGACTCTACTACAGCAAGAGAAACTGAAGAACCAGATTCAACCACCAAACCTGTACACACTATACAGGCTTTATTGGGAACAGATGATAAACCTGTTGATTTGTCAACTAAAAAAGAAAGCGATTCCAGTTCTATAGCTGCTACAAACCAAGGTATACTTTCTTGTTTTGATATATGAAAAAGTACCATACTTGAAACAGTTCACACCAAGATCTAGTAGCTATACGGAGAATCCCAAATGAAGTAAGATTTTGTCTCCGTAATTAGCAACAACAGTTGAAAGAGTACGGGTGGGAGGAAGAGTCTTTGTTTAAGTAGTAGTGAATGACACTGAATGCCATTTGGTTCTCTTTTCTTTTATACAGAAAACAAACCTTTCTCATTTGCTCTTGGCGACGTACCTGGCTTGTCATTTGCTGACCTGGCCTCAAATAATTCTGGGGATTTTGCTTTTGGTTCTAAAGGTAAGATAGTATATACTGTCTGCTTACCATTCATACAGAGTGCCCTAATGGAGCTATTCTGCATTGATGCTTTCATCAATCATTTTGTTGAATAAACATGAATGAACGAGACGAGATGTATCTAGAATCCTAAGGTTTTATATTTCCATCTAAACAGACAAAAATTTCAAGTGGGCAAATACAGGAGCAACTGTATTTGGAGTACAGACAGTAACTAAAGGAGATAATGAAGAAGATGGAAGTGATGAGGAAGTTGTACATAATGATGACATTCACTTTGAGCCAATAGTATCACTGCCAGAGGTAAGGTTTTTAACCCCAAACTTAAAGAAGAAATTTGGGTGTACTTTGCAAGCCTCCTAACAAAGTATTACACACAAATGCTGTTACAGACCCTCTCTGTACATTTCCACATATGTAATAATTTTGTCTTCACTTATTCACAGTTGTAGCAGTGTGGATTGCTGTTTTTTAGTTACAAATTAGCCAAAGTAGGACATCACAGTCTGTACCCAGAGAATGCAGAACATGATGAATGGGTTCCTGCCATGTGAGGAAGCAGTCATTCATGCTGGATCTGACTTCTCCCTCAGGCTTCACAGCCAGTCATCCTTATTCTCCTAAGAGAGAGGGCCAGTGCCACCTTCCCGTTCCCCCAGTTCAGTCCTGCATCAGGAGCAGATCAGGATAGGGCTTTAACACTCTGTGGGTGTTGTTTGTGGGACAGAAACAGTTGGTGGATTTGAAATTTCTTACCTGAGACATTTTGTTCTTGGTGATTGTTACCTTGGCTTTGCAAAGTCTTTGACTTGGGGACTCTATTGGTGCAGGAGGAATTGTGTGGGTTCCATAAAGATTCAGTGGTGCTTTGGTTGGATCCTTCTTTTATTCCTAAAGCGAATTCTATATTCCATGGTACCCAGGAGATCATTCTGATTGTTCTTGGGCTTCTCCTTCATCTTTTGTCAGACATTATTGAATTGACAAGTTTTCGTTGGCAGACACATTGTGGCAGACACATAGTGTAGATCCCAGCATGAACGATTGCCTCCCCACACTGCAGGAAAATGGAACATTGGTACACACTGAGAAGGTTCCTTTTCTGCAAATGTGAAGAGGGAATCCTTCCCACCCTGATTTGATGGAATTTGTATGTGTTCTGTGAGTGGCAGTATGTTTTGTTGTTGTGTGTGTTTCTGGAGCTATGTCATACCATCACTGAGAAGGTGGGACTGGCCCTCCCTCTTAAGGGGTGGTAAGGTTGGTTGACAGGCTGCTTTCCAGTTGGTGAAGCTTGAAGGAGGAACCAGACCTAGCAGGAAGGACTCCCTCCTCACAATTGCAGATAAGTAAACTTCACAGTTAGTACCCATGTTCCATTCCTCTCTCCCAGGTTTTTCAGTAACAGTCTAGGCAATGCTTTATGCTTAGAAAATTAGTAAAACCTGAGATGGCTCAGCGATTGCATCACACACCTTAGTATGGTAGAGCTTAGTTGATTTTCATTGTTCCCAAAGCTTACTATTCAGGAGTGCTGTTAAGAGTTTGCTCTGATTATGGATGCCCAAGTAACATCAGTGAGAGTTCTATCCAGCAGTGCAGATCTACATGCCAATTGTGATATTCAAGACAGATGTGACCTTACAACAGTTGTCCCTGTCCTACTTGTCAATTCTGTATGTTGCAGTTTTGTATATGTGGTCTGCCTCTGAAGGAAACTACAGAGCATTACAGCAGACTTACTGTAACAACACAGCCTATGTAGAATACACAGCCAGTTTTTAAAATAATTAAAACTGGCTTTCACTGGGCTGTTAGGCACAGTGTGAAGTGCTGTGGAGTTTACCTGTGACACTCTAAATTGTGTTTGGAGTGTGGAAAAGGCAAGCTACTCCTGTTTGAACTTGCTCGTGTTTTGAGATTGTTAGAGAGGCTCTTCTGAATCTATCCTTGATGACTACAGGCAGGCAGATTATGACCTTGGATCAGGTCCAGTTTAGTGATACCTTATTTATTGATGCTTTGTCTAGCTTCTACCCTTGGAATGCTTTAGATATCAAGTAGAATTTGGTTTTAATTATTAACTGTGATTTTAGAATTTTATCTGCTTCCTTTTAGGGGTTTTTTGGGGGAGTGTTTCAGTGTGCCTTGTTAATACTGTTTTTAACCATTCTGTTTCTTGAATCTTTATACTAATTTTGCATTATTGGTTGATCAGGTCCCTTGATATGGCAGAATTTAAAGGGTATGATTTGTGTAAGGTCACCCCAGTGGGTTTTCATGGTCAAGTGGGGATTTGAGCCAAAGTCCTAGTCCAGCACTCAGAACACTACAGCACACTGACTCTACAAACAAATAGGCCGTACTTGATAGTTTTTTGATACAGTTCTATGATTCAAGGATATATTTTATTAAGAGTGTAGTCTTCAGATGAACTGCCTGAGATCAAGCTTCACTAAAACAGTGGAACTTACTTTTGGCTACATAGGGTTGTATTTTAACTTTGTTTACAACTGAGTAGACATCTTAGTAAACATGACTTTTTCTTACTAGGTTGAGGTAAAGTCAGGAGAAGAAGATGAAGAAATTATCTTCAAAGAGAGAGCAAAACTTTACAGATGGGACAGAGATGTAAATCAGTGGAAAGAACGTGGTGTTGGAGAAATAAAGATCCTCTTCCATACACAGAAGAAGTGCTATAGAATTTTAATGAGAAGGGACCAAGTTCTCAAAGTATGTGCAAACCATATTATCACAAAAACAATGGATTTAAAACCCCTGAATACGTCAAACAATGCAATGGTTTGGACTGCAACAGATTATGCTGGTAAGTGTTTATGTAGAGATGTTCCATAGCTGATTCTGCACGTACACCCCATATATCAGATAAATGCTTCAATAACATTTCAAATCTTTATTTCAGATGGTGAAGCTAAGATAGAACAGCTTGCTGTCAGATTTAAAAGTCAAGATCTGGCAGATTCGTTCAAGAGGAGATTTGAAGAGTGTCAACGAAGCTTGTCAGAGTCGCAGAAGGGTCATGTATCCCTGACAGCAGAATTGTCAAAGGAAACTAACCCTGTAGTCTATCTTGAAGTTTCTGTTGATGATGAGCCTTTAGGGCATATAACCATAGAATTGTTTTCAAACATTGTTCCTCGAACTGCTGAGAACTTCAGGGCATTATGCACAGGAGAAAAAGGATTTGGATTCCGGAACTCCATATTTCATAGAATAATTCCAGATTTTGTCTGTCATGTAAGTAGAAGTATTAACATTGAGAATATATACAAGATATCCCCAAGATGGCATAAAATATTTTCGCAGGGGGGAGTATCCTTTGCAGAGATTTACGTTTTCTTATCTGTATTCTAAACCCTTAGTTTTATATGGAAGAGAAAATGGAAAGCTGTGTCGTGGTTTTACTGACAAATAATGTAAACACAGATGTAACAAAAGAAGTGCAGCCCCTTACACAGTTCATCAGTTTATATTTCTGAGCTCAGCCTTTCCTCTTAGAGTTATTTTAGTGACATGAGGGAACACATCTGCAGTTATGTTTCAACCAGCCAAGCCTGTGTGCAAAGGGACAGACTTCTAGGAGAAGACTTTAGCTATATTCTGATGCAACATAATGAACCTGTTGTTTGCTATCATTTTGGAAGTGCTGTTGACCTCAGAGGATGAAACACTTTGGTCTGAGCACTTTGCTTATTGTGCATGTAATAGCAAGCCATATTTGCTGTCCTGTCTCAATGTAGCCGTGGTAAGATGTGGATGCAACATAAATTCAATTTAGATTCCTTTGTTGCTTTTCAACAGCCATCGTCTGATAGTCTAGTTCAGTCGTTCTTAATATGGTATCCACGGAACTTTGCTGCTGGATACTACCAGCAGTGGCAGCAACAGGGATGCGGCAGTAGTGGGTGCATGTGTGCATGCGCCCAAACTGCTCTCTCATTTACAAATGAGAGAGCAGTTGAGGCATGCGCAAATGTCTTCTGATGAGTCTCTCTGTGCCCACACACACCCTGCTGCTGAAAGGGGCTTAGCAGCAGGCACGCTTATGCGTGAACTGCTTTCTTATTTGCAAATGAGGGAAAAGTTCAGGCATGCATATATGCCTTCCAGTGTGTCCTCCTGTGCTCATCCACCCCACTGCTGTGTCCCTGCTGGAAGGGACCCAGTGGCAGACATGCACACGCACCCAAACTGCTCTCTCATGTGCAAACAAGGGAGGGGTTGGGATGTACGCACCCAAACCACTCATTTGCAAACAAGGGAGCTGCTGGGGCACATGTACATGCCTTCTGCCATGTCCCTCTGTGCCCACAGCCCCTGCTGGGTGTGAAAAGGACACAGAGGCAGGCATGCATGTGCTCCCAAGCTGTTTTCTTGTTTGCAAACAGGAATAGTGGCAGAGCTTGGGAGTGTGTGTGTGGGGGGTGCATGGAGGCATGGCCAGGGCACAGGGGGGCATGGATATGGGCTGGGACACCCCAAAATCATTGCCGCCCAGGGCAGATCGCCCCCATTGCCTCCCCCATCCCTATGCGACTGCTTTGGACTTATGACAGCCCTAAGGTGAGCTTATCATAAGTTGTTTGGGTGGGGGACAAGATTTGTTCAGAGCAGGTTTGCCTTCCTCTGAGGCTGAGGGAATGTGACTTGCCCAGGGTCACTCAGTGTCTGAGTGGGAATTTGAATCCTAGTCTTATTAATAAATAAGTAAATATTTGAATATTTAAATCTAAATTTAAAAAGTTAAATCTCAAGTTAAGTCTTGGGGGCTCCAGCAACAAACTATATTTACAGGAGGTCCCTGGTATAGAAAAGGTTAAGAACCACTGCTCTGGCTTATACAGGATACAATGCTGTTGGTAAAACATGTTTTAGGATTTATTTGTATGCTTCACCCTGTTTTATACTCAACTGAATTTTCTCTATTTCTTTTAATATTTCAGGGAGGTGATATCACTAGACATGATGGCACAGGTGGAAAATCCATTTATGGGAATTCATTTGAGGATGAAAACTTTGAAGTAAAACATACTGGGCCTGGCTTACTGTCAATGGCAAATCGTGGCAGAGACACCAATAATTCTCAATTCTTTATTACTCTCAAAAAGGCAGAGCATTTGGATTTTAAACATGTTGTCTTTGGTTTTGTAAAGGATGGTATGGATATTGTGAAAAAAATGGAATCCTTTGGCTCTCCTAGTGGAGAAGTGTCAAAAAGAATTATGATTACAGACTGTGGGCAAATATAAAAGCATTGCTGTAACATGGATGCAGATTAGAAAACCAGTGTCCAGCAGATTTAGACAAAATTATGTTCAGCTTTTTTTTAAAAAAATGAACATTTCTCATGTATAAATGTAAAATTACAGCTTATAGCTGAGTACTTTTTTAAAATGTGTTTCAATTGACTTGCATGTTGTGAAATAAAAGTTCAACACTGGTAAATTTCAGGTGTATTTTTGTTTCCTCCTGATTTTTGTATTAAATAATTTAAAATGAAATTGAAGAATCTGAAGTTCTATTATTCTCGCTTGTGAATTTCCTAGTTTAACTGAATAGTTTAAATAAAATTAGTAACTAGTTCATGCTTTCTGCTTTTATTCTCTTAGCTTCTCTGGTTCATAGGCAGCCTGAAACAATTCATTGCCCGTTATTTTGCCTTTTGCACTTACTCATCTTGATAAGCAAAATGATTCTGCTTTTTGTTTCTCTAAATGTAGTTTGGTATTTCAGTATCATTTTAAATTTATTAAACTATTTAACTTCGGTTCTGGATAATGTGTGACTTAAATGTTTAATGCTTGGCATGGAAACTCCTGCTGCCATCAATAAATTGACTGCAACATAACTGTTTTTAATGACCACTGCTGTAATGCTTTTAGCAAAATGGGTTTTCTTTAATTTTATTTTAATTCAAAGAACTATTGACAATTTATGTCTTGCCTTGCCAGCTGTGAAGTCCAGGTTCTGGCCATAGTGTAGAAAAACCAGCAGTTGCCTTCTGATGTTATCATTCTAAGTCTCCTGTCTGGAGGCATAGTACCCTTCTTGTAACTGGGAGACTGATGTATATATGCATATCACAGGTGACTTACCTGATTAATATAATCTTGGAGTTTTAAATAAACTGTAGGTGTTACATCAGTCAGGATTGCATGTTAGTGAAATACTAATGGTTTTGTGGGGAATTTCTCTAATTGAAGTGTTTACAGCAAAAAAAAAAAGAATTGCCATTTTATCACATTTCAAGGATTTGCTTCAGGCTTGTCTTGCATTGGTGAGGAAACCATGGCCCTCTATATGTTGTAGGACTACAAGCTGCATCATACTCATGTTAAGATTGATGGGAGCTGAAACCTAATACCATCTTAGGGGACACAGATTCTGCATCCTTTGCTGTATTGTTTACAAGGGATAGGGAAGAGAAGGGCTTACACATAAAGCAGGGTTTCTTGGGCAAACTGAATGAAATGCTAGCAGGGAGGAGGATTTTAAGACTGCAAAAAATGTTAGGAAAAGACTGCAGATTTGGAAACTGTATTTTACTACAACATTCTACTTCACAAGGTTGATATTCTTGTGTTCTTCGTGGTCTCTGTGTCTCATACATATAACTTGATCTGGTGAAAAGAGCGAATTTGAGGAAAACATTCTGTACCAGAAAGATCAGGGGATTGACTATGCAGAACTTGGAGGATGCAGTAGATCTTCCTGCTGTACGTTATACACGGAATTGTAAGGGTTAAAGTTGTATTTTATCACAGCTTGCTAAGAAATTAACATCCCATGAATTCAGTGGGATTTAATTACCAATAGTTACAATGGCATTGAGCTTTTAATTGGTGGAACGCTGGTTAGTCTGTGGGGTTTGCTTCTGTGATTTACTTTTGTTTGGAGAAATGAAAAACACAGTGTGACACTTTTTTTGATGCTGCTTATATCTTTCTATTCAAGGGTCCACTGGTACTTTCAGATCCACTTCTACTTTTTGCTCAAGGTTTGTCTTTCAGCAACCTTACTGAAGGGGTGGGCTGGGGAGTTTGTTATACAATTTGCTGTCCTGTAGAATACGCGTAAGTCTTCTAGTAGATTTCAAATTATTTCTGCCCTCTTCTTGGTATACATGATATGTTTTGTTCTTCCTACTGTTGACATTATTTTGGTGCATTACCCCTCCATCCTCAATGCACAAGGAACTCTGGGACTTAGAAGTTCTTGAGAGAAAAATCAGCACATTGATTAGACAGCAGATGCATGCTGTCATAACATTCCTGTTTTACTGCACAAGCACACATGCCCTTAGAGTGGTTCTCAAGCTGGACTTCAAGGAATTTTGGCCAAACTGGCTCAAGTTTCTGGGAACTGAAGTTCAATGCACCTGGAGGACCAAGAGGTTGAGAACCAGTTTTAGAGATTTTGGGTCTCTATGGAAAATTAGGTCAAGAATGATGTATGCATATTTCCATAAATGTTTTCAAGCCTGATCTACCAAACACCCCCCCTACTTTTTCTGGTAATATGGTTGCTGCTTGCACCAGCCCCACCTGTACTTCTCCAGGCCTGGATAAGGTATACCCTTCCCCACACTAGGGTGACAAAGCCTTAAGAGATCAGCCTCTGTTTTACAATGTGTTTGAGTTGAGTGGTTCTCAATATGTTCCAGCAGTTACTTGACAAAAGTAACTGGTCCTATTATGACAGTAACAAAGTGCATTCTTTCCCCAAGATTTTTAATCTTTGCAAACATTCTGTTTATTGTGAGTGATAAAATTTAAAAACAAAAAGTTGCATTCGTATTGATGGGAGGAGATAAAAGTAATCCTGTTGTAGGCAATAGTAATAATACTGTTCAACCTAAATGTTACTGCTACAGCGACAGTAAACACAAAATATAAAGTTCAACTTGCAGTAAATTCTTGGAAATCATTGCTACGACTAAAATACTAGTGTCCCACCTAGGCTACGTGTAGGATCCACCAGTAGTCTGTTTACCACTGGCTGAAACCACTGATGTATATGACTCTGAAGCCATTTCCGGACTAGACTGTTACAGCGCTATGGTTCCACTTTCAACATCCTGTGGAATCCTGGGGTTTGCAGTTTCGGGAGGGGCCGTGCGGTCCCTCCCGAAACTGCAAACCCCAGGATTCCACAGGATGCTGAAAGTGGAACCATAGCGCTATAACAGTCTAGCCCGGAAATGGCCTCAGCTCGAACCTGATTTAAAGTTTTAAGAACTGTAGGCGCCAGCGCGGGGTGTAGTGGTTTGGGCGCTGGACTGCGACCCCGGAGACGAGGGTTCGAGTTCCCGCTCGGCCATGGAAACCCACTGGGTCACCCCGGGCGCCTCAAACACTCTCAGACGCAGAAAACCCCAAGACAGGCTCGCCTTACGGTCCTCCTGAGGCGGAAACGAAGGCACTCAGGAACGAAACCCGGACCTAACCCGTATACTTAGCGGCTGGAGGGCGCGCAGGCGCAGGCTCGTCCCCTCAGGTGAAAAGATACTGCAGTTCTGCTTCAATTATGATTATCAATTCCCTAACTCTTTAGACGTAACATAGAAACGTATGAATTTGCCGCGCGCATCTTTTCTTTCCCCCGCCATACGACGTCTCAGGGGCGCCCCCACCCCACTCGCGCCTGTCCCCTGCGCACCCTGAGAGCTGAGCAGCCCTGCGTTTTCTGCCTTTTGTTTGGCCGACAAAGGTATCGCTCTTCTGTTGTTTGTCGCACGGCTAACACGCGAATCCTGAACATGTTACCAGCCTTGCGAAATCGTTGCCACTTGATTCTGTTGAACACACACGCACGCGCACTACGCCCACAGGAGGTTAGAGCCACACAAATTCCCAGTTGCCTGGCGAACGGACGCGGCCTGGCTAAGACCGGGCATGAAAAACGGGGGGTGAGGGCGGAGGACGTCTACCCGAGCGCATGCGCCCTTCGGCCTCCCCGGCCTCTCTCCTCCCCTCGCCTTCGCGGCGGTTGTAGTGAGGGGCGGGGCCGCGGGTATCTTGACTGGTTGGCGGCCCGTTAATGGCGACGCCGACACGGCTGAGTCGCTCGGTGGAGCGGTGGAGGAGGCGCTATCTGACGCGAGAGGTGGGGAGACTGCGTCCGAGAAACCCCCTTTCCCCCGATAAGCTAGACAGTATAAGCCCGTATTCACTCATTCTTACGAGACGTGGGGTGGGGATGAAAGCGTCGTCAGCCCCCTTCATCGTGGGTCAGGGGTCGGTTCTGAGGAGCCACCGGGGCTTGTAGGGTCCCTGAAGCCTCGTACTGTTGGTAGAGGCTGCGCGGCCCTGGATGCGCGAGGTCCTTCGTTTCCTGTTCGGTAATACTGAGAGCCTTTGCATCCCAGATAGGATGTTCAAACTGAATTAAATGTGTGTGCTTGAATAACCCACTATTGTCAGTTCAGGATTGCTAGCAATTTGCTCAGGCCATTTTCGCACTACCCAGTTTTAGTGCTATGATTCCACTTTCAACATCCTATGGAATCCTGGGGGCTTTGAGGCCCCTCTCTAAACTGCAAACCCCAGGATTCCATAGGACGTTGAAAGTGGAATGATAGCACTAAAACAGGCTACTGTGGAAATGCCTCAGAAGTGAAGAAACATTTTCTTGCTCATCCTTCTCAATCAAGTTGGAGTAGAGATGGCAGTCTTTGATTATATGCCTTTTCTACCTTTTAATAGCAACAGTTCAATAGATGCTGCGTTTTCTGTTCTGGAGATGCAGTGGAAATAATCTTCTGGATTTTTGTCTGTTATTCATCTGTCATAACAAGGCACTCGTCTCAGCCTCTCTGTTAAGTCCAGTCTTGAAAATGCCCACCTTTCTATATCTTTTCCCCCAAACCTCGGTGGCCATTAGCTATATATTTCTAACAGTGTTGGTTCTCTATATAGAGGAAAGGTCCTTGCTCTCGAACTTTATTGCATTGATGCATGTGATACATAAATATATGTATAACAATAGTCATTACAGATTTTCCTTGTTCTCTTAGGGTTATTCTCCAGATATAATTCATGCGAAAAGTAAAAGTAGAAGGGCCCTGCTGTCTGCAGGTAAGATATTTTAAAATCTGAAATTTGATTTAGGAGCTCTTACATTTAATGTGGATTAATTTAATGTGATTTAAGCGTTGGACTATGACCTTGGAGACTGGGGTTTGGTTTCTCACTCGGCCGTGGAAATCCACTTGGTGATCTTGGGTGCATCACACACTCTCAACCCCAGAAAATCCCATGATAGTTTCATTTTAGCATCACTATAAGTCAGAAATGACTTAAGGGCATGCAGCAAAGTATAAAGTATGCTTTCACAGCACGAATTTTCGTTCCTGAAACATTTCAAGACACATCTCTGCTTTGAAGCTTCCTTTGACCTTCATTTTTCCTACACTTTTCCTTTAACCTTCCTCTGTAATTAATGACCACATTCTGCTTTTTCCCCACTTTTTTACAGAACCTACAAGTTTAGATACATTACAAAATTTATAAAGTACCACTTTGGTTTTTAATAGGGCCAGGAGTGTCTTTAGAATATATGTTCTTAGCTTGTAAGACAGAGACAGAAACTGAAGCTTTCACCCACCCCCAGGGCCCTGTTGGTTCTATACCTCTGATCCTGTGGAGGGTGGGTCAAGCCTTCTCATGTTTGACATCTCAGTACCCCCAACTAGCTTGGTATATCCTACTATTTCAAGCTACAGATCTTTCAGTATTAAAACATGGTTAGCTGTTAACTGGAAATGGGGATACCAAAGTGCTCCTTCCTTAGCATAAGGAGGCCTTATGTTAGGGTTCCTCTTCAGTCCCTTTCCTACTACAAAGTTATAGTACAGTGCTTTGATAACCGCTGTAGTGGATTTCATCTTGGAAAATCCTGGAATTTGTAGTTTCATAATTTTGACACAGCCTGCTTTTTCTCTTCACTGACTGGTATGGCAGCTTCACCTCTCCCAGTCTGCTAAGGCATCTTGTCACTGTATACAGTTCTGGCCTTCCCTAAAAACACCACCATCATGTATAAAGGGTAAAACCTTTCCATTGTTATTTAGAACCCCTTTGGAATTTATACTAGCATGGTTCTGTTTGGTTAGAATGATTGAAAATTATTCAGCTGAGTCCAAATTTTATGAAAAATATACTATAACCTTTATTAAAGAACACAGAATAAAACATCGGTTTTGTATGTATATCTAAGCTCAAATCTTTAGAATGTGTTTAAACAGTTCCTTATATCTTTACAATACCATGAAGGTACAGGTTTCTCTCAGACACAGGCCTCTAGCTACCCTTCTCACCAAATGCTCTGTTCCCAAATCTAGATCATTTTCTCTGACCAGATTAAAAAATGGGTTAATTTCTCTCCTGCCTCTCTCTCTAAGCCAGTGGTTCTCAACCTGTGGGTCCCCAGATGTTTTTGGACTTCAGCTCCCAGAAGCCCTGAGCATTGACCATAGTGGCTGGGGCTTCTGCGAGCTGAAGTCCAAAAACATCTGGGGACCCACAGGTTGAGAACCACTACTCTAAGCTTTCTTTGAGAAAATACCTTTCTCATTTAACCCTCCCTGGGCTGACTGAGAAACTCTGTGGTGGAAGGACTGACTCTCAGCGCCTCTTCTGGAAGTTTGACTAAACCCAATTCAGTGCCTACTGATTATCCATTTTCACTCAGGCCTCTAACCCCTCCTTCACACTAAAGCGGCTGGGTTTCTCTCTGGAGTGGCCATTCTGGTTGCCTAGCAACCTGTTCCTGGGAGGCTTCCCAGAATACCACTCAGCCCAAGGTCCCTAACAATGATGTATTTGCAAATTCTCTGTCAGAGAGCTCTAATGCCTCCCCAAAGTACAAATTCCAGGATCCCATAGAATGTAGTCATGGCAGTTAAAGTGGAACCAAAGTGTTATAATTGTGTATTCTGAAAGGTGGTATCCTCCAGATATTGTAAAGTATAGCTCACACTGGTCTCAATGTAGCTGGGGTAATGGAAGTTGTAGTCTTAAATCATGTGGAGGACATGAGATTGAGGAAGGCTGATTTGAATGCATCTTCAGCACATACATAAAAGAGTTAGCGATCATTGCTTTATAAACTCTACTGCCTCCCTCTGTTGGAAGAAAGAGTTATTTCTGTCCTTTATCACTATGGTTTTATAAAGAAGATGGTGAGCTGGAAGAGGTGGAATTGACAGTGGCTACAAAAAAATTGCTGATCTTAAGCCAAGACAGTATGTATGGTTTACTCATAGCAGTACTCAAGGATTCCTGGGGTTTACCTCCTGTCGCAAAGATCCTGCTTCCTCACATCATTCAGATTTGTGGAGATTGGCTCTTCTGATTCAGGAAAGGAAACTGGGTATACTTTCAAGGATTCTATGTGTTACTTATTTACTAAAGCATTTGTTTATTGCCTCTCAGCTGACCAGAGCTCCTAAGATAATAGCAGCAAATTAATAAAAAGATTAGATGAAAACAGACCAAAATATATTTTTAAAAAACAGTTTTTAATTACCATCTGCAATTGAAACAACCTGTCCTACTTTAGAGATGATGTTTAAAATCTGTAGTAAGATATACATCTCTGTCCCATGCCGCTGCTAAAAAAGGGCTTCGTGGCATTTCCAAAGTCCTGTTTCCAGATCTCAACTTTGGCCAAGACAGTGGCATTCTATCTTCGACATGGTAATGTGATATTACTATGCACAGGTCAAAATCACATCCTGGGAGTGTAATTGCTTGTTGTGGTCTGGGAACGTACAAAAATCTGACTCCAGACAGATTATACTCTCTTTAAGTCTAAGTGATAAATTTCTTCTTTGTATAGGAGGCTGGAAAATGTGATAGTGTCATGCCACCTTTATATACACCAGCATACTGCTTGTTCAGTAATAAACCAGATCTCCTGCCAATCACTGATTTGTCATGTTGTATGAAAACATACAGTGGTATTAGGTGAAAAATTCAGGAAGGTCAAGATATCAGTGAAAATCACTTTTAGTATACAAATTCAGAGTTTCACAGATTCACTAAAGCACATTCAATTTACAATGCAGACACATTTCAAGATACTACTACATCCTGATTCCAGATAGTGTTAAACAGTAATAATACGAATAAACTGGAACATTTTAGAATAATGTATTTTAAAATCAGAAACAAACTTTTATGCATAGACTAAGTGTGTTCATGGAAAAATTAATCCCATCAGAATGAGTAGGATTTGCTTCCAAATATATAGTATTGTCTTGGATCTCAAGATAAGGAAATTCTGAGGGAAAAATTAGTTTACACTTCCTCCTCTCCCCTAGGCTTCCCAAACATCTTGAAAAGCTTGTTTGGGGAGACGGGTCCAGAAGGTCTTCCTGAACAATGAGACAAAGATGGAGTTCTGCTTTGGGAGCAGCAAGTTACCCCAAATCAGTCAGAAATCTTACCTTCTTTAGGATGATTCAACCTATACCAGCCCTCCATACTGCTCCCCATCATGTTCAGGAAGGTCCCAGGGAAGCTTTTTGAGCCATGGGGATGGAGGTATGTTTTATGGTGGTCTTTCATGAGCCTCTCCCACTGATGCAATAGCGTCTGTCAACACAATATATTTCTCCTTTCCTCTGAAGCTCCATGCACACCTCCAAATCTGTCCTACTGGTTGGGGGACTTTCCAGAGCAGATTTGGATGAATCCTTAGAGTCTTGGATGAAGGAGGAGAGAAGATTCTTCAGCATCTATCACCCTTGTGTTCCATAAGCCTCCTTGACCAAGTTTTCCTAAGGAGACATGTATTTTGCTAGTTTAAAAAATAGATTATCCTTTCTGTTGCAAAATGTGGAAAATGTACTTTGTAAAAAGTGCCATCAGAAAATTTTTGGAACTTTAAAAACAGCTAATAAATCATTCAGATGGCTAGCACAAAAATTAAGAAAAGGAAAGAAAGAATAATTTCAGAAATAAGAATTGGAGAAGAAACAATGCAACATCAAGATGACATAAAAGAACAGGTTGCTTACCTGTAACTGTGGTTCTTCAAGTGGTCATCTGTGCCCTCATACATTAGGAGCTTTCGCGCCTGCGTGGTAGCGTTCGAAGATTCTAGAGCTCGTTAGCTTTGGCGGGAACCCCTCCACCACGTCGGTACTGCGCATGCTCCTCCCGCCAACTAACAGTCTCTCCTCAGTTCTGGTCCGCTGAAGCTGATGGGACCTGAAAAAGAGGGGAAGGCAGGGCGGGGATGTATGAGGGCACAGATGACCACTAAAGAACCACAGTTACAGGTGAGCAACCTGTTCTTCTTCTTTGTGGTCTCTGTGCCGCATACATTAGGAGACTGTGTAGCTTACCAGTAGGATGGTGGGTCAGGTCCCAGACCCTAAAGCACAGAAGACAGCACAGCACGTCCGAACCGGGCATCTCTCCTGGACCAGCAGTCAAGCCTGTAGTGGCGCACGAAGGTCGATGGCTGGGACCAGGTCGCCACACGGCACAGCTCCGACAGGTTGACGCCTCGCAGGAGGGTAGCAGATGTCGCCACGGCCCTGTTGGAGTGGGCCTGAAGAAGGTCTAGGGGAGGCTTCTTGGCAAGCTCGTACGCCAGGTATATAGTCTGTACCACCCACTTGGAGAAGCGCTGGGTGGATACCTTGTGGCCTTTCCAGTGCCTGCCATAGCAGACAAATAGATGGGGTGTCTACCTGTAGGCCGCAGTCCTGTCTTTGTAAAAAGCCAGCATCCGACGAACGTAGTCAGATCAGGATAGAAGGCTGGCAGGATGACGTCCTAGCTGAGATGGAAGCTGGACACCACCTTTGGCAGGAAGGAGATGTCAGACCGGAGGACCACCTTGTCACGATGGAAGACCAGGTATGGCTCATCGCACCGCAGCGCCGTCAACTCTCCCGCCCTCCTGGCAGAGGTGATGGCCACTAGAAACGCGGTCTTCATCACAAGCAGCCTGTCGTCTGTTGTAGCCATGGGCTCGAAGGGCGGCTTCATCAGCTGGGACAGCACCAATGACAGCGACCACGGCGGTAGCGGTGGCGATACCGGCGGGTAGAGGTGCTGTAGGCCCTTTAGGAACTGCTTGACAGTACCGTCCCTGAAGAGCGCAGCCGATGGAGATCGTGGCAGCTGGTATGCCACGATCATGACGAGGTAGACCTTGAGTGATGGAAAGGCCAGGCCCTGCTGCCGGAGGTGTAGGAGGAAGTGGAGCATGGTACGCAAGTTGACGGGCGATACTGGCTCTTGACGTTTCTTGGCAAAGGCCACGAAGCGCTGCCACTTATAGTGGTAGTTCCTTCTGTGCTCCTTCCTGGCCTCAGTCAAGACGTTCCCGATGGCCGTGTTGTCTAGGGCGATATCCTCCAGACATGGAGAGCCAATACCAGCAGGTCCGGGTGCAACACCAGTCCGTCGGAGTGGGACAGCAGGTCCGGTACCGTCGGGAACCTGAGAGTCCTGCCCCGGGCGGCCTCGATCAGCGGTCCGAACCAGTGCTGCCTCGGCCAGTACAGTGCCACGAGGATCGCGTCTGCTCGGTCCGCGATGATCTTCGCAATCACGCAGCCCAGGAGCGGGAACGGAGGGAAGGCGTAGATCAACACCTCGTCCCACGGGAACTTGAACGCGTCGCCAATGGAGTGGTGATCGTGGCCGGCCCTCGAGCAGAATCGGTGGCACTTTGCATTCTGGCTGGTCGCGAAGAGGTCAGTGGTCGGCTCTCCCCGTCGGTCTCGAAGCATCCGGAAGGCCTCGTCGGACAGGGACCACTCGTGGTGGGAAGTGGTGTCCCTGCTGAGCGCGTCCGCTGTGGTGTTCTCCTGCCCCGCCAGGTGAACCACCACAGGGTGTATCTGGAGCGGGGACGCCCAATTCCAGAGGTCGAGGGCGATACCCAACAGCGTGGTGGAATGAATCCCTCCTTGCCTGTTAACGTAGCAGACTGCCATTGTGTTGTTGGTGAGGATCAACACCGTGCGGCCCGTGACCAGGTGTCAGAACGCTCTCAGGGCCTTGTGGATAGAGAGTGTTGATGAGGAGGAACAGCTCGTTGTCCATCCACCGGCCTCGGGCCCGGAGATCGTCGGTGTGTGCTCCCCAGCCGAAGAGCGAGGCATCCGTCGTTACCATGACTGATGGCTTGGGTTCGCGGAACGGCATGCCTGACAGGAGGTTCCTGTACGACTGCCATCACAGGAGCGATCGACGAACCTGTTGGGGCAGGCAGTATCGGCGGCGCTGGTTGTCCCAAAGTGGATCGAAGGCCTTGATGAACCAGTGCTGGAGGGGCCGTGCACATAACCTGGAGAGGTAGGTTACGGCGGTGGTCGAGGCCATGTAGCCGAGGAGCTGCTGAATCCTCCTCGCTGACATTGTCGCAGCCTCAAAGGCGGCAGACGCCGCCTGACAAAGCGTCCGTGCCCTCTCGTCTGGTAGGAAGGCCCTCGCCGATACCGAGTCAAAGGTTGCCCCGATGAAGTCGAGAACCCGAGTGGGCTCGAGGTGAGACTTCTTGGGGTTGACCCTGAGTCCGAGCCGAGTGAGAAGAGACAAAGTCCGATAAATGTCTCTGTACAATTTCTGTTTGCAGGACGCCAGCAATAGCCAATCATGCAGGTAAGGGTAGGTGGAGACGCCTTTCACCTGCAGGAAGGACACAACCGGAACCATGCACTTGGTAAACACCCGCAGTGCGCTGAAAAGTCCGAACAGCAGCACCCGGTACTGGTAGCTGGTGCCGTCGATCGCGAACCGTAGGTATTTCCTGTGCTGCGGGCGGATGGAGATGTGGAAATGGCGTCTTTGAGGTCTATGGACGCAAACCAGTCTCCTCGCCGGAGGAAGGGGAGGATCGAGAGCAGCATGACCATCTTGAACCTCTTGGGGCGGATGTAGTAGTTCACCCCTCGGAGGTCTACGATGGGCCACAGGGAGCCGTCCGACTTCGGCACCGTGAAGTACCTCGAGTTGAAGCCGGTGGTCTTGGCTGAAGGCGGGAGTCTCTCGATCGCTCCCTTTTCAAGGAGGGACTGGACCTCTTCCAGTAGAGCCGAGCTGGCCGGGGTGGAGTAGTAGACACCCCGTGGCGGATATCCTGGAACTCGATGGCGTACCCTAGGCAGACGATGGTAAGTACCCAGGAATCCGCAATGATCTCTCGCCAGTGATCGAGGTGCCTGGCCAGGCTCGGGTGATGGATCAGGTCTACCGGAAGGGCGAAGGATGGCATGGGTGGAGTCCTGCAGAGGCTGTCAAAAGCGGGACTTCACTCCGGAGGACGACTTCTTCGACGACGAAGATGGACGCCTTCTAGGAAGCCTCCTTGAAGCCGAAGATGTCGACGACCTCGACGCGGTTGACCACGGGGACCACGGTTGGTACGCCGATGAGGAGGAGGACCTTCTCCACGAAGGCCTCAGCTGGAAGGTGCGGCAAGATCGGGCAGGCTGGTTTGTGCCCATCTTCTTCACAGTCAGCTGGGCCTTGACGAGGTGATCCATAGCCTTGTCGGTGGAGGTGTGAAAAAGCCCTTCGCCATCAAACGGAAGATCTTCAATCTGTCGACGGCTGTCCTCCTGAAGCCCAGAGGACCGGAGCCACGCGTGGCGTCAGAGGCCTACGGCACTGACCATCACCCTCAAGGCGGTCTCCACAGCGTGCCTCGAGGTGGCGAGCTGCTGGGTAGCCACCGCAACGGCCTCGCCGAAGATCTGAGTGGCTGAGGCACGTGGCTCCTCCGGCAGGTCAGCGAGCAGTGGAGTGAGTCGGTCGAAGAGGTTCTGATGGTATGCCGCGCGGCAAGCCATCGTGTTCACCATCCTGGCCACCAGGGACGATGCCAAATAGAACCTACGGCCGAAGGCATTGAGCGTCCGTCCTTCACGGTCCGGAGAGGTGGTGTGCGCTCAAGTACCTCCCTTCATTTGGGCCGACTCGACCACGATGGAGTTCGGTACAGGATGATTGAAGAGGAACTCCGCGTTCTCCTTCTGCGTCCTGTACAGGTGCTCCAGCCTATGGGGAATAGGCTGCGCTGACGCCGGCTTCGCCCACGGCTGTTTCATCGCTTCTACCAGAGTCGGGAGGAACGGCAGCGGCACAGTCGATGGTGGGCAGGCTTCCAAGTACTGGAAGACCGGGTCCTGGCCTTGCGGAGCAGGCTTGGTCACCTTGAGGCCAAGGGTTGTGGCCATCCTGAGGAGGATCACAGAGAACTGGCGCACCTCCTCGGGTGCAGACTCCGGGCCTGGCTCCCTGAAAACCAGCGGCGGGGACTCATGAGAAGAAGGAGTGGACTCAGCAGAGTCTGAGTCATAGGAGTCGCCAGATGGAGTTGGCGACCTCTCCGCCTCCTTCTCCTCAGCCGGCCTACAGGCCGGAGGTGTCAGGGTGACTGCTGGAGCTGCAGGCTGCGTCGGTACCGATGCGGCCGATGTTGTGGCCGGTACCGGAGTCACCTGCAGGGGCACGACCGCGGGCTTAGCACGGTGTGCCGCCTGTGTGGTAGACGTTGCAGCTACCGCAGATTGGGCCACAGTAGACTGTGGCACCGGGCAGGTAGCTGTGGCCGTCGTCCGCAGGGGTGGAGAAACAGCCCCGTAGCGGGGTGAGGGCTCCCGGGACCTTTGGTGACTCGGCGATTGACGCAGCGGTGACCGTTCGTAGCGGGGGTAGTAGGCCTCCTGCTGTGGCGAACGAGACCGGCGGCGAGATGACCAGTACCGCGGATCTTTATGGTACCGGTCCCTGTAGGATGGCGAGTATGAGTAGTATGAGCCAGCCGGTTCGTGCCACACCTGCTCCTGGTAGGCAAGAGAGTAGGCGCTCTCACCCGAGCGAATCCTTTCTAGGCGCATCTCCCGATAGCGCGGGGATGGAGACCTGGCCCGCTGCTCCAGCGAACGGGTCTCATCGCATCAAGAGGCTGGGCGCTGTCTGACCACAGCCTCCTCTCAGCGGTCTGCCGAGGGCGGACGGTGACTTGGCAGGGTAATCTCCGCGGTCAGCTTGGGAGGATGAGGGGGCGAAGCCTGCACGGCCTGCTCCTCATCCGACACCTCGAGGATTTCCTGTTCCTCCGGAGGCTCCTCTTCCTCAGGGAGCTCCATTGATTCAGGTTCCTCAGCGGGCTGGGTGAGTGGTGGAGTCGGGGGTCGCACCCCGGTAGGTGGAGAGTGCCGCTTCTCCTTCCTCTTCTTCTTCCTCTCCTTCCCCGCCCCTTCGGTGGGGGGGCGTTTCTTCTGGGCTGGGGTGAGCGGCCTGGAGGAGGAGGAGAAGGCCTGCGAACCCGCAGGGTCCTCGTGTGCCCGAGTTGCCGAGATCTTCGGTATTCTTGGCAACTTCATGATCAGTACCGATCCAGATGATGTCAAGGGCATGGCAGCCGCCACCGCTGCCGAAGAAGAAGAGGTTGGACGTCTCTCGGCCATTGTCTCGGGGGTTTGCACCTGCAGAGATTGTTCCCAGCAATGGGATTTAAGCCTTGTGGCTCTGTTGCGAAGGGTCTGGTGAGTAAACTCCTTGCAAATGAGGGCAGGCTTGGACAATATGTTGCTCACCCAAACAAAAGAGGCACTTGGAATGCCGGTTGGAAAGGGCAACCTTCCTTCCACAGGAGGTGCAGTTTCTGAACAACGCTGACATACACAAGTGATGGGCGAGGCAAAGAGAGTCTGAGGGCGCCAAAAAACAGAGTCTGAAATCCAAAGCCGTAAACAGTCCAGAAATGGATCAAAACCGATCAAATCCACAACAAGACAAATCCGAAAGCCGAGAGGTGTAGTCAAAAATCCAATCCGAAGTTGAAAAAACCGAGAAAATCGCAACGAAGCACAAGAAAAACACAAGCCAACAAGAGAACCTTCTGTACGCTGAGGCGGACAAGAAAGAACTGAGGAGAGAGTCAGTGGGAGGAGCATGTGCAGTACCGACATGGGGGAGGGATTCCCGCCAAAGCTAACAGGCTCTAGAATCTTCCGAACGCTACCACGCCGGCGCGAAAGGTCCTAATGTATGAGGCACAGAGACCACGAAGAAGAACAGGCCTTTCATCAATACTTTTCAAATCTCTATGCAGATGAAAAACAACATGATACTTCTTCAAAAAGAATCAGTGACTATTTAAAGACGCTTAGTATACCACAATTATCCAAAGAACAAATAGAGCTCTTAATAGACCGATCACAATAAGTGAAATCTCTGAAACAATTAAGAAATTGAAACCAGGGAAAGCCCCTGTTGCAGACGGGTTCTTGGCTACCTTTTGTAAGGTTTTTGAACAGGAATTTATATGTCCTTTACATGAAATTATAAATCAGTTGTTGACTGGAAAGATACCTCGATCATGGAAGTCAGCTAATGTGACCTTGATTCTCAAAGAAAGGATGAATCCCAAACATCTGCAAAGCTATAAGCTGATCTCCTTACTTAACACTGACTATAAGATCTTTTCCAAGATTCTTGCAGAGAGGCTGAAAAAAGTTTTATCAGTTTGGATCCAAGATGATCAGGTTGGATTTCTTCCCAGCTGTCAACTAAAAGATAATCATTGATAATCATGAATGTATTCAATTATAGTGGTTCTCATAAAAATAAGAAATTAGCTTTAATTTTCCTTGACGCAGAGAAGGCATTCAACAACGTCTCATGGCCATTTTTATTCGCAACCCTTCAAAAAATGAATTGCAGAAGTAATTTCTTAAATTGGATCAAGGCACTATATGCTGAACAAAATGCACAAATAATCATTAATTCAGAAGAAAACAAACCTTTGCGAGATTAAAAGAGGTACCAGACAGGGCTGTCCTCTTTCGCTGTTACTCTTTTTAATTATTATAGAAATTTTGTTGATCCAGAGAAGGCAAAACGATGGCATAAGAGGAGTTAAGATCGATAAGGCAGAATTGAAAGTTCGAGCATATGCTGATGATCTGGTCATAATACTGGAAGACCCAATGTACTCTTTGAACTGTTTGAATCAGACTTTAGAAGATTTCAGATACATAGCAGGTTTCAAAATCAACCAAGAAAAAACAGCCCTGTTAACTAAAAACATGATGCTAGGAGAGGAGGAGGCATTCTCAAAGAAGACTAAATTTAAAATAGGAAGGTTAAATATTTAGGAATTTGGTTGACAAAGAACAATCAAGATCTGTTTAATAATGAGATGGAATCTTGGGAAAAGTAAACCTTCCTTGCTGGGACGAATCTCGACCGTTATAATGGCATTATTATCCCAAATTTTCTCTTTCAAAATCTTCCATTAATGATAAAGGCTGATGTTTTCAAACACTGGAAGAAAGAGATTACTAATTTCATTTGGGCCAGGAAGAACCCTTGAATAAAATGGACTTCCATGATTGACATCAAAGAAAGAAGTAGTCTTGGACTTCCTGATTGTATTCACATGCAAATATCCTGTTTTGGATTACAGACTGGATAAGGCTAGAGAATAGCAAGATTCTGCTTTTTGAAAGAGCAGGTATTGAAAATGGCCTACATTCATATTTATGGTACCTGAAAAATCAGCCACAAAAAGGATTTTCTGAACATCTCATAAGAAAAACCTTATATTCCATATGGAGCAAGTATAAAGACCAACTATGTCCCTAATTGTCCTTGTGGATATCTCCTATAGAAGCCTTTCATTTAGATGAGCTTAGATCTCAGACATGCTGGACTTACAAAGAATTGTTAAAATTCGAAAATGGTAGACTCTATTTAAGAAAAGAGAGGAATTATTAGAACAAGGGATTGACTGTCCATGGTTTTTACATGTTTTCAAGATTTAACCAAGACTATAGGGCGGGGAAGATAGATAAGGAGAAGACAGATTTTAACTTAAGAGGCAGGAGATAAACACTTAACAGCCAAATTTTATTAGCTGTTATTAAAATGGGAATTGGAACAAAAAGTTATTAAAAGCGTTATGATTAAATGGGCTCAGAATATTGGGCACCCTATTCAATTACAACAGTGGGAACAAACTTGGAAAAATCTGAATTTCACGAGATGTCGAATGTTTAAAGAAAATTATTATAAAATGTTTAACAGATGTTACTTAACGCCATTGCAACTGGCTTAGATTTATAAAGGTTATAATGAGAAGTGTTGGAAATGCAAAACAGAAAGAGGAACATTTTTCCACTGTTGATGAGAGTGCAAACAAGCAAAAATTGTTTGGAAAAATAGTCACCTAGAAATTTAAAAAATGTTTGACAAAAATTTTCATTTGCTTCCTGAGTGCTATCTGTTAAACATGGTTGAGATGGTTGAAGGATATATCAGAAAACAAAATAAGACAATTTTGTTATATTTGATAAGTAGAGCCAGACTGTTATATGCCAGGGAGTGGAAAAAGAGAAAGTGCCAGGGATAGATGATTGACTATGAGATTTACGATTTGACACAAACTGATAAACTTTCAACATTGTTAAAGGATAAATCTCTGAGTACATATCAGGAGGAGTGGGAAGGTGTTTGTAATTATTTGGAAAGGAGATGGGGAACTATATCTGTTATGGTGTTGAAAGATTAAGGTGTAGCCTCTGGATCTACAAGATGAGACAATATTCATATAATTAATAATTGGTAAAGATGAAGCAGTAGATAGGGGATAAAAAAATTGAGAGGCAATTTTTGGGAATTGGAAGTGTATGTATTCTGGAAATTATCGAATGTATTGTGTTGTACTGTACTCTTTGAAATAAATTTTCTGTGATTTTCAAAAAAAAGAAAGAAAAAAGGACACTACCATCTCCACCACTACCACCACAACATATCAGTGTACAGAGCCACTTGATGAAAGAAGCAATATAATATATTTTCTTTCTCTTTACTTTACAAATTCTGTGTAATTTGCATGCATTTGGTAAATTTTACATGATTTGTCTGCAAAAAAAACAACAACAGATTACTTAGTTCTGACAACAACTTTTGGAGGTTTCCTTTTGCTATTCTGTTTGTACATTTCATGCACATCCCAGCCTAGAAGTAAGTGTGTTGCTGCTTGTGGGGCAAGGACCCAACTAGAGGTCTGGGTTTTTGCATGATTCCCAGCCCTGACATGAATGAAGGATTGCTAATAAGTATGTTTCCTTGTAGGTGAAGTGGACAGTTCACTTGATGCTACCATTACGTCTTTACTCATAAATTCCTCACAGCCCAGTCAAGCTGAGAGAAAGCACAATAAAAACCAGGGTTTGGACTCATCAAATAATTTTAAAAACTTGAATAGGTGAGAAAATCACTTTACTCTTTGAGGACCAGTTTTCTTTCATTCTTAGGTAAAGCCTAGAAAACAATTGAATTCGATCATTTTTCTCTAGGCTAGTGTGTTTTAGGATTAGAAAAATATCACTGGATGTTTCTAATGATGTGATATTCCAACTTTATTTTATATTGTTTGTACCATTATGTCATCATTTGTGTTTATCAGGTTGGATGATGTGTCGGATTCCCTATGTGGCTCAGGCCAGCTTGACATAGAACCAAAGTTCAGTGGAAATTTTCTTGGAAGTAATGGAACTCAAAATGGAGGTACATATGCAGAAACAGGTAATCAGATTCTTATTATTTTTAATACAGCTTGAATTATTTTTTTTTAAATAATACATTCACAGTTTGAAATTAAGGAGAATGTAAAACTCTGACTGTTCATTTGGCTGTTGAATGATTTTTACAGGTTTAGTGATAATCTCCTGAAGGACAGTTGAGGCCAAGTTGGATAGTTATGGTTCACCTGCTGTCACATCCCTCTTGTACTATATATACCTGCAGCACATCCAGGTCCCACTTCCATGACCAGGACTGTGTGGGATCCATATGGACTACAGAAAAAAATAAAACGAAAGTGGTCAGAAGTCCACTTCTGCTGCTCAAAAATTAGTATTTTATGCATTACATGGCACAGAGAGACTTTAAAAAGTAAATTGTTGCTCATGGAACATCTTTTTTGGCCAGGAAATATGGCTGGTCTGGGATTCTGGACTTGTTGAGGATCACAAAAACATCTTGCAGGGCAACATGTGACCCCAGGGCCTCAGTTTTCTTGCCCCTACATATATATTCGCTAGTGCAGCCTGTTGGAGAACACTATGGGTCACTTTTCCTAAAAGACCATTTTGTTTACCATCCTGGCCTTTTCTGGTCACAGCTGTGACAGTAACTGCCCTGCCCTTAAAGTAGGCAAAACTTTCTCCTAGTCCAAAACAAAGGAGGGTGAGATTTTCCTTGCTCTGATGCTGGAGGCATCTGTTTTTATTTCTTTCTAATCTATTTTGTGATAAGACTTGCCAAGAAATACAATATAAATCCACAGAGTAGAGAAAAGAGGATCCTTTTGTTCGCATGTGTTACTGGTGTAGAATTTAGAAATATCTCTTGGTCTTGCAATTTGTTTCTGCAGTCTCTGAGCACATGCTTTCTCTATCTGTCTATAAAAAAGGATAAGAATACTCATCATAAATGACAGATGGAAAAGATGGTAATCTGTGTATCAGTAGCTTCAATAGCTTTAATATTTAGTCATATGCTACTGCGGCAATATATGATTTTTCTGATTGTAGACATTTCTCCCTTCCTCCCCCATAGTGGACTTCTTGAAATTAAAGACATAATTTGCTAAGCATTTCTGCTTCTTTTTTCACCTCTTAGACATTACTCTGCCTTCAAGTTTGTCTGTGGCCACATGCCTTGATGATGATAGTGGTGGTGATGCAGTAAACATTCATGAAACACAAGAATTAATTGGGAAAAAACTGATACCATCTCACTTCAGTCAAATTTATCATGAATTATCTATCATACATCAAAAGCTGCAGGTAAAAATGTTAAAAATGACTTAGCTATCTGTTAATTATTACAACATATATCAGCAGATCAGTACAATATTTTATTGTCTTATGATACAGCAAGAAAAACTAACTCAGCAAGAATTTGCTTTTCAACTTGAAAAAAAAGAACGCTTCTTAGCTGAACGAGAAGCCCTACTTTGTAGACATGAGGCTGCCTTGACCAAGATAAGAGATGTAGAAGAGGAGGTTCACACAAAAGTTCAAATTATGAAGGAGGTATGGTTACTTCTAAAATTCTTCTGTACTTAAAAGTTTCTAGCTAAAAAACAACTAGAACCATATTTTTGCTAGGGAAAAAAATCATTGCAGCTAAAAGGCATTGGTAGCTATCGCTTCACCTGTTCAGTTGTTTTTGTCATATGAGAGGTTACCTCTAATCCAAAGCTTCTTTAAAAATGTTGGTTTGTCAGCCATGAGGGCAAACCTCTGACACATGAGCATTGTTCATGTAAATAGTGGCACAGTGTGGCTGAGGCATCGGTCCCTTTCATAATGAGTCAGTTGAATTTTCAGAAAAAAATATTTACCTGTAGAAGACAGTAATTACATATTATGTGTAATATGAGTGTGTAATATGACACATTTTGCTGGCTAAAGCAGAACAGCATCCATATCAAGGTGCATAGTACCCAAATCCTGGTAACCAGGAAACTGACAAACTCTCCCCAATCAAGCAGTAATATATACATATTTAGTGCCTGATTGTGCTTGTGTAAAAACAACATAATACATGGTTAACAAATTTCTTTCTTTTCAGGACACCCAAAATCAGATGATAGGATTGGCTTTGATAAAAGGACTGAAAAACATAAAAGTTAGGATGATGAAGGGACAGATGTGGAATAGATAGAAGTGCAGTAGTCTGGAAGAAAGAACAGTATGTTGGCAAAAGGTTACTGTGTGGCTGAAGCGTATGGCCATGAGTTTCATAAACTGAGTGAGGAAGCTGAAATGCTAATATGAGGGTTCAAACTTTACATTTTTGTATGCTTTGGAAATTTTCTTTTTGCTTCATTTGGCCCTCTGTTAAATCTGAATCAGTTTAGCTGCTATATACAGGTGATCAGTGTGATGCAAATAAGTACACTCAAAGAAAGTCTTGTTTTCTCTTTTCTCAGAAAATCTTTTCCACCATATACATCTTAAGGCTCTTGGTTTTACATTCTGTAAAGAATTAGAAGGCGATATGAACATATGTGCAGGAATAGAGGCTGAATTTAAAGTGGTTTTTAAAACAATTTGATAATCCCTTAAGTGCTTTTTTAAAAGTCTTTAATTTTGTTTGTAGCAACATGAAGCTGAAATTCAGCAGGTAATCGAAGCGCTGAAAGAAAAAACTAAAGAAAACAAAAGGCTTAAGATGTCATTTGAAACTTTAAAGGAACTGAATGATACCTTAAAAAAACAGGCAAGTATGATTTTTACAAGCTCACGCATTTGGATTTTGTAATGTTTTAAACAAGATGCTTTCAAAAGGATTTCTAGCATTTAAGAGATAAACATTATGTAGGCCTAAATTTAGTGTGATGCTAGTGGACTGAAAAATTCTACTAGCACAACTATACTAGATTTCTTTGTTGTGCAAGCAGTCAGTGTCATAATGGAATACTGTGCTGGATCCCTCCCTTGCATAAACTCTAAAAATTCATTTCCTCTAGTGTAGTGCCTCATTCGATTCAGGCCATGATCTTGATTACCTGTTATTTGATGTTCTGTGAAAAACAGTGGCCAGAATTCAGACAAAATTCACATTTCCCTTGATACATCTTAGTAATCTTTTAAAATATTTCTGCCTTCAAGCTTTTTTTTTTAAATTGGAGTGTTTTAATGTTTCGTATGTTTTGATTTTTACTACTTTCTGTAAACTCTACTTTCAAATGATCACATGACATGTTTTAGTAATGGTTACGGGTGCTTTACGTTCACTTTACCCATTCTATAAGACTTAATGCAGTGATTCATAAGTATAGATCTTCAGATGTCATTGGATGTCCAACTCCTAGAACTTCAAACCAGTCTGAAGAGTAATGAGAGATTTTGGGACATGTATTTCAAAGGTGGGAACCACTTGTTCAAAGGACATTTGAAGCCTCTTAGGAAGCTTCAGCTTGAAATGTGAAAGTGTTTACCATTTGTTTGCAAATATACAGACACCTTAAAAAAAAACTTCAGGATATGTTTAGTGTGGACTAAGTGATGTATACAGATATGTGAATCGGCTCTTGGTTTGTCACCTCAAAGCTAACATTTCATATTTATTTCACTAGGAGAAAGAAGAAAACATACCACCTCTTCCCAGTCATGAAAGAGGATTTCTAGGATGTGTCTGTATACATATATGCGTGTGAGTGCACATGCACTCCTGACACCAACCACAAGGCAGAGTTACAGGGCTGAAAAAAATATAAATAGAGATAGATGAACAATGACTTTAGCTATGGTGTTGATTTTGCATTCTTAATTCCCACCAGGAACAGAGAAATCCATGTCAAAGATTTGGCTTGACTTTTTTTTCTTTTTAGTTAAGTGATATAAGTGAACAAAACAAGAAGCTAGAAGTCCAGTCTCAAAGAGTACAAGCTCGTTTAGAGAATTTACAGGTATGATTTAAATATTTTCCAGTTGTTGATCAGCTTTGCAAGAAAAATGCTAAGATATTTTCCTGTCGATCTTTCCTTGTACAGAGGAAGCATGAATTTTTATCAATACAGAAGTCCAAAGGAGCTTCCTACGCGGCCTTAGAGTATAAAACTATCAAGTCTGAAAAAGTGGTAGCCTCATCAAAAATGTGCAAGGTAAAGCAGATGCTATTCAAGAATTTGTGCTCTCAAACCAGAGTTTCAAAGACTTAAGGGAGTTCTGTTTTGCAGCTGTCAGTTTAGTGGAGGAACATACCACCTATATGAAATTAAAAAGGTTTTCTTGGAATTGTGAATATTGGAATTCTTGTTTGTATGCAGAGCTGGTGGTTTGGAGACAATACATTTTATTGGGGTCAGAAAGTTGAGGTTAATTTTTTAAAATATTCCTGGCAAATACCTTTTCTCTCTATTTAATAAAGCAGTAATATCACTGGTTTATGATGTTAATATGCATTTTAACTGTCTGTATATGATTAGGGAAATATGGAGCGGGAGGACTCTCCAGGAAAGACATTGACTGCAGTTGAGTGTGGTAGAAAATACAAGATTTGCTTTCTAAAAAGAACTTGTGTCAAGGCGAACTAGATAGATAAATCTCAGGACAGGAAAGAACAACTTTATTTTCAGTGTTAGCTTTGGAGGACTTTTCATTCATATATATATATATATATATAACTAGCTGTAAAAAAATGTTCCTCCTTCAAACGGACACAGCAAAATCACCCACTGTCAGATTTCCATGCCCTTTCTGTTCACTTGAGGCAGACCTGATGTATGTTCCACTGCAGATTGCACAAGTTGGGACATGTGATAGATACCATCTTCTAATAACAAACTTCTTCCAATAAACCTGTAATGTTTGCTGTTATGTTTGCAGATACCTTTTAATTCACACATCTATGACCTCCTAACGGTGTTAATGGACTGGATTTCAGATCAGCAGCTCAGCAAACTGATAGTAGAGGAAGAAAAAGAGGACTTTCACAAACCTGCAGGAACAATCATTTCCAACAAAAACGATATGCAGGAGAAGTGTATCAAGGTAGTGTTCCCTGTATGTTTCAGAGCAGACATGTATCATGTCTGTATATTTGGTGTTCTGTGTGTCTAATAGTACTGGACTCCCCATTATCCAAATCTTGGACTGCAACATTTGCTAGATATAATGTTGAGTACAACTTCAGATACATCTGATGATATCTCAGCATTTCTGTTTAGGCAGACTTTGCTTCTCCTAATCTGGATGTGTTCCAAGCTAGGACCAAACTGTTCAGATAAATTGCCTGATATCATTGTATCATATAATATTTTTAAGGAGAGTATTAGAAAAATAAAACTTTCTTATGTCTCCTTAACTGGAGCCCCATTGGACCCAGTAAAGTTTACTTCCGACTAAACATGCATAAAATTTAATTCAATTTTCATCCAGTCTAGAGTTCTCCCACTGAAGTCAATAGGACTTATGTTATTGCTGACTAATAAATCCCATTCATTTCTGTGAACCTTCTTTCATTGCTACCAGTATTGGATTTATCTCACAGTTTTATGTTGTGAATTCTACATAGATACAGATATAGATAGGTGTACAACTAGCCTACTTGTCCTAAATGTACATTGAGTTTCTTAGATCCAGTGTTCCAATGCAGTTAAATGGAACATACTTTTAAACTCTTCTGTCATTTTAAAGTATATTAATTTTTTAAATACAATTAATACTTTCAGTTTTAATTTTGTCTGTTTAGTATATTTTTAATTTGTAAGTCACCTTAAGTCCCAGACTTGGGAAGAAGGTTAGCTATAAATAAAATGACAGCAACAGCAATAACAGCAACACCACAAAAGTAGTGATGAAGGATCTGCTTTTAACCAACATGGTATTGAAAAATGAAAGGCGCAAATAAAAATGTGCTTGCATATAACTCATTAACTAGGTTTTAAGCATTTTCTGCATAAAATATATTAAACCCAGCACAATAGTAAGCTCTATGTTAGAGAAATACATTTCAATAATTTGTCAGTATGGCAAATTGCTGTGCCCCTTCCATTTTAGCTAGAAATTCTAGCTATATTTAATATTTCATTAACTGCTCTGCATTCAGATCCTGATACAGCAGTCTGCAGATCCCCTGATCAGGATAACATCACCATTCTTTGCGTTAGTATTATTTTGTCAACAACTTTCCTTATCTGACCCAAGAATACCCCTTCTGTGGACTGTCTGAAAGCAATTCAGGAGAACAACATAATGCTTGCACTTGACAAAACACCAGTAAAATTTAGACATCTGCACCCTTGATATGGGACTTGCCCCCAGACTTCTGTCTGGTCTTGCTATTTGTTAGCTTGTTGGTACTCGTTTTTTGGTAGCTGCCTACAGAAGTAAGTAGGGTTCTTATGCCAACAGCTGCCGATGCTGGTGCATTGTTCCTACTTCACACTTTGGCACAGAGAAGACCTCTGGAGTCAATAATAACCACTTTCTGGGACTGGTAGTACTTTCTCCTTTCCTAGTTGTGGTTTCAAAACATCGGCTAACCAAACAGACATAATGCTCCCGATTGTTGTTCATGCCGGTGATATATCACAGGAGGCCATTGGAGGTATTCATGAGCTCCTGTATGAAGGATACCTAACTGTTTGCATTCCTGCTTCAGTCTGGTGTACATATTGGTGTCTTTCACAAATGTTCCATAGGTCTGCTTTGCTCTTGTTAATTGTTGCCCATTTTTCCCCTCCCAGTGCTTTCTCTTAGTCATGTGAAGGTGGTTGTTGTGCATTGGTGTTACAATGTTCTCAGTTTTCACTTGGCTTCGTATAGGTCAGAAAATAGTGGTATAGAATCTGTTGGGAACTGAATCCAACTGTTGCAAATCTGTCTTAGATAACTAATAGTTCTCTCCGATCATATTATATGCGGTTTACCACATCAGCACACACAGTTGATCTCCTTTAGCCTGGGGAACTTTTCTCTGCACTTTTAACCTAGTGAAAAGCCTTGAAAGATAATATGAATGGTAGGTAATTGATACTTTTCTCTTCAGAGACATATATGATGCTGGAAATGGAAACACAAAATACTGCGTTAGTGTCCAGCCTGCAGTTTACCTGGCACAGAAATGTGAAGACCTGGAAATTAGGATGTTATTTTATCACTGGCACAAATTGGGGGTGAGGGGCTGCTTGTATGATTGTCATTTGGATTTAAGATGATAATTTGTAATTGGTCTTTCAGAATTATGATCAAAATATTTCCTAATATAATGTCTTAAAATAATGTTGTCACAGCCACTCATTCCTAAACAGGAATGGGAGTACAGTGGCCACTCCACATTTTTGAGGGTTCAGGGCTCAGAACCTTCACAAAAGTGGAACAACCGCAAATAACTCCATGATCCCTCTCCCGTTCCCTTGCCTCTGGCTTCAGCACTCCCAGAGGGAAGAGAAGATGTAAAGGGCTTACCAGTACTTTCCCATCAGATAGAGAGGGCAATCTCAGGGCAATGAGTTCTGGTGTTCTAGCTGCCTCCAGTCTTGAGAAAGGAGATTCCTCCCAGAGGGAAGAGGTAGGAGCAAAGAGAGCATCTGACCCAATCAGCAGCCATTACACAACAGAATGCGCAGCCATGTGACAGAGAGGATGCCACCAGCACTGGGCAGAGGCTTTGCTCACCCAAAAAGGAAAAAAAGTCCATTTTAAAAACAAGCCTTGCAAGCTTGGGGTGAGGAATACAAGGGAATGAGAGGAGTAGAATTTGGGGGAGGGGAGGTAAGCACATGTCAAGTGAATAATCAGATTAATGAAGGTCAAACCCGCGAATGTGGAGAGAGGACTGTAATGTTGATAAACAGTGGTAGTGTTGCTGCTGTGCTGCTGTGCTTGTTTTGATTATTAAGCATTCTTGAGAGTAGACAGACAGTCCTCTTCTGTCAAGCACATGGTTTACAGAAGTGAAATAAGCTGATGAATCTTTTAAAATACTTTTAGAATACTCAGACAAATTGAGACAAACACTGAAACTTGGTGCAACTGCAGAAACTGACATTTTCAGGCACTCACCTGAGTTGACTACTTTCTTTTCTGTATTATAATGTTGTAACCTACAGACTGTTTATAAAATCAGATAATCCATCTTAGCTTCCTACACAATAGATGATTTTAATTTTTAACTTTCATTCAATATATTTTTTTTCTTTTTCCAACTAGAAATAGTGAAGATACCCTAAAACAGCTTTGAGTGCTGAAATGCCTTTCTGATCAATGTTGCTAATTATTACTTTAATAAAAATTAAGTTTTTGCACCTTTTGATTTCAAAAATATACTTAATTTTTCAGTTGTCCAACAAGTTAGATCATAGTTCCAGGTCTAAATTCTATTATTGGATCAAACTAGACAAGATCCGCTAAATCGGTGGGATTTACCTGAGTGACTGAGTGTTCAACAGGTGATTCAGTGCATTTGCTTTAGCTGGGACTTGAAGTAAGTGTCATGTGCTAAACTCTGCATCCGCTAGTTCAGTGGTGGGCAAAATGTGGTCTTTCAAAGGTTTCTGAAGTGCATCTCTCAGCATCCGTAGCCACTGATGGAGAATGTTTTGCTTGATTTCCTGGAATTGGACCCAAATTCTATGCGAGCCTGAGTTCAGGACTGTGAGGAGAAAAACTAGCACTCTTCTTCCCTCCCTGCCCCACACTCTTGCCCTATCCAGTTGTTGTCAGGCAAGGGCTCTGGGTGCTGCAGTAGGTCCACAGTACATCTGTCCTTCTCACTTAGGATTACACATGATACAGTTCATGTTCTTGTTTCTGCATCTACTTTGTGAAGCATCTCCACCCAAATTACTGTGTGTGTTTTCTTAGTTATCCAGACTCTTCTCAGCCTCAAGATTTCCTCACATTTGCCATTTCTGTTTTGGAGGTATTTGACAGACACCTGTCAGCAATGAGATAACAAGTGAATTGAATTCTTGGTCTGATCCAGAAGGATTGTTTTATAAGCACAACATTACTAGTAGGATTTAAATTCATGAAACTCATCTGGACTATATGATTTGTATCCTACAGGGCTTTAATTTTCATTATTTTGGTATTTATTGCCAGACTATAAGCACAATTCAGTTGATATCTAATTTAAATATAGAATCTATTTATGGAGTCTCAATCTTTCAAGTAAAATGACAGTTGTGACTCTTTTGTGTTTCACAGTGTTTGCCTCTAGTTGCTGAACAACTCCAGTGGATGCCCTTTGTGAATCCAAGCTTGCACTTACATGTGGTTAAATTTATTTACTGGATTCTAAGGCAGTTAGATGGAGGGGCGCAGGTGAGCAGTGTTCACACACAATGGTTCATTTGCATTGAGAAATGTCTGTTTGTCTCTTGGAGGTTTCAGCCTTTATTGTTTGATTTCAGTTCTACCCAGAGGTTTTGTTTGTGATTCTTTACATGTTAGGTAAATTGTTTCCAGTTTTGTTATAGCTATTTTCATAATATTTTTTTTCTGGTATAGAATTACCATTCTCCTGTGGAAAGAGAGCTGAGATTAAGAATTTATCTTGCAGAAAGAAGTAGAATTCAAACTTTATGAGCACATTGCTCTAAAGGAATTGTACTTCCCCTTGTCATGCACTGAGATTATCCTATATCGCCTTATCTTCTTCTATTTTGATGCAAGCCTATGTAACTTGTGGAAATCTCATAATTGTTACATGAGCATTCAGTACAAATTATACTAAGCAGTATTTGGAACATCTCCTAGGTTCATCAGTATATTTTTACCCGTGGTGCTGGAATAACATCTTCATTTCTAGCTCTTAGTTCAGAACATGGTGCTGGCATATTGATTGGTATACTACATTAAGCCCGTATCCAGTGGCCTGCCATTTTAATGAATGTTGTTTATAAGCTAATCATTTAAACATTTAGGTAAGTGGGTTATATTTGAGCACATTATCTTTACATTTATCTAGCAGAATGTTAATGTTATGTGTTCTTATTGCTTGTGTAGCAGTATGCAATAATGACATCAACAATGAGAAGACTTGGTGAAGATTTGTTTAAAGGTGTTGTTGCTAAGAGAAATCAATGTACTCCTTCTGAACATGCTGCTGATCTCAAACCAAAGACAGCAGCTTTCTTCAAAAGCTGCAGTTTACCTTTACGGATGTTGTCAGCTTTAATTATAATCAAAACAGTGACACAGGGTAAGTTCTATAAATATTTTTGATATCAGTTCACTGCATATGGTGTTCCAAAATGTGTTTGACATGCTTATATATTATAAAAAGACCCTAATCTAAGTTGACTGGTAATAGCTGAAGTGAAGAAAAATGGTAAAGCAAAAGAGATAAGGTTTTTGGGATGAAGACTAATTTCAGTTGCATAGCTTTCTGAACTTTTTTTTTTTGGCACTCCAAAAAGGCCACAAATGTGAGCAACCCTTTAAACCTGGGAAAAACACTGCTGGATCAGATTGAAAGTTAATCAGGAACTTGAAAAACCTAACTTTTTGCAGGGGGGGGAAAAGCAATTTGGTGCCACACGATAGGTGGTGTTTTAACTGACTCTGTTACCATTTATTTACTTTTTAGCTTTTAGTCTTTCATCTTAATTTTAATTCCTCCACTGTGTCTTGCCTGGAATGTAATGTTTCTTAGTTGACTGTTACCATATTGCAGTGCAGCATTGCTTATCTTTATTTGCTTTGTTTTGGGAAGCTTTTTCTCCCATTATCTCCTCCTTTGGGCCTATTATTAGATGCTTTGCTCTACCAGCACTTTTCTAGTTTGAAATGAAAGCCAAGAACTACTATTTTTGGAGATTTTAACACTTTATGGGCTTTGAGCTCGTTCTTGCTTTTGTTTATTTTTGTAATAAGCCACGACAGTTTTAAATGGGAAAAAAAAACACCAGAACAACCCCAAGGACGTCAAGCACAGCAAGGCTTCTAAACAACTTAAGATAGATGAATTGCATGCCTGTGAGAGAAATGTGAGTATCTAAAATTTTTACAAATCCCATTACCAATAGTTTTTCGGCTTTGGGTAATGAGGATGATTTTTTATCTGCGTTTTTTAAAAATTTTGGCAATGACTTGTCAGTCTATCAGGAGGGGTTCCGCAGAGCCAAAAGAGGCAGGCGAGCCATGAGAACGAACAACCCACAGAACATCATTTATATTCTCCAGATTTTGTGACCAAACAATGTCTCTTAACAGCCCATACTGTTATCTCAATCTATAATTTTGGAAAAAATTGATAACCAAATGAAGCTTCTCAAACTTTCCTTTGACAATTTTATACAGAAATATACATCTTTAAAAGATGGTTTGGGTCAGCCCAGCAGCTCAGGGCTCAAAAAGGAAGCAAGTTGAAGTGTGAAAAGAACAGGAATAATCCCCCAAGGAGCCACCAGCAGCCTCTATGGAGTTGGAAACAGGGAAAGGTAACGGATGTTACAAACAAATCAAGTCATGCTGCAAATCACCTACAACTGAACAAACAATGGCAGATGGAGGTCCTTTGAGTTATTAGACTTTCTCTGAGCCAACTTCTCATTCACCCTTACAGTATTGACATGCTCACTGTGGACTGGCTTCCTAGTACTTCTGCCCATAAGAGAATTATGCTAACATTCAGACAACCCACAATTCCTCTCATGTTGATGAAAATGAAGGGTTTTTTGTCCAGTTATCAAATAACACCAGTCCGGGTCTATAGAGACTTGGCTGTTATTTCTTTAATTAACCCTAAGGGCAGCAATAGGTTGCCTACTGAGGAAAGGAACAACGGCTTGTTTTCCCCAAAAAAACTTCAAGCCAGATATCCACAACCAGGACCTTTAAAATTTCCAGTATGGAAACAGAGAAGCAACCGGTGGGCCAAGGTGAATCAACTATTAATAAAGAACATATAACTTTCTTCCAGACTGGACAATCTCAAAAACATGCTGTTTACCATCAAAGATGTGGCCAATCCTCTGGTGAATTTGGTAACGACTGATGAAGTCCCTCGTGTCGGTAAAGATTTGGCTGGGGGTTGCTTTGACAGTTTATTAGCAATGGATCAGGACAACCTGACAACTCTAATTTCAACACAACCTTTGGAACCAAAAATTTAAAAACAAAGTTACCTTGAAAGAGCTGCCTTCCTACCAAAAAGCCCTGGTGCAAACAGAACCTGTGGATACTTGTGAGGACATTGATTTAACTGCACCAGGCTGACAGTTAAACTTGCTATCTTGGAATATTATGGGCTGGACAAATAAGTTCCATGATGCAGTTTTTGCAACCCATTTACAAAAGTTTAAAATTCTATGTTTGCAAGAGATTTGGGCTCATGGCCCTAATTTACCAGCACTCCTTGGATTCTGTCATTTTCTGTCCCGGCCGTCAAAACAAGCACTAGGGGCCATGGTAGGACTCACAATATTTGTATCAGTTGACTTGCAAGTGGATACTCAACCATGGGTCTCTCTCTATCCACAATGTATACAGGCTCTCCTTTTAAGAGTAGTTTTTGGTTCTCTTATTTGTATAAATGTGTACATTCCACCCAGTTTATCTAAATGTTCAGGTCCTAATAGCATCTGGAATCATCTATCTGAAACCTCAGCCTTCTAGAACATAGTATCCCTACGCAAGAACCCTGCCGTGCGGAGACTTAATGCGAGAACCAGGGAGGGGCTAAACTTTTAGAAGGTCTAACTCTGGTCAGGTTCCAAAAGATCCATTTTCCAGGGTCCCCCAAGATACTAAAACAAGCCAGACCTAAATTTTTTAAGATCTTTTCCCTGCACCACCTGCAATCCCTGAATGGATCTCAGCATGACATAACATTGGGTGCTTATACTTATGTCACTAATAGAGGAGCTAGTACAGTAGATTATATTGCGGTTTCCGCTAACCTGCTTACTATTATTCATAGTTTGGAAGTTATTTTTAGGGCTGAAAGTGACCATTTTTCTTTGCCATTGTTACTTAATCTTGAAATGTCCCCCCCTACATATCGCCCTCAAAATTTAAATGGAATCCAATTGGGAGAGCAGAGAATCGATGGTCAATTAATCTGATTTTTTTAGGTCAACTATTTGAGAGCAGCACTTTCAAAGCCCTCCGTGAAGACATCTTAGTTGCAAAGTCAGACATCTTACACATCTGTCAAACTATCATTGAAAATTTGAGCCCCAAATTGGTCTGCAACAAGCACTTTAATCCTAATAGGGTAACAACCAATAGATGGTTTGACTTAGAATGTAGAGGTGCCTGGAAAGCATTAATGGATTTCTCCCGACAGGTACTTAAAAATAAGAATACTAGTACCCTTAACACTTTAGTGGTCATGAGGTATCCTATAAGGCACTCCTAAAAAAAAAAAAAAAGATACTTATTACAGAACACAGGGGAGTATTTGGCCCTAGCTGTGGGGACCAAGAACGAGAAGCAGTTTTAACATTTTTTCCATTGGTATGCACGTGATTAGACCAGTTATTATTGGACAAATTTCATCACAAGAATGGCATACTCATTTCAACGGGCTTTATGGAGGTATATCCATAGAGAACCACCCTTCACTCATTTTGAAGACTTTTAGTTTGCCTTTTTGGCCACCTGTGTCTGTGTTAGAGGCAAAGAAGTTGATTGCAGCTCTCACCTTAAGTAAGGCACCAGGGGAAAATATGATGCCCCCTGAAATCTTTAAATTTTTCCCCCAAGTGGTGAGCCCCTATATTAACAAAAGTGTTTACCCAGATTAACAATACAGGCAAATTCCAACAGGCTGGAAACAGAGTATAGTTGTCCCCATCTATAAGAAGGGAGATAAGTAGGGTCCCAATAATTACCAACCTATTAGCCTCTTGGATATCGACTCCAAGTTATATAGCAAATATCTGAAATAAACTAGAAGATTGGGAAACTACCAATCATGTGATTCACCCTGAACAGGTGGGCTTTAGGAAAGGTCAAGGCACTATCGACCACTGTCTCACCCTGTACTTTTTGGCACAGCAAAGTGTTTTGGGCCCACCAAAATTTATTTGTCGCCTTTGTCGATTTAGCAGCCGCCTTCAACTCTGTTAATAGAAACCTGTTGTGGCATAAATTGGCTAAAACCCGATATAGATTCTCACCTGTTGTTCCTAATTAAGGAACTTTTTTAACACAACTGTACAATAAGTAGGTTTCTGGTTCATTAACAACTCCTACTCACATAAATAAAGGAGTTAAACAAGGCTGTCTGTTGGCACCTCTACTCTTTAATCTATACCTCAACAACATAATTCCAGCCCCCTCAGGCTCAGAATTTTTTCCACCCTCTGTTGGTTCAAAAAAGATTTCTATCTTCTTTTATGCTGATGACGTGGTTCTAATATCACTCACCCGTGTAAGTTTACAAAGGTTGCTTTTGAAGCTTAGTGTTTTCTGTTCTAAAGAAAAGCTGAATATCAACTACTATAAAACAAAGGTGATGGTGTTTGGGAGAAGACATTATCCTTTTCAATGATCGATTAATGGCCACCAGATTGAACATTGCTAAAATTAAATACCTTTGGGGTTCATTTCACAGAAAAAATTCATGGAAGCCCCATATAGCAACCACCAAAGCAGTAGCCCTGAGATCTATTGGGGGAATTTAGATTTATCTGGGGGTATCTGGTTCTTCCAGCGCTAAAAATATTCCAAAGCAAAGTTATTGCTCAGATTCTCTATGGCGCCGCCATATGGGGATGGGATGACTTTCACATATCTAAACTGGAATCTCCCAGAACACTTTTCTTAAGAAACTGCTAAGACTCCCTCCCGGCACCCTGGCAGCTTTGGTTCGGGCAGAGGTTGGGGTTCCCCTCCATAGAGCCCACATTCATTTGGCATTCATTTGGCTCTATTTAATTATTGGAGAATAGTTAAAGATTCCCCAGTTAGAGCTTTTTCCCCAAATTATGTTTCAAACAGCTATCTAATGTAAAGTATGGAATTCAAGATATCATAAGTTGCTTGAATGGGATCCTAGCCCACCAGACAACTTTTTCATCTTCAATTCCAAAGAGAAGCTCCGGGGTTTTTTCCACCATACCACTCAATCAGACAGACAGGCTATCAATAATTTAATTTTTTTAAATGGTACAAATTTTACAAACTTGACCATAGAGGGCCAGTTTTTACAAAGCTCACCTTTCCAAAGCTTAGGCAAGCTTTTACAACTCTTCGCTTTCAAAGTATGCTTACTGCTGTGATTGACGGCAGATATTCACATACCCCTTTTGGGTCTCCGTTTATGCATTTGTGGGGGCCCCCGAAAATTGAGGATTGCCTCACTATTTGTTCTCTTGTTCACTATATTCTGATCCAAGAGCCAAATTTTTGGGATCTATCCTGCCTCATTTGGAATCTAATGCTGTTTTAGAAAAAAATTTTTATCTCCTTGCTGATATTGACTCCACGGTAACTCGTAAGGTCTCTCTTTTCACTCTGGAAGCTATGAAGATTTGTGCCAGATATGTTGCCGATATCGCAGTTGATTGTTCTGGAGATGCGCTCAATTATGGTTTTATTGTCTATCTTTTAACTAAACCAAATTTTAAATTTCTCTCACACATGTCTATTATGTAGCTTAATATATGATGTATTTTTGCTATGCTGTTTTTATATGTATTTTATTTATTTTATACTAACATTTTGTATTGTATTGTATTGCATTTTAATATTTTGTATGCAAATAGCCTTTGGTCTATGCGTTAAATAAATATACTGCATATACTGCATAACTTTTTTGGACTGTGTCTCACAGAATCTCCAATTAGCTAGTATTCAAAAAATCTCTTGCCTCTATACATGACAGTTCCCTACAGCCTTTATGGCCAGTGGCCAGTCATGGACCCATCCTCCCTGAGTTTATTCGATCCTCTTTTTAAAATGTCTAAGCTACTTGCTACCATCACCACATCTTGTATCAGTGAATGTCATGAAGTAAGTAACGCAGGGAGAGCCAGCCTGGTGTAGTGGTTTTGGGTTGTCTGGAAACCAGGGTTTGAATCCCCGCTCAGCCATTGAAACTCACTGGGTGACTTTAGGCAAGTCACACACTCTACGCCTCAGAATAAGGGAAAGGCAAATGCCCTCTGAACAAATCTTGCAAGAAAATCCCCTTACTGGTTTGCCTCAAGATCGCCATCAGTCTGAAATGACAACACACAACAGTGACAGTAACAACAACAACAATAATAAAGTGTTCCAGGAAGGTTCACTATGTGCAGACTTTATATTCATGCTGTGTGGTAAGAATATCTTTTATGCTTAAGTAAATTTAGAGTTTATGTTTTTGATAAAAGTATATAAATGAAATGAAATGGCGTAAAAAACTGGTGAGTAGTAAGATTGTGTAATTGTAGTAGTGTGGGGGACATGTTGAGCAAGTAAGCCTGTTGTGTGAGGCATAGAAGCTTTTCTTAAGATACTTGAATAGGTGAGTAGTTGTTGGTGGTGTCTATTTGAAAATACTTCTGTAACCAATGAGAGTAGCTCTGTAGGGTATGCCATGTTTTCAAGGATCTACCTAGCCACAGTATTCATTTTTCCAGCCATAAAAAATATTGTCCCACATATGGAACAACTAAAACAGGTGAGCTGCATGTTATACTTAGTTTTTTTGAATTAAAGTTTTGGTAGAGATCTTGCTGTGGATATCTGAGTCAAGAACTTTTGGTTAGGGTTTTCCCACAGCCTAAGAATTTTGCAGAGGAAAAGCTTGTTTCCCAAATTGTTTTCAGTTGACACCAAAGTATTGAATATGCAAAGGCTGCCCCTAATACCTTTGTTGGTTTATAGGGTTTATACATTCTATCTTTCTCCCCGAGATGGGAGTAAGTATCATCTACAGCCCTTATTTTAGTGTGTAAGGCATGAATTTGCACTGAAAAAGTATTAACTTTGTTGCATAGTTCAAGACAATGTGTAAGTGATTTTTCTTTTAAAATCACAGTGCAGTAGGGGGCATCCTAAATAAATTTTGCCAGCGCAGAAGTGTTATTTATGTAACAGTTCTGAAAAAGCAGTTTCACACTAATTTCTGAGCCTGTGTATTACGGGGAAATTTAAAGAAATTAAAAAAATGTTACTCTGATTAAGATACCTATTTATTATTTTTCCAGATAACTTACATAGATATACATGTGGATATACATGCTGTTTTGGGAATGCAGAAACATTCAGAAATTGCAAAGAAAACAATTTTTTCTGATCAAATTATTTGGAAGTTAAAAATGAATTAAAATAAACTTGGCCTTTTAGGGTGAAGTCATAAATGCACTTAACATTAAGAGTAACGCCTAAATCCAGTTGTTAGTCCCAACTAGAGTAGACCCCCATTGAAGCAATGGAATTTATGCAAGTGTAGATTTATGTAAATTAGTCGAGCAATTAAGTCAACAGATGTACACTATTCATAACTAAAAGTTATTCCGCTTAACATTTAACCTTGAAATTCAGAAGAAGCATTTCTTAAGGAAATTTTCAGCTTCAAGCATATAGGAAAAAGCTTTTTGTTTGGAGTCTCAGCAGAAATTCCAGGCAAGATCTACACCCTTTGAATTTTTGATTTCTATAAAAAGGGCTACCTCTATTAAGTACTTCTAAATATGTATTTTGCAAATTCACAAGTACTTAATTGCAAAATAATTCTTTAAATATGGTAATATTTTGACCTTTTTTGGACTTCTTATAAACTTCTTATATATTCATACCTTAGAAGCAGCTGTTTAAATTTGTAGAAGGAAAACCAGCAAAGTCCTCGGGCATATTTAAAGGATAATAAGTTTATTACCATTTTATGGGCTAGAACCTTCACAGGTAAAAACATGAAGGGAAACATGGAGAGAGTGGAGTCATAAGATCTTTGAAAGCAAACTATAGGTGCATTTATATGTGCATTTCTTGTCTTTTTGATTCCACACCTATTTATAGTCCACCTAATAATCCATATTATCTATGATTTTAATGTACTTCATGTACTTTTTTGTACTATTGTGTACTGTTTTATGCATTTATATCTTATTTTTATGCTTTTGTCCATAGTCTATCCTATTTATAAATTTGTATCCTATTTTAAATAGGTGTATTTTATTCTAGCGTACCATTGGATGGTTTTGTTATGTTGGGTCTATGGACCATAAAATAAAGTTTTTTGGTTCCAGTATCTGTGATATTTTTCTGTACATCATGCGTTTTCCTAATTCAAAACGTTTTTTACAATTTTTATTTTGTTGTTAAGTTCTGTTGATTTTAATGAGTCTCCTCCAAGTGCAGCTGAATTTGAATTTGAACTTGTTCAGGAATGGGGAAGGCATAGCCCTTCAGATATTGTTGAAACACAGGTCCCATCAACCCAAGCCAGAACAGCCAGGAGCGAAAGATGGGGAGAATTGTCACTCAGAAGAGCAACACATTTTGCATCTCCAGTGTAAATCTTAAGAATCAGGAAAATATTTATTTGTTTTTTCAGTATAATAAATATGATGTAATAGGGCTATATGTTTTCCTTATTATAGACCTAATACTGTGGGTCAGGATTATCTGTGATAATCTGAGGTTCCAGCTTGTGCACCAAGGTTCCAGCTCCTGCCTGAAGAGATCCATGGAAGAATCATCCACCATGCCCAACCTAAAACACTTACCTGCTCTGTTTCTTACGCTGTTTTATCTAGATTTTTGCCATTTTACCAGTTTGGAAATTATGACTGTTTATCTTCTCTGAGCATACAAGGATGTTCTCATATTATGCAAATGCTCTGCACAGTGACTGTCTACTAACCTGTGGTTCTAGAACATTCTGAAGGCCAGGTTATGCCTAAAAGAAACAAAAAGCATGTGGGCTGCAATTAGCCTTGGTTTCAAATGGTTAACGAATTCTGTTAGCTAGTTTGACAGACAGCCTAGAAAACTCACCAAGGTAGTATTGTAATTGTAAAAAGTTTATTTAACATTTTAAGGTTGTTTGGTTTCATGAAATATAATACAAGTTGTATTTTAAGCTGATTTGCCTCAAGTTAGCATTTCTAATCCCTTGCTGTTTGGCACAGTTAAGAAGCAAAGTTGTGCATTGAATGTTCTCTCGCATTGGAGACATTACTGTTTTTGTATCTCTTATTTCAGTATTATATATGGTCAACTTGCATATTGACAGTTTGATTAAGTGGCTAGGAACAATGAAGCACAATTTTAATATTTAAATTTGAATGTATTTTCTAGCGGATTACTTGGCTCAAGCCTTTGATTCACTTTGCATTGATCTGAAGACAGATGAAGGCAAAGCCTTGTTTTTGGACTACCAAGCTGTGCCTATTATATTGAGTCATATACGAATATCAAGTAAAGGTGTGCTTTCCAATGCCATTGATAGTTTACTTCAGATGACAACAGAATCCAGTAAGTGTATTGAATCTTATTTTAATACTCACTTGCTCTTTTATGTAGCTGGTTTACAGTTATGAAGAGTGACATAATCATTTGGTATATAATGCTTGGACATTCACAAAAAAGTAAGAACTGTTTCCACTTGAACAAACAAGTTTCATAAAAGTTTGTTCCACCTCCATCTTTCTTTGTTAATTTTGGGAGTAGCTAAGTTAGTAAATAAATATGTTCAGGATGTTCACTTCTCTTTACCTTTTTATTCTTTACACTGAAACAGAAGTTAAAGTGAGGAGGACACAAACATATCAACCCCTCTTTAACACATTTTTGCACTAAGCATGGAAAGAGTTGGGTAAGACCATTTCTTTTTCTTTTGCAGGGTATATCTACCCAAAATTCTTAGTAACTTGTTGAATGAAACAGCCAACAAAAACACAACATTTTTCCTTTTGAAAAATGTGTGAAGAATAAAGAAGTAAGGTTCAACCTCTTGGATAACCACAGCATATGATAGCCCTGATTGCCAGCATGATGTACTGGTTTGAATTTTAGATGGGGATCTTGGGAGTCCAGGGTTTAAATCCTCATTTTGGGGATCCACTGGGTGATGTTGGATGACCTTGGGCAAGTCACATGTTCTGAGCCTCACTGAAAGGAATGTCAAATCTCCTCTGTATATATCTTGCCACAATAAACCTGTAATGGGGTAGCATTAGGGTCATTGTAAGTCAGAGGTATCTTGAAGACACACAACAGCAATATCTATATTTCTAATTATTTGTGCGTCAAGGTTAACCATCACCTCACTGGATAGTCTTGTCCTCTCCAATACACATCTATGCCCATTTGTTACAGGCACTCCTGCAGATAAGCCACAGTGTACATATTCTCTTGCCGCACAATTCAAACTACAAAACTGGGAGTGCAAGCCTTATATCTATTTGGGTTTGTTCAAATATGGCCTCATTCAGGAAATTCATGAGTGTTCGATGCTCCATGAAGTCAGGACTAGTTCCTTGATATATGTATCTAGAACATTTGTGTAGGGCTGCTTTTTTTAACTCATCGTTATTGATACTTAATCAAATATGAAGTCTTTGTTCTTCTTCGTGGTCTTTGTGCCTCACACACTAGGAGCTTTCACGCGTGTGCGGTAGCGTTCGGAAGATTCTAGAGCTTAGTAGCTTGGCGGGAACCCCTCCCCCATGCCCGTACTGAGCATGCTCAGCCCAC